>CM061122.1:3531681-4131681 GCA_030770115.1 Daphnia galeata
CATTTTAGCTGGCAGTCCGTTTTCCGAAAAGGAATCCGGAAAAGGGCAAAAAAACATCCGGAATATGTCAAAGTTGTAGAGAATCGCAGGGTGATTCGAGCTACGCAAACTTATGATTTTAATACTTAATGGATCGGGAGATATTGATAAATGAAAATGGACAAGTCCCCTTAGGCCCTTTTGGGTTTCCTTGAATTACATCGCTTTTCTCTTTTCATAGATGTAATTGGGAGAAATAATTGATGGAAAATGAACATTAGCCCTCCCTTCAAAAATTGAATGATGATCGAGATATCATCGTTTTTGCGAACGGTCTAAAAATTAAATTTCGAAAGCATTTGATTCAAATTAAATTGGTCTATAAAATAGGAAATATATTAAAAATTACAGGATATCACATGTTTTCCCATACCGGGAATTGCACCCGGGCCTCCTGGGTGAGAGCCAGGTATCCTAACCACTAGACAATATGGGAGCCTGAACGCATTTTCGTTACATTTTTACAAAAAATGAGTTGCTTATCTAATATTTAAAAATTTACAATACATACTCCAAGGAATATTACCTGATTTTGATGGCAAGGATTGAGGGGAAAGAATTTCTGGGGCTAATTAACAGAACAAGACCAGAATCTTTATTTATTAGGACAAGGTTTCCGTCGTCAGGATGGCCGAGCGGTCTAAGGCGCCAGACTCAAGGGTAAACTCCTTGCTTCAATAAAAGAAGTAGTAGTATTCTGGTCTTCAATGAAGGCGTGGGTTCAAATCCCACTCCTGACATATCGACGTGGTTTATTAGATTATCTATGCTTCTGTATCCTAACGGTTGGAATTTTGAAGTACCGTCGTATTCCCCAACTCAACAAGGCAATATTTTAGACATTCCCACTTGTGCAGCTGCTGAAAAATGGTGGATAGATTGAATATGAGGCGATGGTGGTATAGTGGTTAGCATAGTTGCCTTCCAAGCAATTGACCCGAGTTCGATTCTCGGCCATCGCATTTAACATTTGTTTTTACATTTCATTGAAGGCGGAGAATATTTAATTCATACCTTGAAACACTGGATCTAAGACTTAAGTGCACAGAAAAGGACCATTTTTAGCTGGCAGTCCGTTTTCCGAAAGGAATCCGGAAAAGGGCAAAAAACATCCGGAATATGGTCAAAGTTGTAGAGAATCGCAGGGTGATTCGAGCTACGCAAACTTATGATTTTAATACTTAATGGATCGGGAGATATTGATAAATGAAAATGGACAAGTCCCCTTAGGCCCTTTGGGTTTTCCTTGAATTACATCGCTTTTCTCTTTTCATAGATGTAATTGGGAGAAATAATTGATGGAAACATGAACATTAGCCCTCCCTTCAAAAATTGAATGATGATCGAGATATCATCGTTTTTGCGAACGGTCTAAAAATTAAATTTCGAAAGCATTTGATTCAAATTAAATTGGTCTATAAAATATAAAATATATTAAAAATTACAGGATATCACA
Source organism: Daphnia galeata (assembly GCA_030770115.1). NCBI lineage: Eukaryota > Metazoa > Arthropoda > Branchiopoda > Diplostraca > Daphniidae > Daphnia > Daphnia galeata. Next base: position 3,533,177 of record CM061122.1, read on the forward strand.
TGTTTTCCCATACCGGGAATTGCACCCGGGCCTCCTGGGTGAGAGCCAGGTATCCTAACCACTAGACAATATGGGAGCCTGAACGCATTTTCGTTACATTTTTACAAAAAATGAGTTGCTTATCTAATATTTAAAAATTTACAATACATACTCCAAGGAATATTACCTGATTTTGATGGCAAGGATTGAGGGGAAAGAATTTCTGGGGCTAATTAACAGAACAAGACCAGAATCTTTATTTATTAGGACAAGGTTTCCGTCGTCAGGATGGCCGAGCGGTCTAAGGCGCCAGACTCAAGGGTAAACTCCTTGCTTCAATAAAAGAAGTAGTAGTATTCTGGTCTTCAATGAAGGCGTGGGTTCAAATCCCACTCCTGACATATCGACGTGGTTTATTAGATTATCTATGCTTCTGTATCCTAACGGTTGGAATTTTGAAGTACCGTCGTATTCCCCAACTCAACAAGGCAATATTTTAGACATTCCCACTTGTGCAGCTGCTGAAAAATGGTGGATAGATTGAATATGAGGCGATGGTGGTATAGTGGTTAGCATAGTTGCCTTCCAAGCAATTGACCCGAGTTCGATTCTCGGCCATCGCATTTAACATTTGTTTTACATTTCATTGAAGGCGGAGAATATTTAATTCATACCTTGAAACACTGGATCTAAGACTTAAGTGCACGAAAAGGACCATTTTAGCTGGCAGTCCGTTTTTCCGAAAGGAATCCGGAAAAGGGCAAAAAACATCCGGAATATGTCAAAGTTGTAGAGAATCGCAGGGTGATTCGAGCTACGCAAACTTATGATTTTAATACTTAATGGATCGGGAGATATTGATAAATGAAAATGGACAAGTCCCCTTAGGCCCTTTTGGGTTTCCTTGAATTACATCGCTTTTCTCTTTTCATAGATGTAATTGGGAGAAATAATTGATGGAAAATGAACATTAGCCCTCCCTTCAAAAATTGAATGATGATCGAGATATCATCGTTTTTGCGAACGGTCTAAAAATTAAATTTCGAAAGCATTTGATTCAAATTAAATTGGTCTATAAAATAGGAAATATATTAAAAATTACAGGATATCACATGTTTTCCCATACCGGGAATTGCACCCGGGCCTCCTGGGTGAGAGCCAGGTATCCTAACCACTAGACAATATGGGAGCCTGAACGCATTTTCGTTACATTTTTACAAAAAATGAGTTGCTTATCTAATATTTAAAATTTACAATACATACTCCAAGGAATATTACCTGATTTTGATGGCAAGGATTGAGGGGAAAGAATTTCTGGGGCTAATTAACAGAACAAGACCAGAATCTTTATTTATTAGGACAAGGTTTCCGTCGTCAGGATGGCCGAGCGGTCTAAGGCGCCAGACTCAAGGGTAAACTCCTTGCTTCAATAAAAGAAGTAGTAGTATTCTGGTCTTCAATGAAGGCGTGGGTTCAAATCCCACTCCTGACATATCGACGTGGTTTATTAGATTATCTAGTGCTTCTGTATCCTAACGGTTGGAATTTTGAAGTACCGTCGTATTCCCCAACTCAACAAGGCAATATTTTAGACATTCCCACTTGTGCAGCTGCTGAAAAAATGGTGGATAGATTGAATATGAGGCGATGGTGGTATAGTGGTTAGCATAGTTGCCTTCCAAGCAATTGACCCGAGTTCGATTCTCGGCCATCGCATTTAACATTTGTTTTACATTTCATTGAAGGCGGAGAATATTTAATTCATACCTTGAAACACTGGATCTAAGACTTAAGTGCACGAAAAGGACCATTTTAGCTGGCAGTCCGTTTTTCCGAAAGGAATCCGGAAAAGGGCAAAAAACATCCGGAATATGTCAAAGTTGTAGAGAATCGCAGGGTGATTCGAGCTACGCAAACTTATGATTTTAATACTTAATGGATCGGGAGATATTGATAAATGAAAAATGGACAAGTCCCCTTAGGCCCTTTTGGGTTTCCTTGAATTACATCGCTTTTCTCTTTTCATAGATGTAATTGGGAGAAATAATTGATGGAAAATGAACATTAGCCCTCCCTTCAAAAATTGAATGATGATCGAGATATCATCGTTTTTGCGAACGGTCTAAAAATTAAATTTCGAAAGCATTTGATTCAAATTAAATTGGTCTATAAAATATAAAATATATTAAAAATTACAGGATATCACATGTTTTCCCATACCGGGAATTGCACCCGGGCCTCCTGGGTGAGAGCCAGGTATCCTAACCACTAGACAATATGGGAGCCTGAACGCATTTTCGTTACATTTTTACAAAAAATGAGTTGCTTATCTAATATTTAAAAATTTACAATACATACTCCAAGGAATATTACCTGATTTTGATGGCAAGGATTGAGGGGAAAGAATTTCTGGGGCTAATTAACAGAACAAGACCAGAATCTTTATTTATTAGGACAAGGTTTCCGTCGTCAGGATGGCCGAGCGGTCTAAGGCGCCAGACTCAAGGGTAAACTCCTTGCTTCAATAAAAGAAGTAGTAGTATTCTGGTCTTCAATGAAGGCGTGGGTTCAAATCCCACTCCTGACATATCGACGTGGTTTATTAGATTATCTATGCTTCTGTATCCTAACGGTTGGAATTTTGAAGTACCGTCGTATTCCCCAACTCAACAAGGCAATATTTTAGACATTCCCACTTGTGCAGCTGCTGAAAAATGGTGGATAGATTGAATATGAGGCGATGGTGGTATAGTGGTTAGCATAGTTGCCTTCCAAGCAATTGACCCGAGTTCGATTCTCGGCCATCGCATTTAACATTTGTTTTACATTTCATTGAAGGCGGAGAATATTTAATTCATACCTTGAAACACTGGATCTAAGACTTAAGTGCACGAAAAGGACCATTTTAGCTGGCAGTCCGTTTTCCGAAAGGAATCCGGAAAAGGGCAAAAAACATCCGGAATATGTCAAAGTTGTAGAGAATCGCAGGGTGATTCGAGCTACGCAAACTTATGATTTTAATACTTAATGGATCGGGAGATATTGATAAATGAAAATGGACAAGTCCCCTTAGGCCCTTTTGGGTTTCCTTGAATTACATCGCTTTTCTCTTTTCATAGATGTAATTGGGAGAAATAATTGATGGAAAATGAACATTAGCCCTCCCTTCAAAAATTGAATGATGATCGAGATATCATCGTTTTTGCGAACGGTCTAAAAATTAAATTTCGAAAGCATTTGATTCAAATTAAATTGGTCTATAAAATATAAAATATATTAAAAATTACAGGATATCACATGTTTTCCCATACCGGGAATTGCACCCGGGCCTCCTGGGTGAGAGCCAGGTATCCTAACCACTAGACAATATGGGAGCCTGAACGCATTTTCGTTACATTTTTACAAAAAAATGAGTTGCTTATGTAATATTTAAAAATTTACAATACATACTCCAAGGAATATTACCTGATTTTGATGGGCAAGGATTGAGGGGGAAAGAATTTCTGGGGCTAATTAACAGAACAAGACCAGAATCTTTATTTATTAGGACGAGGTTTCCGTCGTCAGGATGGCCGAGCGGTCTAAGGCGCCAGACTCAAGGGTAAACTCCTTGCTTCAATAAAAGAAGTAGTAGTATTCTGGTCTTCAATGAGGGCGTGGGTTCAAATCCCACTCCTGACATATCGACGTGGTTTATTAGATTATCTATGCTTCTGTATCCTAACGGTTGGAATTTTGAAGTACCGTCGTATTCCCCAACTCAACAAGGCAATATTTTAGACATTCCCACTTGTGCAGCTGCTGAAAAATGGTGGATAGATTGAATATGAGGCGATGGTGGTATAGTGGTTAGCATAGTTGCCTTCCAAGCAATTGACCCGAGTTCGATTCTCGGCCATCGCATTTAACATTTGTTTTACATTTCATTGAAGGCGGAGAATATTTAATTCATACCTTGAAACACTGGATCTAAGACTTAAGTGCACGAAAAGGACCATTTTAGCTGGCAGTCCGTTTTCCGAAAGGAATCCGGAAAAGGGCAAAAAACATCCGGAATATGTCAAAGTTGTAGAGAATCGCAGGGTGATTCGAGCTACGCAAACTTATGATTTTAATACTTAATGGATCGGGAGATATTGATAAATGAAAATGGACAAGTCCCCTTAGGCCCTTTTGGGTTTCCTTGAATTACATCGCTTTTCTCTTTTCATAGATGTAATTGGGAGAAATAATTGATGGAAAATGAACATTAGCCCTCCCTTCAAAAATTGAATGATGATCGAGATATCATCGTTTTTGCGAACGGTCTAAAAATTAAATTTCGAAAGCATTTGATTCAAATTAAATTGGTCTATAAAATATAAAATATATTAAAAATTACAGGATATCACATGTTTTCCCATACCGGGAATTGCACCCGGGCCTCCTGGGTGAGAGCCAGGTATCCTAACCACTAGACAATATGGGAGCCTGAACGCATTTTCGTTACATTTTTACAAAAAATGAGTTGCTTATCTAATATTTAAAAATTTACAATACATACTCCAAGGAATATTACCTGATTTTGATGGCAAGGATTGAGGGGAAAGAATTTCTGGGGCTAATTAACAGAACAAGACCAGAATCTTTATTTATTAGGACAAGGTTTCCGTCGTCAGGATGGCCGAGCGGTCTAAGGCGCCAGACTCAAGGGTTAACTCCTTGCTTCAATAAAAGAAGTAGTAGTATTCTGGTCTTCAATGAAGGCGTGGGTTCAAATCCCACTCCTGACATATCGACGTGGTTTATTAGATTATCTATGCTTCTGTATCCTAACGGTTGGAATTTTGAAGTACCGTCGTATTCCCCAACTCAACAAGGCAATATTTTAGACATTCCCACTTGTGCAGCTGCTGAAAAATGGTGGATAGATTGAATATGAGGCGATGGTGGTATAGTGGTTTGATGCAATTTTATTTTCCAACTTGGAATAAAGGTATATGGCCAGGTGATATGAATTAATAAATTTCTGTAAGCAAAATCTTGAATGAACTTATGGGAAATTAAAAATATACGAGAAAGAATAAAATACAATATTTGACAGCAAATTACAGAAAAATATCATAATACCAATTCACATACAAGAAGAAATATACAAAGAAATATACAGATAAATATACAGATACAAATATACATGGAGGATAAATATACAAGAGTCGTCTGTTATGTCTGCGTGTTGTGTTCGTCTGTAGTGTTAGTCAGGTGTTTCCTTACCATCTCCATCGATCCTTTAATCGCCGCCAATCTTGATTTCCTCCTGAATGCTGACCAGCTGCGGTGGTCGATGGCTAGAAGAGACCGGATGTCCTCATTTAAGGGATACCACGAACCCAGGGATCCAACTACAAGTGGTTGAACTTGTCCCAGGTGCTCGTACTTGAGGACTTTCCGGGTGTATGCTGCTTCCAGGTTCTCGGAGTGATCGTAGGAGATCGCGACGTCAATCATCAGTCGAGATCCAGATACTTGGAGCTCAACGTCTGGTCTTAGTCGTGATTCTGGAAGTTCTCGATTGATGGTGGCAGCATACCCTTTTCTAGTCAGCAACTTGAAGAGAAGCTCCAAAACAGCGTCATGTCGTTGTGTGGCAAGAGTCAGATTGACCTTGCAATTGTTAAGGACATGAAATCCGTTTTCAGAGCTTTCACCGCAGTGGCGGCAGGACTTGTTGTCGAACGATGACCAGGAATATCCACGTAGAGGGAGAAGGTCAAGCCTTGCCCGATGCAGATATTTCCAGTCTTCGTGTTGTACATCAGTCCTGCAGGAGGTGAGGCGGGCGATGTCTTTGGTCGATTGGTCGATTGCCAAGGCTGCTGCTACTCTTCCTTGATGGGGAGCAGATGTAAATTTCCGGGTGTGTCGTTGACGTACAACCTGCCGAAGGCCACGAACTGCCTTTGCTGGGAGCACAGAGACGTCATCGGCGATAATTCGGAAGGTTTCTTCACCGGATACATCGATCTGTGCTCTTAGGCGTTTGGCAGCGCCGCGAGCGAGTGTCCACAGGTTTGTACCAGCCGGTCCGTAGCGAAGTCGGTAGAGTCCGGCTTCGGTTGACCCGGAAAGATAATCCCCAATAGGAAGTGTAGCTGGGACTTTCGTCCCTGAATCCTCGCAAAATGGTGTCTTTGAGCTGTTCCATAAAGATGCCTTTCACCAGTCGGTCCTTGCTGGTGAGTAGTTGAACAGCTCTTGCGAGGGTCCAGATATCAGCATCGTCAGAAAGACTGAAAGTGCCGAGGCCACCAACTCGTCTATCTGCATAGAAGAACGGTACGGTGGCAGAGTTGGGCACCATGGTGATGTGACCAAGAAATTTTCGGCATTCGGTGTCGAGGGAAGTCAAGACATCCTTCAGAACTCTTCCAGACGCTAGATGGTGAGAGAGCGACGGAAGAAGGTGACTCCGAAATACTTCAAGCTTCTGCCATGGTGCTAGCAGTGAATCGGCGATCTTGTCGAGATTACTGACGAGCTGATTTGGAGGACGGAACCGAAGTTTTGCGCCAATTGGTGTGCCAAGATAGATCTCCTGGTCGTCTGGTCCCAGGCATCTGATGGGGCTCCCATCAACAAAAAGGTCCACCTTAAATGGTTTTCCATTGTTGAAGTTGAGGCTGGCACACTTTCCGGCGTTGAACTTAAGTCCCAATTTTGCAGCTACGCGAGATAGATGGTGAAGTGTCTCTTGCAGATCCTGTGCTGTTCTTGACACCACCGCAATATCATCGGCGTAAGCTGTAGCCTTGACAATTTGTCCAAAGAGGTCGATTCCAGGGTTGCTCTCCGACAGTGCTGCTCGAAGAAGAGGTTCGGCGGCCAGGTTGAAGACAGTGGTGCTGAGGGCATCACCTTGCCGAACCCCTGCAGATGGTGCGATCGAGACAGACTCGTTTCCGACAACAAAGTCCATGATGTTTCCAGTGTAGATGTCGGAGAGCATGCGCTTCAGGTCGTTCGGTAGAGGGAGAGAGTGAAACAACTCAAAGAGCACAGCATGAGGTACTGAGCCAAACGCATTGCACAAGTCCAGCCAAGCCATAGACATACACTTATGCTTTGAAGTTGTTTCCTCCACGGCGGTTTGTAGAAGCTGTGTGTGTTCTTGGATGCCATGAACGCCTGGTAGAAATCCTTTTTGCCCCGGGGAGAGCCAGCCTAACTCTACTGCAACGGAAGTGATTCTCTGGCTAATGATGCCAGAATAAATTTTGTAGAGAGTAGACAGAAGGGAAATTGGACGAAAGTTGGAAAAGTCACTTGGGTCCCCTTTCTTAAAGATGGGAACCGTTCGCGATCTCCTCCAAGCATCAGGAATTCCAATCTGCCATACCCTTTCGTAGATGACTTCGAGTAGGCGACATTGAGGGTCGAGGGCCTTGATGTGACGATACTCGATCCCATCAACTCCCGGAGACGTGTTGGTAGCGCGTCGAAGCTTCAATTCGATTTCTTCCCTGGAAGGGGGCCGATTCAAGAAGCTGGACTGGTCTTCGGTGGGATTGGTCCAGTTGCAGGCATCGAAGAGTCGTCTTGCCCACGTACAATTCCTCTGGTGATGGCTGAGGACGTACATAAGTCTTCTGGAGATATTGGTCCGCCGATTCAGTGGAGCCAGTATACGGGGAAGACTTTTCTCCAAGTACCTGCCTTACAGCTCTTCTAGGATAAATGTTGAAGAGCTTCTGAATGCGGCTTGCCTCTTCGGGATTTGACCTCTTCCTCTGACGAATTTTTTGCAGTTGTCGGGACTGGTTTCGACGTCTTGGTCTTTCTGGAGGATTCTCTGGCCTTGGGCGCTGTTCTTGGAGTGGTTTTTCAGTTGTGGAGGCTCTTGTAAGCCAGTCAGTTGTGCAGTGGCCCAAAACGTCATTAAGATCCCCCATGTTGTTGCATCCTCTGAACACGTTTCCCAAAGATGGAAGAAATGACCAGGTCTTTCGGCTGGATTCTCAGAGGGCGGGACCAAAATGTCTTCTTCATCAGAGGTCGACCTATTTGACCTCAGAGGGCGGGACCAAAATGTCTTCTTCATCAGAGGTCGACCTATTTGACCTTTCCGGTGTGGCTTCCTCTTCACTGGAATTTGCTTCTGTAGAAGTAGAGGGTGTCAAAGCGCTGGGAAGTGATTGCTCCGGAGAAGATGGCTCTGATGGAATTGAGGCAATAGAGGCAGGGAGAGACGCATCAGAGTCGATTGATGATTCCATGTCTTCCACTCTAGATGCATTTTCGGCTTCATGGTGAGGTAGAGTGAAGAGCCAACTTTCGTTCGGAGCATCTTCTGCGTCTTGATCCTCTTCTTGATGGGATGAAGGAGGAGTGGCTTCATGAGGGGACGAATGCTCTGAGGTATTCGCTTCCGACTGAGAAGATAGAGATGTTGGAGTTGGTATAGTGGTTAGCATAGTTGCCTTCCAAGCAATTGACCCGAGTTCGATTCTCGGCCATCGCATTTAACATTTGTTTTACATTTACAAGGCGGAGAATATTTAATTCATACCTTGAAACACTGGATCTAAGACTTAAGTGCACGAAAAGGACCATTTTAGCTGGCAGTCCGTTTTCCGAAAGGAATCCGGAAAAGGGCAAAAACATCCGGAATATGTCAAAGTTGTAGAGAATCGCAGGGTGATTCGAGCTACGCAAACTTATGATTTTAATACTTAATGGATCGGGAGATATTGATAAATGAAAATGGACAAGTCCCCTTAGGCCCTTTTGGGTTTCCTTGAATTACATCGCTTTTCTCTTTTCATAGATGTAATTGGGAGAAATAATTGATGGAAAATGAACATTAGCCCTCCCTTCAAAAATTGAATGATGATCGAGATATCATCGTTTTTGCGAACGGTCTAAAAATTAAATTTCGAAAGCATTTGATTCAAATTAAATTGGTCTATAAAATATAAAATATATTAAAAATTACAGGATATCACATGTTTTCCCATACCGGGAATTGCACCCGGGCCTCCTGGGTGAGAGCCAGGTATCCTAACCACTAGACAATATGGGAGCCTGAACGCATTTTCGTTACATTTTTACAAAAAATGAGTTGCTTATCTAATATTTAAAAATTTACAATACATACTCCAAGGAATATTACCTGATTTTGATGGCAAGGATTGAGGGGAAAGAATTTCTGGGGCTAATTAACAGAACAAGACCAGAATCTTTATTTATTAGGACAAGGTTTCCGTCGTCAGGATGGCCGAGCGGTCTAAGGCGCCAGACTCAAGGGTAAACTCCTTGCTTCAATAAAAGAAGTAGTAGTATTCTGGTCTTCAATGAAGGCGTGGGTTCAAATCCCACTCCTGACATATCGACGTGGATTATTAGATTATCTATGCTTCTGTATCCTAACGGTTGGAATTTTGAAGTACCGTCGTATTCCCCAACTCAACAAGGCAATATTTTAGACATTCCCACTTGTGCAGCTGCTGAAAAAATGGTGGATAGATTGAATATGAGGCGATGGTGGTATAGTGGTTAGCATAGTTGCCTTCCAAGCAATTGACCCGAGTTCGATTCTCGGCCATCGCATTTAACATTTGTTTTACATTTCATTGAAGGCGGAGAATATTTAATTCATACCTTGAAACACTGGATCTAAGACTTAAGTGCACGAAAAGGACCATTTTAGCTGGCAGTCCGTTTTCCGAAAGGAATCCGGAAAAGGGCAAAAAACATCCGGAATATGTCAAAGTTGTAGAGAATCGCAGGGTGATTCGAGCTACGCAAACTTATGATTTTAATACTTAATGGATCGGGAGATATTGATAAATGAAAATGGACAAGTCCCCTTAGGCCCTTTTGGGTTTCCTTGAATTACATCGCTTTTCTCTTTTCATAGATGTAATTGGGAGAAATAATTGATGGAAAATGAACATTAGCCCTCCCTTCAAAAATTGAATGATGATCGAGATATCATCGTTTTTGCGAACGGTCTAAAAATTAAATTTCGAAAGCATTTGATTCAAATTAAATTGGTCTATAAAATAGGAAATATATTAAAAATTACAGGATATCACATGTTTTCCCATACCGGGAATTGCACCCGGGCCTCCTGGGTGAGAGCCAGGTATCCTAACCACTAGACAATATGGGAGCCTGAACGCATTTTCGTTACATTTTTACAAAAAATGAGTTGCTTATCTAATATTTAAAAATTTACAATACATACTCCAAGGAATATTACCTGATTTTGATGGCAAGGATTGAGGGGAAAGAATTTCTGGGGCTAATTAACAGAACAAGACCAGAATCTTTATTTATTAGGACGAGGTTTCCGTCGTCAGGATGGCCGAGCGGTCTAAGGCGCCAGACTCAAGGGTAAACTCCTTGCTTCAATAAAAGAAGTAGTAGTATTCTGGTCTTCAATGAGGGCGTGGGTTCAAATCCCACTCCTGACATATCGACGTGGTTTATTAGATTATCTATGCTTCTGTATCCTAACGGTTGGAATTTTGAAGTACCGTCGTATTCCCCAACTCAACAAGGCAATATTTTAGACATTCCCACTTGTGCAGCTGCTGAAAAATGGTGGATAGATTGAATATGAGGCGATGGTGGTATAGTGGTTAGCATAGTTGCCTTCCAAGCAATTGACCCGAGTTCGATTCTCGGCCATCGCATTTAACATTTGTTTTACATTTCATTGAAGGCGGAGAATATTTAATTCATACCTTGAAACACTGGATCTAAGACTTAAGTGCACGAAAAGGACCATTTTAGCTGGCAGTCCGTTTTCCGAAAGGAATCCGGAAAAGGGCAAAAAACATCCGGAATATGTCAAAGTTGTAGAGAATCGCAGGGTGATTCGAGCTACGCAAACTTATGATTTTAATACTTAATGGATCGGGAGATATTGATAAATGAAAATGGACAAGTCCCCTTAGGCCCTTTTGGGTTTCCTTGAATTACATCGCTTTTCTCTTTTCATAGATGTAATTGGGAGAAATAATTGATGGAAAATGAACATTAGCCCTCCCTTCAAAAATTGAATGATGATCGAGATATCATCGTTTTTGCGAACGGTCTAAAAATTAAATTTCGAAAGCATTTGATTCAAATTAAATTGGTCTATAAAATATAAAATATATTAAAAATTACAGGATATCACATGTTTTCCCATACCGGGAATTGCACCCGGGCCTCCTGGGTGAGAGCCAGGTATCCTAACCACTAGACAATATGGGAGCCTGAACGCATTTTCGTTACATTTTTACAAAAAATGAGTTGCTTATCTAATATTTAAAAATTTACAATACATACTCCAAGGAATATTACCTGATTTTGATGGCAAGGATTGAGGGGAAAGAATTTCTGGGGCTAATTAACAGAACAAGACCAGAATCTTTATTTATTAGGACAAGGTTTCCGTCGTCAGGATGGCCGAGCGGTCTAAGGCGCCAGACTCAAGGGTAAACTCCTTGCTTCAATAAAAGAAGTAGTAGTATTCTGGTCTTCAATGAAGGCGTGGGTTCAAATCCCACTCCTGACATATCGACGTGGTTTATTAGATTATCTATGCTTCTGTATCCTAACGATTGGAATTTTGAAGTACCGTCGTATTCCCCAACTCAACAAGGCAATATTTTAGACATTCCCACTTGTGCAGCTGCTGAAAAATGGTGGATAGATTGAATATGAGGCGATGGTGGTATAGTGGTTAGCATAGTTGCCTTCCAAGCAATTGACCCGAGTTCGATTCTCGGCCATCGCATTTAACATTTGTTTTACATTTACAAGGCGGAGAATATTTAATTCATACCTTGAAACACTGGATCTAAGACTTAAGTGCACGAAAAGGACCATTTTAGCTGGCAGTCCGTTTTCCGAAAGGAATCCGGAAAAGGGCAAAAAACATCCGGAATATGTCAAAGTTGTAGAGAATCGCAGGGTGATTCGAGCTACGCAAACTTATGATTTTAATACTTAATGGATCGGGAGATATTGATAAATGAAAATGGACAAGTCCCCTTAGGCCCTTTTGGGTTTCCTTGAATTACATCGCTTTTCTCTTTTCATAGATGTAATTGGGAGAAATAATTGATGGAAAATGAACATTAGCCCTCCCTTCAAAAATTGAATGATGATCGAGATATCATCGTTTTTGCGAACGGTCTAAAAATTAAATTTCGAAAGCATTTGATTCAAATTAAATTGGTCTATAAAATATAAAATATATTAAAAATTACAGGATATCACATGTTTTCCCATACCGGGAATTGCACCCGGGCCTCCTGGGTGAGAGCCAGGTATCCTAACCACTAGACAATATGGGAGCCTGAACGCATTTTCGTTACATTTTTACAAAAAATGAGTTGCTTATCTAATATTTAAAAATTTACAATACATACTCCAAGGAATATTACCTGATTTTGATGGCAAGGATTGAGGGGAAAGAATTTCTGGGGCTAATTAACAGAACAAGACCAGAATCTTTATTTATTAGGACAAGGTTTCCGTCGTCAGGATGGCCGAGCGGTCTAAGGCGGCAGACTCAAGGGTAAACTCCTTGCTTTAATAAAAGAAGTAGTAGTATTCTGGTCTTCAATGAAGGCGTGGGTTCAAATCCCACTCCTGACATATCGACGTGGTTTATTAGATTATCTATGCTTCTGTATCCTAACGATTGGAATTTTGAAGTACCGTCGTATTCCCCAACTCAACAAGGCAATATTTTAGACATTCCCACTTGTGCAGCTGCTGAAAAATGGTGGATAGATTGAATATGAGGCGATCGTGGTATAGTGGTTAGCATAGTTGCCTTCCAAGCAATTGACCCGAGTTCGATTCTCGGCCATCGCATTTAACATTTGTTTTACATTTACAAGGCGGAGAATATTTAATTCATACCTTGAAACACTGGATCTAAGACTTAAGTGCACGAAAAGGACCATTTTAGCTGGCAGTCCGTTTTCCGAAAGGAATCCGGAAAAGGGCAAAAAACATCCGGAATATGTCAAAGTTGTAGAGAATCGCAGGGTGATTCGAGCTACGCAAACTTATGATTTTAATACTTAATGGATCGGGAGATATTGATAAATGAAAATGGACAAGTCCCCTTAGGCCCTTTTGGGTTTCCTTGAATTACATCGCTTTTCTCTTTTCATAGATGTAATTGGGATAAATAATTGATGGAAAATGAACATTAGCCCTCCCTTCAAAAATTGAATGATGATCGAGATATCATCGTTTTTGCGAACGGTCTAAAAATTAAATTTCGAAAGCATTTGATTCAAATTAAATTGGTCTATAAAATATAAAATATATTAAAAATTACAGGATATCACATGTTTTCCCATACCGGGAATTGCACCCGGGCCTCCTGGGTGAGAGCCAGGTATCCTAACCACTAGACAATATGGGAGCCTGAACGCATTTTCGTTACATTTTTACAAAAAATGAGTTGCTTATCTAATATTTAAAAATTTACAATACATACTCCAAGGAATATTACCTGATTTTGATGGCAAGGATTGAGGGGAAAGAATTTCTGGGGCTAATTAACAGAACAAGACCAGAATCTTTATTTATTAGGACAAGGTTTCCGTCGTCAGGATGGCCGAGCGGTCTAAGGCGGCAGACTCAAGGGTAAACTCCTTGCTTTAATAAAAGAAGTAGTAGTATTCTGGTCTTCAATGAAGGCGTGGGTTCAAATCCCACTCCTGACATATCGACGTGGTTTATTAGATTATCTATGCTTCTGTATCCTAACGGTTGGAATTTTGAAGTACCGTCGTATTCCCCAACTCAACAAGGCAATATTTTAGACATTCCCACTTGTGCAGCTGCTGAAAAATGGTGGATAGATTGAATATGAGGCGATGGTGGTATAGTGGTTAGCATAGTTGCCTTCCAAGCAATTGACCCGAGTTCGATTCTCGGCCATCGCATTTAACATTTGTTTTACATTTCATTGAAGGCGGAGAATATTTAATTCATACCTTGAAACACTGGATCTAAGACTTAAGTGCACGAAAAGGACCATTTTAGCTGGCAGTCCGTTTTCCGAAAGGAATCCGGAAAAGGGCAAAAAACATCCGGAATATGTCAAAGTTGTAGAGAATCGCAGGGTGATTCGAGCTACGCAAACTTATGATTTTAATACTTAATGGATCGGGAGATATTGATAAATGAAAATGGACAAGTCCCCTTAGGCCCTTTTGGGTTTCCTTGAATTACATCGCTTTTCTCTTTTCATAGATGTAATTGGGAGAAATAATTGATGGAAAATGAACATTAGCCCTCCCTTCAAAAATTGAATGATGATCGAGATATCATCGTTTTTGCGAACGGTCTAAAAATTAAATTTCGAAAGCATTTGATTCAAATTAAATTGGTCTATAAAATATAAAATATATTAAAAATTACAGGATATCACATGTTTTCCCATACCGGGAATTGCACCCGGGCCTCCTGGGTGAGAGCCAGGTATCCTAACCACTAGACAATATGGGAGCCTGAACGCATTTTCGTTACATTTTTACAAAAAATGAGTTGCTTATCTAATATTTAAAAATTTACAATACATACTCCAAGGAATATTACCTGATTTTGATGGCAAGGATTGAGGGGAAAGAATTTCTGGGGCTAATTAACAGAACAAGACCAGAATCTTTATTTATTAGGACAAGGTTTCCGTCGTCAGGATGGCCGAGCGGTCTAAGGCGCCAGACTCAAGGGTAAACTCCTTGCTTTAATAAAAGAAGTAGTAGTATTCTGGTCTTCAATGAAGGCGTGGGTTCAAATCCCACTCCTGACATATCGACGTGGTTTATTAGATTATCTATGCTTCTGTATCCTAACGGTTGGAATTTTGAAGTACCGTCGTATTCCCCAACTCAACAAGGCAATATTTTAGACATTCCCACTTGTGCAGCTGCTGAAAAATGGTGGATAGATTGAATATGAGGCGATGGTGGTATAGTGGTTTGATGCAATTTTATTTTCCAACTTGGAATAAAGGTATATGGCCAGGTGATATGAATTAATAAATTTCTGTAAGCAAAATCTTGAATGAACTTATGGGAAATTAAAAATATACGAGAAAGAATAAAATACAATATTTGACAGCAAATTACAGAAAAATATCATAATACCAATTCACATACAAGAAGAAATATACAAAGAAATATACAGATAAATATACAGATACAAATATACATGGAGGATAAATATACAAGAGTCGTCTGTTATGTCTGCGTGTTGTGTTCGTCTGTAGTGTTAGTCAGGTGTTTCCTTACCATCTCCATCGATCCTTTAATCGCCGCCAATCTTGATTTCCTCCTGAATGCTGACCAGCTGCGGTGGTCGATGGCTAGAAGAGACCGGATGTCCTCATTTAAGGGATACCACGAACCCAGGGATCCAACTACAAGTGGTTGAACTTGTCCCAGGTGCTCGTACTTGAGGACTTTCCGGGTGTATGCTGCTTCGAGGTTCTCGGAGTGATCGTAGGAGATCGCCACGTCAATCATCAGTCGAGATCCAGATACTTGGAGCTCAACGTCTGGTCTTAGTCGTGATTCTGGAAGTTCTCGATTGATGGTGGCAGCATACCCTTTTCTAGTCAGCAACTTGAAGAGAAGCTCCAAAACAGCGTCATGTCGTTGTGTGGCAAGAGTCAGATTGACCTTGCAATTGTTAAGGACATGAAATCCGTTTTCAGAGCTTTCACCGCAGTGGCGGCAGGACTTGTTGTCGAACGATGACCAGGAATATCCACGTAGAGGGAGAAGGTCAAGCCTTGCCCGATGCAGATATTTCCAGTCTTCGTGTTGTACATCAGTCCTGCAGGAGGTGAGGCGGGCGATGTCTTTGGTCGATTGGTCGATTGCCAAGGCTGCTGCTACTCTTCCTTGATGGGGAGCAGATGTAAATTTCCGGGTGTGTCGTTGACGTACAACCTGCCGAAGGCCACGAACTGCCTTTGCTGGGAGCACAGAGACGTCATCGGCGATAATTCGGAAGGTTTCTTCACCGGATACATCGATCTGTGCTCTTAGGCGTTTGGCAGCGCCGCGAGCGAGTGTCCACAGGTTTGTACCAGCCGGTCCGTAGCGAAGTCGGTAGAGTCCGGCTTCGGTTGACCCGGAAAGATAATCCCCAATAGGAAGTGTAGCTGGGACTTCGTCCCTGAATCCTCGCAAAATGGTGTCTTTGAGCTGTTCCATAAAGATGCCTTTCACCAGTCGGTCCTTGCTGGTGAGTAGTTGAACAGCTCTTGCGAGGGTCCAGATATCAGCATCGTCAGAAAGACTGAAAGTGCCGAGGCCACCAACTCGTCTATCTGCATAGAAGAACGGTACGGTGGCAGAGTTGGGCACCATGGTGATGTGACCAAGAAATTTTCGGCATTCGGTGTCGAGGGAAGTCAAGACATCCTTCAGAACTCTTCCAGACGCTAGATGGTGAGAGAGCGATGGAAGAAGGTGACTCCGAAATACTTCAAGCTTCTGCCATGGTGCTAGCAGTGAATCGGCGATCTTGTCGAGATTACTGACGAGCTGATTTGGAGGACGGAACCGAAGTTTTGCGCCAATTGGTGTGCCAAGATAGATCTCCTGGTCGTCTGGTCCCAGGCATCTGATGGGGCTCCCATCAACAAAAAGGTCCACCTTAAATGGTTTTCCATTGTTGAAGTTGAGGCTGGCACACTTTCCGGCGTTGAACTTAAGTCCCAATTTTGCAGCTACGCGAGATAGATGGTGAAGTGTCTCTTGCAGATCCTGTGCTGTTCTTGACACCACCGCAATATCATCGGCGTAAGCTGTAGCCTTGACAATTTGTCCAAAGAGGTCGATTCCAGGGTTGCTCTCCGACAGTGCTGCTCGAAGAAGAGGTTCGGCGGCCAGGTTGAAGACAGTGGTGCTGAGGGCATCACCTTGCCGAACCCCTGCAGAGTTGCCTTGCATAGTTGCCTTCCAAGCAATTGACCCGAGTTCGATTCTCGGCCATCGCATTTAACATTTGTTTTACATTTCATTGAAGGCGGAGAATATTTAATTCATACCTTGAAACACTGGATCTAAGACTTAAGTGCACGAAAAGGACCATTTTAGCTGGCAGTCCGTTTTCCGAAAGGAATCCGGAAAAGGGCAAAAAACATCCGGAATATGTCAAAGTTGTAGAGAATCGCAGGGTGATTCGAGCTACGCAAACTTATGATTTTAATACTTAATGGATCGGGAGATATTGATAAATGAAAATGGACAAGTCCCCTTAGGCCCTTTTGGGTTTCCTTGAATTACATCGCTTTTCTCTTTTCATAGATGTAATTGGGAGAAATAATTGATGGAAAATGAACATTAGCCCTCCCTTCAAAATTGAATGATGATCGAGATATCATCGTTTTTGCGAACGGTCTAAAAATTAAATTTCGAAAGCATTTGATTCAAATTAAATTGGTCTATAAAATATAAAATATATTAAAAATTACAGGATATCACATGTTTTCCCATACCGGGAATTGCACCCGGGCCTCCTGGGTGAGAGCCAGGTATCCTAACCACTAGACAATATGGGAGCCTGAACGCATTTTCGTTACATTTTTACAAAAAATGAGTTGCTTATCTAATATTTAAAAATTTACAATACATACTCCAAGGAATATTACCTGATTTTGATGGCAAGGATTGAGGGGAAAGAATTTCTGGGGCTAATTAACAGAACAAGACCAGAATCTTTATTTATTAGGACAAGGTTTCCGTCGTCAGGATGGCCGAGCGGTCTAAGGCGCCAGACTCAAGGGTAAACTCCTTGCTTCAATAAAAGAAGTAGTAGTATTCTGGTCTTCAATGAAGGCGTGGGTTCAAATCCCACTCCTGACATATCGACGTGGTTTATTAGATTATCTATGCTTCTGTATCCTAACGGTTGGAATTTTGAAGTACCGTCGTATTCCCCAACTCAACAAGGCAATATTTTAGACATTCCCACTTGTGCAGCTGCTGAAAAATGGTGGATAGATTGAATATGAGGCGATGGTGGTATAGTGGTTAGCATAGTTGCCTTCCAAGCAATTGACCCGAGTTCGATTCTCGGCCATCGCATTTAACATTTGTTTTACATTTCATTGAAGGCGGAGAATATTTAATTCATACCTTGAAACACTGGATCTAAGACTTAAGTGCACGAAAAGGACCATTTTAGCTGGCAGTCCGTTTTCCGAAAGGAATCCGGAAAAGGGCAAAAAACATCCGGAATATGTCAAAGTTGTAGAGAATCGCAGGGTGATTCGAGCTACGCAAACTTATGATTTTAATACTTAATGGATCGGGAGATATTGATAAATGAAAATGGACAAGTCCCCTTAGGCCCTTTTGGGTTTCCTTGAATTACATCGCTTTTCTCTTTTCATAGATGTAATTGGGAGAAATAATTGATGGAAAATGAACATTAGCCCTCCCTTCAAAAATTGAATGATGATCGAGATATCATCGTTTTTGCGAACGGTCTAAAAATTAAATTTCGAAAGCATTTGATTCAAATTAAATTGGTCTATAAAATATAAAATATATTAAAAATTACAGGATATCACATGTTTTCCCATACCGGGAATTGCACCCGGGCCTCCTGGGTGAGAGCCAGGTATCCTAACCACTAGACAATATGGGAGCCTGAACGCATTTTCGTTACATTTTTACAAAAAATGAGTTGCTTATCTAATATTTAAAAATTTACAATACATACTCCAAGGAATATTACCTGATTTTGATGGCAAGGATTGAGGGGAAAGAATTTCTGGGGCTAATTAACAGAACAAGACCAGAATCTTTATTTATTAGGACAAGGTTTCCGTCGTCAGGATGGCCGAGCGGTCTAAGGCGCCAGACTCAAGGGTAAACTCCTTGCTTCAATAAAAGAAGTAGTAGTATTCTGGTCTTCAATGAAGGCGTGGGTTCAAATCCCACTCCTGACATATCGACGTGGTTTATTAGATTATCTATGCTTCTGTATCCTAACGGTTGGAATTTTGAAGTACCGTCGTATTCCCCAACTCAACAAGGCAATATTTTAGACATTCCCACTTGTGCAGCTGCTGAAAAATGGTGGATAGATTGAATATGAGGCGATGGTGGTATAGTGGTTAGCATAGTTGCCTTCCAAGCAATTGACCCGAGTTCGATTCTCGGCCATCGCATTTAACATTTGTTTTACATTTCATTGAAGGCGGAGAATATTTAATTCATACCTTGAAACACTGGATCTAAGACTTAAGTGCACGAAAAGGACCATTTTAGCTGGCAGTCCGTTTTCCGAAAGGAATCCGGAAAAGGGCAAAAAACATCCGGAATATGTCAAAGTTGTAGAGAATCGCAGGGTGATTCGAGCTACGCAAACTTATGATTTTAATACTTAATGGATCGGGAGATATTGATAAATGAAAATGGACAAGTCCCCTTAGGCCCTTTTGGGTTTCCTTGAATTACATCGCTTTTCTCTTTTCATAGATGTAATTGGGAGAAATAATTGATGGAAAATGAACATTAGCCCTCCCTTCAAAAATTGAATGATGATCGAGATATCATCGTTTTTGCGAACGGTCTAAAAATTAAATTTCGAAAGCATTTGATTCAAATTAAATTGGTCTATAAAATATAAAATATATTAAAAATTACAGGATATCACATGTTTTCCCATACCGGGAATTGCACCCGGGCCTCCTGGGTGAGAGCCAGGTATCCTAACCACTAGACAATATGGGAGCCTGAACGCATTTTCGTTACATTTTTACAAAAAATGAGTTGCTTATCTAATATTTAAAAATTTACAATACATACTCCAAGGAATATTACCTGATTTTGATGGCAAGGATTGAGGGGAAAGAATTTCTGGGGCTAATTAACAGAACAAGACCAGAATCTTTATTTATTAGGACAAGGTTTCCGTCGTCAGGATGGCCGAGCGGTCTAAGGCGCCAGACTCAAGGGTAAACTCCTTGCTTTAATAAAAGAAGTAGTAGTATTCTGGTCTTCAATGAAGGCGTGGGTTCAAATCCCACTCCTGACATATCGACGTGGTTTATTAGATTATCTATGCTTCTGTATCCTAACGGTTGGAATTTTGAAGTACCGTCGTATTCCCCAACTCAACAAGGCAATATTTTAGACATTCCCACTTGTGCAGCTGCTGAAAAATGGTGGATAGATTGAATATGAGGCGATGGTGGTATAGTGGTTAGCATAGTTGCCTTCCAAGCAATTGACCCGAGTTCGATTCTCGGCCATCGCATTTAACATTTGTTTTACATTTCATTGAAGGCGGAGAATATTTAATTCATACCTTGAAACACTGGATCTAAGACTTAAGTGCACGAAAAGGACCATTTTAGCTGGCAGTCCGTTTTCCGAAAGGAATCCGGAAAAGGGCAAAAAACATCCGGAATATGTCAAAGTTGTAGAGAATCGCAGGGTGATTCGAGCTACGCAAACTTATGATTTTAATACTTAATGGATCGGGAGATATTGATAAATGAAAATGGACAAGTCCCCTTAGGCCCTTTTGGGTTTCCTTGAATTACATCGCTTTTCTCTTTTCATAGATGTAATTGGGAGAAATAATTGATGGAAAATGAACATTAGCCCTCCCTTCAAAAATTGAATGATGATCGAGATATCATCGTTTTTGCGAACGGTCTAAAAATTAAATTTCGAAAGCATTTGATTCAAATTAAATTGGTCTATAAAATATAAAATATATTAAAAATTACAGGATATCACATGTTTTCCCATACCGGGAATTGCACCCGGGCCTCCTGGGTGAGAGCCAGGTATCCTAACCACTAGACAATATGGGAGCCTGAACGCATTTTCGTTACATTTTTACAAAAAATGAGTTGCTTATCTAATATTTAAAAATTTACAATACATACTCCAAGGAATATTACCTGATTTTGATGGCAAGGATTGAGGGGAAAGAATTTCTGGGGCTAATTAACAGAACAAGACCAGAATCTTTATTTATTAGGACAAGGTTTCCGTCGTCAGGATGGCCGAGCGGTCTAAGGCGCCAGACTCAAGGGTAAACTCCTTGCTTCAATAAAAGAAGTAGTAGTATTCTGGTCTTCAATGAAGGCGTGGGTTCAAATCCCACTCCTGACATATCGACGTGGTTTATTAGATTATCTATGCTTCTGTATCCTAACGGTTGGAATTTTGAAGTACCGTCGTATTCCCCAACTCAACAAGGCAATATTTTAGACATTCCCACTTGTGCAGCTGCTGAAAAATGGTGGATAGATTGAATATGAGGCGATGGTGGTATAGTGGTTAGCATAGTTGCCTTCCAAGCAATTGACCCGAGTTCGATTCTCGGCCATCGCATTTAACATTTGTTTTACATTTCATTGAAGGCGGAGAATATTTAATTCATACCTTGAAACACTGGATCTAAGACTTAAGTGCACGAAAAGGACCATTTTAGCTGGCAGTCCGTTTTCCGAAAGGAATCCGGAAAAGGGCAAAAAACATCCGGAATATGTCAAAGTTGTAGAGAATCGCAGGGTGATTCGAGCTACGCAAACTTATGATTTTAATACTTAATGGATCGGGAGATATTGATAAATGAAAATGGACAAGTCCCCTTAGGCCCTTTTGGGTTTCCTTGAATTACATCGCTTTTCTCTTTTCATAGATGTAATTGGGAGAAATAATTGATGGAAAATGAACATTAGCCCTCCCTTCAAAAATTGAATGATGATCGAGATATCATCGTTTTTGCGAACGGTCTAAAAATTAAATTTCGAAAGCATTTGATTCAAATTAAATTGGTCTATAAAATATAAAATATATTAAAAATTACAGGATATCACATGTTTTCCCATACCGGGAATTGCACCCGGGCCTCCTGGGTGAGAGCCAGGTATCCTAACCACTAGACAATATGGGAGCCTGAACGCATTTTCGTTACATTTTTACAAAAAATGAGTTGCTTATCTAATATTTAAAAATTTACAATACATACTCCAAGGAATATTACCTGATTTTGATGGCAAGGATTGAGGGGAAAGAATTTCTGGGGCTAATTAACAGAACAAGACCAGAATCTTTATTTATTAGGACAAGGTTTCCGTCGTCAGGATGGCCGAGCGGTCTAAGGCGCCAGACTCAAGGGTAAACTCCTTGCTTCAATAAAAGAAGTAGTAGTATTCTGGTCTTCAATGAAGGCGTGGGTTCAAATCCCACTCCTGACATATCGACGTGGTTTATTAGATTATCTATGCTTCTGTATCCTAACGGTTGGAATTTTGAAGTACCGTCGTATTCCCCAACTCAACAAGGCAATATTTTAGACATTCCCACTTGTGCAGCTGCTGAAAAATGGTGGATAGATTGAATATGAGGCGATGGTGGTATAGTGGTTAGCATAGTTGCCTTCCAAGCAATTGACCCGAGTTCGATTCTCGGCCATCGCATTTAACATTTGTTTTACATTTCATTGAAGGCGGAGAATATTTAATTCATACCTTGAAACACTGGATCTAAGACTTAAGTGCACGAAAAGGACCATTTTAGCTGGCAGTCCGTTTTCCGAAAGGAATCCGGAAAAGGGCAAAAAACATCCGGAATATGTCAAAGTTGTAGAGAATCGCAGGGTGATTCGAGCTACGCAAACTTATGATTTTAATACTTAATGGATCGGGAGATATTGATAAATGAAAATGGACAAGTCCCCTTAGGCCCTTTTGGGTTTCCTTGAATTACATCGCTTTTCTCTTTTCATAGATGTAATTGGGAGAAATAATTGATGGAAAATGAACATTAGCCCTCCCTTCAAAAATTGAATGATGATCGAGATATCATCGTTTTTGCGAACGGTCTAAAAATTAAATTTCGAAAGCATTTGATTCAAATTAAATTGGTCTATAAAATATAAAATATATTAAAAATTACAGGATATCACATGTTTTCCCATACCGGGAATTGCACCCGGGCCTCCTGGGTGAGAGCCAGGTATCCTAACCACTAGACAATATGGGAGCCTGAACGCATTTTCGTTACATTTTTACAAAAAATGAGTTGCTTATCTAATATTTAAAAATTTACAATACATACTCCAAGGAATATTACCTGATTTTGATGGCAAGGATTGAGGGGAAAGAATTTCTGGGGCTAATTAACAGAACAAGACCAGAATCTTTATTTATTAGGACAAGGTTTCCGTCGTCAGGATGGCCGAGCGGTCTAAGGCGCCAGACTCAAGGGTAAACTCCTTGCTTCAATAAAAGAAGTAGTAGTATTCTGGTCTTCAATGAAGGCGTGGGTTCAAATCCCACTCCTGACATATCGACGTGGTTTATTAGATTATCTATGCTTCTGTATCCTAACGGTTGGAATTTTGAAGTACCGTCGTATTCCCCAACTCAACAAGGCAATATTTTAGACATTCCCACTTGTGCAGCTGCTGAAAAATGGTGGATAGATTGAATATGAGGCGATGGTGGTATAGTGGTTAGCATAGTTGCCTTCCAAGCAATTGACCCGAGTTCGATTCTCGGCCATCGCATTTAACATTTGTTTTACATTTCATTGAAGGCGGAGAATATTTAATTCATACCTTGAAACACTGGATCTAAGACTTAAGTGCACGAAAAGGACCATTTTAGCTGGCAGTCCGTTTTCCGAAAGGAATCCGGAAAAGGGCAAAAAACATCCGGAATATGTCAAAGTTGTAGAGAATCGCAGGGTGATTCGAGCTACGCAAACTTATGATTTTAATACTTAATGGATCGGGAGATATTGATAAATGAAAATGGACAAGTCCCCTTAGGCCCTTTTGGGTTTCCTTGAATTACATCGCTTTTCTCTTTTCATAGATGTAATTGGGAGAAATAATTGATGGAAAATGAACATTAGCCCTCCCTTCAAAAATTGAATGATGATCGAGATATCATCGTTTTTGCGAACGGTCTAAAAATTAAATTTCGAAAGCATTTGATTCAAATTAAATTGGTCTATAAAATATAAAATATATTAAAAATTACAGGATATCACATGTTTTCCCATACCGGGAATTGCACCCGGGCCTCCTGGGTGAGAGCCAGGTATCCTAACCACTAGACAATATGGGAGCCTGAACGCATTTTCGTTACATTTTTACAAAAAATGAGTTGCTTATCTAATATTTAAAAATTTACAATACATACTCCAAGGAATATTACCTGATTTTGATGGCAAGGATTGAGGGGAAAGAATTTCTGGGGCTAATTAACAGAACAAGACCAGAATCTTTATTTATTAGGACAAGGTTTCCGTCGTCAGGATGGCCGAGCGGTCTAAGGCGCCAGACTCAAGGGTAAACTCCTTGCTTTAATAAAAGAAGTAGTAGTATTCTGGTCTTCAATGAAGGCGTGGGTTCAAATCCCACTCCTGACATATCGACGTGGTTTATTAGATTATCTATGCTTCTGTATCCTAACGGTTGGAATTTTGAAGTACCGTCGTATTCCCCAACTCAACAAGGCAATATTTTAGACATTCCCACTTGTGCAGCTGCTGAAAAATGGTGGATAGATTGAATATGAGGCGATGGTGGTATAGTGGTTAGCATAGTTGCCTTCCAAGCAATTGACCCGAGTTCGATTCTCGGCCATCGCATTTAACATTTGTTTTACATTTCATTGAAGGCGGAGAATATTTAATTCATACCTTGAAACACTGGATCTAAGACTTAAGTGCACGAAAAGGACCATTTTAGCTGGCAGTCCGTTTTCCGAAAGGAATCCGGAAAAGGGCAAAAAACATCCGGAATATGTCAAAGTTGTAGAGAATCGCAGGGTGATTCGAGCTACGCAAACTTATGATTTTAATACTTAATGGATCGGGAGATATTGATAAATGAAAATGGACAAGTCCCCTTAGGCCCTTTTGGGTTTCCTTGAATTACATCGCTTTTCTCTTTTCATAGATGTAATTGGGAGAAATAATTGATGGAAAATGAACATTAGCCCTCCCTTCAAAAATTGAATGATGATCGAGATATCATCGTTTTTGCGAACGGTCTAAAAATTAAATTTCGAAAGCATTTGATTCAAATTAAATTGGTCTATAAAATATAAAATATATTAAAAATTACAGGATATCACATGTTTTCCCATACCGGGAATTGCACCCGGGCCTCCTGGGTGAGAGCCAGGTATCCTAACCACTAGACAATATGGGAGCCTGAACGCATTTTCGTTACATTTTTACAAAAAATGAGTTGCTTATCTAATATTTAAAAATTTACAATACATACTCCAAGGAATATTACCTGATTTTGATGGCAAGGATTGAGGGGAAAGAATTTCTGGGGCTAATTAACAGAACAAGACCAGAATCTTTATTTATTAGGACAAGGTTTCCGTCGTCAGGATGGCCGAGCGGTCTAAGGCGCCAGACTCAAGGGTAAACTCCTTGCTTCAATAAAAGAAGTAGTAGTATTCTGGTCTTCAATGAAGGCGTGGGTTCAAATCCCACTCCTGACATATCGACGTGGTTTATTAGATTATCTATGCTTCTGTATCCTAACGGTTGGAATTTTGAAGTACCGTCGTATTCCCCAACTCAACAAGGCAATATTTTAGACATTCCCACTTGTGCAGCTGCTGAAAAATGGTGGATAGATTGAATATGAGGCGATGGTGGTATAGTGGTTAGCATAGTTGCCTTCCAAGCAATTGACCCGAGTTCGATTCTCGGCCATCGCATTTAACATTTGTTTTACATTTCATTGAAGGCGGAGAATATTTAATTCATACCTTGAAACACTGGATCTAAGACTTAAGTGCACGAAAAGGACCATTTTAGCTGGCAGTCCGTTTTCCGAAAGGAATCCGGAAAAGGGCAAAAAACATCCGGAATATGTCAAAGTTGTAGAGAATCGCAGGGTGATTCGAGCTACGCAAACTTATGATTTTAATACTTAATGGATCGGGAGATATTGATAAATGAAAATGGACAAGTCCCCTTAGGCCCTTTTGGGTTTCCTTGAATTACATCGCTTTTCTCTTTTCATAGATGTAATTGGGAGAAATAATTGATGGAAAATGAACATTAGCCCTCCCTTCAAAAATTGAATGATGATCGAGATATCATCGTTTTTGCGAACGGTCTAAAAATTAAATTTCGAAAGCATTTGATTCAAATTAAATTGGTCTATAAAATATAAAATATATTAAAAATTACAGGATATCACATGTTTTCCCATACCGGGAATTGCACCCGGGCCTCCTGGGTGAGAGCCAGGTATCCTAACCACTAGACAATATGGGAGCCTGAACGCATTTTCGTTACATTTTTACAAAAAATGAGTTGCTTATCTAATATTTAAAAATTTACAATACATACTCCAAGGAATATTACCTGATTTTGATGGCAAGGATTGAGGGGAAAGAATTTCTGGGGCTAATTAACAGAACAAGACCAGAATCTTTATTTATTAGGACAAGGTTTCCGTCGTCAGGATGGCCGAGCGGTCTAAGGCGCCAGACTCAAGGGTAAACTCCTTGCTTCAATAAAAGAAGTAGTAGTATTCTGGTCTTCAATGAAGGCGTGGGTTCAAATCCCACTCCTGACATATCGACGTGGTTTATTAGATTATCTATGCTTCTGTATCCTAACGATTGGAATTTTGAAGTACCGTCGTATTCCCCAACTCAACAAGGCAATATTTTAGACATTCCCACTTGTGCAGCTGCTGAAAAATGGTGGATAGATTGAATATGAGGCGATGGTGGTATAGTGGTTAGCATAGTTGCCTTCCAAGCAATTGACCCGAGTTCGATTCTCGGCCATCGCATTTAACATTTGTTTTACATTTACATAAGGCGGAGAATATTTAATTCATACCTTGAAACACTGGATCTAAGACTTAAGTGCACGAAAAGGACCATTTTAGCTGGCAGTCCGTTTTCCGAAAGGAATCCGGAAAAGGGCAAAAAACATCCGGAATATGTCAAAGTTGTAGAGAATCGCAGGGTGATTCGAGCTACGCAAACTTATGATTTTAATACTTAATGGATCGGGAGATATTGATAAATGAAAATGGACAAGTCCCCTTAGGCCCTTTTGGGTTTCCTTGAATTACATCGCTTTTCTCTTTTCATAGATGTAATTGGGAGAAATAATTGATGGAAAATGAACATTAGCCCTCCCTTCAAAAATTGAATGATGATCGAGATATCATCGTTTTTGCGAACGGTCTAAAAATTAAATTTCGAAAGCATTTGATTCAAATTAAATTGGTCTATAAAATATAAAATATATTAAAAATTACAGGATATCACATGTTTTCCCATACCGGGAATTGCACCCGGGCCTCCTGGGTGAGAGCCAGGTATCCTAACCACTAGACAATATGGGAGCCTGAACGCATTTTCGTTACATTTTTACAAAAAATGAGTTGCTTATCTAATATTTAAAAATTTACAATACATACTCCAAGGAATATTACCTGATTTTGATGGCAAGGATTGAGGGGAAAGAATTTCTGGGGCTAATTAACAGAACAAGACCAGAATCTTTATTTATTAGGACAAGGTTTCCGTCGTCAGGATGGCCGAGCGGTCTAAGGCGCCAGACTCAAGGGTAAACTCCTTGCTTCAATAAAAGAAGTAGTAGTATTCTGGTCTTCAATGAAGGCGTGGGTTCAAATCCCACTCCTGACATATCGACGTGGTTTATTAGATTATCTATGCTTCTGTATCCTAACGGTTGGAATTTTGAAGTACCGTCGTATTCCCCAACTCAACAAGGCAATATTTTAGACATTCCCACTTGTGCAGCTGCTGAAAAATGGTGGATAGATTGAATATGAGGCGATGGTGGTATAGTGGTTAGCATAGTTGCCTTCCAAGCAATTGACCCGAGTTCGATTCTCGGCCATCGCATTTAACATTTGTTTTACATTTACAAGGCGGAGAATATTTAATTCATACCTTGAAACACTGGATCTAAGACTTAAGTGCACGAAAAGGACCATTTTAGCTGGCAGTCCGTTTTCCGAAAGGAATCCGGAAAAGGGCAAAAAACATCCGGAATATGTCAAAGTTGTAGAGAATCGCAGGGTGATTCGAGCTACGCAAACTTATGATTTTAATACTTAATGGATCGGGAGATATTGATAAATGAAAATGGACAAGTCCCCTTAGGCCCTTTTGGGTTTCCTTGAATTACATCGCTTTTCTCTTTTCATAGATGTAATTGGGAGAAATAATTGATGGAAAATGAACATTAGCCCTCCCTTCAAAAATTGAATGATGATCGAGATATCATCGTTTTTGCGAACGGTCTAAAAATTAAATTTCGAAAGCATTTGATTCAAATTAAATTGGTCTATAAAATAGGAAATATATTAAAAATTACAGGATATCACATGTTTTCCCATACCGGGAATTGCACCCGGGCCTCCTGGGTGAGAGCCAGGTATCCTAACCACTAGACAATATGGGAGCCTGAACGCATTTTCGTTACATTTTTACAAAAAATGAGTTGCTTATCTAATATTTAAAAATTTACAATACATACTCCAAGGAATATTACCTGATTTTGATGGCAAGGATTGAGGGGAAAGAATTTCTGGGGCTAATTAACAGAACAAGACCAGAATCTTTATTTATTAGGACAAGGTTTCCGTCGTCAGGATGGCCGAGCGGTCTAAGGCGCCAGACTCAAGGGTAAACTCCTTGCTTCAATAAAAGAAGTAGTAGTATTCTGGTCTTCAATGAAGGCGTGGGTTCAAATCCCACTCCTGACATATCGACGTGGTTTATTAGATTATCTATGCTTCTGTATCCTAACGGTTGGAATTTTGAAGTACCGTCGTATTCCCCAACTCAACAAGGCTAATATTTTAGACATTCCCACTTGTGCAGCTGCTGAAAAATGGTGGATAGATTGAATATGAGGCGATGGTGGTATAGTGGTTAGCATAGTTGCCTTCCAAGCAATTGACCCGAGTTCGATTCTCGGCCATCGCATTTAACATTTGTTTTACATTTCATTGAAGGCGGAGAATATTTAATTCATACCTTGAAACACTGGATCTAAGACTTAAGTGCACGAAAAGGACCATTTTAGCTGGCAGTCCGTTTTCCGAAAGGAATCCGGAAAAGGGCAAAAAACATCCGGAATATGTCAAAGTTGTAGAGAATCGCAGGGTGATTCGAGCTACGCAAACTTATGATTTTAATACTTAATGGATCGGGAGATATTGATAAATGAAAATGGACAAGTCCCCTTAGGCCCTTTTGGGTTTCCTTGAATTACATCGCTTTTCTCTTTTCATAGATGTAATTGGGAGAAATAATTGATGGAAAATGAACATTAGCCCTCCCTTCAAAAATTGAATGATGATCGAGATATCATCGTTTTTGCGAACGGTCTAAAAATTAAATTTCGAAAGCATTTGATTCAAATTAAATTGGTCTATAAAATAGGAAATATATTAAAAATTACAGGATATCACATGTTTTCCCATACCGGGAATTGCACCCGGGCCTCCTGGGTGAGAGCCAGGTATCCTAACCACTAGACAATATGGGAGCCTGAACGCATTTTCGTTACATTTTTACAAAAAATGAGTTGCTTATCTAATATTTAAAAATTTACAATACATACTCCAAGGAATATTACCTGATTTTGATGGCAAGGATTGAGGGGAAAGAATTTCTGGGGCTAATTAACAGAACAAGACCAGAATCTTTATTTATTAGGACAAGGTTTCCGTCGTCAGGATGGCCGAGCGGTCTAAGGCGCCAGACTCAAGGGTAAACTCCTTGCTTCAATAAAAGAAGTAGTAGTATTCTGGTCTTCAATGAAGGCGTGGGTTCAAATCCCACTCCTGACATATCGACGTGGTTTATTAGATTATCTATGCTTCTGTATCCTAACGGTTGGAATTTTGAAGTACCGTCGTATTCCCCAACTCAACAAGGCAATATTTTAGACATTCCCACTTGTGCAGCTGCTGAAAAATGGTGGATAGATTGAATATGAGGCGATGGTGGTATAGTGGTTAGCATAGTTGCCTTCCAAGCAATTGACCCGAGTTCGATTCTCGGCCATCGCATTTAACATTTGTTTTACATTTCATTGAAGGCGGAGAATATTTAATTCATACCTTGAAACACTGGATCTAAGACTTAAGTGCACGAAAAGGACCATTTTAGCTGGCAGTCCGTTTTCCGAAAGGAATCCGGAAAAGGGCAAAAAACATCCGGAATATGTCAAAGTTGTAGAGAATCGCAGGGTGATTCGAGCTACGCAAACTTATGATTTTAATACTTAATGGATCGGGAGATATTGATAAATGAAAATGGACAAGTCCCCTTAGACCCTTTTGGGTTTCCTTGAATTACATCGCTTTTCTCTTTTCATAGATGTAATTGGGAGAAATAATTGATGGAAAATGAACATTAGCCCTCCCTTCAAAAATTGAATGATGATCGAGATATCATCGTTTTTGCGAACGGTCTAAAAATTAAATTTCGAAAGCATTTGATTCAAATTAAATTGGTCTATAAAATAGGAAATATATTAAAAATTACAGGATATCACATGTTTTCCCATACCGGGAATTGCACCCGGGCCTCCTGGGTGAGAGCCAGGTATCCTAACCACTAGACAATATGGGAGCCTGAACGCATTTTCGTTACATTTTTACAAAAAATGAGTTGCTTATCTAATATTTAAAAATTTACAATACATACTCCAAGGAATATTACCTGATTTTGATGGCAAGGATTGAGGGGAAAGAATTTCTGGGGCTAATTAACAGAACAAGACCAGAATCTTTATTTATTAGGACAAGGTTTCCGTCGTCAGGATGGCCGAGCGGTCTAAGGCGCCAGACTCAAGGGTAAACTCCTTGCTTCAATAAAAGAAGTAGTAGTATTCTGGTCTTCAATGAAGGCGTGGGTTCAAATCCCACTCCTGACATATCGACGTGGTTTATTAGATTATCTATGCTTCTGTATCCTAACGGTTGGAATTTTGAAGTACCGTCGTATTCCCCAACTCAACAAGGTAATATTTTAGACATTCCCACTTGTGCAGCTGCTGAAAAATGGTGGATAGATTGAATATGAGGCGATGGTGGTATAGTGGTTAGCATAGTTGCCTTCCAAGCAATTGACCCGAGTTCGATTCTCGGCCATCGCATTTAACATTTGTTTTACATTTCATTGAAGGCGGAGAATATTTAATTCATACCTTGAAACACTGGATCTAAGACTTAAGTGCACGAAAAGGACCATTTTAGCTGGCAGTCCGTTTTCCGAAAGGAATCCGGAAAAGGGCAAAAAACATCCGGAATA
Source organism: Daphnia galeata (assembly GCA_030770115.1). Lineage (NCBI taxonomy): Eukaryota > Metazoa > Arthropoda > Branchiopoda > Diplostraca > Daphniidae > Daphnia > Daphnia galeata. The sequence continues at coordinate 3,564,501 of CM061122.1, forward strand.
TGTCAAAGTTGTAGAGAATCGCAGGGTGATTCGAGCTACGCAAACTTATGATTTTAATACTTAATGGATCGGGAGATATTGATAAATGAAAATGGACAAGTCCCCTTAGGCCCTTTTGGGTTTCCTTGAATTACATCGCTTTTCTCTTTTCATAGATGTAATTGGGAGAAATAATTGATGGAAAATGAACATTAGCCCTCCCTTCAAAAATTGAATGATGATCGAGATATCATCGTTTTTGCGAACGGTCTAAAAATTAAATTTCGAAAGCATTTGATTCAAATTAAATTGGTCTATAAAATAGGAAAATATATTAAAAATTACAGGATATCACATGTTTTCCCATACCGGGAATTGCACCCGGGCCTCCTGGGTGAGAGCCAGGTATCCTAACCACTAGACAATATGGGAGCCTGAACGCATTTTCGTTACATTTTTACAAAAAATGAGTTGCTTATCTAATATTTAAAAATTTACAATACATACTCCAAGGAATATTACCTGATTTTGATGGCAAGGATTGAGGGGAAAGAATTTCTGGGGCTAATTAACAGAACAAGACCAGAATCTTTATTTATTAGGACAAGGTTTCCGTCGTCAGGATGGCCGAGCGGTCTAAGGCGCCAGACTCAAGGGTAAACTCCTTGCTTCAATAAAAGAAGTAGTAGTATTCTGGTCTTCAATGAAGGCGTGGGTTCAAATCCCACTCCTGACATATCGACGTGGTTTATTAGATTATCTATGCTTCTGTATCCTAACGGTTGGAATTTTGAAGTACCGTCGTATTCCCCAACTCAACAAGGCAATATTTTAGACATTCCCACTTGTGCAGCTGCTGAAAAATGGTGGATAGATTGAATATGAGGCGATGGTGGTATAGTGGTTAGCATAGTTGCCTTCCAAGCAAATTGACCCGAGTTCGATTCTCGGCCATCGCATTTAACATTTGTTTTACATTTCATTGAAGGCGGAGAATATTTAATTCATACCTTGAAACACTGGATCTAAGACTTAAGTGCACGAAAAGGACCATTTTAGCTGGCAGTCCGTTTTCCGAAAGGAATCCGGAAAAGGGCAAAAAACATCCGGAATATGTCAAAGTTGTAGAGAATCGCAGGGTGATTCGAGCTACGCAAACTTATGATTTTAATACTTAATGGATCGGGAGATATTGATAAATGAAAATGGACAAGTCCCCTTAGGCCCTTTTGGGTTTCCTTGAATTACATCGCTTTTCTCTTTTCATAGATGTAATTGGGAGAAATAATTGATGGAAAATGAACATTAGCCCTCCCTTCAAAAATTGAATGATGATCGAGATATCATCGTTTTTGCGAACGGTCTAAAAATTAAATTTCGAAAGCATTTGATTCAAATTAAATTGGTCTATAAAATATAAAATATATTAAAAATTACAGGATATCACATGTTTTCCCATACCGGGAATTGCACCCGGGCCTCCTGGGTGAGAGCCAGGTATCCTAACCACTAGACAATATGGGAGCCTGAACGCATTTTCGTTACATTTTTACAAAAAATGAGTTGCTTATCTAATATTTAAAAATTTACAATACATACTCCAAGGAATATTACCTGATTTTGATGGCAAGGATTGAGGGGAAAGAATTTCTGGGGCTAATTAACAGAACAAGACCAGAATCTTTATTTATTAGGACAAGGTTTCCGTCGTCAGGATGGCCGAGCGGTCTAAGGCGCCAGACTCAAGGGTAAACTCCTTGCTTCAATAAAAGAAGTAGTAGTATTCTGGTCTTCAATGAAGGCGTGGGTTCAAATCCCACTCCTGACATATTCGACGTGGTTTATTAGATTATCTATGCTTCTGTATCCTAACGGTTGGAATTTTGAAGTACCGTCGTATTCCCCAACTCAACAAGGCAATATTTTAGACATTCCCACTTGTGCAGCTGCTGAAAAATGGTGGATAGATTGAATATGAGGCGATGGTGGTATAGTGGTTAGCATAGTTGCCTTCCAAGCAATTGACCCGAGTTCGATTCTCGGCCATCGCATTTAACATTTGTTTTACATTTCATTGAAGGCGGAGAATATTTAATTCATACCTTGAAACACTGGATCTAAGACTTAAGTGCACGAAAAGGACCATTTTAGCTGGCAGTCCGTTTTCCGAAAGGAATCCGGAAAAGGGCAAAAAACATCCGGAATATGTCAAAGTTGTAGAGAATCGCAGGGTGATTCGAGCTACGCAAACTTATGATTTTAATACTTAATGGATCGGGAGATATTGATAAATGAAAATGGACAAGTCCCCTTAGGCCCTTTTGGGTTTCCTTGAATTACATCGCTTTTCTCTTTTCATAGATGTAATTGGGAGAAATAATTGATGGAAAATGAACATTAGCCCTCCCTTCAAAAATTGAATGATGATCGAGATATCATCGTTTTTGCGAACGGTCTAAAAATTAAATTTCGAAAGCATTTGATTCAAATTAAATTGGTCTATAAAATAGGAAATATATTAAAAATTACAGGATATCACATGTTTTCCCATACCGGGAATTGCACCCGGGCCTCCTGGGTGAGAGCCAGGTATCCTAACCACTAGACAATATGGGAGCCTGAACGCATTTTCGTTACATTTTTACAAAAAATGAGTTGCTTATCTAATATTTAAAAATTTACAATACATACTCCAAGGAATATTACCTGATTTTGATGGCAAGGATTGAGGGGAAAGAATTTCTGGGGCTAATTAACAGAACAAGACCAGAATCTTTATTTATTAGGACAAGGTTTCCGTCGTCAGGATGGCCGAGCGGTCTAAGGCGCCAGACTCAAGGGTAAACTCCTTGCTTCAATAAAAGAAGTAGTAGTATTCTGGTCTTCAATGAAGGCGTGGGTTCAAATCCCACTCCTGACATATCGACGTGGTTTATTAGATTATCTATGCTTCTGTATCCTAACGGTTGGAATTTTGAAGTACCGTCGTATTCCCCAACTCAACAAGGCAATATTTTAGACATTCCCACTTGTGCAGCTGCTGAAAAATGGTGGATAGATTGAATATGAGGCGATGGTGGTATAGTGGTTAGCATAGTTGCCTTCCAAGCAATTGACCCGAGTTCGATTCTCGGCCATCGCATTTAACATTTGTTTTACATTTCATTGAAGGCGGAGAATATTTAATTCATACCTTGAAACACTGGATCTAAGACTTAAGTGCACGAAAAGGACCATTTTAGCTGGCAGTCCGTTTTCCGAAAGGAATCCGGAAAAGGGCAAAAAACATCCGGAATATGTCAAAGTTGTAGAGAATCGCAGGGTGATTCGAGCTACGCAAACTTATGATTTTAATACTTAATGGATCGGGAGATATTGATAAATGAAAATGGACAAGTCCCCTTAGGCCCTTTTGGGTTTCCTTGAATTACATCGCTTTTCTCTTTTCATAGATGTAATTGGGAGAAATAATTGATGGAAAATGAACATTAGCCCTCCCTTCAAAAATTGAATGATGATCGAGATATCATCGTTTTTGCGAACGGTCTAAAAATTAAATTTCGAAAGCATTTGATTCAAATTAAATTGGTCTATAAAATAGGAAAATATATTAAAAATTACAGGATATCACATGTTTTCCCATACCGGGAATTGCACCCGGGCCTCCTGGGTGAGAGCCAGGTATCCTAACCACTAGACAATATGGGAGCCTGAACGCATTTTCGTTACATTTTTACAAAAAATGAGTTGCTTATCTAATATTTAAAAATTTACAATACATACTCCAAGGAATATTACCTGATTTTGATGGCAAGGATTGAGGGGAAAGAATTTCTGGGGCTAATTAACAGAACAAGACCAGAATCTTTATTTATTAGGACAAGGTTTCCGTCGTCAGGATGGCCGAGCGGTCTAAGGCGCCAGACTCAAGGGTAAACTCCTTGCTTCAATAAAAGAAGTAGTAGTATTCTGGTCTTCAATGAAGGCGTGGGTTCAAATCCCACTCCTGACATATCGACGTGGTTTATTAGATTATCTATGCTTCTGTATCCTAACGGTTGGAATTTTGAAGTACCGTCGTATTCCCCAACTCAACAAGGCAATATTTTAGACATTCCCACTTGTGCAGCTGCTGAAAAATGGTGGATAGATTGAATATGAGGCGATGGTGGTATAGTGGTTAGCATAGTTGCCTTCCAAGCAATTGACCCGAGTTCGATTCTCGGCCAGTCGCATTTAACATTTGTTTTACATTTCATTGAAGGCGGAGAATATTTAATTCATACCTTGAAACACTGGATCTAAGACTTAAGTGCACGAAAAGGACCATTTTAGCTGGCAGTCCGTTTTCCGAAAGGAATCCGGAAAAGGGCAAAAAACATCCGGAATATGTCAAAGTTGTAGAGAATCGCAGGGTGATTCGAGCTACGCAAACTTATGATTTTAATACTTAATGGATCGGGAGATATTGATAAATGAAAATGGACAAGTCCCCTTAGGCCCTTTTGGGTTTCCTTGAATTACATCGCTTTTCTCTTTTCATAGATGTAATTGGGAGAAATAATTGATGGAAAATGAACATTAGCCCTCCCTTCAAAAATTGAATGATGATCGAGATATCATCGTTTTTGCGAACGGTCTAAAAATTAAATTTCGAAAGCATTTGATTCAAATTAAATTGGTCTATAAAATATAAAATATATTAAAAATTACAGGATATCACATGTTTTCCCATACCGGGAATTGCACCCGGGCCTCCTGGGTGAGAGCCAGGTATCCTAACCACTAGACAATATGGGAGCCTGAACGCATTTTCGTTACATTTTTACAAAAAATGAGTTGCTTATCTAATATTTAAAAATTTACAATACATACTCCAAGGAATATTACCTGATTTTGATGGCAAGGATTGAGGGGAAAGAATTTCTGGGGCTAATTAACAGAACAAGACCAGAATCTTTATTTATTAGGACAAGGTTTCCGTCGTCAGGATGGCCGAGCGGTCTAAGGCGCCAGACTCAAGGGTAAACTCCTTGCTTCAATAAAAGAAGTAGTAGTATTCTGGTCTTCAATGAAGGCGTGGGTTCAAATCCCACTCCTGACATATCGACGTGGTTTATTAGATTATCTATGCTTCTGTATCCTAACGGTTGGAATTTTGAAGTACCGTCGTATTCCCCAACTCAACAAGGCAATATTTTAGACATTCCCACTTGTGCAGCTGCTGAAAAATGGTGGATAGATTGAATATGAGGCGATGGTGGTATAGTGGTTAGCATAGTTGCCTTCCAAGCAATTGACCCGAGTTCGATTCTCGGCCATCGCATTTAACATTTGTTTTACATTTCATTGAAGGCGGAGAATATTTAATTCATACCTTGAAACACTGGATCTAAGACTTAAGTGCACGAAAAGGACCATTTTAGCTGGCAGTCCGTTTTCCGAAAGGAATCCGGAAAAGGGCAAAAAACATCCGGAATATGTCAAAGTTGTAGAGAATCGCAGGGTGATTCGAGCTACGCAAACTTATGATTTTAATACTTAATGGATCGGGAGATATTGATAAATGAAAATGGACAAGTCCCCTTAGGCCCTTTTGGGTTTCCTTGAATTACATCGCTTTTCTCTTTTCATAGATGTAATTGGGAGAAATAATTGATGGAAAATGAACATTAGCCCTCCCTTCAAAAATTGAATGATGATCGAGATATCATCGTTTTTGCGAACGGTCTAAAAATTAAATTTCGAAAGCATTTGATTCAAATTAAATTGGTCTATAAAATATAAAATATATTAAAAATTACAGGATATCACATGTTTTCCCATACCGGGAATTGCACCCGGGCCTCCTGGGTGAGAGCCAGGTATCCTAACCACTAGACAATATGGGAGCCTGAACGCATTTTCGTTACATTTTTACAAAAAATGAGTTGCTTATCTAATATTTAAAAATTTACAATACATACTCCAAGGAATATTACCTGATTTTGATGGCAAGGATTGAGGGGAAAGAATTTCTGGGGCTAATTAACAGAACAAGACCAGAATCTTTATTTATTAGGACAAGGTTTCCGTCGTCAGGATGGCCGAGCGGTCTAAGGCGCCAGACTCAAGGGTAAACTCCTTGCTTCAATAAAAGAAGTAGTAGTATTCTGGTCTTCAATGAAGGCGTGGGTTCAAATCCCACTCCTGACATATCGACGTGGTTTATTAGATTATCTATGCTTCTGTATCCTAACGGTTGGAATTTTGAAGTACCGTCGTATTCCCCAACTCAACAAGGTAATATTTTAGACATTCCCACTTGTGCAGCTGCTGAAAAATGGTGGATAGATTGAATATGAGGCGATGGTGGTATAGTGGTTAGCATAGTTGCCTTCCAAGCAATTGACCCGAGTTCGATTCTCGGCCATCGCATTTAACATTTGTTTTACATTTCATTGAAGGCGGAGAATATTTAATTCATACCTTGAAACACTGGATCTAAGACTTAAGTGCACGAAAAGGACCATTTTAGCTGGCAGTCCGTTTTCCGAAAGGAATCCGGAAAAGGGCAAAAAAACATCCGGAATATGTCAAAGTTGTAGAGAATCGCAGGGTGATTCGAGCTACGCAAACTTATGATTTTAATACTTAATGGATCGGGAGATATTGATAAATGAAAATGGACAAGTCCCCTTAGGCCCTTTTGGGTTTCCTTGAATTACATCGCTTTTCTCTTTTCATAGATGTAATTGGGAGAAATAATTGATGGAAAATGAACATTAGCCCTCCCTTCAAAAATTGAATGATGATCGAGATATCATCGTTTTTGCGAACGGTCTAAAAATTAAATTTCGAAAGCATTTGATTCAAATTAAATTGGTCTATAAAATATAAAATATATTAAAAATTACAGGATATCACATGTTTTCCCATACCGGGAATTGCACCCGGGCCTCCTGGGTGAGAGCCAGGTATCCTAACCACTAGACAATATGGGAGCCTGAACGCATTTTCGTTACATTTTTACAAAAAATGAGTTGCTTATCTAATATTTAAAAATTTACAATACATACTCCAAGGAATATTACCTGATTTTGATGGCAAGGATTGAGGGGAAAGAATTTCTGGGGCTAATTAACAGAACAAGACCAGAATCTTTATTTATTAGGACAAGGTTTCCGTCGTCAGGATGGCCGAGCGGTCTAAGGCGCCAGACTCAAGGGTAAACTCCTTGCTTCAATAAAAGAAGTAGTAGTATTCTGGTCTTCAATGAAGGCGTGGGTTCAAATCCCACTCCTGACATATCGACGTGGTTTATTAGATTATCTATGCTTCTGTATCCTAACGGTTGGAATTTTGAAGTACCGTCGTATTCCCCAACTCAACAAGGTAATATTTTAGACATTCCCACTTGTGCAGCTGCTGAAAAATGGTGGATAGATTGAATATGAGGCGATGGTGGTATAGTGGTTAGCATAGTTGCCTTCCAAGCAATTGACCCGAGTTCGATTCTCGGCCATCGCATTTAACATTTGTTTTACATTTCATTGAAGGCGGAGAATATTTAATTCATACCTTGAAACACTGGATCTAAGACTTAAGTGCACGAAAAGGACCATTTTAGCTGGCAGTCCGTTTTCCGAAAGGAATCCGGAAAAGGGCAAAAAACATCCGGAATATGTCAAAGTTGTAGAGAATCGCAGGGTGATTCGAGCTACGCAAACTTATGATTTTAATACTTAATGGATCGGGAGATATTGATAAATGAAAATGGACAAGTCCCCTTAGGCCCTTTTGGGTTTCCTTGAATTACATCGCTTTTCTCTTTTCATAGATGTAATTGGGAGAAATAATTGATGGAAAATGAACATTAGCCCTCCCTTCAAAAATTGAATGATGATCGAGATATCATCGTTTTTGCGAACGGTCTAAAAATTAAATTTCGAAAGCATTTGATTCAAATTAAATTGGTCTATAAAATATAAAATATATTAAAAATTACAGGATATCACATGTTTTCCCATACCGGGAATTGCACCCGGGCCTCCTGGGTGAGAGCCAGGTATCCTAACCACTAGACAATATGGGAGCCTGAACGCATTTTCGTTACATTTTTACAAAAAATGAGTTGCTTATCTAATATTTAAAAATTTACAATACATACTCCAAGGAATATTACCTGATTTTGATGGCAAGGATTGAGGGGAAAGAATTTCTGGGGCTAATTAACAGAACAAGACCAGAATCTTTATTTATTAGGACAAGGTTTCCGTCGTCAGGATGGCCGAGCGGTCTAAGGCGCCAGACTCAAGGGTAAACTCCTTGCTTCAATAAAAGAAGTAGTAGTATTCTGGTCTTCAATGAAGGCGTGGGTTCAAATCCCACTCCTGACATATTGACGTGGTTTATTAGATTATCTATGCTTCTGTATCCTAACGGTTGGAATTTTGAAGTACCGTCGTATTCCCCAACTCAACAAGGCAATATTTTAGACATTCCCACTTGTGCAGCTGCTGAAAAATGGTGGATAGATTGAATATGAGGCGATGGTGGTATAGTGGTTAGCATAGTTGCCTTCCAAGCAATTGACCCGAGTTCGATTCTCGGCCATCGCATTTAACATTTGTTTTACATTTCATTGAAGGCGGAGAATATTTAATTCATACCTTGAAACACTGGATCTAAGACTTAAGTGCACGAAAAGGACCATTTTAGCTGGCAGTCCGTTTTCCGAAAGGAATCCGGAAAAGGGCAAAAAACATCCGGAATATGTCAAAGTTGTAGAGAATCGCAGGGTGATTCGAGCTACGCAAACTTATGATTTTAATACTTAATGGATCGGGAGATATTGATAAATGAAAATGGACAAGTCCCCTTAGGCCCTTTTGGGTTTCCTTGAATTACATCGCTTTTCTCTTTTCATAGATGTAATTGGGAGAAATAATTGATGGAAAATGAACATTAGCCCTCCCTTCAAAAATTGAATGATGATCGAGATATCATCGTTTTTGCGAACGGTCTAAAAATTAAATTTCGAAAGCATTTGATTCAAATTAAATTGGTCTATAAAATAGGAAATATATTAAAAATTACAGGATATCACATGTTTTCCCATACCGGGAATTGCACCCGGGCCTCCTGGGTGAGAGCCAGGTATCCTAACCACTAGACAATATGGGAGCCTGAACGCATTTTCGTTACATTTTTACAAAAAATGAGTTGCTTATCTAATATTTAAAAATTTACAATACATACTCCAAGGAATATTACCTGATTTTGATGGCAAGGATTGAGGGGAAAGAATTTCTGGGGCTAATTAACAGAACAAGACCAGAATCTTTATTTATTAGGACAAGGTTTCCGTCGTCAGGATGGCCGAGCGGTCTAAGGCGCCAGACTCAAGGGTAAACTCCTTGCTTCAATAAAAGAAGTAGTAGTATTCTGGTCTTCAATGAAGGCGTGGGTTCAAATCCCACTCCTGACATATCGACGTGGTTTATTAGATTATCTATGCTTCTGTATCCTAACGGTTGGAATTTTGAAGTACCGTCGTATTCCCCAACTCAACAAGGCAATATTTTAGACATTCCCACTTGTGCAGCTGCTGAAAAAATGGTGGATAGATTGAATATGAGGCGATGGTGGTATAGTGGTCAGCATAGTTGCCTTCCAAGCAATTGACCCGAGTTCGATTCTCGGCCATCGCATTTAACATTTGTTTTACATTTCATTGAAGGCGGAGAATATTTAATTCATACCTTGAAACACTGGATCTAAGACTTAAGTGCACGAAAAGGACCATTTTAGCTGGCAGTCCGTTTTCCGAAAGGAATCCGGAAAAGGGCAAAAAACATCCGGAATATGTCAAAGTTGTAGAGAATCGCAGGGTGATTCGAGCTACGCAAACTTATGATTTTAATACTTAATGGATCGGGAGATATTGATAAATGAAAATGGACAAGTCCCCTTAGGCCCTTTTGGGTTTCCTTGAATTACATCGCTTTTCTCTTTTCATAGATGTAATTGGGAGAAATAATTGATGGAAAATGAACATTAGCCCTCCCTTCAAAAATTGAATGATGATCGAGATATCATCGTTTTTGCGAACGGTCTAAAAATTAAATTTCGAAAGCATTTGATTCAAATTAAATTGGTCTATAAAATATAAAATATATTAAAAATTACAGGATATCACATGTTTTCCCATACCGGGAATTGCACCCGGGCCTCCTGGGTGAGAGCCAGGTATCCTAACCACTAGACAATATGGGAGCCTGAACGCATTTTCGTTACATTTTTACAAAAAATGAGTTGCTTATCTAATATTTAAAAATTTACAATACATACTCCAAGGAATATTACCTGATTTTGATGGCAAGGATTGAGGGGAAAGAATTTCTGGGGCTAATTAACAGAACAAGACCAGAATCTTTATTTATTAGGACAAGGTTTCCGTCGTCAGGATGGCCGAGCGGTCTAAGGCGCCAGACTCAAGGGTAAACTCCTTGCTTCAATAAAAGAAGTAGTAGTATTCTGGTCTTCAATGAAGGCGTGGGTTCAAATCCCACTCCTGACATATCGACGTGGTTTATTAGATTATCTATGCTTCTGTATCCTAACGGTTGGAATTTTGAAGTACCGTCGTATTCCCCAACTCAACAAGGCAATATTTTAGACATTCCCACTTGTGCAGCTGCTGAAAAATGGTGGATAGATTGAATATGAGGCGATGGTGGTATAGTGGTTAGCATAGTTGCCTTCCAAGCAATTGACCCGAGTTCGATTCTCGGCCGTCGCATTTAACATTTGTTTTACATTTCATTGAAGGCGGAGAATATTTAATTCATACCTTGAAACACTGGATCTAAGACTTAAGTGCACGAAAAGGACCATTTTAGCTGGCAGTCCGTTTTCCGAAAGGAATCCGGAAAAGGGCAAAAAACATCCGGAATATGTCAAAGTTGTAGAGAATCGCAGGGTGATTCGAGCTACGCAAACTTATGATTTTAATACTTAATGGATCGGGAGATATTGATAAATGAAAATGGACAAGTCCCCTTAGGCCCTTTTGGGTTTCCTTGAATTACATCGCTTTTCTCTTTTCATAGATGTAATTGGGAGAAATAATTGATGGAAAATGAACATTAGCCCTCCCTTCAAAAATTGAATGATGATCGAGATATCATCGTTTTTGCGAACGGTCTAAAAATTAAATTTCGAAAGCATTTGATTCAAATTAAATTGGTCTATAAAATATAAAATATATTAAAAATTACAGGATATCACATGTTTTCCCATACCGGGAATTGCACCCGGGCCTCCTGGGTGAGAGCCAGGTATCCTAACCACTAGACAATATGGGAGCCTGAACGCATTTTCGTTACATTTTTACAAAAAATGAGTTGCTTATCTAATATTTAAAAATTTACAATACATACTCCAAGGAATATTACCTGATTTTGATGGCAAGGATTGAGGGGAAAGAATTTCTGGGGCTAATTAACAGAACAAGACCAGAATCTTTATTTATTAGGACAAGGTTTCCGTCGTCAGGATGGCCGAGCGGTCTAAGGCGCCAGACTCAAGGGTAAACTCCTTGCTTCAATAAAAGAAGTAGTAGTATTCTGGTCTTCAATGAAGGCGTGGGTTCAAATCCCACTCCTGACATATCGACGTGGTTTATTAGATTATCTATGCTTCTGTATCCTAACGGTTGGAATTTTGAAGTACCGTCGTATTCCCCAACTCAACAAGGCAATATTTTAGACATTCCCACTTGTGCAGCTGCTGAAAAATGGTGGATAGATTGAATATGAGGCGATGGTGGTATAGTGGTTAGCATAGTTGCCTTCCAAGCAATTGACCCGAGTTCGATTCTCGGCCATCGCATTTAACATTTGTTTTACATTTCATTGAAGGCGGAGAATATTTAATTCATACCTTGAAACACTGGATCTAAGACTTAAGTGCACGAAAAGGACCATTTTAGCTGGCAGTCCGTTTTCCGAAAGGAATCCGGAAAAGGGCAAAAAACATCCGGAATATGTCAAAGTTGTAGAGAATCGCAGGGTGATTCGAGCTACGCAAACTTATGATTTTAATACTTAATGGATCGGGAGATATTGATAAATGAAAATGGACAAGTCCCCTTAGGCCCTTTTGGGTTTCCTTGAATTACATCGCTTTTCTCTTTTCATAGATGTAATTGGGAGAAATAATTGATGGAAAATGAACATTAGCCCTCCCTTCAAAAATTGAATGATGATCGAGATATCATCGTTTTTGCGAACGGTCTAAAAATTAAATTTCGAAAGCATTTGATTCAAATTAAATTGGTCTATAAAATAGGAAATATATTAAAAATTACAGGATATCACATGTTTTCCCATACCGGGAATTGCACCCGGGCCTCCTGGGTGAGAGCCAGGTATCCTAACCACTAGACAATATGGGAGCCTGAACGCATTTTCGTTACATTTTTACAAAAAAATGAGTTGCTTATCTAATATTTAAAAATTTACAATACATACTCCAAGGAATATTACCTGATTTTGATGGCAAGGATTGAGGGGAAAGAATTTCTGGGGCTAATTAACAGAACAAGACCAGAATCTTTATTTATTAGGACAAGGTTTCCGTCGTCAGGATGGCCGAGCGGTCTAAGGCGCCAGACTCAAGGGTAAACTCCTTGCTTCAATAAAAGAAGTAGTAGTATTCTGGTCTTCAATGAAGGCGTGGGTTCAAATCCCACTCCTGACATATCGACGTGGTTTATTAGATTATCTATGCTTCTGTATCCTAACGGTTGGAATTTTGAAGTACCGTCGTATTCCCCAACTCAACAAGGCAATATTTTAGACATTCCCACTTGTGCAGCTGCTGAAAAATGGTGGATAGATTGAATATGAGGCGATGGTGGTATAGTGGTTAGCATAGTTGCCTTCCAAGCAATTGACCCGAGTTCGATTCTCGGCCAGTCGCATTTAACATTTGTTTTACATTTCATTGAAGGCGGAGAATATTTAATTCATACCTTGAAACACTGGATCTAAGACTTAAGTGCACGAAAAGGACCATTTTAGCTGGCAGTCCGTTTTCCGAAAGGAATCCGGAAAAGGGCAAAAAACATCCGGAATATGTCAAAGTTGTAGAGAATCGCAGGGTGATTCGAGCTACGCAAACTTATGATTTTAATACTTAATGGATCGGGAGATATTGATAAATGAAAATGGACAAGTCCCCTTAGGCCCTTTTGGGTTTCCTTGAATTACATCGCTTTTCTCTTTTCATAGATGTAATTGGGAGAAATAATTGATGGAAAATGAACATTAGCCCTCCCTTCAAAAATTGAATGATGATCGAGATATCATCGTTTTTGCGAACGGTCTAAAAATTAAATTTCGAAAGCATTTGATTCAAATTAAATTGGTCTATAAAATATAAAATATATTAAAAATTACAGGATATCACATGTTTTCCCATACCGGGAATTGCACCCGGGCCTCCTGGGTGAGAGCCAGGTATCCTAACCACTAGACAATATGGGAGCCTGAACGCATTTTCGTTACATTTTTACAAAAAATGAGTTGCTTATCTAATATTTAAAAATTTACAATACATACTCCAAGGAATATTACCTGATTTTGATGGCAAGGATTGAGGGGAAAGAATTTCTGGGGCTAATTAAAAGAACAAGACCAGAATCTTTATTTATTAGGACAAGGTTTCCGTCGTCAGGATGGCCGAGCGGTCTAAGGCGCCAGACTCAAGGGTAAACTCCTTGCTTCAATAAAAGAAGTAGTAGTATTCTGGTCTTCAATGAAGGCGTGGGTTCAAATCCCACTCCTGACATATCGACGTGGTTTATTAGATTATCTATGCTTCTGTATCCTAACGGTTGGAATTTTGAAGTACCGTCGTATTCCCCAACTCAACAAGGCAATATTTTAGACATTCCCACTTGTGCAGCTGCTGAAAAATGGTGGATAGATTGAATATGAGGCGATGGTGGTATAGTGGTTAGCATAGTTGCCTTCCAAGCAATTGACCCGAGTTCGATTCTCGGCCATCGCATTTAACATTTGTTTTACATTTCATTGAAGGCGGAGAATATTTAATTCATACCTTGAAACACTGGATCTAAGACTTAAGTGCACGAAAAGGACCATTTTAGCTGGCAGTCCGTTTTCCGAAAGGAATCCGGAAAAGGGCAAAAAACATCCGGAATATGTCAAAGTTGTAGAGAATCGCAGGGTGATTCGAGCTACGCAAACTTATGATTTTAATACTTAATGGATCGGGAGATATTGATAAATGAAAATGGACAAGTCCCCTTAGGCCCTTTTGGGTTTCCTTGAATTACATCGCTTTTCTCTTTTCATAGATGTAATTGGGAGAAATAATTGATGGAAAATGAACATTAGCCCTCCCTTCAAAAATTGAATGATGATCGAGATATCATCGTTTTTGCGAACGGTCTAAAAATTAAATTTCGAAAGCATTTGATTCAAATTAAATTGGTCTATAAAATAGGAAATATATTAAAAATTACAGGATATCACATGTTTTCCCATACCGGGAATTGCACCCGGGCCTCCTGGGTGAAAGCCAGGTATCCTAACCACTAGACAATATGGGAGCCTGAACGCATTTTCGTTACATTTTTACAAAAAATGAGTTGCTTATCTAATATTTAAAAATTTACAATACATACTCCAAGGAATATTACCTGATTTTGATGGCAAGGATTGAGGGGAAAGAATTTCTGGGGCTAATTAACAGAACAAGACCAGAATCTTTATTTATTAGGACAAGGTTTCCGTCGTCAGGATGGCCGAGCGGTCTAAGGCGCCAGACTCAAGGGTAAACTCCTTGCTTCAATAAAAGAAGTAGTAGTATTCTGGTCTTCAATGAAGGCGTGGGTTCAAATCCCACTCCTGACATATCGACGTGGTTTATTAGATTATCTATGCTTCTGTATCCTAACGGTTGGAATTTTGAAGTACCGTCGTATTCCCCAACTCAACAAGGCAATATTTTAGACATTCCCACTTGTGCAGCTGCTGAAAAATGGTGGATAGATTGAATATGAGGCGATGGTGGTATAGTGGTTAGCATAGTTGCCTTCCAAGCAATTGACCCGAGTTCGATTCTCGGCCATCGCATTTAACATTTGTTTTACATTTCATTGAAGGCGGAGAATATTTAATTCATACCTTGAAACACTGGATCTAAGACTTAAGTGCACGAAAAGGACCATTTTAGCTGGCAGTCCGTTTTCCGAAAGGAATCCGGAAAAGGGCAAAAAACATCCGGAATATGTCAAAGTTGTAGAGAATCGCAGGGTGATTCGAGCTACGCAAACTTATGATTTTAATACTTAATGGATCGGGAGATATTGATAAATGAAAATGGACAAGTCCCCTTAGGCCCTTTTGGGTTTCCTTGAATTACATCGCTTTTCTCTTTTCATAGATGTAATTGGGAGAAATAATTGATGGAAAATGAACATTAGCCCTCCCTTCAAAAATTGAATGATGATCGAGATATCATCGTTTTTGCGAACGGTCTAAAAATTAAATTTCGAAAGCATTTGATTCAAATTAAATTGGTCTATAAAATAGGAAATATATTAAAAATTACAGGATATCACATGTTTTCCCATACCGGGAATTGCACCCGGGCCTCCTGGGTGAGAGCCAGGTATCCTAACCACTAGACAATATGGGAGCCTGAACGCATTTTCGTTACATTTTTACAAAAAATGAGTTGCTTATCTAATATTTAAAAATTTACAATACATACTCCAAGGAATATTACCTGATTTTGATGGCAAGGATTGAGGGGAAAGAATTTCTGGGGCTAATTAACAGAACAAGACCAGAATCTTTATTTATTAGGACAAGGTTTCCGTCGTCAGGATGGCCGAGCGGTCTAAGGCGCCAGACTCAAGGGTAAACTCCTTGCTTCAATAAAAGAAGTAGTAGTATTCTGGTCTTCAATGAAGGCGTGGGTTCAAATCCCACTCCTGACATATCGACGTGGTTTATTAGATTATCTATGCTTCTGTATCCTAACGGTTGGAATTTTGAAGTACCGTCGTATTCCCCAACTCAACAAGGCAATATTTTAGACATTCCCACTTGTGCAGCTGCTGAAAAATGGTGGATAGATTGAATATGAGGCGATGGTGGTATAGTGGTTTGATGCAATTTTATTTTCCAACTTGGAATAAAGATATATGGCCGATTATTACAAATAATTAGAATGCCGTACAAATAATTTTAAACAGAATAAGCTCAGGTTAATATACAAATTTGCAAAAATGAGTAAAATACATTATATAAGGCCAATGATTGACACAACACAAATACAAATAAAAATATACAAATATACAAATACAAAAACATTGGGAAAGAAATAAAATCGGATCGTCTGTTATGTCTGTGTGATGTGTTCGTCTGTAGTGTTAGTCAGGTGTTTCCTTACCATCTCCATCGATCCTTTAATCGCCGCCAATCTTGATTTCCTCCTGAATGCTGACCAGCTGCGGTGGTCGATGGCTAGAAGAGACCGGATGTCCTCATTTAAGGGATACCACGAACCCAGGGATCCAACTACAAGTGGTTGAACTTGTCCCAGGTGCTCGTACTTGAGGACTTTCCGGGTGTATGCTGCTTCCAGGTTCTCGGAGTGATCGTAGGAGATCGCGACGTCAATCATCAGTCGAGATCCAGAAACTTGGAGCTCAACGTCAGGTCTCAGTCGTGATTCTGGAAGTTCTCGATTGATGGTGGCAGCATACCCTTTTCTAGTCAGCAACTTGAAGAGAAGCTCCAAAACAGCGTCATGTCGTTGTGTGGCAAGAAACAGATTGACCTTGCAATTGTTGAGGACATGAAATCCGTTTTCGGAGCTTTCACCGCAGTGGCGACAGGACTTGTTGTCGAACGAAGACCAGGTATATCCACGTAGAGGGAGAAGGTCAAGCCTTGCCCGATGCAGATATTTCCAGTCTTCGTGTTGTAGATCAGTCCTGCAGGAGGTGAGGCGTGCGATGTCTTTGGTCGATTGGTCGATTGCCAAGGCTGCTGCTACTCTTCCTTGATGGGGAGCAGATGTAAATTTCCGGGTGTGTCGTTGACGTACAACCTGTCGAAGGCCACGAACTGCCTTTGCTGGGAGCACAGAGACGTCATCGGCGATAATTCGGAAGGTTTCTTCACCGGATACATCGATCTGTGCTCTTAGGCGTTTGGCAGCGCCGCGAGCGAGTGTCCACAGGTTTGTACCAGCCGGTCCGTAGCGAAGTCGGTAGAGTCCGGCTTCGGTTGACCCGGAAAGATAATCCCCAATAGGAAGTGTAGCTGGGACTTCGTCCCTGAATCCTCGCAAAATGGTGTCTTTGAGCTGTTCCATAAAGATGCCTTTCACCAGTCGGTCCTTGCTGGTGAGTAGTTGAACAGCTCTTGCGAGGGTCCAGATATCAGCATCGTCAGAAAGACTGAAAGTGCCGAGGCCACCAACTCGTCTATCTGCATAGAAGAACGGTACGGTGGCAGAGTTGGGCACCATGGTGATGTGACCAAGAAATTTTCGGCATTCGGTGTCGAGGGAAGTCAAGACATCCTTCAGAACTCTTCCAGACGCTAGATGGTGAGAGAGCGACGGAAAAAGGTGACTCCGAAATACTTCAAGCTTCTGCCATGGTGCTAGCAGTGAATCGGCGATCTTGTCGAGATTACTGACGAGCTGATTTGGAGGACGGAACCGAAGTTTTGCGCCAATTGGTGTGCCAAGATAGATCTCCTGGTCGTCTGGTCCCAGGCATCTGATGAGGCTCCCATCAACAAAAAGGTCCACCTTAAATGGCTTTCCATTGTTGAAGTTGAGGCTGGCACACTTTCCGGCGTTGAACTTAAGTCCCAATTTTGCAGCTACGCGAGATAGATGGTGAAGTGTCTCCTGCAGATCCTGTGCTGTTCTTGACACAACCGCAATATCATCGGCGTAAGCTGTAGCCTTGACAATATGTCCAAAGAGGTCGATTCCAGGGTTTCTCTCCGACAGTGCTGCTCGAAGAAGAGGTTCGGCGGCCAGGTTGAAGACAGTGGTGCTGAGGGCATCACCTTGCCGAACTCCAGCAGATGGTGCGATCGAGACAGACTCGTTTCCGACAACAAAGTCCATGATGTTTCCAGTGTAGATGTCGGAGAGCATGCGCTTCAGGTCGTTCGGTAGAGGGAGAGAGTGAAACAACTCAAAGAGCACAGCATGAGGCACTGAGCCAAACGCATTGCACAAGTCTAGCCAAGCCATAGACATGCACTTATGCTTTGAAGTTGTTTCTTCCACGGCGGTTTGTAGGAGCTGTGTGTGTTCTTGGATGCCATGAACGCCTGGTAGAAATCCTTTTTGCCCCGGGGAGAGCCAGCCTAACTCTACTGCAACGGAAGTGATTCTCTGGCTGATGATGCCAGAGTAAATTTTGTAGAGAGTAGACAGAAGGGAAATTGGACGAAAGTTGGAAAAGTCACTAGGGTCCCCTTTCTTAAAGATGGGAACCGTCCGTGATCTCCTCCAAGCATCAGGAATTCCAATCTGCCATACCCTTTCGTAGATGACTTCGAGTAGGCGACATTGAGGGTCGAGGGCCTTGATGTGACGATACTCGATCCCATCAACTCCCGGAGACGTGTTGGTAGCGCGTCGAAGCTTCAATTCAATTTCTTCCCTGGAAGGGGGCCGATTCAAAAAGCTGGACTGGTCTTCGGTGGGATTGGACCAGTTGCAGGCATCGAAGAGTCGTCTTGCCCACGTACATTCCTCTGGTGATGGCTGAGGACGGACATAAGTCTTCTGGAGATATTGGTCCGCCGATTCAGTGGAGCCAGTATACGGGGAAGACTTTTCTCCAAGTACCTGCCTCACAGCTCGTCTTGGATAAATGTTGAAGAGCTTCTGAATGCGGCTTGCCTCTTCAGGATTTGATCTCTTCCTCTGACGAATTTTTTGCAGTTGTCGGGACTGGTTTCGACGTCTTGGTCTTTCTGGAGGATTCTCTGGCCTTGGGCGCTGTTCTTGGAGTGGTTTTTCAGTTGTGGAGGCTCTTGTAAGCCAGTCAGTTGTGCAGCGGCCCAAAACGTCATTAAGATCCTCCATGTTGTTGCATCCTCTGAACACGTTTCCCCAAAGATGGAAAAAATGACCAGGTCTTTCGGCTGGATTCTCAGAGGGCGAGACCAAAATGTCTTCTCCATCAGAGGTCGACCTATTTGACCTTTCCGGTGTGGCTTCCTCTTCACTGGAATTTGCTTCTGTAGAAATAGAGGGTGTCAAAGCGCTGGGAAGTGATTGCTCCGGAGAAGATGGCTCTGATGGAATTGAAGCAATAGAGGCAGGGAGAGACGCATCAGAGGCGATTGGTGATTCCACGTCTTCCACTCTAGATGCATCTTCGGCGTCATGATGAGGAAGAGTGAAGAGCCAACTTTCGTTCGGAGCATCTTCTGCGTCTTGATCCTCTTCTTGATGGGATGTAGGAGGAGTGGCTTCATGAGGGGACGAATGCTCTGAGGTATTCCCTTCCGACTGAGAAGATAGAGATGTTGGAGTTGACAGTGTTGGTTCTGAAGAGATGCATGTGGCTGGCGGATGAGAGGCAGGAGGTCTGCATTTTAAATCATGCACACGCATCTTTATCCCATCTTCAATAAATCCACATTTTGAGCACCTCCAAAACTTCTCAAGCCGAAGAGAATGTCTTGTCTCCAGATGGCGTGCCATTGAGTGCATAGCATTGCATTTGGTTGTAAGTGTCACCCACTCACACCTAGGGCATTGACAAGGCACCCCAGGATAGAGCAGTATTAGCTTACTTCCATCAATTTCCGGAGTCGGAAATACTGTACGGACTGAGCTGCGCCGACCTGAAGATATCGAGGAGTTCACCCCAACTGACCTGAGAGTAAGGTCAAGAGAAGACGAGATGGAATTTGCTTCCCCAGAGCATTTTCTTCCGTGCCTCCCGGCAGTGATAAAGTTGTTAAACTCCAGGCGACATTTGGTGCAGAAGAAAATCGGATTGAGAACGCCGTTCTCGGGATGCTTCAGCTTCAAATGGTCGAGAAGTTGTTTCTTCCGATCTTCTCCAGTCCATGGCCCACTCCCCCTTTTGCCTCTGCATGATTGATGTCCACACCGGATGGATGGAGGGAGAGGTATGGGAACCCTGACTTTGTTGTTTGTTCGTGTTATGTGTACCGGTGTGAGAGGTGTGGGAATTGCACATGCCATTACATTACATACGGTAAAAACCAAAATCCCAAAATATGTACATGGTAAAAACAGTATAAGTAACAACGATGGCAAAAAACAACATGAGCAACTACATAAACAAGCAAAAAGCAAAAGTTAAGTGTAAGCTCACGAGATGGTGCATGTAGGATTGAGACGAATTCCCATCTGGTAGAAGGAACTGCTAATGACGAGGATTTCGGGCGACCGCAAGATGTACCTGACCATGAAGGGAAGGCGACCGCAAGATGGACCTGACGATGAGGGGAAGAGAACCCCACCACAGCAGACGACAAGACCACAGGAACCAGGTATACAGAACGAGTAAACAATGGTTGTAGAAAAAGTCAGGTCGAAGAAAACCAGTTCACAACCGATAGAAAAACAATCACTGGATGTTCACTCACAATTTGGACACAAAGTTAGTAAGAACGATAACCGTTTTTCTGGTTAAAAACCACTAAATTGGAGGAGCAAAACAGCCCATGACACATGACTAGCAGACGACACAGTATAGTGGTTAGCATAGTTGCCTTCCAAGCAATTGACCCGAGTTCGATTCTCGGCCATCGCATTTAACATTTGTTTTACATTTCATTGAAGGCGGAGAATATTTAATTCATACCTTGAAACACTGGATCTAAGACTTAAGTGCACGAAAAGGACCATTTTAGCTGGCAGTCCGTTTTCCGAAAGGAATCCGGAAAAGGGCAAAAAACATCCGGAATATGTCAAAGTTGTAGAGAATCGCAGGGTGATTCGAGCTACGCAAACTTATGATTTTAATACTTAATGGATCGGGAGATATTGATAAATGAAAATGGACAAGTCCCCTTAGGCCCTTTTGGGTTTCCTTGAATTACATCGCTTTTCTCTTTTCATAGATGTAATTGGGAGAAATAATTGATGGAAAATGAACATTAGCCCTCCCTTCAAAAATTGAATGATGATCGAGATATCATCGTTTTTGCGAACGGTCTAAAAATTAAATTTCGAAAGCATTTGATTCAAATTAAATTGGTCTATAAAATAGGAAATATATTAAAAATTACAGGATATCACATGTTTTCCCATACCGGGAATTGCACCCGGGCCTCCTGGGTGAGAGCCAGGTATCCTAACCACTAGACAATATGGGAGCCTGAACGCATTTTCGTTACATTTTTACAAAAAATGAGTTGCTTATCTAATATTTAAAAATTTACAATACATACTCCAAGGAATATTACCTGATTTTGATGGCAAGGATTGAGGGGAAAGAATTTCTGGGGCTAATTAACAGAACAAGACCAGAATCTTTATTTATTAGGACAAGGTTTCCGTCGTCAGGATGGCCGAGCGGTCTAAGGCGCCAGACTCAAGGGTAAACTCCTTGCTTCAATAAAAGAAGTAGTAGTATTCTGGTCTTCAATGAAGGCGTGGGTTCAAATCCCACTCCTGACATATCGACGTGGTTAATTAGATTATCTATGCTTCTGTATCCTAACGATTGGAATTTTGAAGTACCGTCGTATTCCCCAACTCAACAAGGCAATATTTTAGACATTCCCACTTGTGCAGCTGCTGAAAAATGGTGGATAGATTGAATATGAGGCGATGGTGGTATAGTGGTTTGATGCAATTTTATTTTCCAACTTGGAATAAAGGTATATGGCCAGGTGATATGAATTAATAAATTTCTGTAAGCAAAATCTTGAATGAACTTATGGGAAATTAAAAATATACGAGAAAGAATAAAATACAATATTTGACAGCAAATTACAGAAAATATCATAATACCAATTCACATACAAGAAGAAATATACAAAGAAATATACAGATAAATATACAGATACAAATATACATGGAGGATAAATATACAAGAGTCGTCTGTTATGTCTGCGTGTTGCGTTCGTCTGTAGTGTTAGTCAGGTGTTTCCTTACCATCTCCATCGATCCTTTAATCGCCGCCAATCTTGATTTCCTCCTGAATGCTGACCAGCTGCGGTGGTCGATGGCTAGAAGAGACCGGATGTCCTCATTTAAGGGATACCACGAACCCAGGGATCCAACTACAAGTGGTTGAACTTGTCCCAGGTGCTCGTACTTGAGGACTTTCCGGGTGTATGCTGCTTCGAGGTTCTCGGAGTGATCGTAGGAGATCGCGACGTCAATCATCAGTCGAGATCCAGATACTTGGAGCTCAACGTCTGGTCTTAGTCGTGATTCTGGAAGTTCTCGATTGATGGTGGCAGCATACCCTTTTCTAGTCAGCAACTTGAAGAGAAGCTCCAAAACAGCGTCATGTCGTTGTGTGGCAAGAGTCAGATTGACCTTGCAATTGTTAAGGACATGAAATCCGTTTTCAGAGCTTTCACCGCAGTGGCGGCAGGACTTGTTGTCGAACGATGACCAGGAATATCCACGTAGAGGGAGAAGGTCAAGCCTTGCCCGATGCAGATATTTCCAGTCTTCGTGTTGTAGATCAGTCCTGCAGGAGGTGAGGCGGGCGATGTCTTTGGTCGATTGGTCGATTGCCAAGGCTGCTGCTACTCTTCCTTGATGAGGAGCAGATGTAAATTTCCGGGTGTGTCGTTGACGTACAACCTGCCGAAGGCCACGAACTGCCTTTGCTGGGAGCACAGAGACGTCATCGGCGATAATTCGGAAGGTTTCTTCACCGGATACATCGATCTGTGCTCTTAGGCGTTTGGCAGCGCCGCGAGCGAGTGTCCACAGGTTTGTACCAGCCGGTCCGTAGCGAAGTCGGTAGAGTCCGGCTTCGGTTGACCCGGAAAGATAATCCCCAATAGGAAGTGTAGCTGGGACTTCGTCCCTGAATCCTCGCAAAATGGTGTCTTTGAGCTGTTCCATAAAGATGCCTTTCACCAGTCGGTCCTTGCTGGTGAGTAGTTGAACAGCTCTTGCGAGGGTCCAGATATCAGCATCGTCAGACAGACTGAAAGTGCCGAGTCCACCAACTCGTCTATCTGCATAGAAGAACGGTACGGTGGCAGAGTTGGGCACCATGGTGATGTGACCAAGAAATTTTCGGCATTCGGTGTCGAGGGAAGTCAAGACATCCTTCAGAACTCTTCCAGACGCTAGATGGTGAGAGAGCGACGGAAGAAGGTGACTCCGAAATACTTCAAGCTTCTGCCATGGTGCTAGCAGTGAATCGGCGATCTTGTCGAGATTACTGACGAGCTGATTTGGAGGACGGAACCGAAGTTTAGCGCCAATTGGTGTGCCAAGATAGATCTCCTGGTCGTCTGGTCCCAGGCATCTGATGGGGCTCCCATCAACAAAAAGGTCCACCTTAAATGGTTTTCCATTGTTGAAGTTGAGGCTGGCACACTTTCCGGCGTTGAACTTAAGTCCCAATTTTGCAGCTACGCGAGATAGATGGTGAAGTGTCTCTTGCAGATCCTGTGCTGTTCTTGACACCACCGCAATATCATCGGCGTAAGCTGTAGCCTTGACAATTTGTCCAAAGAGGTCGATTCCAGGGTTGCTCTCCGACAGTGCTGCTCGAAGAAGAGGTTCGGCGGCCAGGTTGAAGACAGTGGTGCTGAGGGCATCACCTTGCCGAAC
This sequence comes from Daphnia galeata, assembly GCA_030770115.1. Lineage (NCBI taxonomy): Eukaryota > Metazoa > Arthropoda > Branchiopoda > Diplostraca > Daphniidae > Daphnia > Daphnia galeata. The sequence continues at coordinate 3,588,333 of CM061122.1, forward strand.
CCCTGCAGATGGTGCGATCGAGACAGACTCGTTTCCGACAACAAAGTCCATGATGTTTCCAGTGTAGATGTCGGAGAGCATGCGCTTCAGGTCGTTCGGTAGAGGGAGAGAGTGAAACAACTCAAAGAGCACAGCATGAGGCACTGAGCCAAACGCATTGCACAAGTCCAGCCAAGCCATAGACATACACTTATGCTTTGAAGTTGTTTCCTCCACGGCGGTTTGTAGAAGCTGTGTGTGTTCTTGGATGCCATGAACGCCTGGTAGAAATCCTTTTTGCCCCGGGGAGAGCCAGCCTAACTCTACTGCAACGGAAGTGATTCTCTGGCTAATGATGCCAGAATAAATTTTGTAGAGAGTAGACAGAAGGGAAATTGGACGAAAGTTGGAAAAGTCACTTGGGTCCCCTTTCTTAAAGATGGGAACCGTTCGCGATCTCCTCCAAGCATCAGGAATTCCAATCTGCCATACCCTTTCGTAGATGACTTCGAGTAGGCGACATTGAGGGTCGAGGGCCTTGAACGAATTGAATTTTGAAGTACCGTCGTATTCCCCAACTCAACAAGGCAATATTTTAGACATTCCCACTTGTGCAGCTGCTGAAAAATGGTGGATAGATTGAATATGAGGCGATGGTGGTATAGTGGTTAGCATAGTTGCCTTCCAAGCAATTGACCCGAGTTCGATTCTCGGCCATCGCATTTAACATTTGTTTTACATTTCATTGAAGGCGGAGAATATTTAATTCATACCTTGAAACACTGGATCTAAGACTTAAGTGCACGAAAAGGACCATTTTAGCTGGCAGTCCGTTTTCCGAAAGGAATCCGGAAAAGGGCAAAAAGCATCCGGAATATGTCAAAGTTGTAGAGAATCGCAGGGTGATTCGAGCTACGCAAACTTATGATTTTAATACTTAATGGATCGGGAGATATTGATAAATGAAAATGGACAAGTCCCCTTAGGCCCTTTTGGGTTTCCTTGAATTACATCGCTTTTCTCTTTTCATAGATGTAATTGGGAGAAATAATTGATGGAAAATGAACATTAGCCCTCCCTTCAAAAATTGAATGATGATCGAGATATCATCGTTTTTTGCGAACGGTCTAAAAATTAAATTTCGAAAGCATTTGATTCAAATTAAATTGGTCTATAAAATAGGAAATATATTAAAAATTACAGGATATCACATGTTTTCCCATACCGGGAATTGCACCCGGGCCTCCTGGGTGAGAGCCAGGTATCCTAACCACTAGACAATATGGGAGCCTGAACGCATTTTCGTTACATTTTTACAAAAAATGAGTTGCTTATCTAATATTTAAAAATTTACAATACATACTCCAAGGAATATTACCTGATTTTGATGGCAAGGATTGAGGGGAAAGAATTTCTGGGGCTAATTAACAGAACAAGACCAGAATCTTTATTTATTAGGACAAGGTTTCCGTCGTCAGGATGGCCGAGCGGTCTAAGGCGCCAGACTCAAGGGTAAACTCCTTGCTTCAATAAAAGAAGTAGTAGTATTCTGGTCTTCAATGAAGGCGTGGGTTCAAATCCCACTCCTGACATATCGACGTGGTTTATTAGATTATCTATGCTTCTGTATCCTAACGGTTGGAATTTTGAAGTACCGTCGTATTCCCCAACTCAACAAGGCAATATTTTAGACATTCCCACTTGTGCAGCTGCTGAAAAATGGTGGATAGATTGAATATGAGGCGATGGTGGTATAGTGGTTAGCATAGTTGCCTTCCAAGCAATTGACCCGAGTTCGATTCTCGGCCATCGCATTTAACATTTGTTTTACATTTCATTGAAGGCGGAGAATATTTAATTCATACCTTGAAACACTGGATCTAAGACTTAAGTGCACGAAAAGGACCATTTTAGCTGGCAGTCCGTTTTCCGAAAGGAATCCGGAAAAGGGCAAAAAGCATCCGGAATATGTCAAAGTTGTAGAGAATCGCAGGGTGATTCGAGCTACGCAAACTTATGATTTTAATACTTAATGGATCGGGAGATATTGATAAATGAAAATGGACAAGTCCCCTTAGGCCCTTTTGGGTTTCCTTGAATTACATCGCTTTTCTCTTTTCATAGATGTAATTGGGAGAAATAATTGATGGAAAATGAACATTAGCCCTCCCTTCAAAAATTGAATGATGATCGAGATATCATCGTTTTTGCGAACGGTCTAAAAATTAAATTTCGAAAGCATTTGATTCAAATTAAATTGGTCTATAAAATAGGAAATATATTAAAAATTACAGGATATCACATGTTTTCCCATACCGGGAATTGCACCCGGGCCTCCTGGGTGAGAGCCAGGTATCCTAACCACTAGACAATATGGGAGCCTGAACGCATTTTCGTTACATTTTTACAAAAAATGAGTTGCTTATCTAATATTTAAAAATTTACAATACATACTCCAAGGAATATTACCTGATTTTGATGGCAAGGGCATGACGACATTAGTCCCCCCGACTGTAGTCCCCACCCCCTACCAGACATTGGTCCCCCCGACAATAGTCCCCCCGACAATAGTCCTTTCCGATCCGGACACTGATCCCCCTTTAAACTATGGAGGGGGGACTACTGTCGGGATTATCACGACAGTAGTCCCCCCTAAAAATTTCGTTCAAGTAGAGGGGGGACTACTGTCGTGAAAGTGCCGACAGTACTCCCGGCATAAGTCCCCTTTCCCGTAATTGAAGGGGTACTATTGGCAGGTACTAGGGGGACTGGTGTCGTGAAAATCCCGACAGTAGTCCCCACTGTACTTGAACGAAATATTTAGGGGGGACTACTGTCGGGATTTTCACGACAGTAGTCCTCCCTCCATAATGTATGGGGGGACCAGAGTCCGGATCGGGAGGGACTAGTGTCGGGGGGACTATTGTCGGGGGGACCAATGTCTGGTAGGGGGTAGGGACTACAGTCGGGGGGACTCATGTCGCATTCCTGTCAGGATCCGGATCGGAAGGGACTGGTGTTTGGGGGACTTAAGTCGGGGGGGACCAGTGTCCGTGAAGGTGTGGGGACTACAGTCAGGTGGGCATGTGTGGCATTCCAAAAAAGGCATAAAAACATGGAAACAAAATCAGCGCCAAAGAAGGCATTTATTAAGTTGATTCATTATTGTACTTGGAGAACAATTAAACTCTCTAGCAAAGTCTTCTGAATTGGAAAGTGTTCCAATAACTCTGTAACGACTAGGACTGTGAGGATCATTCATTATCTGGTTCAAGAGTTTTTCTGGAGTTTCGACGCTACAGTGAGTGTTAGCAAAATTTATGAAAAATATTTGTTCGGAGGTGAATCTCTCCAGACCGGGCAAAGGTGGTTCGGCTCCGTTGGCAGCAATATAGTTCTGATATGCAACGAATGCCTCTCGTACCCCTCCTTTATCGGCCATATTTTCACCCAACGTTGTAATACCGTTCAACTAATGAAATGCCTACCGTTATTATTGTTTTGATGTACACAAAATAAAGCTATGTGTGGTCTACAACTTATTTTCTTACGTGTGTCCTGTTTAAAACACTGTATTCGTTGTACTTTTGAGTAAAACATTGCGCTCTTGAGAGAAACTGTTTTAACGTATTTTCGGTCCACCACTGAGCTGTATTGCCATTTTTGTCATTTTGGCGGCCTGTGTACGTCATGAAAAGCAAATGCATGAACATATCAACATAACAATTAAGGACCAAAATAAAAGTTTACCGAAAATTATAAATCTAAATGTTCATTTTAATTATTTCATTTAAAGTTTTTAAACAAAACCATGCTTTTCCAAAAAAACCAAATCGATATAATATAGTCAGAGCTATAGACTCAGATATAGTGTTGGGCACGGGATAGAGATAGGGGTTAGTGCTGGGGGTTTGATTGTTGATTGTGTAAAAAAATCTATAAATTAATTAATCGTAATGACTTAATTACGGTTTGCATTCAGTCAGAATTTCATATACTACAAGCCTACAATTGAAGGAATAGTGGGTGTAAAATAGTGCAAATAAATAACTTTATTCGACTTTAGTTGGATTTAATAATTAAATAACCTGTCATCTTGCAACTTGAACGACTTATAAGAGTGATCTATTTGAACTTCACCTTTGTCGTCAAAACCGTGGGTTATTTCATACCCAATTACAACTCCGATGCCACCATAATTCATCGCACTGGTTAAAGCATTGCCGGTATATATAGGAAAAGAGTTACGTGAGAAATTAGTAAAAAAACTTTAACCGTATGATTTATTTACGCAGATCTTCCATTCAATCCAAAATATGGTGGCTGTAATATTCCTGCAGGAAAACCTATGTAGATGTGTGCATTTTAACTTAATATTCTTTAACTTGTAATTACTAGTTACTATGGGAACTATAATTTAAAAAGCGTGCTTAATGTGCATACTTATAGAATTATATTTCGGAGCGTAGAAAGCGTTTACGATAGAAGGAAAAGTGATCCATCTGCAAATTAAAAAGTAATATGGACAGTAATAGAATTGCTGTATAAATGCACAACATCACCTCAGTTATAAATTTATTATGTGATGACCAGAATGATCTATAGGTAAATTAATAATACGTAAAGGTACGTAATATTTCAAATATACGTACCTAGTACGGTTTGTTTTGCGTCGTAGACTTCTAAGTCCGTCTCGAGTAAGCCTCACATTCACGTTTTGGATGTTCTTAAAATGTTCGTTTGCAGAGATCACCAGCTTAAGTAAACAGCATTTCACAATTAAGCGTAAGAATATTGGGCTCTTTAAAATTTGATTTAATATTTTTTACCAAACATTTTTACAGGGGTTCACCACTGAGAGCTTGGGTGTACGAGACGCTAAAATTTTAGCGTCTTTTGCGTTAATTTTGCGTCTTTTGCGTACTTTTAGCGTCTTGTAATTTTAGCGTCTTTTGCGTAATTTTAGCGTCTTTTGCGTAAATTTAGCGTCTTTTGCGTAATTTTAGCGTCTTTTGCGTAATTTTAGCGTCTTTAGCGTCTTTGGCGTAAAATTAACCTCTTTCGGGCAATGTGCAGGTCTTCAGCTAGCTTAATCGTTATATCCAGAGGATTTCATCATCGGAATCGTGTAAATTATTATTTCCATTATTGCTGTCGGTAGGCCTATCTGCTGGCGACTCTGGTGATGCACCTACCTCATCAGCATCGTTTAAGCAAGACTTATTCGGCCTATAGACTTTGTAGAGTTCTTCGTGTGTCTGTAGAAGCAACTACGTTGGTCAACTCATAGTGCCCATAGTCAGCACCTATGTACACTCCATAATTATTATTATTTCTAAAACCATTATTATTTAAAAAAAACAACAAAAACAAATAGTGAAAAAAAAATTAATTTATTACTATGATTAAAATCATTTTCAGTCACAAAACTCGCATACTGTATTGATTTTTGTTGTGGTGATTTGCTTAATTATTTGCGTATTTTGCGTGAAATTTGCTTAATTTTAGCGCTTTTTACGTTAATTTTGCTTAATTTTAGCGTCTTTTGCGTAATTTTAGCGTCTTTTGCGTAATTTTAGCGTCTTTTGCGTAATTTTAGCGTCTTTTGCGTAAATTTTAGCGTCTTTTGCGTAAAATTAACCTCTTTCGGGCAAGGTGTACGAAGTATTTTTCAGTGGTGAACCCTCGCATTTTTAATAGCAATACTATATTATTTAATTATTGCTATCGTTGTCTTTCATACGTTTGTGTCTTATATATTATATGATATTTACTTATCATACTTACCCCATCATAATAATATGTTTCTAAATCTTGTTTTTTTGTTATCCAATCTGGAAAACCTACAAGTTCGATCATATAGTCAACTTTCTCTTTGGCGATTGCTTTTGTTGTGTCATCCATCCAATCAGCCTCAGCAATCGTTTTCACAAATGTTGCTTTTAGGTTTTTAATCATTAAGTCAACCTGAATTACATTTGCTGAGTAAATACTGAGTTGGCGTTTTATGTCTTACTTTAATAAATACATTTTGAGTGTTCTTGCATATAATTTAATTAAAGCATTCCATAATTAAAGTAGGCCTACGCTACATCATGTTCGATGTTTGGAATTTGGATTCTATATATTTAGGACTAATTTAATGTGTTTCCTACCTGCGTCTTTATATTTCCGTGGAAATGTTTTTCTACGTATTTTCCACTGACAGCAAAACCTAACACGCTGTTAACCTGGTTAACACAGCAGCTATTCATTCTGTTTTTGCAAAGGATTATACACACATAAATAGTTTTTTTTTATTTTTTTTTTTTTCTTCTAAAAACAGTGTTATTGTGTTTTGGTGTTATTTCTAAAATGTGATAGACGGTGATGGAATGTTTTTACCGCGTTTCTGATTGAGGGTTGCCGTAAAGTGCTTTAGAGAAGTTGATGGCTAAATTATTCATTTTGCTGCTTGTTTCTGGGGATAATAATCTTACTAAACGCCACATGATGTAATTTGCTAAAATGTTCAAATGTAACATTAAAATGTTATAGGCCTACTATCATAGGCCTACTCGTTGGGTGATTAGCGCATTATTGGTATTACCTACAACGCGGGTTGAGGTTTTATCCAGCAGAGCAAACAGGTTTTGCAAGTATTCTTTCTCTACGATGATAATGCGCTCGTGAGTAGAAATATTGACATTAACAGTCGAATAAATCTTATTTATATAATCAAACCAGTTCATCTAATAACAGAAAATGTCTGTACTGAGATGAGAATCGAAAACATGTTGCAACCAGAGGTTAATGTATCGTATTTATACCGGTATTACCTGAGCTTGGTGCGTTTTACAAGAAAATTCATCTGTCCAGCTCTGAATTTCTGTTAAGAGCATAGGATTATACATGCGAGAGTTGTCTCGTCTTGCCTCTGCAGGAATAGTTATCTGGAGGAAAATACACAATAGACATCATCTTTAAAGAATTACTGCCTTTATCGCATTTAAAAAAACATATATACAATACATTAGCGAGTTCGAATTCAAACTGTAATAAATCACGAACATCTGAATCAATTTGCTCGTCGGTAACATCAGCACTTCCTAATGCATTTCGGATTGCTTTAGCAGATTCAGAAACATAAACAAAATAAGCCTCTATGATTTTTTTATGATCTTTAGGATTCAGCAAGATGTTTTGCGGTAAAGTTAATGATCCTTGGTCAACCTTCAACAAAAGAAATTACCAAAACAGTCAGAAAAAATCTATCTATAAAATTATGTTTATCTGCTGCGTCCGACATACGTAAATTGAGCTCCGTTGGGTATCGTAATTATCCATGTCGTTGTACACGGAAATGAAGTAAGAAATACGATACAATGTTCGAAGAGAAGCTGTAACGGCTTTCCAATCAAAATGTATTTCTTCATGGAAACTTTTTGTTATCGGCCAGCCACCGTAGTTTTCTAAAACGTCAATCAGCGGCTTCAATCCCAAGTTCTGAATCGCACCTTAATGTATGGAAATAGAAATAATTTAAGTCAGTCTAATGACTGTTATCAGGGCAGATAAAAAGCTAATTTTTTACGAGTGTTCATGCAGGCTTTGTATATTTTTCGGGCACTGTTCAAAGGCTTCGGGTCTTGATCGTCAACGTCTTGTTCCAATATCACTTTTGCAGAAATTAAGAGCAAATTTTGTCAATTGTTACGAATTGTTATGAAACTTTTGTGTGCGAATTGTTTATTTATATACTTGAACGGGAAACAAAATGTTCTTACTTTTCAAATCATTTATCAGTCGATCCCGCAATACATCGATTTGACTCCACCTAGATTTCGATTGTGGTATGGGGTTTTTCTTTATCCAGCCACCGCATGCAAACTGGTAGAAATCTTGGCATGGATCAACGTCTAGGTCCATGGCTTCAATCAATGACAAAGCTGCTTCATTGAATCCTACAGCAGTGTTAATTAAGGAACATTTTCAGAACATTTTGCATTAACATCCAGTCTAATTCAGTTAATATTTTATAGATTATTGTTATACAGTGACATTGTCATGGTAACCTAATAGGCTGTTAGTTTTTATAAATTACATTGATTCTTCAAACGCTAAATTTCAGAGCATTAGTTCATTAGCGTAGTAAAATTTTATAGTTTGTGTAATTTACCTTCCGTCGTCGATTGTGGATAATCCGCAATTGGATTACAAGTCACTATGTAAATCAGAAAACTGAAGATTCCAATAATGAAACGAGAATACCAAAATCTATTCGCTCTTGCGCAAGATAATTTAAACATAAATGATTTTTTTCATAAGAAAATTTTTTTGTGAGTTTGCTCTTATTACCTTATGTTTCTCATGTTGCTGGAATATAGCACTTTCAGTATAATGAAATCACAAAATAGTAAAAAATTCACCAGTCAGAAATTGAAAACTAATTCGGGTCTGCACCAGAGTTACGCGAGTCTATTTTCTGATCAAATGCCCCAAATGGATGGAAAGTACTAACTGATTTGTTCATCGAAAATACTCTGAATATAAAGGTGCGGTCGGACATTTCACAAACCTAGGGGATCAATGAGTTTAGAGTAATTTAGACTGCATCCGCATGTATTGAAAATGATAATTGAAAACTTTTGACCCCGATTCATTCGTGTTGGCCGACATAATTTCTAGAAAGGATGTGCATGTTTGGATGGTGTACGATTTTATTTAGTAAATGCTTGTCTACTGTATACATTTGTTCCTCAAGCCGTATATAATATATACACTTTAAATAGTTATAATGTCATTCAAGGCCGTTTAGTGTTTCCTCTTCCGTTTTATTAAAGGCTAAGGCTCATTGTATTTAATCTATCCCTACAAAATAACAATTATATTGAGAAACATGAAAGTATAATGAAATGGGGAATTCGGACTAAGCATCAATAGTTGTTCAGGAAATGAATTGATTTGAAAAAAATAATATTTTTTGTGAAATAAAATTAATCTCTAATAATAGAAAATATATAATTATATCCATTTAACGTGTAGGTACAAAACAATTACAAGAAGTCAAACCTGTTCACTTCGGTCGTTCAGGATAGTACAATAAAAAATGATCCAAGTAAATTTGTATAAGTCAAAAATTCTGGGGAAAACGATGATCATACAATATAAACAACTGTTTGAAAAAAAAACTTGCACTAAACTTTTTGCGGAAATTATTGCTTTCCTTTTTAGTGTTCTTGATTGCACGTGTGCCAATTGTGCCATGGACCAGTGGTTGTAGTCTGGGAGCTCAGCGACAAAAAAATGATTATAATTTAGCAAAAGGTTTGAGGATAAAATATGGTAAGGGGGGGTATGAGACACAAGAAAAGCCACGTCTGTCGACTGGCGGCCGGGGCGTTCAAGCGTGACGCGATCCCGAAGTCGGCGGGAACCGTAAAAAAAATCAACTTTGTTTAGCAAGCCCAAATTATCTCTAGGAAGGAAGCTAATATTATTATGTTGATCAATAATCCCGGACGACAGACGTCAAATTCCGGGACCTAAATACCAACAGACCATCTTAAAAATTAATAAAACCGTAAATTTTTCAACTTTGTTTAGAAAATACAATTTTTATATGAAAAAATAGAGAATCATTTGTTTTATTTGAATCCCGGTAGACAGACGTCGATATCTGAGCCCTTGGGGGCACCAGACGTCGGTGTGTAACGGGATTTCACGTACTTCTTACCTTTTTGTGATACCGGCAACGCTGTATCCACGGCGCTTAATTTTAAAAAAATATCTGCTTATCGTAGGATAAATAAATAAAAAATTGTATTTAATTAAAAAAAAACTTGTTTGTATTTCTTTTCATGAATGCAATTATAATATCAATATTAAGCTTCTTTGTCATCCAACGGCAAGTCGGCAACGTCTTTTGTTTATAATTGTATGTTCTGCGCTTATTAGTTGTAATGACGTGATTTCATTAGTATCACGATATTTTTAACGTATTCCTTAAAATGAAAGAGTTTCCAAAGTACAATGGAAAAAGAAACAGTCAAAGACAAAATATGTGTTTTGCACACTGATAATCTACCTTCATCAGCAAATATTATTCTGTTTCAAGCCTTTACTTTAAAAAAACTGTCAAGATGCTGAACTTGTTTACAAATCTCGTTTGAATAAGGGTACTTCTTCAACCTATAAAGACATAGTTCTGCCTTCAGTTCCTAATAGTCATTCAGGTTATCATTCCAAATGTTATTCAAAATATACAGCTGTGTCAAGTGCTTCAAAGAAGACAGCTGTGAAACAGAAAGTCATGACGATATTCCTTCAACAGAAGATGCAGCAGGTATACATATATTCTTTTTCATTGTTAATTTGTGCTTCTATAAGTTGTTTACTGTGTTTTGTAGAACCACTTCAAGAAGTTAATCATAACATTGGGAGACAGTCACTCAGGTCTAAACCCACAGACACTGAAACTGATAAAAGTACTCATACTTTCCCAACTGTTGTATAGTAACTATTAGCATCACTAGAGGGCTCACTAGCACTCTTAGTGATAGGCAGACTAAACTGAATACAGCAGTCTCAACCCGGCGTCTCTAAGTGTTGGACTCATTTACTACATGGTGTCAGAAGTTAATCTGAGAATATCCATGCAATCATGGCAGAATTCGGACTGAAACCTCCAGCAGCGTTTAATTTTGAAGATGGTGATCCTGCAGCGCAGTGGGATGCCTGGAAAAATCAATTTAATTGGTTTTTGAAAGCTACGAAGAAGGACAAGGAGGACGAGGTAGTGCAAGTAAGTGTGCTTATCACGTGTTTGGGACTTGAAGGGGCCCGAATTTACGACTCGTTCGTGTTTGCGGATCAAGCTGACAAACTAAAAATTCAACCAGTGTTGGCTCAATTTGATGGGCATTTCAGACCACAAAAAAGTGAAACCTTTGAGAGATTTAAGTTTGTTTCGCGTAAACAGGCTTTGGACGAAACTTTTGATAAATATTTGCTAGCTCTCAAGGGATTGATTTCAACGTGCAACTATGATACTCAACGTGATTCGTTGTTGAGAGATCAGATAGTTGTTGGCATTTTTGATAATGACACTCGCGAACAGTTATTGTCTCAGGCGACATTGGACTTGAAAAAAGCTGTGGAAATCTGTCGTGCCCGTGAGTCAGCACACAAGCATGCTGCTCTAATGCAGTCCGTTTCTGAAACTGGTCAACGACAAATGTTAATCAACTTATTGAATGCGTCCAAGCCGTCGTCGAATTCAACAAAGTGGAACAATGGCATGGAAAATGGCTTCATAAAATCTTGTCGTTTTTGTGGTGGACAACACCCTCGGGGAAAGTGCCCTGCGTATGGAAAATCGTGTGCAAAATGTGGTGCGTTGAATCATTTTTCCAAAGTCTGCGAGCAGTCAGCACAGCAACAATCTCAGCAGGGATTGTACAGACGTTTCGACACACGCACCAAGAACAATCAGCAGCATACCAATCAGACAAAAAATTGTTCATCGCTACAAACGGAGTCTGAGGTAAATACGGAGGAATTTCTTATCTCATCAATTGGCATTTCACATAAAGATGATTCATGGTATGTGATTATATATATAGACGGCTCCCCAGTGAAGTTCAAGGTGGACACAGGGGCTCAGTGTAACGTTTTGCCAAAACAAATTTTTGACAAAGTGGTTAAGATGCCAAACTTGCAACCTGGTCCCAGAGTGACAGCTTATAATCGTCAGCCGGTAACTGTAGTTGGTCAACAACAACTTAAAGTTTTGTTTAATAACATTCGAGTTGATCTCAGTTGTGTCGTGGCTGAAAATGTTGATATACCAGTTTTGGGGTTACCGTCGTGTAAAGCTCTTAATGTGGTGAAACTAGTTGATTCGTTACATGTGGGAACATTGAGCAGTGCGTTGACAGAAACATCAGTGGCTAACTTAGTTAGCAAGTATGAATCAGTGTTCACCGGAATTGGGCGACTTCCGGTTGAGCACCGTATATTAATTCAAGAATCTGCTGTTCCGGTAGTTCGTCCAGCTCGACGAATTCCGTTTAAACTGAGTGTTCCAGTCATGACTAAATTGAACGAAATGGAGCAACTGGGTTTGATCAGTAAAGTGAGTTATCCTACAGATTGGGTGAGCACAATGGTGGTGGCCAGAAAGTCAAATGGTGACATTCGGATCTGCCTTGATCCAGCGGATCTCAACAAGGCCATCAAGCGTCAGCACTATCAAATTCCTTCGGCGCAAGAAATTTTTTCAAGAATCGGGAAGGCCAAATATTTTTCAACTTTGGACGCAACATCCGGATTTCTTCAGGTGCCTTTAGCTGAAGAATCTACCTCTCTGACCACAATGGCTACGCCTTTTGGAAGGTACAAGTTTCTCCGTCTTCCTTTTGGATTATCTTCAAGTCCTGAGGCGTATCAGCAGATAATGGTCGACTTGTTTGGCGATTTACCCGGTGTCGAAATTTATTTCGACGATTTTTTTGTGTGGGGTGAAACAGTGGAAGAACACAATTCTCGATTGGAAGCCTTGTTTCAGCGTTGTGTTAAAGTGAACCTCAAGCTTAACAAAAACAAGTGTAAGTTTCTTCAACCGGAACTAAAGTACATTGGACACATAATTGGCAACCAAACGCTTAAACCAGACCCTGAGAAAATATCGGCAATTAACTCATTTCAACGTCCAGAGAGTAAGCAAGATCTGCAACGTTTTCTCGGCATGGTCAATTATTTGGCCAAGTTTTGTAGCAGTTTGTCGGAAATAGTGTCTCCTCTTCGTTCACTGTTAAAGTCTGGTGTTGAGTGGCAATGGGATGCGAACACTGATCAAGTATTTGACAAGGTGAAAAACAGCATAACTAATCTTCCAGTGCTACGTCTATTTGATTCGTCACTTCCAGTTTTGCTATCAGTGGATGCGTCTCCCTTGGGTGTAGGAGCTGTTTTATTACAAAAAGGACAGCCTATTGAGTTTGCATCACGAACGCTAACGGAAACTCAACAGCGATACGCTCAAATTGAGAAAGAACTATTGGCGGTTTTATTTGGGTTGCAGCGGTTTCATCAATATGTTTATGGACAAACAGTGATAGTGGAGACAGATCACAAGCCTCTGCTGGGCATAGTGAATAAAGCAATCGCGTTGTGCAGTCCGAGAATACAGCGGATGCGATTGTTATTGCAGACGTACGAGTTTCAGCTTGTGTATAAACCTGGAAAGGAATTGCACATAGCAGACGCCCTCAGCAGAGCTCCGGAAGTCCGACAGTTTATAGACGATAGCTCACAGTTCAGTGACGAAAATGTTAACATGCTGGTCTTGTCAGCAGTTTTGGTGCCGACGTCTCACGAAAAGTTCATTGCGGCAACCTTACAGGATCCGACATTACAAGCAGTGTTGTTGCACGTTCGGAATGGCTGGCCCGAACATCGCAAGAGCTGTAGCCCAGCAACAAAATTATTCTGGCAGCATCGAAGTGACTTTAGTGAGTGTGACGGTCTTCTGCTAAAAGGCGAACAAATTGTCGTTCCTGTGGCGCTACAGTCTGATGTCCTTCGTCAGATTCATGCCGGACACCTGGGTATCTCTAAGTGCATTGAAAGAGCCAAATTAACTGTTTATTGGCCCACTTATGTTGATCAAATCACCAATATGGTAGAAGGTTGTGATGTTTGTCAACTACACAGGCATCAAAATTCGTCACAGCCGTCCTTTCCGGTACCGATTCCGGATTATCCGTTTCAAAAAGTAGCCGCCGATTTGTATGAAATAGCCGGAGTTCATTATCTGCTGGCAGTGGATTATTTCAGCAAGTGGCCGTGTGCAGTGGTTCTAAAAAACATCACCAGTGCGTCAGTTATTGCGGAGCTAACGAGGTTTTTTATCGATTTCGGGATTCCGGAACAGTTGGTGTCTGACAATGGAAAACAATTTGACTCTGCAGAGTTTCGTCAATTCTGTCATCGCTTCAACGTTCGTCAAACGACATCCAGCCCTGAATATCCGCGTTCGAATGGTCTGGTGGAGCGTACGGTTCAGACTGTGAAAGAGTCTTTCATCAAATCGCAAAGTGACGGAAAAACCTTGCTGGACACCTTGCAAGTCTTACGTTCAACTCCCCTTGGGAATGGGTTGCCCACTCCAGCTGTGATATTACAAAGGAGAAATCTTCGCGGTGGACTGTTATTCACGTCACAACAGTTACAAACCAAACACATTAGTGACTCATTTGTGAAAGAAAAATTGCTAAGTCGCCAAGCAACTCAGTTCTTCAATTCAGCTGGTCGAAAAAAATGTCTGGCTCCGTTATCAGTGGTGAGTCCCGGTTCGTGTTCGAGTGTCACACAAGTGGATCCCTGGCATCGTTCAGTCCGTTTGTTCTGAACCAAATTCTTATGTGATCTTTACTAACTGTGGTCGCCTGTTTCGAAGAAATAGACAGGCAATAAACGTGGATAAATTTCGTTGTCGTCAGCTATTACAGCAGGGACCAGACGTTTCCCCAATATCCTCATCTCCTCCTACACCTGTAAATTCACTTCCGGCACGGAAGTCACTCAACTTTCTAGAAGAGTGGCAAGCGTCTACAAGCGTTGTTCCTCCACCACCCCCAGCGCATCCTGCAGTGGTGGGAATTGGTGTCCCAGCGATTGAAGCCCCGGAAGATTTCATGGAAGCGTTTCATGGATTTGAAGAAATGGAGCTGAATCCTCAACCGGCGCGTCGAAGAGGTCGTCCTAAACGATCTCGGTCAGCTCATCATGCGAGTACTTCCAGTCCGGGACTTCCTGAAAATCGTTCGCTATCAGCCGATCGTTCTCATCAGCTAGTAACTCGTTCGGGTCGACCCTATGGTTTATCGTCTCAATAATTGTCTCATTACAGATTGTACTGCTCAAGTAATTAACCCTGTCCTGTTCCCATAATTATTGTATTATCTTAATTGTACCGTGTGTATTTCCTCAGTTCTCATCAGTATGATTATTTGTATCTTCATTGTTCGTTCGTTAAAAGAAGGAAGATGTTGTATAGTAACTATTAGCATCACTAGAGGGCTCACTAGCACTCTTAGTGATAGGCAGACTAAACTGAATACGGGTGTCCCTAAACTGCGAAGGCGAAACGCGAAATGCGAAACGCCTAAAATGCGAAACAGCGTTGCGAAACGGCCTATTTTTAACCTAATCTAACCTAACCAAACCTAACCTCACCTAACCTAACCTAACCTAACCTAACCTAACCTAACCTAACTTAACTTAACCTAACCATTTTGGGACCGTTTCGCACCGCTGTTTCGCATTTTAGGCGTTTCGCATTTCGCGTTTCGCCTTCGCAGTTTAGGAACGCCCACTGAATACAGCAGTCCCAACCCGGCGTCTCTAAGTGTTGGACTCATTTACTACACCAACAGTTTGTTTATTCTGTGAAAAGAAAGACAAGAAGATTTAAGGCAAAAGAAAAACCCTTCATCAAATAGAAACAATAGAATTTCAAGAAATTCTTTTGAAGGAGGCTCAGATAGCACAAGATGATAAACTAATTAGAAAGATACTGGGAGTAGATTTGGTAGCCAAAGAAGGACGGTATCATAATTCATGTAGGAAAGCATATTCTTACCAAGCAATTGTAATCACTCGCCGCCTATCTGAACAATCCCAAAAAGCTACAAGTAACAGTCAGAGAATATCCGCTATTAGAAAAAATGCTTTCGATTCTACAACATCTTATATTGAAGCCCACATTTTCAATAACGAAGAGGTTTGCTATTCAATGTCCATATTAGTATATTGATTTTCTTGTCAAACTAAACATAATAACTTGTTTGATCACTTAAGGTTCATCGATTTCATACCATTGCAGAACATTATACTATGCTGCTCGCTGAATTCGGATTTGATGCTGACGACTTAGGTTACGTAAGGAAGGATCTTTTCCTTGAAAACTGCAGATACATTTTGGAGAAAGGCTTAAAGTTATTCGTCACCCAACGAAAGGTGTTGGGAGGATATTGTTTAAATCTTCATTATCTACGGATAAAGCTATAGTCACTACCTTTGATTTGAAAGTCAACTTGAGTGTTAAGGTAAAACATACTGCGCAACATAAAACCTTCACTGAATATTAGCCTATTAATGTTTCATCTCAATAGGTTAAAGAAGTGGCCTTTCTTTTAAGGAATGAGATACAGAGATCCCCAGTCGAAAAATTGCCAGAAGCTATTTCAACTAAGGATGTTATCGCGGGTGAAATTACAGTACCGCCTCTACTCAACACATTTCATGAGAATCTTCTCACGACTGGAGGAGATCGAAGTAAGAAGCAGCCCATTTCAGATAACAAAAAGAGAAGAATTTAATCACTGGCGCATGATGCTATTTATGCTCCGCAAAGCAGCTCCTTCTTGCATTGTCGATGAAAGCACTGACGGGGAGAAGAAAAGTTATTGAACTTCTAAACAGATATGGCCATTGCGTAAGCTACAGTGTAGCAGAAGAAATAGAAACTGAACTAATTTTTTCTGCTATGGGAAAATCGCGACTACTCCCGGACGGATTACATCAACTTCCATTCCTTCACACAGGTGTAGGCTTTGACAACTTCGATTTATTTTTTGACACACTTACCGGAAAAGAGACACTACATGACACAGTAGGAATTGTCTACCAAGATGTACCAGAGATTACTATTCAGGAAAATTTGGCTTCTTCCATTGTTACTTCAAGACCTTCATTTCAACTTCAGCCAGCCAAAAAAAAAAGACGCGCACTAGAAGTAGAGGATTTTCACATAGTGCCATACCACAGAAGTTTAAAACTGAAGACACAGTCTTTAACTGACCTGGAGGACGAAAGAAGAGCCTTGATTGCACCACTGTATTCCACAGCGCAAATGTACGACTTCATTTGGATGCTATTCATTTCTGTGAAAGTTGAGAACACTCCAATGTGGACTGGATGGAATTCAAAGCTAGTTGACAACAAACATCCGATGCAGGTCATTCAATATCTACCTCAAATAGATGCATCCCCTACAATCGACGCAGTAGTTGTCCTGACTATGGAAATGTCATTACGTATAGCTGCAGAATGTGAACAAAAATATATATCACTTAGTTCGGATTTGGCCATTTGTAAGAAATACTTCGCCATTCAAGCGCTTGAAAGTCCTAAATTCGACAACATTTTTGTTCAGCTAGGTAACTGTTAAACATGATAAATATTTTAACCACATATATGACTTAATACCATTATTGAATGTTATCACATGCAGGTTGGTTTCATATAGAACTCTCGTACTACAAAGCTATTGGAAAATTCATCAGTGAATCTGGGATGCCATATATTCTGGTCGAAAGTGGGCTTCTTGCGTCTGGATCGTATTCCAAATAATCAGAAGAGATAACTGTTAAATTAAAATAATTTCTGAGTTTCCCGTAGGGATTCTGTACAACTTTGGTGATACAGGAGGAACAAATGTTGCAAATTTTTACCAATAGATGGCGTTAGGATATTGTTTAAGCATTTGAACTGCGCGCCTCGAATTTTGGTATTTTTTTAACAGCGCGCCTCGAATAGTGGAGTAAAGTTATGCCAAAAGGCTATGTTAACCTCAAACAAATTGCAACAATAGATTTTTAAAATGAACTGTGTTACTATTAAGTTAAAAAATGTTGTTCAAAACCCTCCAAGGAAATAATTAGATTTACTATTAAAAATATTGAATATAAAAAAAAATTTCAGTAAACTATTAATAAATCACTAAATTTTTTACATTAAAAATAAAATAAAGTAATGAAATGATACCTTGTGATATGTTACATCATATCACCAAATATGAATGTTTTCTGTCGAACGGTATTCTAGTTGTAGAATTTAGAAGTTGTTACTGTTTTAAAAATTTTACACTGCCGTCAAAAAGGTTTAACACGGGCTCTTATGCCCGATAGTCCCTAAGTAAAGTTTGAATATCTCAAAATCTATAGGACCTAAATTTTTTCTATTGTTCTTAAAAAATAAAGAAAATCCTAGCGTATAAGAATCAATCGTTCAATTATGGTGTTAATAGGACTTTTTTAAAATTTATTTACACTTAAACGTAGTCTAGGATTTGGTTAAGTTTCAGAAAACATTCGCCGTAAGCGTTGTCATCGTTCCTATGAATACCCAGAAAACGCATTGTGGATACGCCACTGAGGTTCGACCTACAAATACAAACTAGTCGAAACCACGAATACGCTCTCGTTGAGTCGCGGACGGCTTATTAATAAAATCAAAAAAATGATTGACTGGGTTTCAATGCCGCCCTCAGGAAGAAAATTTCGGAAAATTTTTATTTTGCGCTTATTTTATAGCCCGTATAAACACAAAAGCTATGGTATCATCAAATTTTTTTCTATGGTTAGTGTACTTGGGTCCCCTAGTATGCCCCAGAACCATTATTTGTCAATGATACCATTTATATCATATAAAAAAAAATCGAAAATACAAAACTCCCTGGTCCAAAGTTTGCAAATTTTTATCTCAATAACTAACGTATGAATTTCAACGAAACTTTCACCAAAGCTTTAAAATTGGCTGTTCTACCCGACATAAGTTTTTCGTTAGTTATGGTGAAAACTCAAAAACATTGAAATTTGGATACTGGCATAGCTTCGCATAGCTTATAAACACAATGGCTATGGTATAATCCAATTGTTTTCTATAGTTGGTTTATTTGGGTCCCCTAGTATGCCCCAGAACCATTTTTTGTCAATTATACCATTTTTAAGGAGGTCTGGGGTAAAAAAGACTTAAAGAAATCAAATGAAAAATGTTATCCTGTGAACTAGTTGTTAAGTTTCAAAATTAAACATGTTTGTGGGATTCCACAAATTTTAAAATGGGTATTATAGGTAGTCTAATACCTGTACAATATATTCTGGACTAATGGTTACTGCTGTATTGTACAAAGTATTAATAAAATCAAAAAGCTGATTGACTGGGTATCAAAACCGCCGTCAGGAAGAAAACTTTTATTTTGCGCTGATGTTTTAGCCCGTATAAACACAATGGCTATGATATAATAAATTTTTTTTCTATGGTTGATGTACTAGGATCCCTTAGTACGCCCCAGAACCATTATTTGTCAATTATATCATTTTTAAGGAGGTCTGCGGTAAAAAATACTTACAGAAATCAAATTAAAAATGTTATCCTGTGAACTAATTTTTAAGTATAAGGCGCGTTTCTGGGACGAGGAATTCGCGCTTACAATAATTAATTGTACGCAAGTAAATTGCCGATCTACACTTTATTAAGTTCACACATACAGGATCCACAAACAGACTAATAGGTTGAAATGATTCTCACACGCACACGCTCACCAGCCTCTGCCTTATTCTTGTGAGGGTGCGTGTTTATATACCAAATGTGAGGTAGGGGAGGTATAGGGTTAACATTCGAGCTTTCGGAAACATCGGAGCTCTCTAAGCTTCAGAGCCATCGGAAACTTCGGAGCTCTCTGAGCTTTAGAGCCATCGGAAACATCGGAGCTCTCGGAAGCTCGTTCCAAGGAGAGACGTTTTGGTTAGGGGAGTCTGGAACATAGAGTGTCTAGACTGCAAGTTGGGGAAGAGAGAGAGAACATCTGGACAGTCAGCTAGCGCATGTGCAACTCAGCGTGGTGAGAATGTACGCACTACAAACCTTCATCATATAGAAGACCCGCCCACGGGTCTACGCTGAGTTTCGAAGAAACAATAACAATACGGGAAATTAAAGTGGGGATATCATATTGCATGTGTGATTGAAGAAAACAAAAAAAACGAAACATGAAGAAGAACATAATCGAGGAAAGAGAAAAAAAAATCTTAGGGAAAAACGAAAAAATAAAAACAAATAATGCTAAGAGATATTTAGAAAACTAAAAGGGGAAAATAACGCCTAATCGGCAGACGAAAAATAAAAAAAAAAACGAAAGGTAGCAAAAAAAAATAGTGAGGTGAATAAAACAAAATGAAAATAAACATAAAGCAAAGACACATTAAAAGACATTGTGGGATTTTTAAAAAAAGTATTCTAACCGTCGGCTTGCGGTATTTTATTTATTATAATCTATTATATACGATGCATAAAGCATGCAACACTATTCTTAAAACTAGGGAGGACTATGAAAATTAAGGGAGAACGTTGTCTTCGATGTAGATCGGGTCCTGTTCCGGGAAGAAGTCGTTGAATTCTGATCCCGAAACTCTGTACTGCATACGCAAAAGAGGCTCGTAGACCTCCTTGTAGATCGTTGACGTTGTTTTGGGCTAATTCCGTGTTAGAATTGTGATCGGAGTGTCCCAGTTGTTGTTCACGAGTGACGTTTTTGCTCCTTTCTCTATGAGAAACGTAGCGAGTTCCACGTTGTCGAAAATGGAACAATAATGGAGAGCTGTATTTCCCAGCTAATCTGCTGCGTCCAAGAACACTGAGCTTCATATGTCTATTTGCATTTTGTTATTCGAAATTTCCGTCGCACCATCCACTGACTTGTCGAAGATGGCAAAGTCATTGTTATAAAACAGTGACTTAGCCACCGCGGTTCCGTTGTTGCATGCGGCAACGATTAACGAAGTTTGTTGCTTGGAATCTTGTGCATTTCTATCCAGGTAGAGCTTTTTTAGTTCTTCCACTGCAAATAAATTATTAGCAGAGCACGCGTGGTGCAGAGGCGTCGCGCCAAATGCATTTCGTGAGTTCACAGTGACCGTCCCTTCAATAACTAATTGAATAATATGTGGGTTTGGAAGATGAAATACCATATGGAGAGTCGAGTTCCCATTGGAATCACGTGTAGATGGGTAAAATGACGTGTGTTCCACAACAGGTCGACCGCTCGCTCGTTATTCACCTTGATAGCAAGCGACAGAGGGGTGTCACCGTATCTATCTTGTATGTTTTCTTTTGACCTGTCGATGAGGCGATTGATCACACATGGGCCTTCCACCATGCATGCCCAGTGCAACGGCGTTTTCCCTTGCACATCTTGTTTGTCGTAAGCTTGGTTGAAGTTCAACAGTATGACATAATTCGTCGTATGGCAACGGAGTGTTGCCATCACCATTCTGAATGTTTACGTTTTCGCTACATTCCACTAATTGTCGCACCATTTTCACTGACGTGGATTCCACTGCGTAGTGGAGAGCCGCATATCCATTCACATCTTGAGCGTCGAGATCCGCTCCTCTCATTATTATGAGTGAAGCAAAACGCGCCGCTCCCAGTTGGCTGGCGATGATGAGAGGTGTTTCTCCTCGGTTCGTTGTGATGTTGACATTCTTTTCTATACGCAATCGTTTAATTAAAATCGCGGCCGATTTACCTCTCGTCTTTACGCAGGTGGCTGCGGTGTTTAGCTGGGCGTAGCTGTGGTCTTCTGTTCTTTCAGTAGGTTGCTGGATGCTGTCGTCAATTGACTGCTCAATAATTTTTAAATCACGTAGCGCCTGCTGGCTAAAACGTGGCTCCATGCTGGCTTCACTTTCCGTAAGGAACTTAGATGTTGGCGACTGCATCCTGCAAGATAAACTAACTGATTTTTCTTTTTTTTTTATTTGTCTTTTTATGACTCCGGTCAAGTGGTCAAGTGCACTACGGGGGGTAACATGAACGGGTAAATATATATCGGAGCAGTGGTTGACTGTTCTGTGTGGGGGGTTGCTAAGGATTGCGTAAGTAATAAACATGATCTGTAAAAATTGGTAAATGATCTGCTCATGGCTTCTACACATATTCTTTTTTTTTTGTTTATTATTATTTTTTTTAGCTTCTGTTTTTTTTGTTTAGTTTTCTTCTTAGTTTTGTTATTTTCTTTTTTCGGTTGTCGACATTTAGACCACACTTTCTTCCAGATTTTTTGCCATTCTTATTCTTTCCAAAGACTCCGACTGCATCAGTTTTCGGTTTTCTTGAAGCTGCTCGGCGTATGCTTCGAAACGACGTCGCGACCGTAGTGTGCGGGCTTTCAAGATTACGATTACAGTTAACATAAAGAGAATAATTGTAAATAGGATGGCGATTGTGGCTATTAGCCCTTTTCTTACACGATGCCACAGATCAAATTTCTAAAATTTTGAGGCGGCTTCCCCCTGGGTCGTTAATGGCGTTCCTAAGTCAGTTACATGAATTCTTGTCATTAGCTCATTGATGGCATTTATTCTTTCGATTTCTTGCCGCTGATAAATTCGTAGTGGTTTAATTGATAATTACCTTCTAGATCAGTTAGTTCGTTAAATTTCATTGCTAGGCACAGTGTTTCTTGGTGATGGGTCGGTTCAACGTATATCCATTCTCTCGTTTGCTTTTTCCATCTATTCGTTTTCCCATTAAGATTCACCATTCCGTCTTCCCAGAAACACTCTGAGAAAGGATGAAGAGAAAATCCATCTTTCTTCAAGATAAATCAAAAGCATCCTAGCTTCAGGAAAGAACTATTAAATTTCCTAAAGAAAGTCTTCATTTGATATCTTAACAAGAAAAAATAATTTTGGCACTGATTTTTCAAGCGTTACAGCACTTTAAAGATTGCCAGCTCTTAAAATTCAAAAAATCCTCAAATCATTTATTTGATGTTTGTATCGATTTCACCCAGACTATAGGGTAGCTTCAGGAAAGGACTATAAAATTTCATAAAGAAAGTCTTCATCTGATATATTTTCGAGAAAAAATAATTTAGGCACTGATATTTCAAGCGTTACAGCACTTTAAAGATTTCCAGCTCCTGAAATTAAAAAATTCCCATATAATTTTGATATTTGTATGATTTCACCCAGAATATAGTGTAGCTTCAGGAAAGAACTATTAAATTTTATAAAGGAAGTCTTCATTTTATATCTTATCAAGAAAAAATAATTTAGGGACTGATATTTCAAGCTTTAGGGGAGAGTGGAGTAAGTCGGGACACCGGGTCAAGAGAGACAGGGTCGGAAAAATATAAAATATGAATTTATTAAAAAAAATTTTTAGACCAACATGTAAAAACATGTGATCTATTCGAGGTAAAAGTTTGGTATGTTTTTGTCAGTAAATGTAGGAGTTTTTGACAAAATAAAAAAATGACTTTTTGCAAGTTAAATTTTTCGCCGCCATAAAAGGAATTAAGGGAAAAATACAAACAAAATGCATGATATATTTACACGGATAGAAAATTTGTCCATTTCTTTATCGTTTACAAAAAAAAACTGAATTTTAGACCTATTATTTGAGGAAATATGAGGATTTTAGAAAAAGAGAGGTTTTTGGGAAAAGTGGGACACCAAATTTTACTGCAGTGGAGATCGGCAGAAAGATTTGGGGGCGGAGCTAAGCTGTTTTTTTCAAAAAATATAAATCTCAATTTACACGATAATTCATGAATTATTTTTTTCAGACATACAGAATCAAGGTAGGGGAACACGATTTCAATTTTTTTTAAATGTTTTAACAAATTTTAAGGCTTAAAAAGCAAATGTCCCTCCTTACCCACCCTAGTGTCCTGATTTACCCTAGATCACAGGCTCCTCCCACAATTTTTGGAAAACTTTGGCCGTCTCCTACGGGTAAACGGTTTACCTTAAAATTAAATAAAAAATATGGGGGGTACCTTTAAGTGGTCAATACATAAAAATGTAAAAAAAAAATTGGGCGATTATATTGGGAGATACGCGAAAAAAAAGAAAACTGTCCCACCTTACTCCACTCTCCCCTACATTACTTTAAAGATTTCCAGCTCCTAAAATTCAAAAAATTCCCATATCATTTTTTTGTTTGTATCGATTTCAACCAGACTATAGTGTAGCTTCAGGAAAGGACTATTAAATTTCATAAAGGAAGTCTTCATTTGATATCTTATCAAGAAAAAATAATTTAGGCACTGATATTGCAAGCGTTACAGCTCTTTAAAGATTGTCAGCTCCTAAATTTTAAGATATTCCCATATCATTTTGATGTTTGTATCGATTTCACCCAGACTATAGTATAACTTCAGGAAAGGACTATGAAATTTCATAAAGGAAGTCTTCATCTGATGTAAGAAAAAATAATTTAAGCACTGATACGCACTTGACGATAGAGGCACTGCAGTCGAATTCGTCTTTAAGGAGGGGGAAGGGAAAAAACTTCGACTGCTGGACTTTCTACAGAGTGAGCCATCTCCTAATCTCTGATCTTGCTTAACAAGACAAAAGTGTTTTAATCATTTTCTTTCCGTGTTCATAGCCGTATTTTGAAAAATATGATAGATAACATATGTTTTAAATGAAACATGATTTGGGATTCCACAAATTTAAAAATGTGTTCCTTGGGTTGTTAAATAGCTTTTCAATACATTATGAAGCATTAGTTACTGTTGTATTTCACAAAGTGATTGTTTCAAATGGTTTTCATTGATATGGTTTGAAAAACAAATTATTTCGAAATTTCAAATTGAAATATCTCCTATAAACACGAACAGATTTTGATTAAACTTGCACCGTACCTTTAACATATCTTTATTTTCTTTTCGTGTGTATAGCCGTATTTTGAAAAATAAGATAGATAACATTGGTTTTAAATTTAACATGTTTGTGGGATACCAGAAATTTACAAAAGGAGTTCCCTGGGGTGTTCAATAGCTTTTCAATACATTCTGAAGCATTGGTTATGAATGCTGTATTCCACAAAGTGATTGTTTCAAATAGTTTTCGATGATATCGTTTTAATATAAGCGCTATCTGTCCAGCCCTGAAGACAACTTATAAAACGTTATTTAAAATATAATTTCAACGGTTTGAGTCAAGTTTATTCAAAATCTGCCCGTTTTTATTCGAGATATTTTCATTTAAAAACTGTCAATATTTTAGTTTTCTAATTTATCAAAATACGGCTATACAAGCGGAAATAAAATGATTAAACTTGTTTTTTTCTTGTAAAGCA
The DNA here is from genome assembly GCA_030770115.1 of Daphnia galeata. Taxonomy (NCBI): domain Eukaryota; kingdom Metazoa; phylum Arthropoda; class Branchiopoda; order Diplostraca; family Daphniidae; genus Daphnia; species Daphnia galeata. Next base: position 3,613,236 of record CM061122.1, read on the forward strand.
ACATATTCAAAAGGTTTGGGGCAAATTTAATTGAAATCTCTTTTTTTTTATTAGAGATATTTTAATTTGAAATTTGTCATTTTTTTCAGGCCACTTACTGCTGATTTCCATTAAATATGAATAAAATAAAAAAGAGACAAATTAGGTACCAACTTACACTTAGATGAAAATTTATATTGTATTTGTTGGTTTTACCCCGTATAAATACATAGTGTCACGTTCAGCCTGTTTGTTGCCTGTTTGTATAGACTAATCGTGTTTCCTTTCCATGTAGTGTTAGCCGCGACCTCTAGATGGCGTCGGCGGCCTAGTTAAACCAGACTCGTTCTCCTTTATTTCAGATCTCGTCTGCTGTTGACCGGTACGGTCGCATGTTGTTGCTCTCTGCGTTTTCATGTATTCTCTGCTTGTGTGTGTTGTTAAGCTAGTTAGACCCTCTAGGGGCACCATCGGTGGTAGAGTAAGTGTTAGTTTAGCGTAGACCGATGGTGTGATCCACTGTCTCGTACTGTGCCAGTGAAAAGGCCAGCGTTTCAGTGACTTGCATTGGAGTGTCCCATTCAACAAGTGTAACCAGGCCATCGAAAAATCGCTCGTGACAATAGGCTATGGTATAAACCAATTTTAATCCACGAGGGGTTTTAAACGGCTCTCGTTGCATGCCCCAGGTATATTTTTTTTTAATTATACTGTTTGTAAGGGGGTATGGGGTTACAAAAATCAAATTAAAAATTTGATCTTAAGAATTAATTGTCTATTTTCAAAATTTAACATGTTTCTGGTATACAAAAAATTTCATAATGCGATCTTTTGAGGGTTCAATAGCTTTTTAATACATCCTGAAGCATTGTATTTTAAATTAATTCCTTAATTTATATTCCTACGGGAACCTAGCAATCCGTAAGGGATGCCAGCATTTTAATAAACAGTTTTTCTCACGATAAGCAGATATTTTTTTAAAATTAAGCGCCGTGGATACAGCGTTGCCGGTATCACAAAAAGGTAAGAAGTACGTGAAATCCCGTTACACACCGACGTCTGGTGCCCCCAAGGGCTCAGATATCGACGTCTGTCTACCGGGATTCAAATAAAACAAATGATTCTCTATTTTTTCATATAAAAATTGTATTTTTTAAACAAAGTTGAAAAATTTACGGTTTTATTAATTTTTAAGATGGTCTGTTGGTATTTAGGTCCCGGAATTTGACGTCTGTCGTCCGGGATTATTGATCAACATAATATTAGCTTCCTTCCTAGAGATAATTTGGGCTTGCTAAACAAAGTTGATTTTTTTACGGTTCCCGCCGACTTCGGGATCGCGTCACGCTTGAACGCCCCGGCCGCCAGTCGACAGACGTGGCTTTTCTTGTGTCTCATACCCCCCCTTACCATATTTTATCCTCAAACCTTTTGCTAAATTGTAATCATTTTTTTGTCGCTGAGCTCCCAGACTATTGGGTAAACTCATGATCTAACCATTCTCTTAATTCTGTAGCCCACTCTCTTTTCCGCGCGAATACCATCTTTTCTTTTTGTTACGTAACAAGAGAACTCAGACCTCAGAGATGTTCAAATTCATCTATATAAAATTATAATCGATCCGAAATGATAATTCAAATAATTAAATTCGATGCTGCTCATGAAAAAATTAGAAATGTAGAGCAGACTGAATTTCTTATCATGCAGTGCCTCAGAAAAAAAATAAAATAGAAATAAATAAGTTAAAGTTTTTTCTTTTTAAAAAAAAGAACGAGCACGAGCAGTTGCTAGGCAGCAGATGGCAGAGCCAGCAGCCAGAGCATTAGTAAATAGCAACGTCGCTGTTACCGTTATCTTACTTGCATAGCAAATGAAATCATACATCAAAATGTTAAAAATTAAATCTAAAAAAAATTTTTTTAAAGTAGTTTTCATCTTATTCTTATGCTAGCAAGCTATACGTACTACGTACTTCATGCTAGCAAGTTTCATTTGTGTGCAGTACATCTTATATTGGCAACGCTGGAAGGCTCGTCATGTTCTACGACGTACATTATATTTGGTAGTCGGCCATTAGATTTATTCCTCGATATTTTAGGAAGTTTCAGCCACCGTGCTGCCCGGCGAATTTGTCGTTAAAATTTTCTCGCTAGCAATTTGTTTGCGCTCATTTTGTCTAGCAAGGGAGTTACTAATTACTCCTTTGCTAATTTGTCCCTTTGACGTTAACTCTCCAATAATACAACCCAACTTTCTTATTGAACTATTATTTGAAATAGTTCATTTTATTATTATATTAATAAGATGGAAGGTGCTTTTTGATAAGATGAATCCTTTGCTTGAATCACGTTTCGACTCCCCTCGTGGAGATAGCTCTGCTTCTCTCTTTAGAATTTTTAGTGTTGGTAGTATTTTGATCAAATTAGTAACTTTCAGTTTCAAAAATGGAAAGCAAGAACTTGCGTCCTAATGGGTCATCTTTAGATAGCAAACCAATTAAAACAGGTAAATTGCTTGTAATTTAATGCTGTATGAATTACCATACCTGAATGAATTTTAATATTTTTCTAATTCTTTCACCCTATTATTACCATTTAGATTTGAGCTCTTTGCCTGGAACTAAATTACAAAGTCGTGGTAAAAAAAGAGAAAATGTCTTACCTAAGAGTCCCAGTGCAGGTATACCTACTGGATCTGTACCAGCTGGATCAAAAAATCAGAAACCTTGGTTGCCCAAGCAAAAAGGGCCAGACAAGAAGCAGAGAACATGTAGGCTTGTTGGATCGGGAACCAATAGAAAAAATTATCACCAGGTAATGTGTGTGTGTGTGGTCCTTAAAAGCATGGTCTAAATTTGAAACTGATTGTCTAGGTAAATGATGACCCAAATGATCCCGATTTTGATCTGATGTTATCTGAAACGGGGAAAAAGCAAAACTTGGCGCATCTTCTGAATATGAAATTTCAGTTTGCTCCACGGGATACTTCTGTGTCTAATTACTGGAGAGCTACCCATTCTGGCAGTGGAGGGAAAGGGAAGAGGCTTTCTCATTACTCTGGCAGGTCTCATCTGAACAAGGATCACTATCTCCAAGCCAAGTAAGAAAATCTGTGTATTCTCAATGTTTACAGATGACTAACAAAATTCCATTATGAATTAGTTGCCAGTTTGTTGTTAAAGCTGATGGAGACTACACAGTCTATTTAGCAGATCCAGATCTATTAGTTCCTTGGGAGTCTATTGAACAAATTGTGAGTACATTAATATAGAAACAGCCACAACCATATTTTAAACCAAGCTTTTGAGTTCGCTTGAGGATCGTTTCATATCCCGGCGCTAATTACTGTTTGGGACATTAAATCTGTCAATCATATGTTTGAAGCTAAAGGAAATATCCTTCAGCCTCTTAAGCATACTTATATTTGTTGATTGACTACATTATTTGCTTTTGGGGTTTGAATATATTGCTATTCTTTTTTTATGAAATTTTAGAGAATCTGGGGTTCAGAAGTCGGATCGTGTCCAATTTGTCTACACCCTCCTGTTGCAGCTAAGATGACTCGTTGTGGTCACATCTATTGTTGGCCCTGTATTCTTCACTTTTTGGCTCTATCCGATAAGCCGTCAAGACCTTGTCCAATATGCGATGTTTCCATTCGTATTCAAGATTTAAAAAGGTAGAAGGCGTAGTATCTATGGTTTATCGATATACTTGACACCTTTTCTTTGCAGTGTTGTAGCTCTTGAGCAGAGGAATCTTAAGGTGGGGGACGTCTTGGAGATGAAATTAATGAAGCGTGATCGCCATTCGCTACAGCCACAACCAGTTTCTCGATCCAAAGAATTTGAATTTCCTTCGAAACATCAAAAGCCCTCTTACTTGGGTAAAGTTGGTGAAGATCATGTTTTTAGTAAAATATTGCTTTGCACGCCGAACGAAGTCGTTGATTTGATTCTGCAATGGGAGAAATCTGAGTTGCAAACTCAATTAGAGGTGGAAAAAGATTGCCCTGAATCATGTTTCATCCAACAAGCTTTGGAACTATTGGCGTTGAGAGAATCTAGCACTGCCGTAGAATGTCTGTCATCTTTTGCTGCAGCATTGGTAAGGTTTCCTTGTGACAACTTAATAGTAAATCATGATATTATTCTTATTTCTATTTGAAACTTAGGATTTGACTAGTGGGAAAGATAACGTTAATTCGTTTAAGAAAGATTCGTCTCTCTTTGAGGCTCTGCCTGAGGACAAAAATAGCAAACCAGGCGAAGAATTGATATTTGGCGATTTGCAATCAGTTTGTAATTCAGATATGTCGACAAACATATTAACGCATGTAGACATACCGATGGCTGAATCAAGTGCATTTCGGAGATCCCCCGTTGTTAGTCCAGATTATGTGTCGGTATGTGTTTTTAATTAAATTTGTCTTCGTTGTTTGCTATTTTAGATGACTGACAAAATGATTTTATAGATGAATGACTCCCATAACCATCAGCAACAGAAAAACGTGTTTTATTTTTACCAAAGTAGTGATGGTCAAGCGATTTATCTTCACCACATCAACGTGCATATGCTTGTCCGGTGTTATGGATCGTTAGAAATGTGTCCAGAAACTATTCAAGGGCGCATTGTAGAAATAGAAACTTTATCCATGACTGAAGACTGGCGAAATCGGCTGCGTTATTTAGGACACATTCCGGTCTCGAAACAATTTCAAATTATGGAAATTTCACTGACAGAACCGGAGATAGACTCCAGCATCCTCGAGGAATTCAGAGGTAGTTGGGACATTTTTATGCTTATTTCGTATGGGTTTATTTATTGATTTTTATTTAAGAACGTGTTGACGAGCGAGCTCGTCGTCGTCGCCGAAAGGATCGAGAAGAAAGACGCCGAGAACTGGAAATACAACGAGCGGAAGATGCCAAGTGGGGTCGGACGAAAAACCAAGCAATCGTGCGGCTTGACTCACAGGTTCATTTTCCAGGATTCAGCCCCAGCTCTCAGGATTTACCAAAGATTGGGGAAGACACTTTTGAGGATATGTCACCTTCCAGTATTGAACGTGGGGTTCAGCAAAATGCTGGACTGTCGTTTGCCCAGGTTAGTTTTATATATTGTTTCATGTGGCATGTAACATACTGAATATATTATTTTCCCTATCAGATGTTGCGTGAGGGGAAGAACAAAGTACCCTCAGTTTGGGCTCCGTTATCAAAATCAGAAGTTAATATTTCGGAATCAGCATTCAGCCTGAATAAACCTGGACGTTATCGATTTGCGAGTGAAAGCGAGTCAGAAAATGTGGACTATGTCCCAGCTCCCGAGTATAAAGAAACTTTTAGTTCGGCGTTGGCGGCTGCATTCGATCAAGCAGCAATGTCCAAGGGCAAGTTTTATGCTTTGCAAATGTTAGTCTTTTATTAAATTTTATTAAATTTTGTTTCTTCTATGCAGGAGGTGCCACTGTAGATGAAAAACCAGATAACTTGTCAATTAAGAAAAACAAAAAGAAAGTTAAACAGAAGGTTTTGTTTTCAACTGGGATAAACTTCATGTGAAAATTAGTAATAGTATGTTAAAAATAACTTCTAAATATGGTAATAGTTGTAAGGGGATGGTAGTTAGGCTTTTTCTCATTGTAATCTGAGTAAAATTAATCAATAAAAATCAACATCTGATAACTTTGTGGAATTTATTGAATCCATTGCAAAATGAAAATTTAAATTTTATGTACGCTTGAAATGTCGCACTGCTACTATATCCGTTTTCTCGTGTGTCATTGTCTAAAATTGTAAATAATAACAAATATAAGTTACATTTCCATCACATACAAAAAAATTTACCATGATGAAGCCATCATCAGAAAACTCCATTACCCTACAGAAAAATATATGAAATCTTTTAATAAACATTCCATCAGCATTTCACATTAACAAAAGATTTACCTTTGAGATTTACCACGGTCACTTTGGGAGCTAATTGTCATCTTGTTGTCTTCAACTGTGGCTGTGTTCTATAAATCACAATTAATTGTGATTATCTGTGATAAGTAACAAACAAAAAATTTTACCTTAATAGACCTCCCACCCATCATTGTTTCTTCATATTCTTCACCAAGCTGGAAAGTATTTGAGGTGCTTGACATCAAAGTGCTTGTTTTGATAGTCCACTTGTCATCCTTCTTTGAGATTTCAATTGTAGGAGAAGAAGCTGTCATCATTTTCCTTGCAACCCATGGTATTCCTTCAGAAAATATTTGTAAATACCAAACACAGTGAATTTGTGGTCTAAATTAACTTACCGATGGCGCTGTAAAATTCATCCAGTTTTTCGTTCTTGAAATTAGTAAAGGTTCCTTCAAACTTTGTCATTCTATAATAGGGCAACAATGAGTATTGGTCGAGAAACTTGGGAGAAAGAGAGCAACGACTAGTTGACGACTACTTGTTGAATCGTCGATGACTTCGAATGTTAACAATAAATGAAAACCACCCCTCTTGTTGAAAACACTTGTGTGACGTAAGCAAATAGCAACATTGCCATTATGAAAATACAACAGTCTGTCAGCACAGTTTCAAATTTTCAATCTATCCAAAATTCAAATTTCACCACAATAAAGTTTGATTAAATGGAAAGGAAGAATCACTTCATTCACTTTTAAGCGCTTGTTTGTAACCAATCACGGATCAAGTGCTAGTTCAGGTACCATTTGTATTTATAATTAATTAATTACAACATAACCGAACATAACACCCGGGAAGTCGAGCAGAGCTGCAGAGCGTAGTCTACTAGAATATTACTTCTTCGCGAGTTTATTTCAGTTAAAAAGTTGGCGTTTTAATGTTTCATAGTTTTATCTAACAGATGACAAAATGTGCGTCATCTTCAGCATCTGGCTCCGCATTTCGTCTTAGGAAAACGACAACTGATAAAGCACGCTATTTCCTCATATCATATGTCGTTTAAAATGCATACATATAGAAGAGCTGTTATCAGCATAACATAACCCAGAGTAAGCGGGTACATTACTTAGTTAATACTGACTTGGCAAATGAGTTCGGTTCCTTAGCTTTGAATTTGAAAACATTTTTGAGAATCTAAAATTAATTCTTTTGAAATTTGCATATTTTTTCCAGAAGATTTTCACGAAGAATTTTTTTTCTTTTGCCGCTACTATAATTAACAAGTTGCCAAAATTTTAATGTGTCGTCCATTGTTTAGCGTTTGTGGTTTCCGTTGGGTATTCGTCATACATGGTGTCTATTCACATCACTGAGCTGCGCTAGTTCGCCTAGTCGTGCCTGTTAATGTCTGTTTTTGTTCTCGGCTCCTATTCGATTTCAACAAAATTTTTGTTTCATTATATAGATAATAAGCTGCCGTGCCCCGGCTGGTACCTCTTGGTTCACCAAGCGGGGTTAGAAACCGTTGAATATCACTTACCGTGGGTAATATTGTAAAAGTTTTTTAAATACACAAATGCTATAAATTTTTTAGAATATTAAAAATTTCTCGTACGTATTCTTCCCTGCACACCCCCCCCCCCCTTTAAAAAAATTGTTTACTAACATATTTCTTCTTCAGTTCTTCTCGAGTTTTTTTTTTAAGTTGATGTTTAATGGTTTACATGCCTCTAATCTTCAACATCTAGCTTCAGATTTCATGTTGGGAAAACGACAACTAGCTGATAAAACACGCTATTTCTTCATGTCTTTTTTTAAATGTATACTTTGTTATCGATAAACTCCAGAGTTGTGCGGATACATTACAAGGGTTCATCCTAGCTCGGAAAGTGAGTTCGGTTCTGGGTTCCTTATAGTAGATGGAAATTCATTTAATATATATTTTTTAATCGATTCGTCTCGTCATGATTTCTCCGGTCATTAGTGTGTGTTTCCAGCGGGATTTTCATGAAGTAAAATCTGAAGCTTGATGACTTTTAACGGTAGTAGGCTAAATCCCCTTTTAAATTTTTCATTGACTTACTTGCCATAGCCAGTTTAATTATTTCTCACGATAATATCCGCTTATAAGCGGAAGATTATTTATGTCCACATATTTCTGAGTTTACTTCAGGAGGCTCTGCCGTTTTTCACCGCGTGTGCAAAATTCTCGATAATTTAACCGTCTTACTTGGTTTTATGCGTAGCTAGAATGAGATTAAAAATAAGTCATTGATTGCAAAATGTTTTAAACGGCATTTAGAAAACTCGTTTATTTTTTAAATAGGCCTACTTAAACAACGAAATTTGATAATAATTTAAGTTTTGGAAAATAGAAAATTCACGAGTAAATTAACAACTACGAACAATACTTGCAAGGAATATTATTTCGGTTTATTTGAGCACCCAGGATAAATACATTTTTCATCGACTTTTAACTCAGAGCTATGGCTACTTGAAAAGAAACACTTTTTGCTCCCATCACTGGTGCAGTGGTACTGGGGCTCCAAATTCAGAGGCATCAGAGCCATCATTACTGAAATTATAATAAGATTAGCGTATTTTCCGGTATTTTCTTGATAACTATAATTACTTAATCAGAAAAAATCGGATAGAATCTTTCTTTATTTTTTCTTCGCATGAACCCTCACTACAAAATGGAGACAAAATTAATAAATTATGTTTTACAACAACACTTTCAATAAAGGTTTGTACCTTATTTCGTTTTTCCAGATGGCAACATTTTTAGCAACACCTTAGAGAACCACAAGAAAGAAGAAATTGTTTTGTGAAAAATATAATTTGCATTTAGAAGTTTTACCCTTTTGGGACTCCTCCTATATTTCTTTCTTATTTGTTCACAAAATTTTGAGTGCCAGCCTACTAGGCTCAGGGCCATTTTATTTGTATGTTATTTGTATTTATTCTTCCCAAATCACCTTCGCTTCGTCGAGTCCGAATAATTATATTTAAAATTTATACCCATGACTAACGACATCACGAAATATACGGTTTCAGTAAAAAAAGAAAACAAACCGGCGTGTTTTATTTCATTATTTGAATTTTGGGATAGAGTGTCACCTAACGGAAATAAAATGAATTTTTTAGTTTCTTAAGCGTTTGCTAGATGGCAGAAAATTATGTCTGCTACATTTCGTTGATTGCATTTAGTGATTTCGCACGAAACCAAGAACTTAGTGGGGTCTGTTGTGAGAAATTCGGCAGAAAATGGCAGACAAACAAGGAAAAGGTATTCCAATTTTACCCGAAGCAGAGGCTGTTGCTGCTCGAGCCAAACTTAGAGATGCGCTAAAAGCTGAATTTCGCAAGCAAATAACACATCCTTATCGTCTGAGTGAACCTGGCTATATTGTAAGTTTATCATTAGAACAGTTACAATTTTATCAATACAAATTTGTATTTTATTGCAGTTTGATCCAGCCATTCAGCGATTTTCATCCATGAAGGTTTCAAATTTTGATTACTTCAAGGCTACTCCTAAAACAACCCAATATGGTTTGGTGCCTGTGGTTGGTATGGTCTTAGGACTTGCCTGGCTCTGTCAAGTTAAACGGGTAAGATTCTGTCTTATACTATGAAGTTATGTTGTAATAATGATTTCCTTTGAATTCTTAGAATGAAACTGAAAACAAACTTAGAACAGGACAGGTGTCTTATGCTGACAGGATGTTCAAATTTAATTAGTTCAAATAAGTTAAGACAAGTATATAGTAATTGCTGAAGAAGATTATTTGATCTTAGTCCTGTTGATATGTGTACCACATATGTTGTAATAAATGGGAATGAGGTATAATAAGCTACATGGCTCTTTCAAAAGTGAAATAATAGTACTAAACCAGTAACTTAAGTCTAATTAGAACTTAAGAAATATACTATAGAACTTAAAAGTATGTAAATTTGGGACTTACAGTTACTAATAGTTGAAATATTATACATAGGCTTACTTATTTTTTTTATTATTTAGGATCTACACTTGGGAAAAACTATCCTCTTTAATTTGGGTTAAAGTACATAGTACTGGACTAAATTTTTGTTACATAGTGAATTATTGACTACTGTTTTCACAAACAATTTCTTCTTTCCAAATAATTATAGCTTATCACCAACATTATACTTTTTTGATCATTTTTTATTCATTTTTTTATATAAATTTTGTATACACCGTCATGATACCGTGTTTAGTTCACTCTGGTAATCTGGTTTGCGAAAATTCTATTGACATTAAGTTGGATTTTGGTTAGCTTTTTGAGTGTCTTTTCTTTTTCTCTTTTAATTAACGGACTTCCGTGAGTTTTGTAACGTGTAATTGGCTTTACGAAATAACGAAATGATATTATAATATGTGATGGATCAGCGACCATCGAGGTAGAACAGAGATAAGACGTCCCTAATAAGGTGGACAATTATCCGTGTTTTTTGCTATTTTTGTGTGTTCAAACCAATATTAACTGCTACTTGTAAAAAATGCCTTATTCCAGTTAAATCCGGTTAATCCTAAGATACAAAAAACTGGGTGGTGAAGGCTGGTAAATCATGTACATGGGATGTGGAGTAACGTGCGTGTACGGTAATTAATGTAAACACGCTAATAAATGTTGCAACACGTCTAATCATTGCAATCACTCAAAGACACTTGTACATGATAACAGATTAATCGGTACTACACGTAAAGTAGTGTATAGCCTACCAAGTTACCAAAAGACGGACGCCGGCTTTGCGAAGAATTTTGCTACAGTACAGACATCATAGCCCCCAACAATCCACAAACATTGTAGGCCTACTTAATTAATAATAAAACACTTGAGATAGTCCATTTTTGTGGTCGATCTTTCTTTTAAAAAAATCCCTTTTTGAACAGCAAAAATGCTCGTACTCCTCGCAGTAATGTTCGTAGTAGTAAACCACATTTGAAAACTTCATTATTTACCGTGGGCAAACCATCAAAGGAATTATAATAAATATTCCAATGGCAATTACATTTTCAATTTGAGGGTTCAGCAATCACTCGTGGTTACGACTTACGAGCCATTCGCGTCCGAAAATGAACGAAAAATAAAACACTTTGGGATGGGACTCATTGACGGGAGCTGGGGCCAATCGAAAGATATTATGTATAGGCTACGTACAATTAAACAATTTTCCGCTGAAAAATTAACCTTTTGTCATACGCTTCTCTTTAATAACTAGACTCGACTTTAAAAACTCGACTCGAGTTGACCAATTCTAAATAAATCGACTAAGGCCAACAAGTCGAGCCAACCGAGTAGAACAGAAATTAACAAAGTTTTTGTTTGGGAATTTAAAAGTTTAAAAAAATGCTGATATGCAGAGTAAAATTAACGTCAGCCGGAATTCAATTACATATGAACGAACGACGGACTGATAAGACTCGCCCTTTTCCTGGTCATATCACATATCATGTTTTTGAAGTGTCTTAACTGTCTTTTTATCGGCTCCCATGGATTGGGGAAATAGAATTTTTGAAATCCCACTAATAAAATTTCAGATGTTAATTCATGATTTTTAGCTTTTTTTTACCCCGAATAAAATGTACAATTTTATTAGTTGCGATGCATATCATCCATTGTCATCAAATTTTGAATAACACACAATTTTCTCCGATGAATAACGATCCAATTTTACGATAGATGGCATGAGGTAGAATATAATCGAGAAATTTTAACCTTTTGGGGCCTCGCGTGCTCACGAATACACAAAAAAAAAACTGTGGCGGGACTGGCGGCACAGTTTACATCTGGGAATAAGAGGTGGCTATAGTTGAAAGTGGTTTTATTAAAAGTCCCCGGCCCGATTTTACTACCAAGTCCCGACCGGTGCAGACTAGTAGTACATTTCGTGCTCCTCTTACATACTCAGTCACTCTCTCTATCTCTATCTATTTATCTGAGCCGTTTCACTGGACCATATCTATACTAGTTTATTCTCTCTCCTTCATTCAGCAGGCAGTTGTTTTTCAACAAGGTAAGTCCGATCTGTGTCTATTTTTCTTTATTTAAAATTATACAATTATAAATGTTTGTTTTGTTGTTTTCAATTTACCAAAAAAGATTCAAATGTTACAATTTGTGAGTCACCGCGAAAATGGCGATGAAATGTGGTTGGCATTGTTAAGATTGCCATCTGTCATATTGCCGCAGATGTTTTCCACAGCTTTTTTCGTTCATCTAGTGATCAGTTTACAATGGTTTATTTATTCAACAGAGGTTCGCGTCCCATTTTCGCCAATTTTAGAATAGGTAGTAAAAAGTGACTATTGGTTAACGATCGTTAGTGAAGATTCCATTAGTTATTGCCGGATTTAGAGAAGACAGTTTCTTTTTTCATCGGACTGATAAGATATTTTGTCCCAATCAGCCGCCGGCCGGCTTACTTATTGCGTTATCATTCACCTTATTGATATAGAATGTAAAACTGTAAAAGCCGTGTCCTTTTATGGAGTCCTTAAAATAAAATTGACAAATCCTTGATGACGCTTCAATTTTATCCCGACTTGACACCTTTTTTTTAAAGTGTTTGTAAGATACAGAATTGACGAGTGATGTTGTGGACTGGAAATTTTCTCATTCGAACGAGAGTCACGTAAAAAACAATCGACTTGATTTCCTCCGGTAACCTGTTAAATAATAATAACGGTCGTTCTTATGCGGTGTATATAGTTGACGTGACACGGGAGCCCGATGAACTCCACCTTTTCACTTTTGATCTCAAAGAAAGTTTCACCTGGGGATTGTTGGCCTTTGTCACTAGCTGCTTTTAGTATCACGCCCTGTAAGCAGCCGAAGCAACTTTCCCGTTTATTTACTGTGTATTATCATTTCTTTATCATTTTGTGAGGTGAAGGGAGGGAAGATCGTGCAAAGAACATTAAACGTCACAAAGGGTCTGGTACTATTTTCTTATCTAATAAAACTTGATCTCCCTATTCGACAAGCATTGCAACACCCGGCAAAAATGAGATAAATCATTCGACAGTTGGTCGAGTCTTTAGGAAACTCAACAATTAGACATTTCGACAAAAGAAAAGAAAAACAAAATGTTACTTTTTGGGAAACCAGAGCATGCTGCTGAGTGTAGTCGTTGTTTAAAAAAAAAAAATAAAAACTGGTTTCGTTTATTTCTGTGTGACCCACGGGAAAAAAAGGAAACTATAACCGTGACCACGGATTTGTTAGAAACGCATCTCAACCTAAAAATTACTAAAAAGCCATTTACATTGAAAGGGATGACGTCTATGGTGAGCGGCAGCGATTGATTATTCATTTTTCATGTTGGCCGCGCCTGATTCGTGAATTCGTGAATTCTCAATTCCTGCTGATGCTGGTTCAATGGAGCGAAGTCGATTTCTTTTCGTTGTTATTTTTACGGCCTGTGTGTTATATCAGTGACTCGGTCATCCGCCCCCTTAAAACAATCTCTCTGTTTTACAATATCCTTTGCGATATTCCTAGCAACTGCCAGCACTTTTACCCCGAACTTGAAGCGATTTTGTTTGTTTAACGCATTCTTTTGCGGAAAATCATCAGTTCCGTGTTGAGGCAGTGATTCATTAACTTCTATTTTGAGATGTATACGACATGTAAGCAACTCAGCTTCCGCCTTAATCCGTTCAACGGGCGCCTATATATATATACGTGCGCATGTGTCAATATGGAAGCAACGCCCTCTTGATTTTCTTTAACTTTCTTTTTTTGTTGTTATTTCCTGCTGGGTGTTGCTGTTGCTTCTGCTACTCACCCCGCCTTTTTAATAAACATCCTCCGAACTTGAATAAACAATAAGGAAGGCCGCGGAGGCAGAAAAAGAGTAAGTCCTACTATGGCGAGCTTCTGGCGTGTAAAATTCATTTGGACCCACTTCTTAGAACTTTTCCAACAAAGTACAGAAACTCTCGCTATGCAGCAAACACAAAATACTCATTTTTATTTGGAAATTTTTTTGTTGGGTTTTTTTTATCTTGGCTCGAGCGGCATTTAAGACTAATGATTCTATCGGGGGGCACTCATAAGTCGGTTCCGGTCGTTGTGATGTCGGCGGTGAAAAGAAAAAATAAACGTCCACGCTCTGATTATTTTAACACGTTACGCTGAACGATCTACCATTCGCACAACATTTTTACGTTCGTGGACGAAACCGAGAATTAATCCGTGGCGTCTAATTTCAGGCACTTGAAGAACAGCTACTATCTGCTGTCGTCATATCCGCTCCAGACTAAGAGAACTACGTCATGGAGCAAGATTTGCATGTAAGGGACCGTGTAGGAGTCCAAGATTTTGTCTTGCTGGAAAATCATACCTCTGAGACGGAATTTATAGAAAACTTGCAAAAGCGATCCAAAGAGGAGCTTATTTACGTAAGGTTTCACATTTTAAATCTTGCATTATTCTTTTTTTTATCACACTATCAACAATCTTCACCTATATGTAGACGTACATTGGATCAGTTTTGGTTTCTGTTAATCCCTACAAGAACCTCCCCATCTACGGATCAGACTACGTTGAAAAGTATCGTAATGTTAACTTTTACGAACTGCCACCTCACGTGTAAGAAATTTTTTTTTCAGTAATCGGATAATGCAGAAACAAATTCAAACCCATTCTCGTTTACTTTTTTTTCAGATTTGCTCTGACGGATACGGCGCTGCGATCTCTACGCGGAGAACTTGTTAACCAGTGCATCTTGATTTCAGGTTATTATCCGGCATTTATTTTTGGCTTACTATTTTGTATTCATTTAATTATCTTGAACTGGTTTTCGTGCACGTCTCCAGGTGAATCTGGAGCGGGTAAGACAGAGGCATCCAAAAAAGTTTTGCAATTCATTGCCGCCACGACGCGCAAGAAGGCGAGTTTGGAGACGGTCAAAGACAAATTGCTGCAATCCAATCCGGTACTGGAGGCCTTCGGTAACGCTAAAACCAATCGCAATGACAACTCGTCACGATTCGGCAAATATATGGACGTCGAGTTCGATTTCACCGTAAAAGAAACGAGTTTCAAATGAAGCAAGGAAAGAGAAAGCAGTAATGCTTGAACGTGATTTTGTTGCATTTCGTGCAGGGCGACCCTACCGGCGGACACATCATCAACTATCTACTGGAGAAGTCACGCGTAGTGTTCCAGGCCAAAGGCGAACGTAACTTCCACATCTTTTACCAACTTCTAGCTGGAGCCCATGATGCCCTTTTGGAGAAACTGTCACTTAAAAGAGACCCCAATCAATATGTCTACCTTAAACAGGTATTGCAATATGATATACATCCTTTGAAACCCTTTTCCCTTTCTTATTCTGATATTTGAACGCAGGGCGAAAGTTCAAAGGTGAGCGGCGTCGACGACGCTGAGAGCTTCAAGATTGTTAGGGACGCTCTGCGCGTAATGGAAATTGGAGATGAAGAACAAGAAGCGCTTTTCCTTCTCTTGTCAGTTATCATCCATCTGGGTAACATCGAGTTCGCCAGCGGAGAAGGTGATCGGGCTAGAATCAACAATCCAGTTTTGGTTTCGACTATCGCTAAGGTGTGGATTCTTTTTCATCCTGTGGTGGAAAAACAAACCAGTTTCTTTTACATTTTGTAAAGGAGGTTAAAGGAGAGGTTGACGTTGAAATTGTTTTCCTTTTTGATAAATTTTTTAAGCTTCTTCAATGCCCCGAGGACAAGTTGGTGAAAGCCTTGCTGAATAAGACAATTGAAGCCCGAGATGATGTTGTGGTTTCACCCATGGGACGTGACGAAGCTGTCAAAGCTCGCGACGCCTTATCGAAATCCGTCTACGAGCGCATGTTTACTTGGCTCGTCCAGAGACTCAATCGTTCTCTCCAATCAGCCGTCGAGGTCAAAAAGAAAATCGTACTCGGCATTTTGGACATTTACGGCTTTGAAATTTTTCAGTCAAACAGCTTTGAGCAGCTTTGCATTAATTATTGTAACGAGAAGCTTCAACAGCTCTTTATCGAGCTGACACTGAAATCTGAACAGGACGAATATCGCCGTGAGGGTATTGCTTGGGAACCCGTAACGTATTTCGATAACAAGATCATTTGTGACCTTATTGAAGAAAAACACAAGGGTGAGTAAACATCGATCCTTGTTCGGTAAAACGTGAACTTTGTCGATCTCAAACTTGTTTTTTACTCTTTCCGACTCTTTCGTCCATACGTAGGTATCATCTCCATCATGGACGAGGAATGCTTAGTGCCTGGGGAAGCGAATGATAAAACATTCCTAAACAAGATGGACAAGCTACTGAGCGACCACCCGCATTACCTGAGCCACGCAAAAGGTGACAACAAAACGAAAAAAACAATCGAACGCGAAGAATTCCGTCTACTCCACTATGCCGGCGAGGTCACATACAATGTGAAAGGTTTTCTGGAGAAAAACAACGATCTTCTGTATCGTGACTTGAAGGACGCCATGATTTCATCTTCCAACCCAATCACAAAAGATGTATACATTTCATTTGAAAAACCAACATAGTCTAATACGTCAAGCGTCAAGTATCTGACTTGGATTTTTTAATGTCAGGTTTTCACCTCGAGCGAATTGAATAGCAAGAAACGTCCGGATACGGCTGCTTCACAATTCAAGACCAGCTTGGCTCGGTTAGTCGAAATTTTGATTAGTAAAGAGCCATCTTACATTCGTTGCATCAAACCCAACGATGTCAAGAAACCCGGCCTTTTCGAAACAGGCATCGTCACTCATCAGGTATTATCATCTTGATAATCGATCAAATCAAGCGATTTCAATCAACATTTTTTGGGATATTATTAGGTAAAATACTTGGGTTTGATGGAGAATCTGCGTGTTCGCCGCGCTGGATTCGCTTATCGGCGACCTTATGAAGGATTTTTGAATCGCTATAAAAGTCTATGTCCGGAAACTTGGCCCCATCCGAAAGGGGATCCTAAAAGCGCCGTACAGACTCTTGTGAACCATCTTAAGGTAAATAAACAATCTCCCAAAATCGTATTCTCTCATTTCAAGATCATTAATTTAAACTTTTTTTGTAGTACGGGGAAAATGATTACTGTATGGGTCTGACCAAAATATTCATAAGACTCCCCAAGACCCTTTTTGAGACAGAGGACGCATTCCAGAAACGAAAGAACGTGTTGGCAAGCATGATTCAGGCCAAATACAAGGGAATCCTTCAACGACGCAAATATCTTATTATTCGCGCTCGTATTATCCGTGTCCAGGTAATTAATTTGACAAAGCTAAAGAAGTTTCCGAAATGAACATTTCATTTTCCATTCGACGTTAAGGCAATGATTCGTCGTTTCGTGGCGAAACGCAGAGCCGATAAACGCCGTTGGGCAGTACAGGTGATCCGCCAGTTTGTTAATGGCTTCATGAAGCGTAATGAGCCTTTGAATTCGGCCAACGAGAAATTTCTTGGATTTGTTCGATTCCACTACTTGATGCGTTTGACCAAGCAACTTCCGAAATCGGTTATGGATAAATCCTGGCCCGACGCGCCTGGCAGTTGCCAAGAGGTTTCCGACACCATTGTTTTTATGGCTCATATAGCAATTCTAAAATTAAATTTTTATGTAGGCAAATAATTTATTGCAATCCATGTATATGAAATGGATGGTTGGGCGTTATTGCAAGAACATTGCGCCCGCTCGTAAACGTCAATTTGAATTGAAAGTTTTGGCTGAAGCGGTATTCAAAAGTAAGGTTTATATACCTAGCACTCTCTCAGCTATTTCAAAAAATCATTAACAAACCTGTTTATCACTCTGATTGTTTTTCAAATAGATAACAAAAAGAGTTATCAAGGAAGTATTTCAAAATGGTTCATCGACTGCCGCTTGTCAACTGAACAGCAAGGTCCTTTCCGTTCCACATTTGAAGTCAACGTCAAATCCCAAGGCGAAACGATTTTGGTACGTTTGCACTATTTATAAATAATTTCAACAAATTCCAAAATTATTCTCTAAGGCTAATTTTCATCTGGTTTTTCGCAGTACTCAGCTCCGGTTAAGAAATTTGATCGACATGGCTATAAGGAACGTGAACGCTACCTCGCACTTACCAAATCGGCAGTCTATTTGCTAGATGCAAAAGATTGCAAAATCAAGCACCGCTTAACATTCAGCGATATCACTGGTATAACGGTGACCAATAGTCAAGATAATTTAATTGTCGTGCGAATTCCTGAAGATGACAAGAAAGATAAAGGTGACCTGATCCTCGAATGCCAATCCTTGATCGTAAGTTGATTCATTTCTGCAGCACTACAGGTGACTGTTGTGTAACTTGTTGGAAATATTTTTTCAGGAAGCACTTACCTGGATTGTGGATACCTGCAATAAACGTGACATCATTCGATTTGAATCCGCAACGTCGTAATGAAACAAATAACATTCATTATTCACAATTACAAATTGTCATTCGATCTAATGAAATCCTTAAATATTTTTACTAGACTGACGCATTATATTGCTAAGGGCAAGCCTGGTACCATTGAAATTACCCATGGTGGCCCAGTCACAGGGATTTCTAAGGGTAAAAATGGACATTTGATGGTGGTAAGTTTAGATTTTAAGATTAAAATTATACTTGAATAATAATTGTTTATGTTTCATCTCAGGCTGCGTCTTAACACGGTATAGTTCCGCTAAGCTGTGGAAAGGCCAATATGCAAGAAACGACGCACGACAGTTATACAATAAGATTAAGAAGACATTCCCATACGTATTTTTTTTTCTCGATTCATTTTTGTTGATTACTTTTTTTGAGAGAAGACAAGCAAACTACTCGGAGCTTTAAAACAAGCACCGTGATTTGATTTGGTAAAGTATTTACATGAAGTTAAAATCAATAATCGTGATTCGGAATTCCAGCAGCTAGTCTCGTAAACATGGTAGACCTATACATGTGACAACATAAAATCCTAAACATATATTTTGGTTAGATTGACTTTGTTTGTAAAATGTAAATGGGGGAATTTATTATATGTATGTTGAATTTATGTGTATTTCGAAGAACCGATAACAAGGATCCCTAATAATTCATTCGAGTTTTTTTTTATTTGATCTCAAAAAGAAATATTCGTACCGGTAAACACTTTTTGCTATTCTCTAATTCATTATTTGGCTGTGGACCTACGTAGTACAGTCTATTTCATATTAACTGGTGCAGGCTTTGTATAAGGGTTAGCGCCAAAAAAGTAGAAGTAAAAATATGACAGGGGCGCTAGAGGTCTCTTACAGTGTTCCCATTACGTTCCACTTTCTGCGAAGGAAAAGGCGGATTAGTCTGTTTCGGTGTATATTTAGAAGAACTGATAAACGGGATGCTGTCAAGTGTTAGTAAAACACTGATTGATATAATGAGATTGCGACTACTTACAAAATATAATTTATCTTAAAAAAATTAAGAAAAAATTTAATTAAGTCCTCTGGTCTAGCAATTATAATTATCTGGTATTGCACACCAGCCCCCTCGATCAACATTTTAATAGGTTATATAGCTGGTATAATTTTATCAATAAGGCAAACTTAAAGCATAAGTAAAAACAATTTGTATTTATGCCGTTTATTTTCACGGTCCATGCGAATAACGCCTAGCCTAATAGCAGCCATGTTTCGCTAGGTAATAGCGAAGTGGGGTGGGTAGGGTTAGAATAACATTAGAAATTTAGACATGCTCTTTAGCGTATAGCAGGGGTAGAGTAGGAAACAAAGGATTAAAAAGCCGAGCGTTAGAGCGTTAGAGTTGGCGAAAAGGTTGGCCTTCATTTCCTTTTTTGTTTCGTCGACGGGGCTAAAAGAAAGGGAATTAAAAACGAAAATCTTTCCAAGTGGAAAGAGTTCGCCCAAAATATATAGACAAAAGGTGCAAACTACCATTTTCTCGAAAATCTCAAGAGAACCCGCTTGAGAATTTCTACCGACTCCCCGCATAGCTCCAAGCGAAATTACAATCCACCCGCGGAGGAGAAGGGACTAAGATCGAACAAAAAAATAAATATTTATAATAGTTTCCTAGATGCGCTAGATGTTAATCTTAGAAATATAAAGCTGGAATCAATACAGCCCTTTATAACCTAATCAGTCTAATCAGTGTAAAAATTATGCGACGATGTTGAAAAATTAAAATTCCTAATGAAGGGCTCGACATTCAAAAACACCTTAACCATAGGTGATTAAAATTCATTTTTCAAAATGCCATGTTAAATTAATCATACAGTTTAAATGGCTTTTATCTAATCTAATATCATCATAACAACAGGAATAAACTGCCACTGACAAGGTTTGAACACCTGACTTTGTGTTGGAAAGCATCCACTATAACCATTACACCAAACAATTTCTATTTATAAAGAATTCACTTAGTATATATTATATATAGACTCTTGTTTTCTTTTTTCTTAACATCACTAAAAGAAATCACCGAATATCGGTGTTATTTAATTTTGGTCCCCTCATTATCGTCAATTCCTTACAACATTTTTTTTAATGTGCTTATTTTTCATTTAAAAAAACCTGTGCTGGGTATAGTGGTTATAGTCGATGCGCTGGCACCGAAAAGGTTGGTGTTCGAGTCCTAGACATGACTCATGAAATAAATGGTCATGAAATTAGATTTTTAGATTGATTGTATGATTGTATGAAGGCATATTTATAATTTTAGAAATATTTAAAACCGTACAGTTATCAGAGTTTTGTTTCCTATACTCTACCCCTGCTCTACGCTAAAGAGCCTTTCTAAATGTCTAAATAACCCTATCCAACCCATTTTGCTATCGTCCTATCGATAGGCGAAACATAACTGTTAGGCTAGCGGAATTATGAGGCCGTGGAAATAAACGGCAAAAATGTCATAACCTATTGCATGTTGATCGAACTGGCTGGTATACAAATACCAGATAATCATAAATGTGGATCTGAATCAGAAAGAGCTTTCATTTCTTCGCTTATATATATATTATAGCGACAGCATCCCGTTAATCAATTCCTCGAAATATACACATATTAGCCTAATCCGCCTTTTGTTTAGCAGAAAGTGGAAAGAACTTGGTATCAGTATAAGAGACCTCTAGCGCCCCTATCAGATTTTTACCTCTACTTTTTTTGGCGCTAACCCTTATACAAAGCCTGCACCAGTTAATATGAAACAGACTGTACGTTATGTTAACCTGCGTACGTTAGATTTTTATAAAATATAAATCTATTAGTCTAAATAACTGGACAAAAAAACGTTTTTTGTCGATACCTCCCAAAGTAAATGTAAATTTTAATAAATAATTGCACATAGTTGTTAAGCACATTAACACGCGCATGTCCCAATTTTTTTTCATTAAAATCTGTTGAGCCGTTTCGTCACAAAAAGTTGTTTTAAAAACTGAAACAGTTTAGAAAAAATATTAACTGGGGTGATATTGCGAGAACAGTGGGTGAAGGCTACTGAATTGGACAACGTTATAGTGGAGTAAAGTTATATCTTAACCTAAAACAAATTGCACGATTTGATTTTTTAAATGAACTGTACTACTATCAAGCTAATAAATACTTGTTCCAAACCTTTCACAGAAATAACTGTATTTACTATTAAAAATATTGAATTTAAATTTAC
Organism: Daphnia galeata; assembly: GCA_030770115.1. NCBI lineage: Eukaryota > Metazoa > Arthropoda > Branchiopoda > Diplostraca > Daphniidae > Daphnia > Daphnia galeata. Next base: position 3,634,793 of record CM061122.1, read on the forward strand.
AATTTTAGTAAACTCTTAATTAAATACTGAATTTTTTATATTAAAAATAAAGAAAAGTCATGAAATGATACCTTGTGATATGCTGCATCATATCACCAAATATGAATGTTATCCGTCAAATGGTATTATAGTTATTGAATTTACAAGTTGTTAAATTTTTGAAAATTTCACACTGCCGCCATTAAGGCTTAACACGGGCTCTTATGCCCGATAGTCCCTAAGTAAAGTTAGAATAACTTTTAAACTACAGGACCTAAATTTTTTCTGTTGCTCTTACAAAATAAAGAACATCCTAGCGTATAAGAATCTATCGTTCAATTAGGGTGTTAATAGGACTTTTTTAAAAGTTATTTACACTTAAACGTAGTCTAGGATTTGGTTAAGTTTCCGAAAACATCCACCGCAAGCGTTGTAATCGTTGTTATGAATACCCAGCAAACGCATTGTATTGTGGGCGTATACACAATGCGTTTGCTGGGTATTCATAGCAACGATTACAACGCTTGCGGTGGATGTTTTCGGAAACTTAACCAAATCCTAGACTGAGTTTAACTATAAATAACTTAAAAAAACTCCTATTAACACCGTAATAAAACAATAGATTCTTATACTCTAGGATGTTCTTTATCTTTTAAGAGCAATAGAAAAAATTTAGGTCCTGTAGTTTATAAGTTATTCTAACTTTACTTAGGGACTATCGGGCATAAGAGCCCGTGTTAAGCCTTAATGGCGGCAGTGTGAAATTTTCAAAAATTTAACAACTTTTAAATTCAATAACTATAATACCATTTGACGGATAACATTCATACTTGGTGATATGATGCAGCATATCACAAGGTATCATTTCATGACTTTTTTAAATTTTTAATATTAAAAATTCAGTGTTTAATTAACAGTTTACTAAAATTTTAAATTTAAATTCAATATCTTTAATAGTAAATACAGTTATTTCTGTGAAAGGTTTGGAACAAGTATTTATTAGCTTGATAGTAGTACAGTTCATTTAAAAAATCAAATCTTGCAATTTGTTTTAGGTTAACAAAGCTTTTTGGCATAACTTTACTCCACTATTAATAAAACTTTAACTATTTCCAAACTATTCACCCAAAGAATTTAACCAGTTAGAATAGGGATCGAACTAATTGTGTATGTAAAAAAAATCAAAACGAAATGACTTTATGCTAAGACCGGGGCTATATGGGACAGGGGCTGGATGGGTCATCGCAGTTTTCAGCATGTTTCCGTAATATTTTTTTTATATTTTTTTTTACCATACATGGGGATTAATACAACGCACACTGAGAAAAAATTTCAATAAAATCGTTCAAGTACTTTGTAAGTTATAAGTGAAATCAATTTTTTTTGGGGTGGCGGGGAAAACTCGCAAAATGTTTAAACTAAAATAAGTTCATTTTGCAGGAACGTAATTAAAAAACAAGATAAACCATTCGATTTTAAATTCATTCTACTTTTTTTTGGTGTACAGTAAATTTGTGTAGCTGTTATAGTTAAGTTGTTATAATTAAAAATATGCGGAAAGTCATGCGGGGATAAACGAGACATTTCCACCGGGGGCTATTTGGGACATGTTTAGGCCTGCCCAAAAGGACGAAGTCCGACAAAAAATGGCCTTTGAGAAGACTTTTTTTGTTTCACGCAAATTTCTATATTGTACTTATATTTTTACACGAACTATTTATATCAATCAACAGGAAATTAAATTATCTATACAATGGCTATCTCAGTTTTTTTAAATTATATATTACTTAATTATAGCTAAAAAATAAAAAAGTTGAAGTGTCCCAAGTAACCTGGCCCTTTTTCCCGTACGACAAAAAGAGATCTGGCCATTAAAAATATTGTAGTTAATTACAGGGTTGACATAAATGAATTCTAAAAAAAGATATGAAGAGGGAAGAAAATTTTCTATTATATTTGTACAAAAAAGAGAAAATCCGTTTAATTATTCACTAGAAAATACAAATTAAAATTTTTTTGAAGAATTTGTCCCATTTAGACCCGGTCTCCATTCAAACAAAAACAAGGTCCTTGGGTATACGCTATATGCGGAGGCTAATAACCTCCTTGCGTACTTTGACTAATCACCCAAAGCCCCCCCCCCCCCCCCCCCCCCCCCCCCCAACAGCCAAGAGCCAACACCCCTTGCATGGTGTATACACGATGTACCAGGAGAGGTTGGCAAACTCAGTAGGACTTCCCCTCTTAAAAAATACGTAAAGTGGTGATTCAAAGGCGCCCTTTACCACTAGATTCTCTAGTGGTAACTGGCCGGCAGAGTAACATGCTGTGTTTGTTCCCCACTAGGTGGCCGGGGGCGATGAAGGCCAAAAATGACAGAAAATGGCTTGAAAAATTTTCATTTTTCAATCGTTAATTACTCGACCAATAAGCCGAAGCCAATAAAACGGTAAAAATGACCCGTAGTTCAGGACTTAAACTTTCATCCCGTCAAATTAGTTTTTTTAAAGCTCTATTTTTCCCAACAACTAATGTAAAAAAACACAAAAAATGCACGATTTTTGGCTTACCACCCATGGTTATTTACATTTTTCTTAAAAACTACACTAGCTAGGAAATCGCCGTTTGATTCATTGAATTTTCTGAAAAATTCTGAACAAACTGGTGCTAATTGTTATTAAATTTTCTGCCTAGTTTTGATTTCCGAAAAAATGAGATCCCGAAAAACCCCAGGTTTCGGCCTCATCGAGACGCGTATTCGGTGTTAAAACGTTGTTCTACACGCAAACAAGCGGTGTAGAACCAGTATGCAGCACCAGTTTTTCCCTATGCTCTGGTTTAAAAAACCATAGAAAAACCGGTGTTGCCACGCAAGCCAAGGTACTAGGGCTAGTCTAAACTATTAATGCTTCTAGCTATCCAGGTTGGAGCGGGAATGCGACGTGAGTCCCCCTGACTGTAGTCCCCAAACCCTCCCGACACTGTTCCCCCCCCCCCCCGCGACTTTAGTCCCCACCATATCAAAATTTCATTCAAGTAGAGGGGGTCCACTGTCGGGAAAATCACGGACAGTAGTCCCCCCAAGTACCCGACAATAATCACCCTCCAATTACGGGGGGGGGGGGGCATTGTCGTAGTGAAACAGGACAGTGGTGGGAAATTTGGGGGGACTACCGTCCGGATTGGGGGGGGGGGGCCATTGTCCGGGAGGGGGTGGGGGCTAGAGTTGGGGGACTCACGTCTACATGCCCGGAAACCCTTTCGGAATGCCAACAGACCGAGTTTCTGCATTTTCACTCTACCAATTTTGATGGACAGCCACTCGTTGTACGTGATGTTCTTCGTTAGAGCGGCCACAGTTAGTCTGGCCTCCTGGTCCTACGTACACGAATATTCGATAAATTTTCGAAGGAAATAATCCAAAGTAACGGCAACAAGCCAAAACATGTGCGCTCGATGGCTGGCACTGTAGCAAATGACTGAGGAAGCCATCACCTATACAGGAAATGCCGTCATTTTCATGTCAGTTGAAAATCAAACTTTTTACAATATCGGCGTTTTTCATACATGAACAACAATTTCATCAAAATTCAAAATATCAACAAATTTTGGGTAATGGTGCATATCTGAAATAGCTCTTCTTTTTACGAAAAACAATTTAATGACATTCGCCATCGTTGTTTACAACCATTGCTCCGAATAAAAAACAGCAGCCTTTGGATCAACTGATTTCATCTCGACTGGCAGCAGTCTGTTACAAATCAGCGGGATCGACACAAAACCATAAATAAACAACAATTAAATTCCTCGTTTTCGTTGGTCGCAGCAGAAGCAGCTGGTTGACTCACGTCGAGTGCAAAGTCGTTTTTTTTTCGGCTAAAACAAATAATCGACAACCTAGAGAAAAACCACGCCCAAGCGGTGAAAAGCCAAACGTCCTCTCTTTGCCCGTTTCGTGTGAGTAGAAAGCAGGGAATCGTCAATTCGAGGAATAAAAGGAGTAAATTCGATTTACAGTGTGTGTGTAGGCAACGGCAAAAAACGCCCACTTGTAAACATGAAAACATCGCCCTGTTGACCTACAATCTGGAGTTTCTTCTATGCACTCGGCCGATGCTGTTTAGTAACTTTTATAATTACATCAACAAAGGAAATATGACTTGTACTACTGACTCTGTGAATAAATCATGAAAATGGATCAGGCTCGACGTTGAGATCCTTTAAGGCATATGCCCAACAGAGCGGCGAAACATGTCATGTGGCAACCAAACTGGGAGCTGCGGTAAAAAGTGTAATTAAGTGATGTTTAAGTTGGAAATAATAGCGTACGCAAAAAAAAATTATTTAATTAAAAAAAAACATTACGCATGTCCAATTGTAATTGGTGATTTACTTTTGTTTTGAAAAGTCAAACATTCATTGAATACAGTGACCCGCCATTTTCAAACCTATGCTGGTTAACTTGACGACCGCCACGGAGAATTCTGGTATATGAATGAAAGGCATGAGGATACCTATAATTCGTGCAACAAAAATACTCAACTGATTGACTACTAACCAAATATTTTTTCCCATCTAAACTACTTTTAGTGGAATTGAACTGTTGACCCTTGGTGTGTTTATCCAATTCTCTCCCGATTTAGCTATTCAGCTTTTGAATCACTATATCGAAAAGGGCATGTATCTTTTGCGCTTGCCGCGAAAGGTTCGCATGTTGCGAATCTAAGCTGAAACGCATATGCGGTGTCAATAACGCAACCTGCTATGTCGAATGTATGGGATTCGCCGCATTTTCTGCGACATTGTAGTCTCTAAACCAACTTACACCGTCTTTCGGTCTGAAACTACTAACGCCAATATAATCAACATTGAAATCTTTCCGTCACCGCAAGAGTGAAACATTTCCAAAATAAGGCGAACGTTGTGCTCTCCCGGGGCAGAATTTTTTTTTTTATTAATTTGATGGTTTCCATAGTTGAAGTTAATTACGCTTAAGAGTTTTTATGTATAAACGTGATATTCCGCCACCAAAGTTAATTTATGTACTAAGGCACGCCATGCCCTAGTTGTATGAGTAACGCACAAAAAAAGGGTCCGACCCAAAGGCTATGTCTGGGAATTTCCCTGCCCTTAGTCTAGCGCTGCCCACAAGCGCCCAGAACGGCTCCAAGAAGCATAGTGATAACTATAGGAGAACGGCACGCCTTTTATACGGTAGTGGGGGCTAAGCGCTGCGCTACCTAGCGGGCGGTCTTAAAGTTCGAGATCGTCGGTACGAGATCGTAGGTACGAGATAGATAAGTAAAATTAATTTTATAAATACACTCATTCTGAATATAGCGACGTTTTCTCTTCTGATATTCTTATATTCGCATTGTTTTCTTTTTCATAAAAATTAAAAATTGTAAAATGCTGTGTTACTGTTAACCTAATTTATTTATTTATTCAGGGAGATGGCGTTTCATCTTTTGCGATCGAGACTTCGAGTAGGTGTTGGATTCAACACATGTTTATGTGTAGAATTCAAATGTAAACAAAGTGTATTCGTTGGCTAATTTTCATGTGGAAACTGATCTGAATTTTTTGAAAAAGATTGAGTCATGACTGACTTACAAATTAAGCTTTCCAAACCGAAGTACGAGTAAATTGTGGTGCTGCAAAAGAATGTTGATGAGAGCCCATAGGTAATTGCTTATAGGTGATCATTGTTCTGTACCACATTTTAAAAACTTATTCTTCTATGATATTTAGGCAATGGTTTTCCTTTGGTTGGATCCACGTTAGGTCGCCAATTACTATGGGAACTTAGAATTTTCTTTTGCCTTGTAGCCTGTAGGCTTTTTTGCAGGTGTTTCATATTGTAGAAAAAGGCTTGTCACTTATCGTATTAATCATGTTGATACTTGTCATTTGTCACCTAGTGCTCGCAGATCAACATATGCAAAAAATGATTTTCTTTAAGTAAAACATTGAGTAAAAACTGATGCTAACCTGTATAATTTTCTTATGTAGGACTATTCATCATTTTACCAAATCTTTGGGCAACCGGTTCAGTTTATATCATTAAAATTTGTTATTGTACAAAGCATATTAAAAACAGAAACTTCCAATTATCATGTAGGTGTGTTACATTTTTTTAAGACAAAAGAACTTCATGGAACCTCTATTTAAAATTAATCCTTTAATTCCAATTCAATTGACCAAAAAATTTTTTTCTTTGTAGACCGTTTAATTTTGTTGATGATCTTTGAAATTTAATTGTGAAAGAACATGTTTTATTGTAGTGATGCTACGTTATTGGAGTGCCGTTAGTAATTCTAAAATTGAAGTAGCTATTGTCTACGTAAAAAAGCGCCAATTCTGGTAGTTGTTTGTTCGCTTGACTCCAGAAATACAGTCAAACAAAGAAAAAGCTATCAGTAGTGGCATCCATTTCTTAGATGCATTAGCCGCTCATATTCTTTCTTTACGTAAATTACACGTTATCGTTAACGTAACATCACTATTTTATTGATATCTGGATTTTTGCAAGAAACCACAGAATTTAAGAATCAAAACACATAATAGGAACTTCACAGTTAAAATGAAATATTTTCATGCATTGATTAACAACTATTTAAATTCTTGATTCAGTTTTAAGAAGATGCTTTGAATCCTCACGAGCATAGACGAGACGCTTTCAGACTTTCAGTACAAAATAACGAAGAAACCTTTCTAGTTGTTAAGTAATGAATTTGTTATCGATGCTGCCAATGGTTACAATTGAATATTTTGAATTACCTTATATAGTCAGATTGGTCATATTCACAGGGCATGCGAAATGTCTTCGAGCAGTATTTCAGAAGCTCATCTAGGGTATACTCCTTTGTGTGTTGGTATTTCTTCCAAATATCTTTTATCCTATCGTTGGTCCTCATATACACTTTGTTCTGACTCCTTACATCTTTACCCTGGGCGTATCAATTATTGAAGCCCTCACCTTGGATTTCGTCGGCTCAGAAGAAATTTTCACTTGATGATTTGGATCGCTCTATCGTCTGCCATCTGGTGCCGTTTACTGCACGATTGAACGTCAGTTTACTGTGGGAGTGTTTTCAAAAAGAAAGTGAGCAGTGAGCTAGTGAATTAATCAGTTTATTGGATTTGGTATTTCAAATCAAATCAAAATCCAAAAATGAATTGATTGGGATTTCATTTGATTTTAGGGCCAAAATATAATACCATGTCTAGTGAAATACTTAAAATAAGAAAACCATTTAATTGGCGATTTCCGAATCCCGATCAAGAAACTGTCATAGCTCTAGGGAAACTGCATGAATTAAATTACTAACAAGATGTCGACGACGACAAAATTATTTTTCAAGAAATAAATGCGTCTAATTCTACCAAACATGTTTTTCACTCAGACAACAGAGAAGGTCCCAGAGAATTTTTGGAAATCGAGTGTTATACTCCAATATTTCAAAATGCATTTAGAATGTCTGGGGAAAGCTATTAGGTAGAAAACTGGAAGACATTAAATAAGTAATGCTTATGGGAATGGGATTTGAAAAAAGGCCTATGTTTTGAAATTGAAAAAAAAGAGTTTTCATAAGAATTTTATTATTTCAATATGAAATTAATTTATCATTCATTGGAAATCCCACTTTATTTTCTCTATTTTCATAAAAAATTCTATCCCCGCCTTATATATTTATATTTTTGTGTGGATTTCGAATAGCGCGCTGTGCGCTATTTCCTGGTGCACCCCTGGTGTCCTGTGTCGTCTTTCGTCTGCTAGATTGCACGTAAAACTTTGTTTGGATCTCACTTTTTCCGGCGATTTATTGTGAGGGCTTCAATACTTGATACGCCCCCTGTAAAAGTAATCTTTTATTAATCATATTCATCTGCGTTTCTTTAAAGAGAAATTCAATTAGATGATAGAGGTTCAAATAGCCCTTCTTAGAAGCATGGATGTTTATCCTGTAATGCCATCCTTCGGCATCATTATTCTTCCGCAACCCCCTGAAAATAGACACTCCATGTTTCTGGATACCAAACACGGCTTGTGATGCACTGTTTATCGACGTATTCGAAGAATGGTTTCAGATCTGTAATACGCAATGGTGGTAGATTATCATCCGCTCTTTTTTCGTTGAATTCGTTCAAATCAGCCACTAATTGGACTGATTGATCCCTCAGTCTTTTGAAAAGACCTGGAATTTCTTGATAAGGAGCGAATGGCAAAGCTAACAGTTCTCTTACTAACTCTTTGACTTTTGAATCTTTCCTATAAGCTACCGAAAATTCAAGTCTCTTCAAATTACGATAAACCCTTTGGGTCCAATGAAAATTGCAACCCAAAATCTTCACGTCAGAGAAAACATTTTCAAATGCTCTTTTAGTCACTGTTTCAAAATCCAAAACCACTTCTTTTAAACAAGGTTCGTAGTCGGGATCAAAAAGAGATTTTAATTTTTCAAGCACCGCAACATAATCGTTTAGTTCACGGCCGGACATAAATACATATAGTAATGAAATCTGTTTGGACTTCACATCTTTCGTGACGAACCCATGGATGGTGATCACCTGGCTGAATGGGAGTTTGGCAATATGAAAAGTCCCGTCAACATACCATCTGTTCATTTTTTGCAGATCCTTTAACTGCTCTTTACTGGCGAATAAAATATGCCGTCTGTTCCCTACATTGATATCAGCAACAAAAAAATCCTTCGGCAGAGCATCATGCTGCAATTCAAATTGAAGGGTAGTTGGGATGTCAAGGCCTATCCTTTTGTCTGATGTAATTTCCAGCCTTAGCTAAATTATCTGGGTGCGGTAGATCAGGACGCGGGAGCGGTAGAAATGGACGGAATCCATAATGAGTTCATTATATTTTCACACAATATTTTAATAATATACAGATAATTAACAAAACGTTCCCATGAGTTAAATTACATTTCAAGTTTTGGCCGCTAGGGATCTCTGTTTCTGAAAAATTCTCACTTTTAAAACATTTATTTTCTTTTGATTTCAGTCGTTCTAAAAATTTGAATGGATTTTATTAAGTTTTCTCATATTCCTGGCTTCAGTTTGAGCATGTATTATTTGGGTTTTATAATATTTTATTTTTTACTCGAAGGCTGGTTATCGAGTCGGGTTTGGGTAAAATCGAGTAAACCCCGGGTAACCCGGGATTCGGGTTTAGTAGACGACTCACCCGACATCACTATAATCTCTTACCGACTGCTTGGAGGCTCCAATCTCGTACCAACGATCTCGTACCGGTACGAGATCATCGGTACATCCGAAGAAATCTGTACGAGATAGGGGTAGACCCAATTTCCAATGCACAGTAAGCTGAAACAATTGAAAATTAATGGAAAAGAATTAATCTCAGTTTATTTCGGAGTTGATACAATGCGAAGAAACATTTGGGAAATTTCCACATAAAGTCTTACCAACCCACCGACAGCAAAATAACACAAAAGCTCAGCCACACATTTTGGCTGCCAAAAAACAAAAAACAAAGACATATTCTTCCGTGTGCGAGATTCCACAAAAATCAGTAAACTTTTCTAGACTTAAACTGATTCACCAAAAGTAAGAAAGCTGCTTTTGGTTGGCTCTCTAAACGAAAAGGGAATCGTTGCCTGACGCAAGAGGAAAAAACAAAGAAAAAAAACATATCACTAATAAGAAGAGAAAAAACAAAAGGACAGAAACATTTTCTCCGGAGAGGAACCATCGGAATAGTGATCACTCTTGATCCCAATCACTTTCAGATCCACTGCCATAGTCAGTGGCCACATACGTAAGAGTGTCCAGATAACTTTCGGCGTCATACTCGGTAGGCACGTGTGTGATATTGTCTTCCAAATCATGGACGGCTGCAGAAGAGTCGGTAACTGGAACAATTGGTGGGCCTCCCGCGGCCCCCTTTCCTCAAAATGTTCTGGTTCTCGACTTACGGCAACGGCAGCCGCCACATCAATCTGCCGTGCAGCCGAATCGGCAAAAACCCCAGTTGGCAACTGGGTTGGTTTCCTATAGAACCTTTCAGAACGTATGAGACCCACACTGTACAGTTGTCACAGCATCAATATAGCACACTCGGTTCTCGCCTCATCCTTCTTGAAACTTTGGATGTCGGCACTAAACGTGACTAAAGACAAATATTTGATAAAATTTTATTTTCTTAATTAAAAATGTTTTACTTACGAAGTCTGCCTCCAACAAGCCTGTTGAATGAAATGGTAAACTGCCACAACTTTAGTTTGTTGCGGTGAGATGGATCTGTGCACAGATGAGACAAACCCCAATCAGCCAAGACTAGACTGAAAATCTGGTTGGCTCGGTGAGGATATAATCCCCCAGTTACTTCCTTTGATCGTTCAATGTATGCTTGAATAGCGGGACCTTCTTCCAGTTTGTTATGTAGCTGGTTCCATTTCGCTGCACTTCGTCAGTGAGCCGTGTTACAGCTGTCTCCTCACACATTTCCTTCAGTACCTTCTCATCTGTTGAAAAAACAAAAACAATTAGAACTCATTTACATTCAGCAACTAGAGTTGGTCACCAACTCCAAGATCCTCGCAAGATAGTCGCTACCCTTAATTCCACTGCAAGTTCGATTACAATCCAGAAAATGTGTTTGGTTCTGCGCCAAAGTGGTGATCAACGGATAACTGGTAAACATTTAAATGCTGTACAGTTAATACCTATTGCATCAACAAATACTTATAATAGAGTAGAAAAAGTCTCCCACATATGGGGCAGCCCACATTTGGAAATCAGACGACATTGTCCGGCTCCTACGGAGTCTAGTACTAAACAATGTGCTGTCGGAAAACATCCAAAAAGTGTCAACCGGAAAACCGTATGGTGCCCTGGCAATTGAAATTCAGCCCACCATTCAGCGTGCAACAAACTATTTTAGAAGAATGTATTTTTCTTTTTCATGGTTAAATTCGAGCTCACCGCCTCACCGAAAAGGATTGCCGAATCGGCTGCGGAAGCCGAGAGTGCCAAACGTGGTCGTTTTTAATCATCGCCATCGTTTTTCGTTTTTTTTAGTTTAAAAATAAAGCAGTCAACTCTTTTATGTTCTTATTGTACAATTAAGATATTAAAAAAAAACAGTTGATATAGTACTTTTTTGTGTCAATGTAATACATTTATTTTTTGTTCAAGTGTATACATACATTACGGAATCTTTTGTTTGGAATACAAAAAAAAAAACAATGAATCAGTTGACTGTGTTTCTTGTTCATTTCTTGGCTTTGTATTCCTTGAGGATAACCTAGATGTAATTCGTACCGTGGTAATATTTGGAATAATTTTTGTAATTCTTATTGAAAAACGGACACTTACAGACTCTTGCATATTCATTTAGAGTAATTTCACATGTGAGACTCGGACAACGCAGCTTCTATCGGAAAATGTGACTTCACATTTTGGGTGTTGCTTCACAAACGCGTTGGCAACGACAAATTTTTCTTCTGCAGCGCTGGCAACAGTGACGTTTGCATCTTCTGACACTGCCCCAGTTTCAATTGGTCGTTTCTCAGTCTTAGTGAAAAATGTGGGTAGACAATGTTGTGCAGTTGTAGAATGGTGAACCCACTTGCGGACTGGCACTTTCTGTCAATTGCGGTGATACTTTGTTGTTGAGTTTGCGATTGATTTCGTTCTCTGTTTGTTGAAAGTCCTCTTCAGGGTCAACCATAATAAAATATTCGTTTGCCAATGCTAATTTTTCCTTCGCGTCGCTGTCATCAACGACCGTTTCTTCAACTGACACTGTTGCAGTGTCAGTTGGCGCTGTTGGCGGAATGGTTTTGTTGGAAGTTTAACCAACGTCCATCTGTTCAGCACTAGAAATATCAAGAAAAACTTTTAGTTGTTATGGTATTCAGATGGCAACAGTCTTAGTCATGTGTTTAACCGCTCATTGTTTTCAGCAATTGAAATGTTGGTCTCTTTGGTGATAGGAAAGTTTGCTGCTGTTGCTGCTACTGATGTATGTTCTTCTTCGTCTTGTATTGTTGGTGTTTATTCAGCCGTTTCCTCTGGTGGCTCTTCAGATTAATGTTCATCACTAGTTCAATGTTACAATTATGTTTTTTTTTTAAATTACACAATAATTAAATGTTTTTTTTTTTTATAAACTCACGTGTGCGTAGAATAATACGCATTTCTAGTTTGGTCATAAAGAGATAGTTGGTCGATGTCAATGTCCGTGTAAGTTTTTCCGTAGTATCTAATCTTGTGTTTTTTTATTTCCCACATTGTTGTTGCTGCAAACGGGCACTGTTTGCCATTGGTATAAATGTTGCAGGCCTGATTGCGAACTTTGTGTTTGTTTGGTGTTCTGTAAGAGTATCTTTGTAGTTGAACACTTCTATACAATCATCATGAAGGCATTTTATGGTGCTTGTTGCTTCGCAAATGTCTAGAGTGTAGAATGCAGCCATTCGTTCTTTATCAACAACAGGAAGTTCCATTTCTGCAATTCTCGACGTCACGGTGAAAATTCTGTCCATAATTTGACTCATTTTTTTGTAAATATTTGCTTGCAAATCGACACTCGCCGTTTAGAACATTTCTTTTTGTTCTACACTCAAAAAATTAATTTTAATAGTATTAAAAATGAAAAATTACATAAACTTTTTACCATCCAAATATTGTCAATGATTATACCCATTTGGTCATTGAAAGCAGATTTAAAGCTGAACAAAGTTGTGTCGCAAGCACTCCTCTGGGTGAGTATTGAAAACGTTAGATATTTTGAAAATGACATCTTAAATCATAAATCTCACGGTGTCTGTTCAGATAGATTCTAAACGTGTTTGGAATATCATTTGGTTGTTGCTAAAAATTGTAAATTGAAATTAAATGGAAATTGTAGTCAATGCTGAAATAATTTCAATTTGTTTGTACGAAAATTATGGCCTGTTGTTTTTTTTTCGATAGCGTGAATGATAATTTGAGCATGTTCAATTTGTTTTTCATTTCCCTGCAGTAAAATCTTGTTTGCTTGTCTAGGATATAGAATAATTTTGACCAAACTCTCCTTCTACAGTAACATTGTGTGAAATGTTAACATTTTTCTCGTTATGTTGTAAACAATGAAATTTTTTATTTACCATGAGTTTCTTAATATTGGTTTTTTTTCTTTGACAAAAATAGCTATATCATTTACAAAAGTAATCTATCCAAAGTATTTCAAATTATTTTCCTTTTTCTACTTGACAATATTAATGAAATACTTACCATTGTATTGTCAGTCATTTTCACTCTTATTTTGCAATCAAAATTTTTGTTACGTTCCCGAACTAATCACATTTTTATCTGTCGCTGCGAACTGCGATTGCCTTCTCTAATGCTTTACGTAGTGTTTGAAACTACCACTAGATGTTTAAGTGTGTATCGGTTTGCTAGGAACAAAACTTCTGTATCAAACCATCCTTTAGTGTTTCTTTGTCTGCCGACATAAATGTCCGATAAGAAAATAAAGAAAACGTTAAACTTTTAGATGAATTGGTGAATCAACCAGGCGTTTTGAACGAAGCATTCGCAATTATTAAAGGTTAAAATAATCACATATTATAATTCTTGTTGACTTTTCTGTCGTATTGACTGTGATGTGTTTTTCAATTGTCACTGCCTCAGTGGTAGTTTGTAAGTGTTTATTGTTTTTTTTGGTGGTGTGGCTACGCAATCTAGTTTTTGTTAGCTTATTGATTAGTAATATGTTATCAATATTATGAAACAACCCCGACTAGGGTCGACAAAAAATAATGATAAAGAATGACAGTTGGGGATTCATGTTACTAGCTTTAGGGCTGACACAAGTGTTGCGGATTTCTTACCTTTCATGAACGCGGGTAGAATTATTGAATCACCCGCATATATATTCACCAATATACAGCATCTCCTTTATATACATCCATAGAAACACATGGTGTAGGTAATTTAACTTTAATTTTTTTTTTAACTTCAACATTGTAACACTTTGCTGCATTGTTGTAGAAGTTTAGATTCAGGGGGGAATCTTGTTTAGTATAGCTTTGGTTTTTTTTTAAATTAAAACATGCCAACAGTTTGCTGCATCGCTGTAGATTTAGGGGTAAATTTCTTTTTGTCAGAGTAAATTACAAACGTGTCAAAATTAATTCGAGACGTGTCGGAGGAAAATCGACCCTATTCGGAGTTGTTTCGAGGTTTTGTTGGAGTTATGTTTTTAGGGCCTAATTCCGACTACCAATATTATCCAAGTGGTTTGCTATCAATAGTACGTACATGTACAAATTTTAAATTGTTTAAAAAACAAATCATTTTTTGTTAAATTGGTGAATGTTATTGACAATTTTTTTTTCTCCAGATCAATTGTGTGACATACCTTTTCGTCAATTGCCATCATTGTTGGAAGTTGGTGTTGCAAACAACTCTAATTATGAGGCATTTGCTCACGCCGATATACATGAGTTGCATGAAGGCATGAAATGTTCGAAGTGTTTGCTGTTGGTCAATAGAAAACTTAAAGTCGGTATTGAACAACTGTGTTGTAGTTGTAATGACGGAAAATTGTCATTAACGACTTGTGGTTACACTGATCTTGTACCATTCCAAGTACCGCCAATGACGAGTACGCCAGTCAATTATATAATCATCATTGCAAGTGTAAAGATCCATCCTCTTGGATGAATTAACTTTACAAAGAACACGAATTAAAAATAATAAATAAAGATAATAAGAGGCGTTTTACCCACAAGCCGATGTATTTGACTAACACTAATAACTAGCAGAATAATAACATAATAATGACATACCGTTGTAGAGACGAGAATCAGAAAAGAAGAAGACACAATAAGGCACTTTAAGCGCAAACACGAACACAATAAGATTTTAACACTGCAGGAAGAGAATAACTGATTGAATAAGAACAGAACGAGAATCAACAGACTGAAAGTGACTGAACTAAGACTGAAAAGAACTGCAAGAAGAACTGCAAGGAAACGGTCTGAAATACGAACTGAACAGAACTGAACTGCAAGAAGAAGTACAAGGAAACTGAACTATGGACTGAACTGAAGTGAACTGAACTGAGGGCAACTTATATACCCTCGTATGCGATTGCAAAATGTAGCTGTTTGCAAAACAATAATCGCTTCCGGAACATACCGTTTTTCATAGGCGAACATTCCTAATCCGCAGCTGCAAGCAGACGTGCTTGTAGCTGCAAATCCAGGCTTGATAATTCACATTTAAATAGTTTAAATATAATTAAATCATTGAAATATAAGGGAAGCGCATGAAGCATGAATAATTAAGAGCTGGCAAAAATAACAGCAGCGCGTTCTTGCGCACGACCATATTTGGTAGTGGTCACTGTTAGGCCCTATTCAAAATATTATAATAATAAAATAAGATGCGCGCAAATAACGAGTGATTCGTTACACAAGGGTGTCAGGCAAAACTATGTTACCTGGTGAGGGTTATTCTTTTTTGCGGAGTTTTGTTGAATTAAATAAGTAAATATTAATTACAATTTTATCATTTAAATTACAATTATTTATGTTTTTTTTATATTTTTTTTTTCTAATTTGCGAGGGAATTGCCATTTTTAGAAACGCACTTAAAAAGTTATACTCACACCGTGTGGTGCCATTGCAAATGCAATGTCGACGTTGGCCGTCAGAAGAGGCAAAATCGTTGATAGAGAGACTTCGATTAAATTCCAGTCAATGGCTAATTTGATTTTACAGTTAGTATTAGGGTTGTACCAACCCAAAAAGGATAAGGTTACTTTGGTCGCTTCGTTGATGCTTTCTATTAGTAGCAAACCAGCGAATCTGGTACAGTGCCGGTCCAGTTATCGGGCCACCTGGTGCAGTGGCCCCATGAGAGGGTGGCTCTATAACTGGGCACGCGATCGCAGTGCCACCACGTTGGGGCTGTGTGAGACACATGCAATAAACTGCCACTGTACCTGCACTGTACTATATACACTATACTATATATGGATGGCCGTGATGAACTCAATTAAATTTATTTTTAGCAATACCCACCATAGTAATACATATTATATGGCTGTATATATATCCCCCGAGATTTTTATTCATTAGAAAATGAATTCACTCCCATTTGTATCGCCAAAATCGTATTTATGCTGTTTAAACCCCCCAATAGCTTCTCTCAGTTCTCTCATGATGGCGCTGACCTGGTGCAGCCCTTTAGATGGCCCGATAACCGAGTTGGCCCGATAAGCGGTTGGCCCGATAACTGGACCGGCACTGTATATATACTATATTTGTAATTTATTTTTCAATGTTACATTTTTTATTCAGATTCGTTTTCTGCAAGATTTAAAGGTAGCTCACATTCCCCCAGAAGATGTGGTATTTTTGTTTGTTGAGCAAACTACTTCTGGGGAAGTTGTAAATTACGACCCATGGAAAGTAACGGGCGATGAGCTTTTGGATTTGTTCGCTAAACGGGAAAAAAGTGGTTTGGCTGGAAGACCTCAACCTGAGTCGGCTCAGTCGTCAATATCTCAACGGCCTAAATATTGGCAGGAACATCGTTGGCGCCAACCTCAAGTTATCTCCGCAACAGTTAAAAGAAATTCAGAGAAGAATTGATTTTATCCAATCTCTTTCTGATTGCAAATATGAAGGGGAGTAGCTTGAAACTTTTAATTTTTTGAATTTCTTTTTTCGGACAACGTAAAATAAGATTTTTTTTTAAATGTCAATTAATTTGTTTTAAAAAATTGTAATTAAAGAGGAATAATTGCAATTTTTATCTACGCTTATATTTTTGGCGTTTGTTGTTTCCTTTGTCCAGGAAAATTGAATAATTTAAAGCTTACTGTCGTTTCGTTTTGTGTTTGTGGTTGATGAAAAATTAAGAATAATTTTTTTTTCTCTCTTTGTTTTTTTTTCCTACTATATTATTTTACAATATAATTATTTAATAATTTTTTTTTTTTAATTTTTTCTAATAAAACTTTATATTGAAATAAAATGTATGCTAAGTAGATCTCAGAGAAGATATTCCTGGGTGGGTTTACCTTTGCACTTTCGAGTAATTTCGTACCTGACACAAAATGTTTTAAAACCGTAAAAAATAATATAGGCCTATTCTCTTTGTATAGGCCTGAAACATTCGCTATTGGCATCAAATTAATCCCTATAGTTCTTAAAAAAACTTGTCAGGAATTCCTTATATAGAGCATAGGCCAATACCATCATTGTAAGCCTTTGAATAAATATAAGCCTATGATAATCACTATAAGCCTTAAATAATCTGTATAGGCCCTTAAAAACTTGCCAGGAATTACTTATATAGAGCATAGGCCAATACCATCATTGTAAGCTTTTGAATAAATATAAGCCTATCATAATCACTACAAGCCCTAAATAATCCCCCCAAAAAATACCAGGAATTCCTTACATAGAGTATAGGTTTACACTATTAGTATAGGCCTATACTAAACACTATAGCCCTTAAATTATCAGTATAAGCTTATACCAAACACTATAGGCCTACACCAAACACTATAAGCCTTAAATAATCTGTATAGGCCCTTAAAAACTTGCCAGGAATTCCTTATATAGAACATAGGTCAGTACGGACAGTATAAGCCCTAACTTATATCTATAGGCCCCAAAACACTACCTAGGAATTTCTTATGATAGATGTTTTTTATGTAAAATGTCTTAAAAGCTTTATAAAATAGTAAAAGCCCTTGCATAAATATAGGCCCTAAATAATCACTATAAGTCCTAAATAATTAGTGTAGGCCCTAAAAAACTTCCTAGGACTTTCTTATATAGAGTATAGGCCCTAAATAATGCCTATATAGGCACTAAATAATCCATATAAGCCCAAAAAATATCCTGGCCTGTGTAATTTTATTGGAGTTTTTTTCAGGTACAAATTTACTGGAAAATGTAAAGTTCATCCCATCCAGATTTCTAACGGGACAGTTTATCCGCTTTGTTGCGTTAAGTCAAGAAAATGCTATGTGTCACTGCCAAATTGGGATGCTCAGCCACTTGAGGTGTGTTCCCTATGGATAAAAAACTTTGATTTTAAATCATTAAAGTCGAGGTTGAAACGTCATTATTTGTATATATACCTGCTTTGAAACATTTCCTATCGAAAGGTTCATCTATACCGGAAACGTGGATCTATACGGTGTTGGATGGTACAAGAAACTTGTGATTCCTTATCAGCTGTAATCAAGTCCAATTCATCCCTGGGAGTCACTTTAAAAGCGAATTTGGATATATAGTTGAACGACTGTTACAGAGTCTTGGGCTGGACAATTCATCAAGTCGGCTTCTCTTTTAGCAGTGATCAAGGTAGCGGTGGATCGACGAATCCCCCTGGGAAAAGAAACTTCGAAACACCTTACAGACCTTACATACCACGTTCAGTATGTCCTCTCCTATCAAGCTGTTCAGTTCAAACATTTCTCAAGCGTTGCTCTATTTTACTGCACATAAGTGACTGAGTTTTTTCTGAGTGTTTCTATGTTTCTTTTTGTGTTTGTGTCGGTGTTTTTTCTGTGTTTTGTCGGTGTTTTGTCGGTGTTTGTGTAGGTGTTTTTTCTGTGTTTGTTTCTGTATTTGTTTCTGCTGTGTTTGTTGCTGTATGTTATGCTTAATTGGAGTGTTACTGGAGTGATGGCCGAAGGAGGAAATGAGGAACGGCGAATTGTAGAGGTTTTTGAAGAGCCAGGAACTAGAAGGGATTCAATTAGCTATACCACCAACGATGGACATTTTTTTTCAAGAAAGAGCAAAGGTTAGACGTGAACTATAAATAGTATTAACTGAGTTTAATAATTACCTATAAATTTTAAGAGGTTACATTCTTCGTTTGGAAAGCCACAAACGAAGGCTTGGATGTTCTTGCAAATTGACGCGGCGTGATGGAATTTACAGGCAGATTGGAGTTCAAAACCACGATAGTGAGCTTGTGGAGCTGAACAGGGCAAGGGCGGAAAGGGAGAGTGAATTGATTGCAAGAGACCCACAATCTCGTAGGATGCGTCCTACAAAACCAACAAATTGTAGAAGAAGTTCGGCGGAGGCACCCAAATGCCATCATTGCTCTTAAAGCAGCCGTTGAAAGGAGGATTCAACGGGCAAAGAGAGCACGGCAGCCTTAAACCCCCGATACCATAGAGGAAATGCTTGAGTCAATGCAGCATCGTCCTGAATACAGGTAATAATGAAATAAGATAAATTTGATGATGCAAATTTAAACACTAAATAATTTTTTTACGATGACACGCAGACGCTCGGTAGTGAACAGTTTTTCCATGGGACGGCCCGTTCCAATGACGACGATGAAGTTCCAGGTATAGGACTGGTGTTTATCTCACCTTTTTTTCTTTCCCATGCTTGGAGAGGCCACGGACATCCATATCGATGGAACGTCCACACTGTTCCAGGGATGTTCCATCAATTGGTAACCATTCATTTGGTGATCCTGATCACTGGGCATAGAAAAGTAAGTTTTTTTGTCAATTAATATGCATAGAATCTAATTTATATACCTTGTTTCAGTCGTATCCATTCGCATACGTCCTTATGACACGTAAAACAAAAGAGCTGTACCTAGCCGTTCTCCGATTGATTGCTAGGACGTATAAGGCTCGCTACCCCAATGCCCCTATTGCACTACCTCAATCGATCTCGGACTTCGAGTTTGCGTTGATGGAGACCGTTCCAGAGGTTTTTTAAGGAGTACAGGTGAGGGGCTGCTGGTTCCACTACGGCCAGGCAATAATCAAGCAAGCGGCTGAGCTTGGGCTCAACAGGGGCTACCGAGAAAGTGGTGTAGTAGCCCACATTATCCAAGAAATGATTGGGCTTGCTCTGCTCCCGGAAGACAGGATCTATGCGGGATTCGCAGTAAGTAAATTCTTGAATTTAAAAATAAGTAAGGGAGCATTAAATAATTTACCTCTTGTAAGATATCCGGCAATTCCATAGAAGGCGTCTGGAAAGGGAAACCATAGAAATTCAAAGAGCCGTGGAGCGGCTATACGTCTACTGATCCGCATTTTGGCTAGGTAGGATTCGTCCTGAGAGGCCGAACCGAAAAAAAAATTTGGTTGAAGCCTGGCACAGGTGGTTCAACAAACAATGCGTGCATGCCTACCTGAACCACTGGGACTTTATCGGTAAAGCGTTGTTTTATATTTAGGAATTTAGAAAATTTTATCTTTTTCTTATTTCATAGATGAATTGAAGGACACTGAACAGTGTAAAAGACGGGATTACAAAGCTACTAAAAGGGGACAGCGTGTGGGACGCCAAACATCAAGGAAACAGAGATCCCGCGATGCAAGGATTGCTCGGAACGTCGCGTCGTTTTCTGTTGGAGACCTATCTTTACGGGAATTTTGGAACGAACAAGAAGAGTTTTCAACGTTAGCGTAAGAATGATTTACTAGTAATTAAAAAATTTAATCTAACTAATTATGCTTGTAAATGGAAATAGTTACCTGGCGACGGAAATCGAGAAGAGGAAAATGAAGATCATCATCACCCTGCGGGTGTCCGCATTCAACAACGCAGACAACTTGCAAACCAGATCCCGCTACCACTACCGGTCTTGCTAGCTGATGTTACGATGTTACTTGTCCTTGATGTTACGTTTGTCGTAACCGTATTTAGCCTCAACCGCACACATTGATAGAGGGCTACTGTCGTGAAAATCACGAACAGTAGTCTCCCCTCAAAATTTTTTTTTTTCTACCGTCTGGATCGAGCGGACTATAGTAGGAGGAACCAGTGTCGGGAGGGGCTGGGGACTACAGTCGGGGGGAATCACGTCTACATACCGCTGGAGAAAATGCATCAGACAGTACATATTTTGCAACTAGTGGCATTTCCCAGATGTCTGTCCAAAACCCTTGCAGAAAGGAAAGCAATGCTTTTGGAAGAGTGATGCTGAAAACAGCAACCTGTATGGGTGATTGGTCTAGACGGAAAAGAGAAAAACAATACTCTTTTCTGACAAAAGATCCCTCAGATCGTGAATACTAAATTCAATATCAAAGGAACTCAAATGAAAAACAATGGAGATTGAGAATATAGCCACAAGAGTATTCAAGGAGGAGAAAGAGAAATCGGCAGAGCCGACCAACTTGAAAGATTTTAGAATCAAGGGCAAATTTGATGGGGCCCAAATAATTACACTATTTGCTCTTAAATCTGCGATGCCGTTTTTTTAATTTCATTTAATTTAAATATTTCCAAATCATTAAACTGGTGGTAAAAAAATTGTTTTGGCGTTTTCATATATTTTTTATGGAAAAATATCATTTAGCTAGTTCAAGAAAAATTTCAAATTCATCGTGTGTTTAGGGATGTATATCAACACCCGTTGGAGGGCGGGTACATGACCATATCCCTTACATTTATAACCACGCTGGAATTTTCGATCTAAAAGAACCTCAACAAGTCGAACAGTGGTATTGAAAAAAAGGCGACTCACTTCCAGCCAGTGCAAGATCTCTGGTTTCCTTATAGTTGAAAAGAATTTTTACCTGGCTCTTTTGTGAGCCGGGCTAAGAAAACAGTTGGGAGACTCAACTTCAACTCAATTTTCCCTTTTAGGCTACAATTCCTAACAATAGTTTGTCTTTCAAACAGGACGTATGTAACTAATGTTCAAAAAGAGGGTAACAGCCGGATATAATTTAGTTGGACGAGAAATTGAATTAAAAATATTGTTGCTGTCAGGCCCGGCTTTTCAATTTCAGGATGAACATTGCACACTCCTGGTCAACAGGATCAGTAAGGTGGAAAAATATTTTGTCATCCCTTGTCTGACTGAGGCAGCTACAGGACCACCTGCAGTGGAGCCTAAAAGATCTTCTATACCGGCGAGGGAAATGTGGTCGGTAGGCTTGGCAGATACAGAGTAGCTGGCTATAAAGATGGGCGCATGGTGACCTTCTCCGGCTTGGGAGTACGTAGATTTAGATGGCAGGAAGTTTCAAAACAAGCGGCTTTGTCATGAGTAAACAGAGACTAGGGAAAGGGGCTCTACTGAGGTTATCAGCTATAAAAAGTTCCTTGTCCAGTTTGTAAACGACGTGAAAGTCAAATCTTTTTAGTTACAACAGCATCTGTTGGATTCTTGGCGAACATGCTGCAATCCGCTTATCCAGAAATCCAAACAAGGGTTAATGGTCGGATTCAAACAACACATACTGATCATAAACGTATTGCCGGAAACGTTGAAGACCAAACTGTATGGCCAGCAATTCTTTCTCAATCTGGCAATAGATTGGTTCGAGGTTGCCATCTTGGAAGGGGTTTATCCCAGTTTGGTGACACCTCAAACAAAAAAGCATTAGCATTTGTATAGAAAGAGTGCAAACCAAGAAGGAGGAATGAAGGAGGCGTAACTATGCCTGAGACAAAACCAACATCGCCCTAAACATTTCCTCGAGTTGTGCCTCCTCCATTCCTCCTTTAAGTCTGAGTCCATCGATGGACTCAGACTTGCCGTTTGCTCAAACTTTTGAGTTTGAGTTCCGCACAACTCATTGTCTTTGAGTTTCAGCGGCGCTCAAACTCAAAAAGAATGAAATGAGTTTACGCTCAGATTTTTGAGTGCCCGCTTATTTTTTTTTGCAATAACAAAAAGGGGTCAGTATCGCCTATGGACATATCTGACCTCGCTCCTGAAGAGAGGGAGGGAGAGTTTACTACAACAAAGTGGGGAAGAGTGGGAAGACAAAGGGCATTTTGAGCGGAAAAATTGAGTTCGGCGTTTATTTGATTTGATTTTGTGCACCGTTCAAATCAATTTTTTTTAGTTAAGCGAAACTCAAAAAGTTGAGTTTGAGTAGGATTTCGCTCAAAGTTTGAGTGCGCTCGTGGCAAGTCTGGATGGACTGAACTTGTTCTTTCAAGAAGTGCTCTTCCAAATTGTTGGAAAGGTATGAGTAATTGTGAATGCTGTAATTGTGAATTGTGTATATCCTTGTGCAATTCCAGCAGAGACTATAAATTTTGGGGAAAAATAAAGAACTCTTATAGAAATATCAAAAAATTATGAAGTATACTATAAAATACTATAAAATATGTAATTATATATTGTAGATGACATCGGGGCTATTTGGGACAGAGGCTGAATAGGACATCGCAGTTTTAAGCATTTTCCCGTAACATTTGTTCAATAATTTTTTTACCATACATGGCGATTGATGTAACGCACACTGATAAAAAATTTCAATAGAATCGTACAAGTACTTTGTGAGTTACAAGTGAAAAACTTTTTTTTTTTGGGGGGGGGGGGCTGTTATAGTTAAAGTAGTTATAATTAAAAATATGTTGAAATCATGTGGGGTTAAACGGGACATTTCAATCTGGGGGCTATTTGGGACATGTTGAGGCCAGCCCAAAAGGGATGAGTTTCACAGAAAAATGGCCTTTGTATTTTTTCACAACTTTTGTGTAACCAATGAATAGGAAATTAAATTTTCTATGCAATGGCTATCTCAGTTTTTAAATATATTACTTCATTATAGCTAAAAAAATTTAAAAAAAATTAAGCCCTTTTTCCCGTACGACAATAAAAGATGTAGTAATTTAAAAAATTCTAGTTTATTACAGCACTGAAATAAATAAATTAAAGAAAAAGATATGAAGAAGGGAGAATTTTGTATAACAAAATAGAATTGAAAATTGTTTGAAGAATTTGTTCCAAATAGCCCTGGTCTCCCCTACCTGATTCCTTCAGACTTGTTTTTCCAGATTGAGGGCAAATTCCATCGCTTTTTTGATAGTTTGTTTTGTTTAGAATATCAGATAGCCCAGTCGCTATTTGAATCAATTGGAGAATCGCCAGTTTCAAAGTTTCGACATACAATTTTAAAAACGAAGGTTGTGGGAAAATTCATTTGTTTTCCTTTTTCCAAATCTCAACTAAATAAAATTAAGAACCACCATAAATTTGGTAACTTATTATTCTTACCTTCTTCTTAACAAGCAATCCACGACTCAAGTAGACCGAAATCCCGGAGCGGCTTTCCAGATCTAAATCCGGAAAAGGCCTTAAAAATATGAAAAATATATAGGCATGTTCGTCTTCGCACGCCGGATTTACCTGCGTTTGCAGAATTACGAAATTCCCACCCGTTTAGGAGTTATTTAGTTCTAAAGTTTGGGTTTTTTGAATTTTGTCAGAAAATGGGGGAGCTTTGACATCCATTTTCGGAAAAGCGGGGGAGCTAGGGAAAAAACTAATTTTTTAAAAAGGTTTATTGCGTTCTCAACCACCGAAATCCAAAAGGAATTTCCTTTCCGGATTTTATTGGTTGAGATATGACTGATTTAGTGAAAGGATAATTTAGCTGGTTTCCCTCCCTGGCTGGCAGCCATTTTTTCGTACAGTCCGCTGCGCTCCTGGTGGAAGCCAGCAGAAGGTCTTATATATCGGCCTTCACATTAGACCCATTGCATTTATACAGGCCTTCATATATAGTGAACCGATTGACATCGATTGCTAAGGCTAATAGCCTGGAGGGACTTATGCACCACCTTCTGCTGGCTTCCACCAGGAGCGCAGCAGACCGTACGAAAAAATGGCTGCAAGCCAGGGAGGGAAACCAGCAAAATTATCCTTTCACTAAATCAGTCATATCTCAACCAATAAAATCCGGAAAGGAAATTCCTTTTGGATTTCGGTGGTTGAGTATGTAATAAACCTTTTAGAACAATTAGTTTTTTCCCTAGCTCCCCCGCTTTTCCGAAAATGGATGTCAAAGCCCCCCCACTTTCTGACAAAATAAAAAAAACCCAAACTTTAGAGCTAAATAACTCCTAAACGGGTGGGAATTTCGTAATTCTGCAAACGCAGGTAAATCCGGTGTGCGAAGACGAACATGCCTATATATTTTTTATATTTTTAAGGCCTTTTCCGGATTTAGATCTGGAAAGCCGCTCCGGGATTTCGGTCTACTTGAGTCGTGGATTGCTTGTTAAACAAAGCTAACATTTTAAGTTTATATTCTATCTTACATTCCTAGAAATGTAGACCACAAGATTTTGTAAATCTAGCAGAAGTATAAGAAAATTAATGAGATTCAAAATAATAAACAATAAACGGTAGAATTGACTTGCAAGTTAATACTCATTTTGAA
The DNA here is from genome assembly GCA_030770115.1 of Daphnia galeata. NCBI lineage: Eukaryota > Metazoa > Arthropoda > Branchiopoda > Diplostraca > Daphniidae > Daphnia > Daphnia galeata. The sequence goes on from CM061122.1 coordinate 3,659,940, forward strand.
ACAGTCAACAGTCCAGATTTGGATATTTCAAAAACCAAATAAATTGTTAGCTATCAGCTGCAGCATAATGTTGTGATCAATCGTTATAACCAACCTACAAGCGGATACTTTTCTACGCCACTAGGTGTTTGTGCCGGAAAAATGTCATCATGAGATTCACGAACTTACTTATAGTAAAAACCCTCCTCAGAAATCTAAATGGTTACTCTAAAAAATTTAAAAACAAAATTAAAAACTTGAAAATGTAGTAAGTTTAAAATAAAGTTAGTGTATGGAAATAAAATTTTGTTGGCAGCTAAGAAATTTTCATTATCTTTTATTAATCATATTACCAAGTTTATTATAATTGCATGATGCTCATCGATTTTTTAGTAATAAAAATAACTGTGATGGACTATAGCTAAAATTTCATGAAGACACCCAAAGGTGATATTAGGGTAGACCGGGGCGTTCATGGACAGGGGCAATTGTAGAAAGTGGACTTTTCTACTATTTATTATGAATGGATTTTGTTACATTTTTAGCCCTATGTTAAGCATAAGAACATGCTTGCCCCCACGAATTTTTATCAAAAAGTAGCAAAAATTGTAGGAACTACGATAAGAAAAGTAACTTTTTCATTTTTTCCGTTAGAATTTTTTCCCCCTCGGCATTCAAATATCCCTTCTGTTTTTAATCAAAATGAAATAAAAAAATTATGGTTCCAAAGCCAATTTATTTCTGCTTTTAGCGTATTTTTTTTTTATTTTCTACGTTACTTTGTCTACTTGTAATTAAATAAAATGTAGAAATGTTTTTTTCGGGGTAACTATGGACGGCAAAAACGGGGTATGTTGGGACAGTTTAGAACCATGCACCAGATGGCGTTAAGCCCCGCCCCTCAAAATAACATGCAGAAAATGGTTTTAATTTAAAATTTTTTTTTTCTTATCTTTTAAACATCGTCTTTAAATTTTTGCTCATACCATTCGAAAGAAAATTAATGTCTTTTTCGAATGGTACCACTTTTGTATTTAAATTTAACTATTTTTATGCCATTAAATCAAAAAATTGGCCTGTCCAAAAAATGCCCCGCCCCGACTTGGAAAAAATGCATTTCACTTCAAAAATAATAGCTAAATAACTAATTAACCAAATGAAATTTGGAAAACAGATTTGAACACAATAAGGGAAAAATAACTATCAAAGGGTTGTATTTGAAAAATTTTTATTTATGTTTTAGACAACGAAAATTCACTTATATTGGGCAAACAATATTTTTTCCACTAACGCCCCGGTCTACCCTACTTCTCTATTACGTTTATTAAAAAGGAAAATAAGGAAGAATCTATATCGGTCACGTTAAACCATGCAAACGGAGGCTCGACGATAATTTTTAAATCAAGACAATGTTTTGTATTCCTAGTCACGGGGAGGAGGGGGAAGGGGCATACGGTTCCGTCTTCCCAATCAACCATACATGATTGAAGCAGCGCGGAGTTTTCGTATCGATTATTGTTATTCAGCAATATTCAATCTTCAGCAATAACATTAATTTTTCTCTGGTTTCCTATCGTATGAAAAGAATGCATTCATATGTAGACTATAGCCTTTTTTTACAAGATCATGCCAAATGCCCTTTTAAAATATCAGTCGAATAAGACGAAACTAATTAATCTTTTGATGTTATACTGTTTTCCTCTACTTAGTTTCCCTTCCAGAAGAGCTCAATTATATCACTGGGGAAGGTTTTTTTGGAAGAGTATTACGACAGAGACTTAATACTAATGGCAGACTATATAAACGACAGCTTTTTGGTGCAAATGTTATGTAATATGGAAAATCAGGGAAATTCAAATATATGTCGTTTTAACTATTAGCTGGTTTCTACATAACTGTCGTGCTGGATGCGATTTATTAGCGTCCAGTTACGCATGAGGCATGACTTATTAGGTTCAGAGCATCTTCTTGACATTCTCTCAATATTTACTAGCGTAAAAAAAATTAACAAGAAGCGGGGAATAATATATAGCAAGAATCTTTGATTTCCAAAAGAAGGAATTTGTGAATGTCCTGTTTGTTCCTTGTTACCGCGCAACCTCACACAAAGTAGAATACTCTTACTCAAGTTCCCTACGTCTCTTCTGAACAATTTCGTTGAGAACTCCTCTTGCTTCAATCATTAACCTGTCGCCCCTGGTATTTTTCCTATCACATTGAAACTGGGTCATGTATCCCCACTGCTCAAGAAGCCGAGTCTCTGTCCCGATGAATTGTCAAACTATCGACCAGTATCTAATTTATCATTTGTGTCAAAGCTCAACGAAAGGGTTGTCTTCCGACAAATTTCTGAACATCTCACGGAGAACAACCAGTTTGTGCCAGTGCAATCTGCTTATAGGAGTCATCACTCAACGGATACCGCTCTTCTGCGTGCGATATGCATCTTGCCTCTGATGATGGTATCGGTACTCTCCTTTTCGAGGGTTCAGATACCAGCATCGTCTAGAATTTTGAAAGTGCCGATACCAGCAACTCTGAATGGCTTTCATGTGTAACGGTACTTCAAAATTCCAACCGTGGATTACAGATGAACAGAAAATCTATTAATCCATATTGAGTGTTTATTCGAAAGCTCCTGATATACTTCGGATCTGCTCAGCCCGTACAATATTTCCGGTACCATAAATTGATTGAATTAAGCTGATGCTGCTCTCTTCCGAGGTGTCTTTTCAATCCCCTAGGTGTGGGTGGGTGACACTTATTACAACCAAATGTTGTGCTATGCCCTCAATGGCCCGCCATCTGGAGACAAGGAATTCTCTCCGGCTTGAGAAGGTTTGACTGGAGGATCCTTTGGTCATGGGCACTTTACTTGGAGTGGTTTCAAGTTGTACAGGGTATTGTAAGCCAGTCAGTGGTGCAACGTTTCATTGCAATGCGAGGGTGGTATAGTGGATCAGGCAAGTTTATTTTCAAACTTTGAATAAAGGTGTATGGCCATACTGTATGAATGATAAAATAATAATATAAATTAAAGCAACACAGGATAGAAATATTTAAAAAAAAGATAAATAAAATGTGGTATGGAATGCCAAAAACATAAAATTAAAGAAAAATACAAATATCAAAATACAAATACAAAAAAACAAATACATTATGAAGAAGTAAAATGCAATAAGGCTCGTCTCTTATTTCAGTGTGTTTTGTACATCGGTAGTGTTAGTCAGGTATTTCCTTTTACCATCTCCATCGTTTACCTTGCCATCTCTATCTTTTTATCGCCGCCAATCTTGATTTCCTTCTAAATGCTGACCAGCTGCGATGGTTGATGGCTAGAAGAGACCGGATATCCTCATTTCATGGATACCAGAATCCCTGGCAACCAACTACTAGTGGTTGCACTTGTCCTAGGTGCTGGCAGGCCGTTTTCCAAAAGGAATCCGAAAAAAGGGCAAAACCAAATTTGGGATAGGTCAAAGTAGTAGGGAATCGCAGGGCTATTTTTGCTATTCAAAGCCCAAACCCCCTCCTCAATACCTTTTGGATCGTGAGATCCTTATGGTTTCCGTTGAATTACATCTTTTTCCCTTTCATTGATATAGGAAAAAAAAATTGATGACAAATTTACGTTACTTCTTTTTCTTTCAGAATCCAAAAGGATTTTCAAAAATTTTTAACGAGCATCGTGTCCGTGAACGGTCGATTTAGATGGTTTCGAAGATATGTTGTTCGACTCCACGTTTTTAATATCTGTCGCTGTCCTTACCCCTTTGTTCTCCCTTGGCTTTCTCCCTCTATTCTATATATCTATTCCATTAATTAAACCGGTATTAAAATATTACTGCACTCTGACTGCGCGTCACCAAGTGCAAATGAATCGATGCGATATCAATATAATATATCGATTCTGAAATTTAGTTGTTATTTTGTGTCATTCAAATTGGACAAAAATTACTTGAATTCGATGGCAAGGATAGAGGGAAAGAGAATTTCGGAGATTGGTTAACAAAACATGACACGAAATTGTAAAAAAAATACAACATGAAAAACTATTTTTATTATGAAAAATTGGCTCAGTTAGGATGGCCTAGCTGTCATCGGATATGTACCTTTTTTGCGTTATGGGCTCTATCCTTGGCAAGCTTCTTTTCAATCTGTCGGTTAATTTAATAATTTGGTACAATTTTTGTGGAAACAAGAGCATTTACCGAGTTCTTGTATTTAAGACAAAATAAAGTTTGATACAGCATACAGTTATAAATTATATACAGCCATTAAACTTGATATAGCAAAATGATACCACAGAAAAACTAATTCCATTAATTAAAGTGGTTTGGAAAACGTGCATTAAATGGGAAGAAAGAAGCGTTCAAAGCTGATGAGCTAAAAGCACTGTTCAATCAACTCAGAAATCACTGGTCCACACAAGCAATTCTAATAAGTAAGCGTGTTCTGAAAAAACAGAAGATTTTCCCCAACACATTTGTCTTCAAGACTTACAGCGACTCTTTGCTGAAGACATTGACAGATGAAAATATACTCATTTAAGTCTTTTTCTTCATTGAGACTTCTGACGAGGATTTCTTGAAGAAAAAATTGCAGGCTGAAGAATCAGAGGAGATGATGCTATTGACGAGGGGTCGCCGATTCGTTTTCCCCTACTGCAGTCGAGTGGAAAACGGGGAAAAAATTCAAAAAAGATTCAACATTCTTCACGTTCAGACAACAACAGCAGTCAAAAGCAAAAAAAGTCTGTAAACCTCACAGGAAAAACCGTTGCTTCTTACATCAATGATTGGTGTAATAAAAAGGCTGCAGTTGTCAAGTACGGCCCAGAAAACTACGAGTTGCTAGAAGGTACTCGTATTCAGGGGAATGGGAGAAAATGAGAATTTTAGAGAAAAATAGGAAATTTGGAGAAAAGAGGAAAATGTGGTTTTTAAGGAAAAAATCAGGGGAAATCGGAGAAAGTTTCCATGCCTTCACTTGAAAAAAGAGTCTGTTAAGTATATTTTGATCGGGCAGAAAAATTGCTGTTAAGTGGTTCATTGAAGATAATAGCTATGGAGTTTTTCTGAAGAAAAGTAAAACATTTGAATTTCTGAAGAAAATTTGGTCATCTTACAAGATTTAAAAAAATTAATGGAGAACAAGTCTCCTACAACCGGAACCTTTGCTTTTGGAAAAAAACATTTTCAAGATCTGACATTATTAATAAAATCAATGCTGGACATTCTCATGAAACCATTGCCATCACATGAGTTTGTCAAAGAAGCTGGACAAAAGGCACCTGATCTCTACTCCATTTCAATTTTAGTTTTAATAGTATTAATAAGAAAATAGTGAAGTCATGATGGAAAACGAGAAAATTTGGCAGACCCCTTTGGTAAGCTACAATGTATTTTTCCATAAATTCTACCAATTCTCTTGCTTCTCAGTCTGGGAGATGCACTAAACGGTCCGGAGGGTGCGGATGACTTTAATAATAAGATCGTCCTTATGAAAACTCTTAAGAAGTACAAATGTAAATTTTTTCATTTTTCCCTAGTTTGTCCCAAATTTTCCCATTTATCCATTATTTTTCCCTTATTTCTCAATATCCCATTATATAATTATTCACAAAAAATATTTATCTCTATCATCTCCCTTGGCACAAAGTTTTTTCATGTCACCTTGCTTGGATCAAAGGTGGAGAGGATCCTTGTGAAGGAACTGCCTACATACAATTTCGTCAAAAAAGACAATATTATCCTCATCTCTTCTCGGTTGCTTTCAACACTGACGAACAGATTAAACTTCTTGCGGGCAAAATTTTTTTACAAATTTGGTTTTAATAGTATTAAAAAAAACCAATAATCAACAATAATTTATAATCCCCTCCCCCCAAGAATAAGAGAACCGAGGAAAAAATAAACAACAAAAAAAACCCAAACCCAACCCATTATTCCTGAGATTTCCCAAAATTTTACCATTTATCCATAACTTTCCCCTTATTGTTGCAATACCCCCTTATATAAGAACTCACAAAAAACTCATGAATCTTAAAGAAATATTTGCCCAATGTTTCCTTCGCTGCTTCATCAGCTTTTGAATATCTTCGATGTATTGAATTTGTTTCTTCTGTTTAAAAAACAATTTCTAGGACGGAGTTAGGTCTATCCTGGGAATTTCAGGAATCGTATGATCTTCTTTCAGCTTCAGAGTGACAGCTCACAATACCAGTCCCAAATAACGATCTTTTTAATTGCCGTAAAAAACACATGCTGCGCCATTAAGTTGTAGTTTTAGAGAAAGGTTAAAAATTTGTTCTTCATTGAATTGTTCTTTGAGTGTTATAGTGTATAACTCAGGAGACTCTTCTCTATGTTTTCTGACAAACTCATAATCTGGAATTTCTTTAGAGAGAATCTTCATCATCGAGCCCAGCAACAAAAAAGTTTTCCATTTTCCCAATTTTTCCTATTTTCCCTATTTTTTTTAATATTCGGAGGGATGCCTCCGAATACGATTGCCCTACCCCCCCCCCCCCCCCCCCCCCCCCCCCCCCCCCCCCCCCCCAAGAAGAAGAGAACCAAGGAAAAAATAAAACAAAAACAAAAAACCCAAACCCAACCCATTATTCCTGAATTTTCCCAAAATTTTCCCATTTATCCATAACTTTCCCCTTACTTTGGCATTGCCCCCTTATATAAAAACTATATAAAAAATAAAGGGGGCATTGCCCCCTTATATAAAAAATTCATGAATCTTAAAGAAATATTTTATACCCCTACCACAATGAAACAGGAAATAAGAATTTCTAGCAATTTCAATTCATGGACAGAAGTCAGGTAATTTGTTGGAATTTTGAATTTTTATTCGGAAAAACAAAGTAAGCTCATTGAATTTTATTCTGAAGAACGTGGACTTGAACGTGGAAATCATTAAGGGAACGTCACAATAAAGGAGAGGGAATGGAATATTATCTCAGTGATGAAACAAAACCTGCAGCAACACCTTCGGAATCTTTTACAATTGTTCTTCTTTAAAACCCAGCTTTTTAAACTCGGACGCAGCGATGCAAATAAGAGGCCAAACTCCAGGAACTGGTCGGCGATTCAAAAAATCGTTTAGTCACGTGATCCATTCTTGATTTTAAAATGAGCGATCGTTAACGATGCTTTTGAGAATGGTATAGTCAGGAGAATGGAAAACGAGACAAGTTGGCAATGAATTTTTGTAAGCTGCTATGTATGTGTGCAACAACAAAAAAGTTTTCAATTTTCCCATTTTTCCCAATTTTCCAAATTTTCCCCATATTTCCCAATCCCGTATTTCCTTAGTTAGCCCCAAATTTTCCCATTAATTCATAATTATCCCCTTATTTTCCCAATACGTATCCCCTCATATTAACTAAAAATATATTAATTTATTATTATGCAATGATATTTCCCATTTGCAGGAACTTAGCATGTGGCGTTGGTTGTTCACAATTTGGAGGTTGTTTGCGTTGAGTTGGAGCGGATTGTGTCGTGTCCAATTTCGCTGCCCGCCTTTGATTCGATAATAGACGTGTCCGTCTATTGTGCTGATGCTATTGCCGTCGTCCACCACGCCAAGCAAAACCTTGAATTAGTAGTCATTGACGTCCATAAACCTTCCATCAAGAGAAGGAATGAATTGCAAGGTGCGTTGAAGGACGATGACTCTAGCTTGAACGACTTGACGAGCAAGCAACACAGATTGGTGGTAACTTCCAAGGATGAGCACCGAGGTAAGCTGGTATTCACCAAAAATATATTAATCATTATAAAAAGCTTCAACAACAAACAAGTTTTCCATTTTCCCATTTTTTCCAATTTTCCCAATTTGTCCCATTTTCCCCACATTTCCCAATCCCATTTTTCCATAGTTTGCCCCAAATTTTCCCATTAATTCATAATTATCCCCTTCTTTTCCCAATATCCCGTCATATTAACTAAAAATATATTAATTTGTTATTAAGTAATGATATTTCCCATTTGCAGGGACTTAATTTGATTTTTAATAACAAAGGTGTTGACCGACCAACTCCAAGGGCTGCTGCAACCAGACTGGTGAAAATGAGGCAAAATTCTTTAGGCTTCAAAATTAGGGGTAGGGGGGACATAAAGACAATAGGAAAGGGCGCGGGGGTGGGGATGAGCAAAGCGCCACCTATGAACATATGACCCCATTTTGTAAGAGCTTCGGGTGTTTGGTGGATAGATGGCGAAAGAGTCAAGTCGACGAACTTCCCCTTCTCCCTGCTTCTCCTCCAAATAAAACAGTAATATCTTTTAACAAGCGATCTCCCACTCAACCGGACCAAAATGCCCCTTTTTTCCGGAGGTAATTTTCGGATCGTAATCCGGAAAAGGACTCTAAAAATCCGGACTAGGTCTATTCTGTTCAGAATCGCAAGGCGATTCCAACGGAATAAAGTCCGGGTTTTTATCTCATTTCGTTCACGAGATATTCACGATTGAAAATCGTGAAATATCAAGAAATCCCGAAGTGTCCCCTCAGTTTCCATCGCTTTTTGCCGTATATTCGGCCTTATAAAAAAAACTAATTAATAGGAAATGTAGCCCATTCCTCCGTCTATGCAAATCCAAAAAGGGTTTTGCAAAATATTGAAGGATTCCCGAGATATCACGATTTTCGTGAGACCCCGATTTCCACAAAAATTTTTGGCATTTCATTCGGCGTTGCCGATTGACGTATATCTGCCTTTCGCCCCCCTCCCGGCCATTTCGCATTATTTCTCTGCTTCCCTTCTTTCTACCTATCAACTTTCTTATGTATCGATACGCAAGTCGATGCATATATTGTAATATTCGACGTCGACTGTCGAATATTGCCAAGTCCAGGCGAATCGATGCAACGCGGCTTGCGTATCGATAAATAAGAAAGTTCATTAATCAATAATCAAGTCCTTTAGTTAGAGTAGTCCAATAAGTCCATATTTAAACTAACCGAGAAGGAAATTAAATCAATTGACGAAATAAACAGAAGGCGTTATCCACATCGTCTTATTGTGTTTTTACATTGTAGGTAATTTATGTTGGGTAAGGGTAAGATTTTTTTAGCATTCTTACAAAATATGAAAATATCTTTTACCTTTTATTTTAAAAATATAAAATGGCCGAGAAATTTAAAAATAAATAAGGAAAGAAAACTTTGAAGAAAAATATAAAGAGAAAAGCGTATAGGATTTGCGACTCTTTTCAAATTTCGCATCATAACGGAGTTATTCTTTTGGAAATTGTTTAGCATTGACTTTATGAGGTGTCGTTTAAACTCAAATCTAAATTGAAATTTAAACCTGAATCAAATAATTTAAAATTTTAAAAATGGGAATTTTTTTAGATAGAAAATAAATAAAAATGGTTTCGGGCTGATTTCCAATATTAGATTGACGCCTTGTATACATGAATAGTATACACAAGTTTCTCATATACACAACAGCAGAGAAGACATCTCAAAAGAGAATCTTATAGTTATTTTTTGTTATTCACCGGTGGATGAACGACGTTGGTTTATATTTGGACACACAAAAGAGCGTGTCTAGCGGATAGGAGATATCCGACGAAATTTTTGTAATATCTTATTTCTATATTCGTATAGGAGAGAAAAATCGAATGTAAATTGAAGAATAAAAGAGATGGAAAATATTGATAGGACAGAGAGGCTCGCGAGATAATGATCAAAATATATGCTCTATCTCTCTATCGTTTTGACTCTTTACTGTATATTAGGGCGTTTCATTCCCGCACTTTTTTTTTCGTGACGTGGTTTGCGGATCGGGGTTTAAAATAATTCAAAACCCCTCCCAATTTTTTATTTAAAAAAAAATATTTAGGGGTCCCAGCGCGTAAAAACGTGAAAAAAAATTGAATTTTCAGTCTTTTTACTGCATATCTCGAGAACCGTTTAAAATAAAATTAAGGGATTTGAACTGTGAAGAGATAGAGATACTTTTTACTCTCCCTCCAAAAACAATTGAAAAATAATGAAATTTAGGGGTCCCAGAAATACGAAATTCATCGTGAAATTGCCAAAAAATTGAAATTTTGTGTTTTTTTTATCAATATAGGCTAAACGATTCACGGGAATCATTCCAAATTTTAGCCAGAGCTACCTTATACTATTACCTACCTTTTTTAAAAAAAATTTGAAAATTTATAAAAATTTAAGGGTCCCGCGTCAATATTAGACGAACATGCAACATTCTATTATTATTGTTATTTTCGTGATTGAAAGACGTCGTCTTTCGTTAGATAATCATTCTTTGCGAACAAATCTATTCTATTCAAGAAGTGAATATCTTTGATGATTATTTAAAATAAAAATAAAACGACAAAAGAAATTTAAGCCAGAGGTGCGGAAAAAAGTGAAATTATCGATGTAACTTTAAGGATATGTGGTAGCGCTGACAATTCGTTGCCTAAGGTCTAGTAGATCTTGATTCAATTTCATTTTGTGTATAGCTCAGGCAAAAAAAAAATAATTACTATATCCCATATCTGCAGCACTATATAAAGGTATATACCGTATAGCTTTTTCTTTTCTCTCGTTCAATAAAAGATTCAAAGTTCCGTGAGTGAACGACGATATATCTGATCGAACGATATATACATCTCTTTTCAAATGTATTATAGAATATACGGCTGACAGCGCAACAGTCAACCTTGTGGCGTACACAGTGAAGAATCTATAAAAAAAACTATTTTTTTTTACCCAGAGATTTTCCGTAGCGACACCTCTTTTCTCTTTATTTAATCACATGAAACTATAATATGGGCTCGTCGGTCTCGTCTACGTTGATTCGTTAATGATGAATAATGTCCTACTACGCCGTTAAAATCCCCCCTTCTACCGCGACGGACGTCGACGCTAATAAATAGAACTGACGACTTGTATGTTGAACTGGTGCGCCAACCAACCAGCTACTAGAATGTACAGATTGGCATGCGAGACTTTTGTCAATCCAGCAGTGCCATCTAGAATTAGTTGAACTTTGCCGGTTGCGAAAATATGCGACCGTTTGTGGTAATTCCTTCGTCCTGCGGCAAAAGACAACACTGCGGTTTAGTAGTAGTATTTGACATGTCATTTTAACTCTCCCTTATTTTTAAAAATAGGATTTACCATTATTTCTTTTAAATTTTCAAACGTTTCCAAGTCTGAGAGATTTTTCAACAATATGAACGTCTTAGTTGAATGTTTAACTTTGATGTTCATTATCCAAAAGAAAGCAGCACAGCAGTTGGGATCAAAACTCTGATGACCAGGATAATGCTGATGCGTCTGCTATAACGATCCTGACGTGTTTCTTATTGCTCCCACACTTTGTATCACAGTTTCGTGCATAAACTGTCTATCTACCTTGTTTTGGATTTATTCCGTTACGGATAACCTGCTGCTCATGGTGAAGAACTTGTTATTTTTTTCTCGTTATTAACGGTGCCATTATCAAGAAGTCCCCCTGGTCCAGCCATCAACATGAGTCAGAGCGATGGTGGCGACATCTCTGTATCAGATTCGGCATCTAAGCCTAAACAAACATATCACTTCTTCTCAAAGGGATACAATGGAAAAAAAAGACTCCAAGTTCTGTTCTGTACCATGTTTTCAACAACACCAAAAGGCTATTAGCAAGAATTAACAGCATCAACCAACCGACTACAGAAGCTGAGATATTCTACAGCCCAAAATCCTTCACCAAGTCAAAACGCCCGCTGTCAGCTAACTCCAGCATCGATGAGTCTATGTCTGACTCCAAGAAAACTCGTTACGAGGATCTCTCCAGCTTCACTGAAGACCCTGAGCTCTCGCATCTTGACTCGCTCTCCAAAGAAGCCGTCAGCTCCAAACTCCGTGCCGTTCTCGACCTTGCTAAGGCCCAACATGACCACATCGCGAAGCTGGAAGCTGAGTTGATTAACGTCAAACTAGCCTTCGCGGACTCGATGACCCTAAGATACATGAATCAGCAATCTTCATCTTCCAATCCGCCACCTTCCAGTGATACTCCACTTCCGTCCACATCGACTTACTCTCAAGTGGTAAAAGGACAACAACCACCTGTTCTCGTTGCCAGCTACGCCTCTTCTGCAAAGCCTGCTGATCGTATTTCCCTCGCCGGCATGGAGGAGCTTCTTGGCTCCAGTGGTGGTGGCCCTGTTCCTGCCTCTGTCAGACAAAAAGACAACAACATCATCATCCGACTAGCTGATCCAGCTGACCTAGATCGAGCCAAAACCATCTTGGAATTCAAAGCCGGGCCAGACAGTATCAATGTTTTTAACTCTGTTTCACGTCCATCTAAATTTTACCCGGCTGTTGCCCTTTTTGTCAATCTTAGCTACCTACCCAGCCTTAAGGAAGAGTTGATGTTAAGGAATCGTGGCCTGAAAGGAAAAATTGAGTCTGTTTCCCAACTGTTTGCGAAGCCCAACTCCCAAAAAAAAAATAAAAAGTACGTAAAAAAACAAGTAAAAAACAAGTAAAAATTCTATTCAACTGCAGGGTAGCCAGAGATCTCGCTCTGGCTGAAGGTGAACTTGATTTCTTTAATACTACAGCTCTCATTGTTGAAATTCTTTTAGACCGTGAGGTTCGTCGCTGTTTTAAATGCCAATGTTATGGTCACGTTCAGGCCTCCTGCCGCGCCTCTAACCCAAGCTGTGGTAAATGCGCAGGCGCGCACCTTACTCGTGACTGCAATTCCCTGAACAGAAAATGTGTTAATTGTGGTGGTGCCCACCAATCTGGAGATCGGTTTTGTCCCACTCAAATGAAAGCGGTGGCGAGGTACAGGGCCAAAATGGAGAAAAGCTAATGCGTGTGTCTCCTAGTTCATCAAACAGTCTGTTTCGGTGCTTACAGGTGAATCTCCGCCACTCAAGGGTTGCCTCGGCTTCTCTATCTCAAATCATTGTCAAAAATGCTCTAGACATCGTTCTGATTCAGGAACCATTCGCCAAAGGCCACCAGTCACCCACCATTATCAATATTCTACCAGGCTATGTGGCTTTCCACTGTCTCTCGCAAGAGCATGCCTACGGTGCTGCGATTTTAGTTAAACTTTCTCTTGCCAAGTCTTGTCGGGCAATCGATCGAAGTCGCTCTAACCACATCGCTGCAGTGGACTTACATTCTGCTTAAGGCACCTTTCGTTTCATTTCCGTCTATCTTCGTCCCTCCGTTAAAAACATTGCCGATCAGTTCAGCACTGATCTCTGCTGCCTTTTCACTAAACTGACCATCGTCTCGGTTGACTCTAATGCTCTAAGCAAGGTTTGGAACAGCAAGCTCAGTAATAGTAGAGGATCAGAACTGGAACTACTCATCGCTAAGCATTTTCTTCGTGTTCTAAATCGGCAACTGGATGATCTTGACTTTGCTCCTGCTGGCACCTCTTTCCTTGACATCTCACTAGCTGGGAGCGCTATCACCTGCACACGCTGGTTCTATCCTACCATTCCGTCCTTCTCTGATCACCCATACATATACTTTGAAATCAATCGCTCCCCCTCTGCTTGCGGCAATGCTCATGCTCAATCTCGCTCTTCAACTGCTACTCCCCACATCTCTCGTATCTGCCTTGATAAATTTCGCTTAAGAGTTGAAGATGATGTTAAGAATCTTGTATTGTAATCCAATCCGACTACCTCTACTATCGATGACTTGATCGTAAAACTCTCTGCTCTCATCTCCTCTGCTGCAAAGAGCTCTAAAGACCCTATCTACATCCCTGTCTCCTCTCGTAGCACGCCCTGGTGGACACAAAGACACAAGGACTATTACGTAAGTTCAATAGGGTTGTGCCATGAAATTCAGAATCGGCTGAAAAATACATGGTTCGACGTAGTTTTTCACGCCGATTCTGACGGTATTTTTTTTTAATTTTTCAATTTATCGGTACGTAATCAGGGTTTAAAGTTTGAATATTTAATGTTTGAATCCCATTCTAAAACGGACCCCCCGCCATATTTAGTGGGAGGTCCTTAAAATGTGATCAATTTAGCAGACGACTCGCCTACTTTTCAACAAAAATGTGATCACTTTCGTCTTGTGTTTATTATCGATTATCGATATGTTTATGATCGACGAAAGTGATCACATATTTTTGTTGAAAAGTAGGCGAGTCGTCTGCTAAATTGATCACATTTTAAGGACCTCCCACTAAATATGGCGGGGGGTCCGTTTTAGAATGGGAGGGGCCTATTCAAACTTTAAACCCTGATTACGTACCGATAAATTGATTTTAAAATTTAAAAAAAAATACCGTCAGAATCGGCGTGAAAAACTACGTCGAACCATGTATTTTTCAGCCGATTCTGAATTTCATGCCACAACCCTATTGTCAAATACTGTTGATAAAAATTTTTTACATACTTAGTTTTCTATAGTCGACCAAGAAAACTTGCAAGCACACGTCAAAGTGAAAACCCTAGATGGAAGTAAAGAGCACTCGTCCATACAAAAAATATTTTTTTTTTGCTTTTGCAAAGCGTAACGCTGAAAGTCAAGAAGAGATGTTGTATCAGTCACGATGAAAATTGCTTTATCCCACAGAAAATTTATAACTACGAGGTAGAATACGTTTTTAAATTATTAATTTTGGTCCTGAGGTGTTTTTCGGACCAATTTGGGTTTTGATTATATTTTTACTTTGTGGAACACAGCAGTTACCAAGACTTCAAAATATTTTAAAGAGCCTTAGAACTAGCGCCATAGCATGCGTTTTTAAAATAAGGTATCCCACAAATATGCAGTAATTTTTAAAGGAAACATTAAATTTAAAAAAATTTAATGTGATTTCTATAATTGTTTCTTTACCCAGTCCTATCTACCACCTCGTGCTTATAAAGTATCTGTGGGATAGGCCAATTTTCTTATGCATGGTTTATTGCAACTTTTCCAGTGTTGGCGAAGGTATTTTTTTTCAATTATGTTTTTCACATGTTAACTTTTCATTAAATTTTTCCAATTCCAGTCAATGCACGTCCCTTGTTACTCGCGGATGTTGTCCCACGATTGGGAACAAAGATTTGCCTCCTGATGTGAGAACTAGGGATATCGAGATCGACGTTTTATTCGAGAATTGAAGAGATCAGGGAGTGGACGACCGAAGAAAATTAGAAGGATTGTCACCTTCTTAAAAACAGGTCTCCTATACTTTTCCTCCCAAACGTGAATTCCTTTTCTTCACTATAAGTTTAAATTTCTTTTTAAAATAAATGTGCAGATCTTTTTCATAATAATTTCCTTCTTTTAATTAAAAACTATTAAAGAATGAAAAGGCAGAAAGGATAGAAGGGAAAATGAATTTTTATGGGGTCCGCGACTCTTTTTTTCCGTGATTCACTCGTCGGAAAAATGAGAAAAATTGGGGAAAATTTAGTAACAATTTAGATAAATTTAGGAGACATTTGGAAAATATGTAAAAACAATTTTTCCCCCATTTTTTCCCTGGTTCACTTACGAAAAGAGTAGCGGACCCCGCAGGCATGAATGACAACAAATTTACTGAATTCGATAATTCTTAGGTTCTAGAAAAATTGGAGAAATACTTCTAAACACATAGTGTGTATTGGCGTCATGGAATTTGACATCTTTGCATTCTTAAACATCACCATGAAGAAGGAAAAAAGAAATTTTGTCTGACATCTTTGCCTCAGCCATACGAAGATTCATATACAGCAGGGACCATCGCGCCTATAGCTTCAGGGTGCCTTTCACTAGAACATCTGGAGTTTAATGATTGGGGGTTAGAAAGAGGATTCACAGATGCCGAATTCAAAGGTAAAGCATTTCAAACTTAAATTTTTTCCATAAATCTTGCAAGACAGTATATACATTTATTTATTTATTTTAGGGTTTGGAGACCTTAATAATCTGAAGGGACTCTCTTTTGGATCTTTTCAAAAAATGTTTACCGGTTCGTATTTCACAGCTGAGTTGTACTCGTATAAGTCGCTTGGCTATATATATACCACGGAGGAAAACGATCTTAAATTGAGAGAAAATATTATAGTACTTATTAAGGCAAAACCGAGCTGCCTGGAAGAAAATATTGAAAATCAAATATGAATTTCGCTTAGGTTTTCGTTAAAGGCCAAATCCTCCACCCCGCAAGTTTATATTTGGTAGAGACAACAAATTATTGGAACACACTTTTCGAACAAATTTTTGTTTTCTTTGAATGACAGATGATAAAAGCTTCAGTAAAAAAAGAAAAACGCTATGAAAAAAGAAAATGTATTGAAAAATTGAAACAGAATTGGGGAAGAAGTCCGCAGCTAGAAAATGCTGCGCAAGATGCGTCACATTTTGGACGAATTGAGTGGATGTGTGACTGTCTAGCAGCGAGGTTCTCTGGAAGATGAACGTCGAGTTAAACTAATTAAGTTGGATGTTTCTTCCCATGAAGATTACATTCCCACAAGTCTGGGATTAGCTGTGTCTGTGTGTCCCTCTGTGATCGAGGTAGAAATAAATACCTTTGATGGTCTGATAGATAATGTATCTTAATAACCTCTGCAGCTTGAACATCGGTGGATATCTAGGTGGTATAAGCCCGTTGAATATCTTAGGTCGTGCTAGATATCCACCGATCTGCCACTATACTTGCAGAGGCTCATTTTGTGGCGGGTTTGACTCCAATCTTAAAGACTAATGGAAATTTTCTGACCATAAATAAAGATATGATAGTTGTAATTTCGAGAAATAACGACTCTGTCTTGATCTCGAATTTAATTGTATTGAATTAATCAAGTACAGTACAAAACGTTGTGTAAAAATTGAGGAAGGGGAGCGGGGGAATTTTGCGACTGTACAGTAAGAGGGTAAATTCCGTAAGGGGGAGCCCCACCCAGAAACAAAGGAGGGGGCGGACTTTAATAAATCAAGGGAGGGAAGGCAGCGTTGTGACGCTGGAAAAAAAAACAGAATATATTGGGAGGGAAATATTTCCGATATTTAACCCTGATTTAAGTCATGTTAGCCTGTTACCATGGTCTTAGAAGAGCTGGTTCCCACTGTCTGTGTTATAAGGTTCCATTTGGCAGCTGATTTTTTTGTGATCTTTGGTAACTTTGACAGCCCCGCGACCTGGTGTTGGAAGGGTGAAAGCTAACACTGAAACAACACTGAAATTTTCTAAGTCCCTCGTATGGCTCGTAAACAAAACAAAGTTGTAGGGCTATTGATAAACTTGCGTAAAACAGATTGATTTATGATTTCTAATTGATTCATTTCAGATGAAAACAAATAAACTTAATATTACTAATGTGTTTATGGGTCAAAATGAAAATCTGGCCTATCTTAGAATCGAACGACGGAACCCGAGAACTATTGTACGACGTCTTATCCATTAGACCATTATTGTGTTAGATAAATGGCAACAACATCGGTGGGAGATGTTGCCCATGTGTTAAATCTCGTATGGACATGGAATTTTTGTTGTAAGTTAGAGATTGTGTGTTCAGATGGCAGCCCTTAGGTAGTTACCATGCCCTGAGGGAAGATCATTGACGGAGAACTTAGACCTTATACCTCGACCTTAGACCTTATATGGGACCTTATAACACAGACAGTGAGAACCAGCTCTTCTAAGACCATGCCTGTTACTAATGGATAGGTTGTTCTAATGCAACAAAAAAAGTAGTGCTACAAATACTAATAATTGTGATACAAAGTTTCTACGAAAAGAATTCTTTTGAAATTCTGTTAGTCTCATACAAGTTATTCACGTAACAAATTACTTACAAACAAAATAATTGCGACAAATAGTTCCAAAAATCAATTGGTTATTGATTAAAATTCTCAAACTAGTTATTTGTGGTAACCATTCTACTGAGATTAGTTATTTCTGGGGCGCAACCGTCGCGTGGTGGTGGCGCTGATTTTAGAGCTATACAGCTAGCGCCACTAGTGGCCTGAACAATTCGGCAACATTTCTGAATTGTTCAGTCGATTGTGGATGATAAAATATGCTATAAGAAATAAAAAACCAAACCAGAAAGTAATAACACAGAATACGCGTGCTTAATTTCACATGTTTTTTTTTAAATATAGTTAACAGATGGCGTTCGAGCATTTGTTGGTGATAGTCACGATATTCATTTCGTTTCTGTTTTGGTGCAAACTGCACAGTAGGTTGCACCAACAAATACGGGTCTATACATAGTCGCTAAAATAGCGAGTAAGGCTATATATATATCGCTGTTTGGGTAGCCAGTAATCCTATAGTACCGGTCTGTTGTATTAGCGGTTACACTGGCTATTCGACGCCATTAGCCGGTGTACTGGCTATTTTTTTTGTCTGCTAGCGAATGTACTCGCTAAAGCACCCCAAAAAATTTAGCTTTTGCATTAGCCAGTACACTCGCTACATCTAGCGCCTATTAGCGAATACAACAGCTACTAACAACTGAGGCCCCAAATTGATGAAATAGCCAGTATACTGGCTAATGCCAAGTATATTAACCAATGTACTCGCTAACGAACCCCCGAAATAATATGTTTTGCATTAGCCAGTACATTCGCTACAATTGCCGTGCAATAGCGAATACAACAGCAGAGTAAGAGAGGATTGTGGCGTCGCCCTGTCGAAATTCTCCATAAGGCTATGTCCGAGCCGTCTACGATAAACGGTAGTGACACCTCGCGGATTTTTCCGAGAACTATACTGAAAAACTTGCGTTTTTTTTCTAAGTCCCGTGTCAAAATGAAAAATCCCCTAATTCCACCCAAAAAACTTAAAAAAAAACACATTTCTTGACAGAATAATATGTTTTATCAGTTTTGCAATAAAAAATTTAAAAAAAGTAAAACAAAATCACAAAATGCAATGGCATAGACAGAAATTTGAACCATGAATCTTACGCCATTAGACCTTCCTAATCCTAGTCCACCGTTCTTCCGATTGAGCTACCGATCGCTAAGAATGGCTACCACGTCACTCAATGCGGGTTTGAAATAAACTAATAAGGGATTGAGAAAATTTCAGGAAATATGGGCGGTATATAAAATCTAATAACTTAAAAACTAATACCCCCTCCCGAAAATCTTTTACTGTGTTTGTAGAAGAGAATATGCTCTTTAAAATAAGACAAAAACGGAAGAGGAGGGGATTACAGGTAACTAACGGCAGCGATTTTCGCTAAAGCCGTTTCCCCGTAAGCCCTGTGTTAAACACGGAAGCGGTTTTTGGGTAGTAAAAAGGGAGACGCAACTCATTTTTCGTGTGGGGTTTCATGATTTTACAAGTTAGGGAAATAAAAATTGGCATGCATGTAGACCAATTAGTATTCAACAAAGTTCATTTTTTAAAAATTTCAATTTTTTTGTATTTAATCAGACTAAACTGCAATACAAAAATACACATATTTTATAATTGAAATTAATTATACTAAATATTAAAATTTCGCGGGAGGGTTTTAGGAGAACATAAACAAGGTTAATATTAATAAAGCTCATGTAAAAAACAAAACTTATCAATTTGTTTTGGGTTAAAATGCTATTCCGACCAGACTAATAGCCTTATGGAGAATTTCGACAGGGCGACGCCACCATCCTCTCTATTACTCTGACAACAGCTACTAACAACTGAGGCCCCAAAATACGAAAATAGCCAGTGTACTCGCTAATGCCAAGTATATTAGCCAATGTACTCGCAAACGAACCCACAAAACGGTTTTTTTTACATTAGCCAGTACACTCGCTACAACTGCCCGTCCATTAGCGAATACAACAGCTACTATAACAATTAAGGTCCAAAAATTCGAAAATAGCCAGTGTAGTCGTTAATGCCAAGTATATTAGCCAATGTACTCGCTAACGAACCAAACAAATTATTTTGCATTAAATAATAATATTATTTGTGATATGCTATAAAATGTTGACACGACGAATTTTGTTGTTACGCATTCCCAAGAAAGGAATTTTTCCTCTGTATCCGTAAGGCCGTAACTTATGAAACAAAATTGAAGCCTACATTGCAATATTACTTATACAATATAGTTGTACATTGGTTAAGGCAATTTAAATAATTTTTTTGGGTCAAAACCGTGAAGTGCACTGGGGATTGCCAGCCGTATCCAAACCTCGCAATTTTCCTTTGGCAAATTATTGTCCTACAACTCCTGATTCATCACTTAGTAGGACATCGAGTTGCTGGGTTATACTCGTAGAATATGTGTCGCGTCCGCAGTGAAAAATAGAAGGATGTGTTAGCTATATTCCTATCCGGATGGATAGGAAGAAAGAAGAGGCTACATTCAAGAGATTCTCGAGTTTGACAGAGCGAGGGATGCAACTTTCCAATGATTAACGATCTCTAGTCGACGAAGTTACCATAAAGGATGTAACACAAGGTGTATGGCAAGACACAAAACATAATTATTACGCTACATCCAACATAAACAGCCAAAAGAAGGAAAATACAGGAGAAGAAAAGCAAAGAAGGAATGTTGTTTGGAAATGAAAAAAAAAAAAAAAAAAACAGTTTAAGTTAAGCTCTACACTGGTTCACAGAGACAATAATAGTTAGAGTAAGAAGATAATAGATCATTGTAGAGTAAACAATTGACTATGAAGGATAGCATCAAACGCAGTGTTGACGCCAGTAGAAACGTCTGGTGCCCTAGTTTTGACTGCCAGGATAAGTGTTGGATTGCCGGGCTGCATCTTCAACTCGGAAAGGATCCAGATACCATTAACTAATTTAAGTGATTGATACAACATCTCTTCTTGACTTTCAGCGTTACGCTTTGCAATAGCAAAAAAAAACTATTTTTTGTATGCACGAGTGCTCTTTACTTCCATCTAGGGTTTTCACTTTGACGTGTGCTTGCAAGTTTTCTTGGTCGACTATAGCAAACTAAGTATGTAAAAAATTTTTATCAACAGTATTTGACAATTGAACTTACGTAATATTCCTTCCTCCTTTTTCCTCCACAAATCCCGACAAGCTTTTAAATTATGGTCAGTCCAACGAACGGAATCTAACAGGCAGGCGTTCAAAGCTCACAAAGCTACCTATCAGAGGGAAATTCGCAACGCCAAACTCTCGTCTTGGAACAAGCTATGTGACTCCCAGCCAAGCAGTAGTGACCTTTTCTCTGCCCTAAAGACCAAATCAGGAAAATCAGCAAACGTCAGCCTTCCATCTTCCATTTCAATTGACGGCTCGGTCTCCTCCAACCCTACAGACATACTAAAGAAGTGTGCAGAACATTTCTTCCCCTCCCCCACTCCATCTACGCAGGCCCACGCACAAGCCGAAGAGCTTGCTGCCTCTTTCTCACAATCATCCGCGACTTTCTGTGTTCCATCCAACTCTCCTCCAATTTCACAGGAGGAGCTTTCTAATGCTATCGCCTCCCTGAATCTCAAATCTGCTTCTGGAGCCGATGGACTTTCCACTGCTATCATATGTGCAATCTCTAAGCAAATATTTGTTCAGCTGCTATTCATCATGAATGCATGTTTCTCTCTTTCTCATTTTCCTAGCTGTTGGAAGGTTGCCAAGGTGACCATAATCAGTAAACCCAACAAACCCGCGTACGACACTCTGAATAGCTTTCGACCAATTAGCCTTGTCAACACATTTGCAAAGATACTTGAAAAGCTCATTTTAAATAGACTTCTCTGGCATTCGCCGATCTCCCAGTGGTCAGAACCAACATGGCTTACGGGCAAACTTCCATCCTGTTCTCCGCTACTCAAATGTGACTCTTACCGCCGCCACTCTAATCACTACTGGCCTCCATGGGCTCCTCCCTTATATCCGACACTGTTAAGCGAGGTTTGCACACTACTCCCTACTAAGGATTCTGTTCTAAGAATTTTTATTGCTACCTCTCGGTGTGGTGCTTCCTTCAACTGTTGCATTATTTCCACATGTCATAAGAACGTAATGAAAGTAACCAATGGTCCACTTTCGGCTAACAGCTTGCACCATGCCAGACAACTCTCTGTCCTTCACGCTTTGATCCAGGCTAGCCGTGTTGTTGAGAGCGAGTTGCAGGTCGAAATCTTTGCCCAGCACATTTCTTCTTTCGCGTTCGCTCGCTACGGTGCTCACCTCTCTGAGGTTGAGCGGCTTTGTGTCGACGCCGCTGCCCCCTATCGTGAGAATTTACGCCTCGTCGTCTGCCAGCCCCCCTCTGCTGAGGGCATCCAACTTGCATTAGCTGGTTGTGACATTCCTGGCTCAGGCCTGAATGTCCTCCCACAACTTCTCATATCCAAAACTTCTTATCGGCACTCAATCAGTAAGCTAGTGCGTGACGCATGGAAGGCAGAATGGCAGGCCTGCTACAACGGTCAACTAACTAGAGAATTCTTCCCCACGGTCCAATCAGCAACTGTGCTCCATCCAAACCAACTCTGTCGCCAGGTCGCTCAAATCCTCTCAGGCCACTCTCTCCTAAAACAACATCAGTTTCGCTTTAACTTCATCACATCTCCAAAGTGTGATTGTGGGGCCGTCTCAGAGTCGGTCTCTCATTTCCTATTTCAATGCCCTCTCTTCTCTACACAACGCCTTGCATTTCTTACGTCTTGTTCCTCTGAGGATGGTCACTGGCCTAGACCTCTCGCCTCTATACCTGCCTATCCCAACATCTGGAAAGTGTTCATTGCTTTCATCCGCTCATCCAAACGTCTGCGACGGTATAGCGCGTAGGTTACTCTGTCGATTGGGGACAACAAGGTTTTCGTTTTCTGATCAATATTATCGGTTAGGCATGTTTTTATTTCTATATATGTTTTTATATCTCGCTGCCTCCATTAATTGCTCTAGGCCCTTTGAGCTTCATAGGCCGCCTCTGAGAAAATGTGCAGCTCATTAGGTCTTGGGCGGCATCACTCCTCTCTCTTGCTGGCCAAGGGAGAGTGAGTCAGTTTTTTACCACCTTTCCATACTCCCTAGCTCCATCTCTATCCTCAGCATGCCACAGATCTTCCCACTGAAACTGCGCGCGATACCCTCTCTGTTTTGGTGGAGGCATTATCGGTGGCCGTCGGCTGGCGGCCTCGAAGGTTCAACCAAACCGAGCTGGCTCCAGCAAGCCAAACAGAGATCGTGTACGCTCCGCCCTCTCAGTGTGGTGCAGATAGGCCCAGTTTCCTTCTTGTATATATATCTAATATTCACTCGTGTATGTCACATTCGTCTTTATGTATATTGGTTGTTGACTACGGAAAATAAACTCCGGACAATACTCCAACCTCGGAGTACATCCAGCTATTTAAAAAAAAAAAAAAAAAAAAAAAAAATGACCAGGATAACAACAACAACAACAACAACAGGGATGACGCACCGCTCATTATTAGATATTGTCGTGATGCGGCACTGCGGCCTGCCATCATGGCTAATATAATAATACCATCTAAAAATAAATATAAATAAATAAATATGCACAAGCAATAGCGCAGTATAGAGCATATAACACTATAATATATTGTGTGGCGTCGCTGCTGATTTTCGAGAAAGGTCCAACAACAACAATCGGCTTTTGTTTAATCTAATAATTCGATGCGTACATACCTTATAATGATGGCGGCACGTGTTTATACCGTCCTTCAATCGCCAACGACAACAATAAGAGAGAAACACTATATATGTGAGGGTAGTCATAGAAACGGCTGTCCAACGGTAAAAATTAAGAAAGAGTGGGAACCGATGACCTAACGGAGTTATTCTCACTCTATATACCAAAAAGAAATAGAACTTTTTGAAATGAAATCAAAATAGGAGAGAGATAAAAAGTATACAGTGTGCAATCACGGTTGGCCGTCACGAGCCACTCACGCGACGTAATGTATATATACCATAACAACTAGACTATATTCGTCGGTTGGGACGAATTTTATTTTTTTTTCAAGACTTTTATTATGGAAGTCTTGAGCGAGTATGTACACCAGGGAGAGAGCCGACAATATAATCTTATATAGTAGTACGTTATAAAATCAAATAAAAGAGTCACCTTGTAACAAGCACCAGCAGAGAACCGCCTATTTAGTACAGGGCTATATAGTCAGAGAGAGAGGGATGTTGCGTGTACCCTTTTTTCTGTTTTCAAATATGCTGTACATACATGGACGTCTGGTCGTCTATAGATCTCAACGTTGCTACGCGTGCGGACGCGTACTCAGAGTTTGTTTTATGTCACCTGAGGGCGCGTTGATGGCCAGTTATTTGATATGAAATTCGTAGGTGACCCCCTTCAGCAAATGGGGCTATATACAACATAGATGGAGAGTGTATATAAGAGGAAAAATAAAACCTTATTAGAGTAGTTTTTAAATGTAGGGCACAGCCGACAAGTTTGCGTGTCGTCCACACATCATATCATCACAGCCAAACTGAAAAGAAGAAGAAAAAGATTCTTGGGATCTCCTTTTGGGAACAGTCAAAGATCTCATTCTTATATCCAATCTGAATATATACTAGTCCTCTAATAAGTGTGATTATCCACCGGCCTTATATTCTCATTCTCCTTACCGGGTTCTCATTCCCCTCGCCGGATTCTCATTCCACCGGCCATTTTCTCATTCCCCTTGCCGGATTCTCATTCCATTGCCGGGTTCTCATTCCTCTGGATTCTCATTCAACCGGCGGAATTCTCATTCCCCCTGCCGGATTCTCATTCAATCGGCCTTTATAATTCCATTTGATAATATTGCGTCTCGACTGAACACAACGTTTGTCTGTGGTTTAAACAGATGATCAAGCGGGATAACTTATCCAGAAATGACTACGCAGTAAAACCTTCAAAGGGTTTCACGTAAAAATCAAATATGAAGACAACGACGATAAATTATCATGACGATATAAACAAAATTAAGACGGTAATTAAGGCAAATCAAAGATTTGGTTATTGGAATCAAGGCTAGCGATCTACGTGCTATATTCCCTATAAGTATAGGTACTATACTATACACGTATATTAGCCTACTATACGTGTAAATCCCTATAAGACTCTTTCCATCCTATATAGAATTTGTTCTCTTTTCAAAAAGAAAGTAACTCACCTCAGCTTATCGAACTATCATAAGAACTATCATGAACTGTGAATTTCTAAACTGTACAAGAAAATATCCAATACATCAGATATCATCAAGGAACCTTTCTCGGAGGAAGTAAAAAAATGGTTGTAGATACTGTTGTAGCGGTTCTATATTGGCCGTGAACAACACGGTCTCTGCAATCACGATATGATACCAACTCGTCCGGATCATAACGTGCAACCCTTCATACTCGTTGGTGTGCCGCTAGTTTAAAAGTACAGTACCAAAGTCAAATCAACGTCCAGCTCATTAAAAAGTTAAAAACAAGATTCAATTTGTTTATTTAATTTAGTATCAGCCACTTTTAATTTGTTATACGAGTTCTTTTTGGAATCAGAGTTGAAAAGTAGCTAAAATTTCCCTTAATACCGAAAGTAAATCAAAGGAGGACGTCTTTTACCTATTTATGGCGTGACTTTGCTTATTGAAATTGTTAAAAATATCGAGCTAACGGTATTTTTCGTTCGAGATTAGCGATATAGGTATCGTGTTTCATGACGAAAGATTCTGTTGATGGTAAGAGTGGTAAACTGAACTTGACTCTATACAGAGAACGCAGCTGTTACCAAATTGTTAGCCTAGTTCCTGTAGCTGGTCTTTGCATTATTTCTTAGTCTATATAAATATCTATTGTTCATCTTAATGTCACCCTCGGTCCTTCGAAAGACCCCCCATAACTTTTTGGATGATATAGTCTAATTCCGTGACGCCATCAACCTGTCATCGCGTAGCAGCATAGAGTACAAAATCACGTCGTTATGAATTGATTGTTAAAACATCGTATTTGTCCCTGTGTAATTATTTCCGATACAAGACAGTGAAGACACCTCATACAACGTGTTTAATAAAATATACAAATTATTCAATTAAAGTACGTCCACAAGAATGAATCTTTGCAAACAGATCCTTCAAGCAATCCTTGTTTTTATTACTGTGATTAATTGGGCTCAGCTGATGAACTCTCATCAAATATGGTACCGGTAGTAATAAATGTCTGTTTGTGTTCAGTATAAAATTTTTTTGATATAATATAAGCTTTATCAAATTCCTATAGCGGATTGAAAGATGATACCAATGTGGGCGTCAATTAGAAGCTACTCTCATCATCTGCCAGCGTCCCATCAAGGTTACAACGGTTACAGCAGAATGAGCTCTCAAGACTCGGCTTAACTAAGCCGAATCTAATTCTATTTCGACTCTTCGCTGATTGCGAGATAGTGCGGTGTCGAGAGAGACTTGACAACTGTTAACATCACATAAATTGCTGGCATAAATTGCTGATTAATTGATTATAATCACATTTTTAGAATTATTACCGTTTGTTGTTGGGATTCTACGATGATGTAATACATTAGGCCATACATAAGATATTTTC
This sequence comes from Daphnia galeata, assembly GCA_030770115.1. Taxonomy (NCBI): domain Eukaryota; kingdom Metazoa; phylum Arthropoda; class Branchiopoda; order Diplostraca; family Daphniidae; genus Daphnia; species Daphnia galeata. The sequence goes on from CM061122.1 coordinate 3,686,386, forward strand.
TTGGAGTGCAACTAAAAATAGAATACAGCATTTATTAATCAACAAATTTATAATCATTTATCTGCGAAAAGTATAAGGAATGCTTTTAAATAAAGATCCCAATTTGTAAATGAATTCGAAAATCAAACATCAAATTTCAGCGGAATATGCAGCCTGTGGTCTATATATCTGCTTCTTGCGCAACAATGTTGTTGATCTGTTTTAAAATTAAATTACCAGACACTGGAGCGTGGGCGATAGGACACGAGTCATCAAGTCTCCTGATGTCACCTTATCTACCGTTAGACGTGCCAGTTCCATTTTGTAGGGACATATTACGTAGAATGGGACACACTGAAACACTCTTGACTTCTACACTGTCTTTGATAGTTCCATGTAACATTAATTGAGTAACAGATTCTACATAATGTAAGGCGTGACTTCCATAATATACAAAATATAACGGTGACTTTTTCGTGATAGTAAAACTCAGAATTTGTCACAATCTGGTCAAATCAAAGTCGCTCTTATTATCTATCGTTTTCTATCTGGGAAAACCAGCAGTCAGAGATTTATATATATGGGGACCGGACCGGGACCCCACTTTGTTTAATCAAAACCTAACAAGAAAGCGAAACTCTTCGGCAAAAAATCTTATTAGGTAATACTTATGTTATCTCTCAATATAGGAAAGAATCAAAAATGGCTTGACGAAACGGCCTTGGAAAGGAGTAGTGCAAGTGAAGTTGATCGCGCAGATTGTGAATTCGAGTTACCGACCGATTCGGGAATAATTAAAATAAAAGAAAATGTTCGACACACGGTGTGCGAAGTGATTTGAATTGTTGCCAAATAATGATATTATTCGTTTTCAAATAGGTCGACTGTGTTGTTGACTCTCGGGAATGAAAGGTCTTCACGCCGTTACCGCCGCTAGCTATACGGCACGCTGCTAATAAATGGCGTCAACTGTTTGGCAATTCATTTAGAAATCAACTAAATATTATCGTATTTTTTAAAAATTTTCATCAATATTTCCTGTTCCGTAAAAGTTTCGCTACTTATATATAGCTGCAGAATAACATTATTCGTATCACGGAATTCATCGTTACGACATAACGACCGTTGACGTTGCGTAAATTGACCGTGAGTCCAGCACGGTCCAGCAGAGAAACCGATTGAATAACGAGACAGCTGGATATTTACTGGCTGTCGCCTACGACCCGGACAAAGAATAAAAATGTAGGTATGCAAACATAAAACCCTCCGAAAAAACAATGCGGTATGAGAGGATTCACAGTATCATCGAAGAGCACAACGCTGATCCTACTTCTACGTACAAGATGGGACACAACGAGTTCTCCGTTTTGGTATCATTTCTCATCAAGAAGTCTTGAATTATTGATGTTATTCAAGTTAAAATGCCAGCTACCGTTATTTGTTATATTACAGGACGTTGAGGAGTAAAAGTTCAATTATGTCAGTTATAAACTGAGATAGATCTAACAAGGTAACCTATACTGAAAATTGAAATGCAGATTGATTATCGCAACCATACATGCATGCAACCAGTTAAAAACCAGCCTGGTAGATGTGGAAGCTGTTCCGCCTTTGCAGCCACTGCGGTCGTCGAATTTTTCTAGTGTATCAAGACAGGAACGCCGGTGAACCTCAGGTAAAATCACATCAGATCAATTCAATTGGAAACAATAGTTTTATTTGATAATTATTTACATTAAACAGCGAGCAGCAAGTCGTTGATTGCGATTTCGCGGATAGACAATGCGGAGGTGGATCTTATCACGAGTACTGGAGGTCTCTCATCAGAGCTGGTGGTCAAGCGCTTTCTGCTTGTTACCCTTACGTGTCAGGTGGAACAAGAGTCAGAGGACTGAGGACCTACCTGGAAGAAAATGGAAAAAAAGAGCCAAACACGCTGATGCTAGCAATCCTATTATCGCTCTTAAGAGCCTTGCCAAAGAGAATGTCGTTGCAGTTTGTGTTGCAGTTACTGACAAATTCATGTACAGTACTACAGGTATAGTGTTTAGTAGAAGGTATACAAAATTACAAATTTCTTAATGATTTTTTTTCGATAAGGTCCGGTGTTTACACCGCACCCTGCAAAGGGAACGAAGGTCTTCACGCTATTATTGCTGCCGTAGGCTATGGGACTACTGATAAGGGCATTAAATACTGGGTAATTCATTTTTTAAATAATAAAACAGACTGAGAGTATAGCTCGTTTAGAATGAATAATCTGAAATAATCCCCTAATATTTCACGTTTAACTTAAAATAGATTACCGTAACTCTTGGGGGCCTCGCTTTGGTTACTCCGGCAACATCCTCTTCCAGCGATGCATCAACTTGTGTGGAGTCGAAAGAGACTTGGCAACTGTTAACGTCGCATAAAATCTTACCTTTGCTCTCATGGAATTATTGTCATTTTCTCTATTTTTTGGGTTGGTATCTATAATTATCTTTCGTTTCATTTTTTCTCGTGTTGAAAACGACGATGGGCGGTGCGATGGGGAGGATGCTCGTAGAAATCCTTGCAGTCTACGATTAATATTTTCTCGATTCAATTAATTAAAAATAGAATAGGAAACAATAAGAGAATAACGAAAATAAATTGCATGATTTTGTCAAGTATTCGTTAAATAAATCAATAGGAAATGATTGAATTAAATGTAAAGCCTTTCTTTTTTTTCTATAAATAATGTCTAGCCATGACAAGATCTTCTCCTTCGAAAAATAAGTCAATAACCTTCTTTTATAGTTAAATTACGCCCCAATTCGTGGGACGTAGTTTCTTTTCTCTGGTTTCTTGATCTTATTATTTAATTCTTATTTAATCCGTGTGATCCGCGCCAAATCTACAGAATATGGTCTGTAGAGGAGGAAAGGATCACAAAAAGGATCCTTCACGCAGGTGAATTTTTGCGCCTTTCTCGTCTGTCCTTGTATTGTTCTCAGCCTATAGATGTCTATATAGCGTCTTTTCTGACTTATCTGTCATTCGTTTCAATTAGTCGTTTTTGTTGCTCATCCTGAACAAATCTGGATTTAAAAGTCTCCGTTTGTGTTTTTATCAAGTTGAGTTTGTTAATTGTTCTATAATTGTTAATTGTGAGCTACCGAGTAAAAATGAGCGACCAACAAGTTGGAAAAGAAAGTGCAGAAAAAAAGTTGCTGGATAGTTTACCACCACCAGGCATGGTATCCCATTGGTGCCATGCGCAAAATGAAGTTACTAAAGTAGATATCGAATGGACCTTACCACAATTTTCATTCCTAGAAACTTTTAAAAAATGGGTTGTTATTCTTCGTCAGAATTTTTTCATCAGAAAACTAGTAATCAAAAATGGAGATTAAACTTGAGCGACGTGGGTTCCAATTTTGGAATCCAACTTCGAGATGTAAATTACGCTGAAGCAAAATGTCGTTTCCCTGCTCGAGTGACGATTGCGATTTCGAACAAAAGACGCGAAAAGATTTTCCCGCAACAACACTGTTTACCTCAGTTTACGAAACTGCCTTACACGGTTTTTCAGATTGAAAAAAATGTTTTATTTGAATCCGAGTGCTTGGTTAATGAGAAACTCACCATCTATATACTGTGAGATTGAACAATATTTCAACACAACACCCATAACTATGGAAAGGCTCCAGCAATTTTATCGGATAATTGTCAAGAGAAACCATTCAGCAACAGGGATCAACTACTAGACCAATTAGAAGATCTCTTCGAGAATGAAAAGTATTCCGACATCACCATCAACGTCCGTGGTTGTGAATTCAAAGCTCATAAAAATATCTTGGCCGCAAGAAGTTCTTATTTTTCAGCCATATTTGATCATCTAGCAAAGGAGAATTTATCGAATGCAATTGAAATTGAAGGCGTTAGGCCTGGCGTGTTTCACGAGATCCTTCGTTTCATCTACACCGGTTGAGTCGGAAACGGCGATGGAGAAGATGCCCGTCAGAATACTTGCAGTCGCCGATAAATATCTACTGGATCAATTGAAAATGGAATGTGAAACTCAATTAATTACCCGTATGTCCACAGAGGGTTGCTTGGAATTGCTTTTAATCGCTGCCGACAAACACCATCCAGCGTTTCATTTGAAGAAATTTGCTGTCGAATTCTTCCGCCGTTTATCAGGCGAGGTAATTGCGACCGACAGTTGGAAAATGGCAAAAATGGAATATTGAATCATGGACACAACTCCCGTGAAGCTGAGTAACAAACTGAAAACGCTTATTGGAACAAATCGTGAAAGGCTTGACGTCAATCGCTGTGTCGCAGATGGCAGATTTGTTGTTTCAAGTTTCTATATTACTATACTATCTGCTTCACTGTTCTAAAGGTAAGAGCCGGTAAGAGCTATTGGTTTCCATATTCTATTATTGTATTTATTTACTTATTTAGACAGTTGCGTCTGCTGGGCTACATGCAGATGGGGTGGCACTTGTTTTATTCGTTCGGCATAAGCAACAGGATTTAATTCGGTCTATCATAGACCTCGATAATGGCAATTTCCAGCACCCGATCCCTTACTGACCACACTTTGTTATTGTTAACTATTTTATTATTAGGTTGACTACCGTACTAGTTCCTGTATGCCGACTGTGAAGAATCAAGGTTCATGTGGTATATAGCTGCTGGGCTCACTCCGCTACGGCCGCCGTTGAATTGGCTTACTGTAAGAAATACCTGTATACCTACATCGATCTTAGGTAAGTCAATTAAAGCTAAGAATCAAAAGAGATTCCAGGATTTAATTTGCGCTCTTGATCGATTGGCAGTGAACAGCAATTAGTGAATTGCAGCTGCGACAATTGATGCTCCGGTGGATGGGAACACGAAGCTTGGCAATATTTGGCTTCCAACGGCCGTCAGACGGATGAGAGTTCCTACCCCTACACAGCGACAGTTGGGAACGTGCTATTTCAGTTCTTCGGACATGACGATCGGAGCTCAAGTTTCTTCCTCAAATCCCGTAGAATGGATCGCTTCACAAGACATCACTGCACTGTGCACTATGATGACTGTCTTGGCAGGCGGCGAACGGATCCTTTCCGTTTACATGCAACTACCCAATACTTTTTTCAATTACAAGTAAAACACACATATTTTGCGATTTTATTCAGATTAATTCTTATTATAAATATTTGCTTGTTGTCATACGGTATGCAGGAGCGGAGTTTTCAATGACGTCAACTGCGTGTCCAGCAATAATGCTCGCGCCATGAACATCGTTTGGTTATGGAACTTTGAACTGCACCGATTATTGGGTAAGTAATTTATTCGGCAGAAAAGAAAAAAAAACTTAATTTAGTAAGCTAAAACGGTCTTTAAAAATTCATTCATAAATAAGGTCGTTATTCGTCATTCTTGGGGCAGTGGATGGGGAGCTACCGGATACATTCTTGTCAAGCGAGGCGTTGACTTGTGCATGATCGAATCCTATATTCTCGAACTACCAACGTTGTTTGAATAATAAAGACAAAGAAATTTCAAATATCATAGTTCAAATTAATTTACAAGTTTATGGCATGAGCAACTTGTTATCCTCTTTTTAGTGTCTGATAGTTAGTCTCTTATAGTTTTGTCCCTATTTTTTTTCTTCTTATTCCAATTTAAAATGGCGTATATATCCGCCCGCAGGTCACATGTATAGTAAAAGTTTTTTAAAAGAGTCTTTTTTCTTTCCTCATTTCTCTTGTCGGTTTGTGCTAACAGATTTACTTCGACTTTTACTCTGTAATATATAAAAAAAAGTTAATCGGATGCATAGGCTATAGAGTCGACTAGGTACTACACGTGAATCACAAAATCATAGGAAACAAGAATGACGTCAAAAACCTTTCTGTCTATACACGGTTTATATCTCATGTGTTTCTTCGTTGAAAAAGAGAGAAAACTTTTACTATATGGATCGCCATTTCTTGAATAATTCCATGCATGTATATACAGCTAGCAGTCAAGCGGCATATTAAAAAGCGCGCTCATTTCAAGCCAAAGATATATGAGCGGTAGGCCTACACACTTTTGGTCGGCATGTCATTCCATAATCATATGAACACGCAAAACTGGCTGATTTTCATCATCTCAATAAATGAGGATTTTATAAATGAATCTATCCATAATAACAATAGTGCGGGATAAGACGGCGACGAGTTTTATGTACCATTCACTAAATGAAATAAACAATTGAACATCAAAATTATTGTTTCACATCGAATAAGGTATTATAGTTCGCCGATTTGAATGGATCGCTGAACTTTAAGTATACTCAGAACACCGGACAAACCGACTCTGATGACATTTCCTATAAATTTGAATGTTTGAATCTAATCTGTGAGAGAGAGACCTGTTGAATGTTGTTTACCGTCTTATTGTATATACATATTTATGACTAGATATACTCTTTTTTAAAAGCTGCTTCCTAGTATACTTGGGAGCGATAGAGTGATCCATATATAATGATGCTAGAGCCCTCCAGCACAGTAGGATTTTCTTTCTTTTCTCCTGAAAAAATAGTTAAACGCATTTTATAGCCTCAGATATAAATACGGATAAATACACGACTGAGTGAATCTAATGGTAGATGCTCGACGTCTTGTCGTCACGTAGACACATCAGTCACGTAGGCATCCCCTCCGGCTCCCAGCAGTAACGTAGACTTGGCTGTTTGTATAATGATACGTATACGTCAAGTTGTCACAATAAAGTTGGAACACGGCAACACAAATAAGAAATGTTTAAACCACCCACCTACCTACATCTATGTACCTACTCTCGACGTTGGGCACCTTTTTTTTGGCTATGATTATATGATGACGTGTGCTCGTTAAACAAACGCAAAGTTACAATCGTGAAAACGTTTTCACGGGGCGTTGCCAATCTAAAGATCCCAAAGTTAAATATGCGCCGTTCTATATGTTATACATGTGAATTGGCTTTTAAGTTCAATATAATTGGCTTATTAGGACAGTATCTATATAATAGTATATACTGTATATATTTTAGTATTGAGCAATCGAAACTTTATAATAAATGTATAACACTGGCTGTGATACGTGGATACAAAATGAACATGAAATCATCCGCGTCAAAGTTGGTTGGCAAAGTTTCTATATATTTCTTCCCATTTGTTGAGTAGTAGTATGGGTACTTAATATCAAAATTGATTTGTATTCCATTATAGTCGAATTTTTTGTTTTCAATTTCAAATAAAAATTCTGTAAATTAATTAGCCGATTTTTAATAATTTGTCAAGCGAATACATGTCAGCGTGGGAGTGACGGTCTAAATGCTTTAGGCGTACACGCTCCCCCCCCCCCCCCCCCCCCAAAAAAAAAAGGAAGTACTACACGGTCAAATAAACCGACGACATTGCGGGACAAAATGGACCTCGTTCCCGCATCGCGCACGCAAAATAAATAAATAAATAATCTAAAATAAATGCTGGTCGAATAATAATAGCATTCAACGCAGGACAGCGCATCATACTAAATTACTTGTATGTCGTCTGTTTGAATCTAAGTTGGCCAAAAGCATCGTGCGTTGTATTGAGTTGATATACAAGAATAGAAAAGCGGCGGCGGCGCTGTTGCTGATGTTGGCAAACCATTTTCACTTATTCCCTTATTATTATTCTATTCTTCTTTTCTCGACCGTTTACACAAAACATCAGCGTATACCACAGACTGTCGAGCTTGATTGTCGTTTGTTCCTATACGATATACTCGGCTCAATACTACACACATCACACAGGATAGGCAATGACACAATAGCCCCAATGCGTTGAGCGCATCCAAACGCGGATAATTTGGACAGACACGGTGAATTGATACAACAACATAAAGGCTTATACATTACAGTCAATCAAGTTGATCCAGTAGTCAGCTCAAAAGAGTTAAGATATGAAACTTGTTAAACCTATTAAAGTATTTTGAAAATTGCATTTTATGGTGACTATATATCGATGATGATAATGAACAAAACAAAGACGAAGGTTTTGTGAGAATCAATCAAGAAAAATAGATAATGGAAAAGCTGCTTAGTATATAGATCTCTCTATACATCGTCGGTATTTGTGTATATACGCACAGTTATTAGCTGTGTAGACTATTTACTCGAGTACTTTTACTTACAGATTAGGTTCAACAGCTACACACAACAACAAAAGAGGTCTCTCATCTGATCACATGAGACAAGAGGATTAACGAAGAAACGGAATACAAACAAGGCAAAATACAAGATGAAACGCCGTTTTAATAAGTTTCTTTTTTTCTATTGTAACTCGAGAGACAAAGAGTTTTACATTTATCTCCGTAGTTTGTGTGTTAGTTCAATCCTTATTGTATCTTCAATTTGAAGTTACATGATTAAATTGATTATACTGGGCATGCCCAACGAGGTTTATTTCAAAGATTAATGACCTGTGTCTTAGGGAAATAACTTTAATAAAAACAGCCGTTTAATTTGATTCGATTTCGCTAAATTTTATTCTTTATTAACTGACCATCACATCAGAAATTGCCTCTTAAAACTGCGGGCGTATATTTACAGAAATTCCTTTCAGTCTTTCACTATATAAATCACGTTGAAAAGAGAAATGAAAAATGTTATTCTACTCAACGTTCCCAATAATCTGAAAAATACCTCGGCTGCTGTTATCGTATTCTTGACGACCCCAATGCAAAAGGCGGCCGTCCTCTCTGAACTCTAAATGTTCGGGTTATGTTGACATATAGTCCTGCAGCAACATTCTATAGAATTCCATCTGTTTATAAGTCAAGCACGTCTATAGAGTCACGAGGTACGTACAAGAGTTAAAACAGTCGCTGTAGGCTCGGCTGTAGGCCTTTCTCATCGCCAGCGTGACCTTTTGATATTTAAAAGAAATCTCAACGATTTTCATGGTGACATGCGGTTGCAATTTTTGTTTCGTTTCAAAAGTCTCGAAAAGAAGAAACTTTTAATGATCCTTTTACCCGGGCACACTTATTAGATGATTAGTATATAGGGTAATGTTCCTAATTCGGGACACTTTTTTGGCTATAGCCACTTTGCAGGCTTTAGAATAGGCCAACGCGTTTCTAAATCGGGACACCGGTAAAAACTATGGGACATAGATTCCAAAAACGGGACACCTACTAGCGCCATCTACCATGAATCAATTGATTACTAATTACCTTTTCCGTAAAAGTAGAGGGCTGAGGTTCAATTCTTGGATAATGCAGTTTCTTTTCAATCTAATTTTTTCTTAACAAGGTTTAAAGGTTCTTTTTAATCTAATTTTATCTTAACAAGGTTTAAAGGATCATGGATAATTATAAAATGTTACCCTATAGCCTTAAAGTAAATTTCTTTAAAAGTCATTCACTAAACATGTGGTGACGCAAAAATCAAATTGCTATTTCATTTCAAAACAAATATAGGTACTGTGGCACAGTGGGTGAAGTCATAATGAGCCCCCACGAAAACATACAAGATATTGCATTTTGGGTTCAACTCCAGGTAAAACCATTTTATGAAATTATTCAAAGATTGCCTCAGGGCTGTCCCGAATTTATAACACAGTCAGTATACCCGTAAAAAATATTCACATTTAATTATGGGCTTTATTTCAACGCTAATTTTATTTAACACAAGATGGTATACAAGTAAAGTGACAAAGTTGGTATGGTCCTGGCCCAACGAAGTTTTCTATTAACAACTTATGGTTTCAATACCGGGTCAAGTCATTTTACCAAATTATTCAAAAATTGCCTCAGGGCTGTCCCGAATTTATAACACAGTCAGTATACCCGTAAAAAATATTCACATTTAATTATGGGCTTTTTTTCAACATTAATTTTATTTAACACAAAATGGTATTCAAGTAAAGTGGAACAGTGGGTATGGTCCTGGCCCAACGAAGTTTTCTATTAACAACTTATGGGTTCAATACCGGGTCAAGTCATTTTACCAAATTATTCAAAGATTGCCTCAGGGCTGTCCCGAATTTATAACACAGTCGGTATACCCGTAAAATTTATTCCTTTTAAAAAAAGAGGTTTATTTTAACACCACTTTTATTTACCACAGTCATATTAGCAAGTAAAGTGGCACAATGGGTAAGGTCCATCTTTTCGAAGTTGGCTTTTACTGCTAGTGGGTTCAATAATGGGTGAAAAAATTTTACCAAATTATTCGAAAATCGCCTAAGGGCTGTCCCGAATTTATAACACAGTCAGTATACCCGTAAAAATATTCCCCTTAAATAAAGAGCTTTATTTAAACAGTAATTTTATTTACCACACAATGCATGCACAAGTAAAGTGGCACAGTGGGTATGGTCCATACCCTAATAACAGCTTATGGGTTCAATACCACGACAAGTCATTTTGCCAAATTATTCAAAAATTTCCCCAGGTCTGTCACGAATTTATAACGCAGTCAGTATAGCCGTAAGGTATTCCATTTAAAAAATGAGGTTTTTTTAGAAATAGTCTTGTTTAACGCAGTGCAAATTACATGTCTTTTTGGCACAGTGGGTAGAGTCGATACCCAACGAAGTTAAAATATCACCCGCTAAAGGGGTCAACTCCAGGTAGAAACATTTTATGAAATTATTCAAAAATTGCCTCAGGGCTGTCCCGAATTTATAACACAGTCGGTATACCCGTAGAAATATTCCCCTTAAATAAAGAGCTTTATTTTACCATTAATTTTATTTACTCCAATTTGAAATTCAACTAAAGTGGCACAGTGGTTATGGCCCTTACCATATTTCAACTCCGTTATGATACGAAATTTGAAAAGAGTCGCAAATCCTATACGCTTTTCTCTTTATATTTTTCTTCAAAGTTTTCTTTCCTTATTTATTTTTAAATTTCTCGGCCATTTTATATTTTAAAAATAAAAGGTAAAAGATATTTTCATATTTTGTAAGAATGCTAAAAAAACTTACTCTTACCCAACAGCCAAAACAAATTACCTACAATGTATCAACACAATAAGACGATGTGGACAACGCCTTCCGTTTATTTCGTCAACTGATTTATTTTCCTTCTCGGTTAGTTTTAACATGGACTTATTGGACTACTCTAACTAAAGGACTGGATTCTTCGACCATTCCTATGTCGGCCATGTATTTTTTTACATCAATATCAGAAAAAAGCATTAAAAAATAAATGGTGAGTTAATGAATGTTGCTATACCTAAAATGAATTGTTTAAAAGATATTATTGTTTTATTTGCAGGAGAAGCAGGTAGAAGGGGAAGTTCGTCGACTTGACTCTTTCGCCATCTATCCACCAAACACCCGAAGCTCTTACAAAATGGGGTCATATGTTCATAGGTGGCGCTTTGCTCATCCCCACCCCCGCGCCCTTTCCTATTGTCTTTATGTCCCCCCTACCTAGTGATGGCAACCTAGTTTTTTTTTACTAGGTAAAATTTTGAAATAAAGTCGATCAAACTAGGTATATCTAACTAAAGAAGAGTCAACTAGGTTTACCTAGTTTATATTCGGTTTACCTAGTTTATATCTATAATTACCTAGCATTACCTAGTTTTTACCTAGTTTTACCTAGTTTAAAAAAAAACTAGGTTGCCATCACTACCCCTACCCCTAATTTTGAAGCCTAAAGAATTTTGCCTCGTTTTCGCCAGTCTGGTTGCAGCAGCCCTTGGAGTTGGTCGGTCAACACCTTTGTAATTAAAAATCAAATTAAGTCCCTGCAAATGGGAAATATCATTACTTAATAACTAATTAATATATTTTTTGTTAATATGACGGGATATTGGGAAAATAAGAGGATAATTATGGATTAATGGGAAAATTTGGGGCAAACTAAGGAAAAATGGGATTGGGAAATGTGGGAAAAATGGGACAAATTGGGAAAATTGGAAAAAATGGGAAAATGAAAAATTTTTTTGTTGTTGAAGCTTTTTATAATGATTAATATATTTTTGGTGAATACCAGCTTATCTCGGTGCTCATCCTTGGCAGTAACCACAAATCTGTGTTGCTTGCTCGATTTTTCTGATTCGAGTGCCTTCTGACAGTCTTCGGCCGGAGTACGCCAATATTTCCAGCATTTCGTCGAGCAGCTTGTCAATCTCGCCGACGACAATAGATACTTGCTCGATTTCTTTGTCGAGCCATGCCTTGTAAAACGAGTTTTTTGGCCCTCCAATGAGCTCGTCGATTCCTTTACCATTCACGGAAAGCGACTTGGCCCACGGCTCAATTTTTTGCCTTTGGAGTTGGTCGGTCAACACATTTGTTATTAAAAATCAAATAAAGTTCCTGCAAATGGGAAATATCATTGCATAATAATAAATTAATATATTTTTAGTTAATATTAGGGGATATTGGGAAAATAAGGAGATAATTATGAATTAATGGGAAAATTTGGGGCAAACTAAGGAAAAATGGGATTGGGAAAAATGGGACAAATTGCCTTAATGATTTCCACGTTCAAGTCCACGTTCTTCTGAATAAAATTCAATGAGCTTTATTTGTTTTTCCGAATAAAAATTCAAAATTCCAAGAAATGACCTGACTTTTTGTCCATTAATTGAAATTGCTAGAAATTCCTATTTCCTGTTTCATTGTGGTAGGGGGACAAAATATTTCTTTAAGATTCATGAATTTTTTGTGAGTTTTTATACAAGGGGGCATTGCCAAAGTAAGGGGAAAGTTATGGATAAATGGTAAAATTTTGGGAAAACTCAGGAATAATGGGTTGGGTTTGGGTTTTTTGTTTTTGTTTTATTTTTTCCTTCGTTCTCTTCTTCTTTGGGGGGAGGGGGGGGGGAGGGCAATCCTATTCGGAGGCATCCCTCCGAATATTCAAAATAGGGAAAATAGGGAAAATAGGGAAAATTGGGAAAATGGAAAACTTTTTTGTTGCTGCTTTTGTCGATGATGAAGATTCTCTCTAAAGAAATTCCAGATTATGAGTTTGTCAGAAAACATGGAGAAGAGTCTGCTGAGGTATACATTTTAACACTCAAAGAAAAATTCAATGAAGAACAAATTTTTAACCTTTCTCTCAAACTACAACTTAATGGTGCAGCATGTGTTTTTTACGGCAATAAAGAAGATCGTTATCTGGGACTGGTATTGTGGGCTGTCGCTCTGAAGGTGAAAGAAGATCATAGGATTCCTGAAATTCTCAGGATAGACCTAACCCCGTCCTAGAAATTGGTGTTCAAACAGAAGAAACAAATTCAATACATTGAAGATATTCAAAAGCTGATGATGCAGCGAAGGAAACATTGGGCAAATATTTCTTTAAGATTCATGAGTTTTTTGTGAGTTCTTATATAAGGGGGTATTGCAAAAATAAGGGGAAAGTTATGGATAAATGGTAAAATTTTGGGTAATCTCAGGAATAATGGGTTGGGTTTGGGTTTTTTGTTTTTGTTTTATTTTTTCCTTGGTTCTCTTCTTCTTGGGGGGGGGGGGGGGAGGGCAATCGTATTCGGAGGCATCCCTCTACTACATTTGAAAAAAACTTGGATTATAAATTATTGTTGATTATTGGTTATTTTTAACAAGGTAGAGTCTATTCGTCCGTCGGACGGAAATATAGCACCGGGGCTATTCTTCCGTCCGACGGACGAATAGTGCCATTCCTTTCCAGGGCTATTCGTCCGTCGTGAAGAAAATTGTATATGCTTTAAATAGGGGAGATTTTACAAAACTATCTCCGCAAGTTAAGTCTAGTTATGGGAACTCTCAATAAAAAGTATGTAAGAATGAAGAACATAGAATAAAAATAAAAGATAACTATTTTTTTTTTCGTGAAGACCAAGATCAATTATAGATTAAATGTCTTTAAAAAATCAAAAGTAACTATTTTTGAAGTAGGGTACTAGAATTCAGAGCAAGGAACGGAAGTCTTTACGTATATAACGTAATTCGGTTTAAGCAACCTTCTTTTGGAATGTGAACATTTTTTTTTGATGCGTAAAACCGTTTAAAAACTGATATCATTTTACGCAACACTAAAAAAGCCTGAAGTCTGTATGTTTAAAACCATATGTTGCTTAAACCTAATGACGTTATACGTAACGCAAGAAAGGTAAATTTTTTAGAACACTTAAATTTTCTTGTTTGAACGTAACTCTATATTTTATATTGAAAAACAATATTGTCTGACTGAGGAATAGATTTTATCATCGTAAAATTAATTACTTATAGATCTTATTGTATTTATAAGTGTATGTACACTATAATATCTTAGTTCTGTCAGAATATTTTACATTTAGGGTGGTAAAAGTAGTCCATTCCTCTCACGTAACTCGTAAACATTTAGTTTAGACTCAACCATTGCATCTAGTATTATTGGTGGGGGAAGTCTGAAATCTCAGAATGTGAAGGTAGCTTTCGGTCCACGTCTTTCCAGCCCATACCTTTCTGGCCTGTTATTTTTTGAGGCCGTAAGTATTCTTCGTTTCCGGCTCATATGAGTGATGTTCCAGTCCTTCAATGCTCCGACTTTCAAATGTACACCTTTCCCTTTTGTACAGCTGTTTAAAATTCGTGGTTTCATTGAAAGTAAAGGCTTTAAGAAGCAGGTTCCTTTGATGTACTTTATTATGTCACGCAGAACGGTGGAAGATTACAGTGTCGTGTTTGTTCACATTCTTAATTTGATGGGAAAACCAGAAGTTATTGAATTTGTTGTAGACTTCGAGGCAGCAATTTAGAAAACAGTATGTGCAAAACTTCCTTCGGTGACTTTAGGCGGGTGTGGCTATCACTGGACTCAATCACTGTTTCGTTTCATCCAGCAAAATGGCCTGCGACGAGCGTAAAGAACCGACCTACAACTGAGAACTAAATGTAAGCAGCTAATTTTCCTACATTTGCTGCCGCCTGAGAAAATTGAAAAACGGTTTATCTCAATTAAGCGTACGTGCAGTGGGAAAATGCTAAAATTTTGTAAGTACATCGAACGAAATGGGATTAACAGCAATACTTGGACCCCAAAAAACTGGAGCTTGCCAAGAATTACAGGATGCTCTTGTTGGATTATGTGACCAGTACACCAATGATGACCTCCCATCAAAATTATTGCTAGAAAATGTTGCCACCTTATACGATAACTGCAATAAGGCCGGCAATCGCTTTCAAATTGTAGATGATTCAGAAAGCGATGTTTCTTCAGATTAGATTTACTTTTTATTTTGATTTGTTTTTGCCTTTTTGGTTTCTGGGCTCAAATAAAAGTATTTTCAGCAAAATCTCTTCAGATTTTTTTCTTTTGATTTTTTAGTCATTTTAAAAGGACCGGAAGATCATTACCTTTCCGGCCTATTCACACGCATTATATCATAAAAAACGGGCTGGAAAGGTATGGGCCGGAAGACGTGGGCCGGAATTTCATGCAATCGTTATAATCATTGATTGCATGAAATTCCTGCATGAAATACTTCATTTACGACAAACGCGTATGCCTACTGTAAGACTATTTTGTGTGCAACTTGTGTATTACAAGTCCTGCGCTGTTGAACTGCCGAACCCAATCTTCTGGCGGTCGTCTTATACTCCGGCTAGTGAAACATAATTAGCGGAAGCGACATGAATACTATATGTATAACACAAGGATAGCGTAACGAAAGGGGCAAAGTCAATCAGAGCGGATGGGGGGATCAATAACCTTACGCTACTAAGAACTAATATCTTACAGTATTATTGCAGATTCCATTATTGGAACGAGTCTTCAAAAAACCAAATGAAAGGTTTCAACTTTAAGTTATATGAACAAATTACGATCCCTATTAATCAAAAATAGTGAAAGTGAATCAGAGTAATTATAGAAATAAGAATAATAAAAGTACTCAAGAAATTAACTACAGACTCGTTACAGCTTTGAAAGTGGTCAAGAAGGAGCATTTATGAATCCAAATCTGTGCCGATGGGCACTAAGTATGCAATGGCCTGTCAAGACTTAAGCGATCTTATTGCTTGGTCTTTTTTTTCTTTAGAATTCTAGCTAATTTTACGTTGGGGAAAAATTGTCTAGTTGTTTTTCTTTTTGAGTTTTACCCCATTCGGCTTCCTATTTGGAAATGAGCAGTTATTTTTTTTTTTTGTTTTAATCTTCCGTTAGTGGTAATTTCAGTATCACTAACTACCGGACGCTTCCCTAGCAACTTCCAGCTGTCTCTTTATGAATTCCAAAAAAAAGGGTTTGTTCGGGCTCGTATGGCAGTCAATACAGCTAAATTCTAAGAATCAAGAGTACTGTGTTTGATTAATTGTTAAGCAAAGCTGATTTCACTGCCAGACTGAACAAAAATATCAATCGTGGAGTAACAGTATAACAGTGAGAGAGCTATACAAAGGGCCTTTTGAAATGCTAATCTGGAGTTTGTTTTCTTAGATTTTTTGGACTTCAAAGAGAAATTATGTGAAGAGATTACTTCGGTGAGATTTTTTACTGCTACTCCTGTGACTTTTGGGCCTGTGGATTGAAATCATTGGATGCAAATTTATTGTTTTCTCATCCGATGGCTGCAGTGAACTACTCTGTTTTGGGGGGCTAGTTAAATTTTATTTCAAAATTCTCATGTTGGGAGTGACCTGGAAAAGGGAGATTCAGATTTATCAGTTTTCTCTTAGGTGGCTAACTCCGGTACATTTAAGAAACGATGAGAGGAAGGAAGTTTCGTCTCTGTTTGACAGAAACTGATGAGCAGAGTTGCAGATTATTACAGGATCAATTGGCGTAATGTTAGCTAGTATTATTATCGACTCAGTGGCTGCAGTTTTGAAAGATCTGTTAACAGCAGCCCCACTGTCATTTGAAATGATCTTAACTGTTTCACTATAGCTTTACGTTTTAGAGTTGAGAGCTATATGGTACGTCAGTTCAAGGGCAAATGTAAAAAAATGCAATTTCTTGTTGTCACAACTCCATGAGTTTATAATACAATTATTTACTACAAATAAATAAATTATTTACTCTTTGCTGCACATCGCACTTGCATGCACATTTGGCTTTAATATGACTACTCCCTTTTTATTGAAGGTCTATGATAAGGCCGAGGAAGGTTGCAGCATCTGAAGGATGTATTTGGTCGTCGTTGACGACCAAAGTGACTTTTGGGTAATTTAATTCGTGTTTTGTAAAGATCATGAAAACAGTTTTTGGTGTATTAAGCTTAAGTTTGCTATCGTGTAGTCCTTGATTGACTGCATCACATACAATTTGTGGATTAAGACATGCCTGTACAGGTTCAGGGTGGGTTTGGATATCGTTAGGTCATGAGCAAAAGAAAGAATCGCATAAGGAAAGGGAAAAGATAAAGGAAGGATATCATCAATAAGAACAATCTAAAGGAACGGAGATAAAACACCTCCTTGGGGTATCTCCGATTAACTGTTATAAGGATAGAGGCATCAAGTGTCATCAGAATAGCTTTACTGACAGTTAACAAATCTCGAATAATTTTAAAAGGATAGACTGGACATTATTTCCTTGAAAAAGCAGTACTGATAGCAGGATGCTAGGCAGAGTCAAACACGCTTTTTATATCAAAGAAAGAAAATGCTGTGACTTTGTCGGAAAATCCATTCTCTCTCTGGTCACCAGAGAGTGCGTGGCCGTTTCTTTGGAGTTGCCACTTCGGAAAACGTGTTGATCACGGCTTAACCAATCTTGAAACTTTGTCAACCACTGAAGACGTTTCACAATGATATTTCTAATATCTTAGAAAATCTAGTGGCCAGACTTATAGGCCTGAAACTCTGCAGCTCACTGTAGCTCTGTTGGTTAGGCTCTCCAATTATATTAAATTTTGATGTTTTCCACTTTTCAGCGTAAAAGCTGTGAACTAGGCATGCATTTAACAATCATTGTGATCAAGTGCGATTTAATTAATTTGTGATTTAATTTTGTGATTTAATTACTGTTAGGCAGTGCAAGACCATCGTTTTCGTTAAGCAATCAAATCCAGCTGCTGAACTAATATTCAAAGAGAGAAAATTGCAACATCGGCAACATCCAGCTCCCAGTTTGTGATTGCTGGAACTAAGTCGATCATAGCTTGAGGAAAAAATGCTCAGCACAACCGTTAATTATTTTAGATGGGTTAGAAGTGGGGATACCGTTTGAAAGCGTATCAGGAAGAGATATAGTTTTCTCTTTGTAAGTGAATTCAGATAAAGCTTAAAAAAATCGGAAGCCGTTGTCACTCTCTGAAATTCAGCAAAAGACTTATTCTTTGCAGAGCGAAGTGCTTTTTGATACATAAAGTGTGCATTTTTGTAATTAAGTCTATTTTCATTGATGGTAAATCTAGAAAATAGTCTGTGACTATGTCTAGCTGAGTTTCGCAAAAAGGGTAGCTCGTCTGACTATCATGCCATATTTCATGTACAATTCAGAGCGAACCGAGGAATCTTAGAAAGCTTAGCGCATTTTGCGATAGACTAAGAGATTGTATCCACAAATTCTTCCATTTCAGTGGTGAATGGGAGGCAACTTCGTGTATTCCACTGCTTATAGTCTTCAAGAGCAATTCATTGAAAAGCACCTAGTAAATCGACCTCAGTTTTGGAAGTGGGGGATTTGTACCATTGGCTTTGTACGTAACTGATTTCCCCGTAATCACTTCGAAATAGATGTAAGGTTAATCTGAAATAGGGATGGGATAGGTAAGAAAGACCAGCATTCGAGGTCTAAACGATCAACGAAGATATTGAGATCCGCGAATGACGTGCTGGTGGGTACAAAATCAAGATGTTCCGCGGACACGTTAGCAATAGATATAGATTTTTCGTAATTAGCTTAGATTGAAGAATCATTCCCAGTTCTGCGCATATGAAAATAGTGGTTGTACTATTCCACACTGCGTTTCTTGCACTTGAATCAACTCCATACACAGTGTTTGTGGAACCAACAGAGTCAAAAATTGCGGTAGCCGATTATTAAAAACTGGCCTTCACCATCATTGGTTTTCCAATCAATGCACGCCACATGATTATCCTGCTGCCTATTTTTTAGATTAGATTTGGTTGCTATTGATCCCTGAATGATTATGGCAGAGCCATATGCATCATGCTGGTGCATGAAAAGGAGAGTAGCCAGAGGGCTGCGTACATTTGGAATGACAGGTTAGGTTTCGGAGAATGACAGATCGTTCTCTAAATCTACAAAACCTGGGCCAGGTAGGCAGAAGCGATTTTGGAGTGTCGAAGGTTTATTTGGAGACATTTTACGGATTTATAATAGGAGTTTCCATTCACCCCTGTATCTCACCATGGCCTTCATTTGGGTGGGACAAAAGCCATCACCAGATTGGCTCCACCTCAATTAACACATTTACTCGTTTGAGGGAATCACGAGTAAGATAAGCGCTTGTGCATTTTCCGCAGATGGGGCTTGTGGAACTACAAGAAGCTTGTACATGACCATATCCCTGACATTTATAACAACGATGTACTTCTCGATGTAAAAGAATCTCAAGAAGTTGAGCAGTGGTATTGAAAAAGGCAACCTCACCTCCGGAAAGTGCAAGATATCTCTCGTGCAAGATCTGTTTTCTTGCAGTTGAAGAGAATTTTTAGAAGGCTTTTTCGTTAGCCGGGATTAGAAAAAAGTTTGAAGACTGACTCAATTTTCCCTTTTAGCCCACAATTCCTAACATTAGTTCCACTTTCAAACTGGGTATGTAACCTTCATTTAAAAAGAAGGCATCGGATGTAAATTAGTTGGACGAGAAATTGAATTCAAACATTGTTATTGTTCAGGCCCGGCTTTCGATTCCAGGATGGACATTGCACAATTCAGGTCAGCAGGATCAGCCAGGTGGAAAAATATTTTGTCATCCCTTTATCTGACTGAGCCACAGGCTTTTTCTATTGCTTATGTAAAAAAAAAATTTACATGGCTGACATAGGAAATGTCGAAGTGACCCGTCCCCTAGATAGAGTATTCCATGTTTTTTTTACATGATTCAAATAGAGCTCTTCAACTGAGTTGTGATGTCAATTTTTTTCAATTGTGAAAATCTCGTTGTACACAAGGAGAATTTTCTTTTACATTACGCCTTATGGAGTTTTTGGAAGTCAAGTAAGTAAAATATTTCTTTGAGGTATTTATCTTGTGTTTTGAGATAGGATTACATGTTTTAATATCAGCACCATATTCCATAAGAACCAGAGAGAAGGAGAGAGGAGAATCATAGTGTTGCAAAATGGCCCCACCAAACGTTTTTGTAAAAAAGCTGCTGTCAGCGAAACTAGCGACTGAGGAGTGCTAATGGATATTCCATTAGTTTATCCATATGTTTATTTTATTAGTATATCTTATACATAACGACTTGCTGGTAGAGCACTGGATTATGACGATAAAGATCCACATTCAAAGATCCATGTTCGATTCTTGGGGGAGGTGAATATTTTCAATGTAATCTCATCATAAAAAAGTAATAATTTTCTCATGATTTTATAATAAGAATATGTGAAAAAATTACCAAAAAGCATCACGAGGATCTTTTTTTATATTCTTGTGTAATTCACATGAGATATAAATGAAATATCACGATCAAAGTGATTTTACAAGTTTATTTTAGAATGTCCCAAATTCACATGTCACATCAATAAATGTGAGATGTCAAATGATTTTTCACGACTTTTTTCATGGTTCATCATGAGATTTTTCCGTAAGGGATGTTACTACGCATTAAGAAAGCTTTGAAAAGTACTTGGTGAAACGCTTCAGGCAAAGCCAAACAAATGTTCCTTCCTTAGCCGATAGAGTGTTCATTTGTCGCTTTGGAAAAGCCATTCCCATTCTGCTTCCCCTCTCTCCTTCTCTCCGATAAGAACTTTTACATGGGCCCTCTGTCCGACTTTTTTCGAACTACGCTACTTCCCATTCCCTAATTTTAGAATGGAGTCAGTTTTTCTGTGGTGTTATCTATGGCGGCTGTCTAGATTGATCTTTTAGCAAAAAAGAGTGTGATATTCTAAAAAAAAGCAATTTATTTTATACGCGATTTTTCTTGTGTAAACACCGATCGGTAGCTAAGATGGTAGAGTGAGGGAATGACAAGTCGAAGGACTATTGTTCAATCCGCTAGATAACCTCTTTTAGTGCGTTTTGACAGAAGGTTTACCAGCGTAAACTATAGAGTACTTAGCGACACGTCCCTAGAATTTCCGTCAAAACACACTAAAAAGATTAATGATGTAATCTCTCGGGGGGAAAAATCTAATAATTATAGCTCAATATGTATTATTTGGATACACAACTTAGAAAGCCTTGGTAAAACCAAGCTATACATCATGAAGTTAAGGAAGGATAGTGAAGGAAGTTTAAATTTTAGACATGATACCAATGATCCCTATTTTTAAATTTGTGGGTAATGCATGTTTCAATAACTAGATAGTTTTCCAAATTTAAATCGCATTCATATTTTTGACACGAACCTGGTAGTACACTGCTATCCATAGGATGGACGACACTCATCCGAATCGTCCGACTCGGACGTCCGAGCCGACGGCCATAGGATGGGCCCTGGACAGCCTAATGTCGCGCCGTACGACGTCCGATTGTGGACGGACCATGGACGTCTCCAATTGGACAACCATCACCGGTTAAGAAAAAAACGAGAACTAACCCACTACAGGGTCACCCATCCAAAATTCAACATCAATAATAGCTGCTGCGATGGTTAACTCCACATCACCAACTGTTCTATTGTGGCGTAATTTGAAAAATTTCTGATAATTATTGAAATTAAATAGAATTAATTAGAATGGAAAATTATGGGGAAAAGTTCCTAATTCGGGACAGGCCTGACAATTCTAATTCGGGACGAAATAAGCTTCTTTTGAATAAAAGGACAATTAAGCTAATTTCGTGCGGTAAAATAATAAAAATGGAAGGATTTACTCTTTTCCATGTGTTTATGCAACTA
Organism: Daphnia galeata; assembly: GCA_030770115.1. Lineage (NCBI taxonomy): Eukaryota > Metazoa > Arthropoda > Branchiopoda > Diplostraca > Daphniidae > Daphnia > Daphnia galeata. Next base: position 3,708,313 of record CM061122.1, read on the forward strand.
GTTTTATGTAATTATACGAAGTTTTCCCAAAATTTAAAAAAGAAAACTAAAGAAAAGACTTAGAAAAAAATCAAGATTTTGGGGGGTCGAAATATGTCTGAAATAACAAATCTGTTAGTTATTTTACACTATTTTTAGACTTAGATTAAAGAACCCGGCAAATGCTCTCGATTACACAAAAAAAAACTTATTTTAGTCATCAAATTAACCGAATTATTCTGAAACAAGCTTGCTGGGGATAAAACCTATAACATAAATTCGGGACACCCTTATACACAAAAACGGGACAAATAAAAGTTTACCAATTCGTCAGATGGCACCACTAGAAGTGTCAAAGAAGTCTTTTGTTTAAAAGCTACAAAATAAAAACAATTTTTTTTTCTTGAGAATAGTACAGCTGTTTGGCAGAGTGGTAATCGTCTTCGGTTCATGATAAGCAACATCAACATTCAAGTGTTCGATTCTAGGAGAGGGTAAATGTTAGCTTTTTTAAATTTTTAAACATCGCAGAACCACAGAATTGCTGAAAAACACAGTCAGTACACTCGTAAAAATATTCCCATTAAATATTGAGCATTTAACACAAAATAATATTCAGGTTAAGTGGCACAGTGGGTATCGTCCATATAAAAAAAAGTGCCATATTAATTGCTTTTGGGTTCAATACCGGGTCAGGTCATTTTACAAAATCATTCGAAAATCGCCTCAGGGCTGTCCCGAATTTATAACACAGTCAGTATACCCGTAAAATTTATTCCTTTTAAATAAAGAGGTTTATATTAAAACCAATTTGAAATTTGAAAATTGACAAGTGATCTTATGTGTTGATTGCGTGTTCTTTCAAAATGCCATCAGCAAAAAAGTGCCTCATCTGTTTGACTACCAACTTTAAAGTTAAAAGAGGTTTTTATAAAGTTCCTGAGATTACTAAGTGTAGTTCATCTCAGGAAAAAGATTTCTCAGAAAGAAGAAGGAAACTTTGGTTACAACTGGCAGAACCAAACATACAAAAATGCAAGAGGAAGTTATATGTTTGTTCGCACCATTTTGTTTCAGGTTATATTTAATTCTATTCAAATAAAGATTATTTTATTCATTGGCTGTGTTTTTTTCTGGGAAAACCAGCATATTTGTTTTCTTCTGAAGATGTCGATTGGGTCCCAAGTAAGAATTTGGGATTGTAACAACAAACCCCGCCTATGTCAACATCCATGGGTATTATTCTTTTTGAGCTATACATGAAAACAATTACCTAATGTAATATAACCAAATAGATTGTTCTTCCCTGGCTGTATTTGAACCACTGCTGACAAGTGAATGTTGTTCACAGCAGATTTAAAAAAACTTCCTCTTTAAACAATTCCTATTCGTCAGCAGATGTGGTTGACAGTGATTTCCTGATTCCAATTGAAAGTCAATCCACATTTTTCATAGATGATTCAAATGCAACATGTTCAGTTGTTAGTGATTTCAGTAGTGTTAATTTGTCCGAACAGACATCTGAGATTAAATCAAGTTTAAACTTTGATGTTTCTGGTATGTGTATTATTTTCTACTACTTCTTTATTTACACTTACCCCAGATGACACTGTATGTTGTTTCGATGTAGTTAACTCGTCGTTTTGAAGTGATGTACCTATACGTAAACAATATCTCTCCGAGCTAGTGAATACCACATATATTTTCGATGTTGCATTGCGACGTATGTGCGACTTCAATTTATTGTTGTATGTTTGTCTTTTTGTTGATGTATACGATATTAAAACTACATAAAACGAGGTCGAAAAAACGTTGGAAAAGAATAAAATATGTATGCCCTACATGATTTCGACGTTTGTGTTACCTCGTTTTTCTATTCATTACATTAACAATACATATAAACGATATCAATAGACATCGAAAATCAAGAACTATTAGATTTTTAATTATGGCACAAATGTTGTATTATAAACGGATTCATTGTTTCAAACAAACTGAACATAAAAAAACAACTAGCAATAGCAATGCACTTTATCTGAGTATGAAAACATGTTTAAAAAAAAAACTCAACGTTATATTTCATTATTAAGATGGGCGCGACGCTCCTTTTCCGAAGCTAGACGCCGAACATCTTTGGTTTCGGTAAGCCATCTTCCGATCCGCCTGCCAACATTGTCATTTGTTGGCTCTGTTGTTGTTTTCAACTGCTGGTCTGCAACCTTACTTGATATCGGAAATCTTCGTTGGACGGCCACTGATCATAAACAAAACAATATTAGTCATTAAAATAAGTGATGGGATAACAAAACACCTTTTATCATTCTAGCCAGGAGAACTAACCGATCTAACCGATCTAACCGATCTAACCGTCCGTTTTTTTTTGGTCCCTTTATAGGTGTAGGTCGAGCCGAGTTTTGCCGTCAACAGATATTCCATGATATTGAATATCATCTTCATCCAGGTGTTACCACCTAAGAGAATGAGGTTTTCTAACTGTTAATCAAAAAGAAAGAATTAGTAACCGTCCAGATTATGCATTTTACAATAAAAACCCACCAGCTTCTTCCGGAAAACCGAGCCGAACCGAGCTTTTTAATTGTTCCAATATTGAAATATTCAACCAAGCCAACCGACGTGGAGACCTGCAAAACGTGAAAATAAAAATCGTGAAACACAGAAAGTGCAAATTCAAAACAAACTTACAGTGGTTGAAAATTCTCCCATGGCCGGATTTTGGACACATCCTCAGAGTAGAGTGCTGCTGCTAAAGAACCGACATCGGTTAATCATCGAAGCGATGTTTTGCCACGACAAAGGCATTAACGATAAATTGACAATATTTTTCCGATATTGGATTCATGTAGGAACAAGACTCCGACTTCGTTATCGAGAAACGATATCAGAAATACATCGGAACAACATACAGTGCCACCTGGGACATTTCTTTTATTTAGATGTCATCTCTACCAATGAGGAATGCATTGCAAAACTGAATGCTGTTGCTGAATACTGCTTAACGACAGGGATTATTAGTCCAAAGAGTAAAAGTATACAAGAGTTGTTGCTATTAATGCTGGCAGAGGAATTCAGTGCAGAAAATCATGGTGAATGGTTTAATATTGTTTTAAATATCATAATTCTAATTATTTCCTACATTATAACACATCACTATAGATTTCGAACATTCAACTACTTGTACGTCTTCAGATGTAAGCACCAACGATTCATTGCTTTCTTACAATGACTTACAGAACGAAATGGAAAAAAATCAAGAAAACCATTGAGGAAATTACTTCCAAACTCGCAGATTCATTAAAAGATGAAGAAATGCTTCGAGATAAAGTAAGTCGTTTAGAAAAGAAATTGGAAACCGACTCACTTATTCATCGAATCCGAAACAATGACAAAATGACTCAATACTTCACAGGACTTAAGTCTTGGGAATTGTTTGAGATTATTTTCCAGTTACTTTTGCCTGGAATAACGCATTTTTCGGCGTTGACGAAAAAATCATTGCCTTACATAGAACAGTTTTTACTAGTTTTAATGAGACTAAGGCTCAATCTCGGACTACAAGATCTTGCGTATCGCTTCAGAGTTACCATGGCAACAGTGAGTAACTATATTTCAAAGTGGATTGACATTATGTATTTTCGGTTAGCGAGAAACTTTATGGTATGGCCGGATAACGTAGCGAACAAACTTTCCATGCCTAATTATTTCAGAAGGAGATTTCCGAAATGCAAAGTTATTATCGATGGCTTTGAAGTACCAATTGAACGGTACAAAAATTTACTTGCTAGGAGTTCAACATATTCCTACTACAAAGGGAAAAATACAATTAAGTACATGATAGGTATTAGTCCGTCGGGGGCAATAACTTACATTTCTCAGGCTTATGGGGGGAGATCTACCGATGTGAAAATTACATTAGACAAAAAACATTTATCGATTGTCAATGACGAAAGTTTCATAAATATTTTAAAGGAAGGGAATGAAGTATTAGCTGACCGTGGTTTTTAGTTAAACAATCAATAGAAGAAAGAGGAGCAAAACTAACGACGCCTGCTTTCCTTGGAAAGAGAGATCGACTGACAAGACGGGAAACATCTTTTTCGCGCAAGGTGTCTAACGTTAGGATTCATGTAGAGAGAGTAATAGGTCGTTTGAGAGAAACTCATACCATTTTAAAGCATGAGGTTACCATTCAACTACTTCGTAAAGGTGACACAAAATTATCATTCTTCGACAAAATTTTTTTTGTGTGTTCTTGTTTGACGAATGCAAATCCTGGTATTGTTCCCCCACTTTGACGTATGCGTGCTATGATAATGATAACAATAAAAGGGAATATCATACACAGCGTAGGGGAGAGTGGGGCGAATGGCACTCTTTTTTTTTAAACGGCTGGCATTCCCGTATTATTTAACCGAATTACTTCGTTTTGGTCTCATAAAAAAGAGAAAAAATTAAACTTCCTGCTGTATTTTTTCCAAACTCATGCAACATTACAGGAAAAAGTTATTTAAGATTTAGAAAATAAAAAAAAGTGGGCAAATCGCCCCATGCGTGGGGCGGATTGCCCATACTAGTGGGGTATTTTGGCCCCTGCATTTCTTATGGAAAATAAACCTCCTAGCTATACCTATCAGTAAACTCAAATTTTTATGTAATATTGATAAATAAATGACTAGAAAGATATAAATACAATTAATATTGTCTTATTAATAGTTATTATGAAAAAAAAATAAAAACCAAAATTTTTTGAGTGGCTGTACCACTTTTAATAGGGCAAATTGCCCCTACGGTGCAACGCCATCTCGCCCCGAACAAGGGGGTCGATAAAAATCATGAAATATCTGTACTTTATATTTATATAATAATTATAAAAAAATAATGGTTAAGAAGCCAAGATAACATTAAATCTTTTTACAATTTTTTTTTAAATTTTTAAATTGATTATTATAGTCAATAATTCTTTCGTAAATCGAGTACGGGCAACACGATTTTTCGATCGAAAATTTATTTTATTTTACATTCAAGAACTAGTTGACATATTTCGACAATTTTTTTTTAAAAAGATGCGGCATTTACATTTTATGTCCTTGAATTTTTTCAAGTTGCTAGTGCAATTGAGTAACACACAAAATCAATTTGTGCGTTTTGCCCCACAGCCATTTCGCCCCACTCTCCCCTATTTATTCATTTACATTGCGCTTGCGCTTTCTCAATCTTCCGTACCGACTTATGTAAATGACTACTTTGAGGAATAAATCACAGTTTTTTCAAGAGGAATTAACATGTTTAGCACGTTTTGATGCAGTGTGATTGACTACAGTATTCGCGTTTTGGTTGTTGTTGACTTCCTTTCTTGGTCGGGCCTCTTCCTCTACTTTTGGTCGATATTGCATTACTTTCCATTCCTTCTTTTCTCCTACATTTAGAGTCACCTGTTATCACGGTATAACAAATATGTTTGTTAGAAGAATTGGTTAAACGTATAAGAAGATTTATATTGGAACATGCAGTTACCGTTGATCGGAATTGTAGGTTCGCTATGCATTGCTGTTCTTTCTAGTGACTCTACTGACTCTATTACTTCTTCATTATTTCCCTGAACAGTAACTCCTTCTGCTGTATTTGTTGATGGAGACTCACTCTCACATTGGCGAGTTTTACTTGTAGCCTTCCGCTTCCTAATACCGCTTTCTCTTTTGCAGAATATGCACATCCAATCTTTCGATATCCGTTTTGATCCCGTACATAACTTATGAAATTCATGAATTACACAAAAAGAACTTGAACACGTTACTGTATCGTTTTTTTTGGTTGGGTCTTGGCAGTACCAAACAAATTGATTCAAATTAGCACTAAGCGAATTCTCTTGATGTGAAGTCGATGATTGGGCATTGACATTCTTTACTGAACTGTAGCGCTTCGCAACAAGTTCTGGTAGTATGAAGTTCACAAATTAAAGCTTACTCTTTGCTACCATTACATCTATAAAATTGCTATCTCTGTACACTGTTACGTACTCAATATCCTTATGTCCATTATAAACTACAAATATCGCAAGGGATAGCTCAGTAACATGAAGCTGCAGTTGAACCTAAGAAGAATAAGGAGTACTGGAGAAATTAAAATGTAAGTTTTCATTGAACTAATGTCTAAACCTGCGAATAGTATTCGTGCTTTGGATCAAGGAATAGCTTTGTTGTAGTTTCGTTGTACAACAAACAAAACCCTTTTTTCTGTCTTGCATGCTCCTTTATGTTTAGTCCTTTGACAAGGAATGGGCATTTCACTTCAACTACACCGCGCCCGTGACATGTGCATGTAAAAATGCGATCAGGAGATGCTGCGAGATATAGATGAGTGGTAGATATTGTAATATGCTTCAAAGCAATGTGTATTTCAATAAGGCAACTACATGACTAACCAGCATCAACAGTCAACTGCGAGCCCCCTCAACACCCGAACATAGGTCTTATAAAGCCGGACGACAGTCATGTCGCACGTCCGGCTGGACTATATACCAGTAGTCTCCAATAGCGTGGTCAATGGCCAGCGACACACGTCCGGTTGGACTACATACCAGAAGTCTCCCATAGCGTGGTCAATGACCACGCGACATCCCCCTCCCCAGACGCATTCGTCCCGAATGCCATGCAACAGGCCTCACACAAAGACAGCGACACAAAAAGAAATGCAAAAACCAAAAACAACAAAAACGAGCTAACAACAATCCGGCAGAAAAAAATTGTGTTTTTTTTTGTTTTTTTCCCCGCCTCTTCTTCGCAGCGATCCTCTGCTTGCTTGCAGCATCACTGCTTTCTCCTCCGCCGCTCTTCGTCTCTTTCCTCTCTCTTTCGTCGCTTTTTTTTTCTCCGTCGTCGCTCTCCTCTCTCCGTCGTGTTTCACGTCATCCTTCTCCTCCCTCACGCTCTCTCCGCCGTCGCTTTCCTCTCTCCGTCATTCTTGTCCTCCCTCACGCTCTCTCCGTCGTTCTTCGTCTCCATCGATCTCTCTCCGTCGTCGCTCTCCTCTCTCCGTCGTGTTCTCCGTCCTTCTTCTCCTCCGTCGACCTCTCTCCGTCGTCGCTCTCCTCTTTCCTCCACCGTTCTTCCTCCGCCGCCTTACTGCGACAGTTCTTCCAGTAAACCCAGACCCATGGACTCCCGCCACTCTGAGGTCACTCTGTTCTTCTTCACCGCCTTACTGCGGATTTCTTCGCCGCCTTTCTGCGACAGTTCTTCCAGTGAACTATGACCCATGGACTCCCGCCACTCTGAGTTCACTCACCGCCTTACTGCGGATTTCCAATTCGCTCACTGCGATTTCCACAACTGCTTCGCCGACATTCACGCTTACCACGATTTCAAAAAAAAAACAATTCCATGCGACCCCAGCTTCCTTGTGAACCCCAACCCATGGACACTGCCACTCTGAGCCCACCACTGTGCGCAATTCTCAAAAACAATTCCATGCCATCCCATCTTCCCTGTCGGTCCCTCTCTCTCTCTGCTCAAACTTGGTTGGGACCGTAGACCCGTACCCCACCTGATTAAGGCCTACGCCGGCTGGGTCACCGATTCTCAGGGTCTCCTGACGGTTTTCCACCTCCAAGCCATACACAAAAACAAACATAACGAACAAACGAACAAAACGAACTTAACATCTCCACCAATCCCCAGACATCCGTCATTTCCCCACTAACTACCCTGCACCTCTACCATGTAATATGCTTCAAAGCAATGTGTATTTCAATAAGGCAACTACATGACTAACCAGCATCAACAGTCAACTGCGAGCCCCCTCAACACCCGAACATAGATCTTATAAAGCCGGACGACAGTCATGTCGCACGTCCGGCTGGACTACATACCAGTAGTCTCCAATAGCGTGGTCAATGGCCAGCGACACACGTCCGGTTGGACTAGATACTAGTAGTCTCCCATAGCGTGGTCAATGACCACGCGACATGATGAGGCCAACACTTTCACACTTAAATGTGTTGTGTTCTTTATTTACCATGATTTCATTTTCCAAAAACGTTATAGCTTTTGGCTCATTTTGTAATCCGTACCTACAACATAAATTACATAATCTTTGTTAAAGTATGTTGCAGCATACAATTGTTTTACACTATTACCTTGTGTACTAAGAAACTGTGTTTCACTACCAACAACTTCCCTACCGGGATCTCTTTTTACAATGCGACGAACCTTGGTTCCTGTTATTCTACCACTTCTTTGTTGTTCCCACTCTTCACATCCACTCTGCTCCCTAGTAGCCAACTCAACCAAAATTTGTTCTTGTTTTGAAATGGTTACTCCGTTAAAGATTCGTTCACATTCTTCGTTTACATCCTTGTTACTTCTGACTTCAAAGTTGGTATTAAAAAGATCCGTGAGAAGATTAGGCAATGTATAGTTTTTAGTTATAGGTGTGAACGAAGCAGCATATTGTGGGACGACGGATAACACAATAGGCAGATGATGTTTCACTATTACTAGTAATTCATTTGTGCGTTTATGTTCCTTATCACTTACTACTGAAATGTCAACTAGGTTTACTTCTTTTTTCCTATGACTATGAACTTCTAAGTCAGCAACTTTACCAATTGGTACCTGATAACGAAAGTAAACCTTACTATTTATTGTTCTAATGTTTGAATTGTATACAATTACCGGTCCTTTTCCTGGTTTATTCCATGAACACGGTAAAGATGTTACAGGCACTTCCTTATTGAAATCAACATTTCGTTCACCTACATCTACTTCATTTGAGAAAACTGCTGATTGCAGTAGTGCACTGACATGTATGCATACACTGCCTAGCCTGTTTTTTAAATGTTGTTTCAATAATGTTTGGCATACCAATGAAATAACTTAATTTAGTTATACAAAGTATCGAATGACAAATGTAATTGGTTTGTTTGATTACCCTGCAGCACAATCACAAAAAGCACGAAGTTCTTTGCCACTTTGGTCAAGTGCTGCCCAGGGATTTGCAGGCTTCAGACTAAGAGACTGCGAATGAGTCACATAAGTGCGTATTAAAACTACGCCACTTGAAAGAGGAAACACTAGTAACTTATCCGTAAATGTATTCGACAAGTATTGCTTTGAATCGAGATATTTGTACGCCTCATACTTCTCACTCTCAGTAATATCACGTTCAATAACAAATTAGAATACTAAATGGTATTTCTCAATTGGTGGGATTAATTTACGGACATTCACAGATTTGTACAATCGTAGTGGTATAAGAAGGGGTCGTGACATTTCAAAAATTCCAGTGATTTGTAATAAAAATCCCTATCTTCTTGAACTAAGGAAAGAGCAAATTCTGACCATTTATATCTGAAATTAGCCATTTATTATTGAAGAAATTGCATTTTAAAAGAACACGCAATCAACACATAAGATCACTTGTCAATTTTCAAATTTCAAAACAAAATGCCTAAAAATCTACTACTCTGCACGAAGGGTGAAGCAAAATTTGCAGCGAAGTACTGTCAATCCCCCGCTACGGTGCGAACTTGTCAAGTTGCCGCACGACTTTTGGCTCTGTGGAACCGTAGGAACTAGGTCTATACCCGTAAAATTTATTCCTTTTTTTACCACTTTTTTATCCACTTTTATTTACCACAACTATTAATGCAAGTAAAGTGGCACGGTGGGTAAAGTCCATCTCTAGTAAGTTTACTTTTAACTACAAGTTGGTTCAATACCGGGTGGAACCATTTAACAAAATTATTCGAAAATCGCCTAAGGGCTGTCCCGAATTTATAACACAGTCGGTACAGTGCTGGTCCACTTAGAGAACCGCCCGATTATAGAACCATTCCGGTTATAGAATCGAAATGGCTCTGCCGTGTTTCAGCGCCACCCACGGCGCATTGAATAACTTGATGAACGTTTCATAGCATTTCAAGTTATAGGATTTTGTCTATAGACAGAATCGACGGCAGGTGGCACTGGGATCAAGGGCTCGATTATAGAACCACCCGGTTATAGAACCACGCACAGGTCGGTTCTATAAGTGGACCAGCACTGTACACCCGTAAAATTCATTCCTTTTAAATAAAGAGGTTTATTTTACGACCACTTTTATTTACCACAGCCACATAAGCAAGTAAAGTGGTACAGTGGGTAAAGTCAATCTCTATGAGATTGGCTTTTAACTGCTAGTGGGTTCAATACCGGGTGAAATCATTTTACCAAATTATTCATAGATTGCCTCAGGGCTGTCCCGAATTTATAACACAGTCAGTATACCCGCAAAATTTATTCCTTTTAAAAAAAGAGGTTTATTTTACCACCACTTTTATTTACCACAGTCATATAAGTAAGTAAAGTGGCACAATGGGTAGAGTCCATCTCTTCGAAGTTGGCTGCTATTGCTAGTGGGTTCAATACCGGGTGAAACCGTTTTACCAAATTATTCGAAAATCACCTAAGGGCTGTCCCGAATTCATAACACAGTCAGTATACCCGTAAAAATATCCCCCTTAAATAAAGAGCTTTATTTAAACAGTAATTTTATTTACCACACAATGCATACACGTTGCGAATGCACATGAGTTGTGACAACAAGAAATTGAATTTTGTACATTTTGCCCTTGAACTGACGTACCATATAGCTCTCAACTCTAAAACGTTAAACTATAGTGAAACAGTTAAGATCATTTCAAATGACAGTGGGGCTGCTGTTAACAGATCTTTCAAAACTGCAGCCACTGAGTCGATAATAATACTAGCTAACATTACGCCAATTGATCATGTAATAATCTGCAACTCTGCTCGTCGGTTTCTGTCAAACAGAGACGAACCTTCCTTCCTCTCATCGTTTCTTAAATGTACCGGAGTTAGCCACCTAAGAGAAAACTGATAAATCTGAATCTCCCTTTTCCAGGTCACTCCCAACATGAGAATTTTGAAATAAAATTTAACTAGCCCCCCAAAACAGAGTAGTTCACTGCAGCCATCGGATGAGAAAACAATAAATTTGCATCCAATGATTTCAATCCACAGGCCCAAAAGTCACAGGAGTAGCAGTAAAAAATCTCACCGAAGTAATCTCTTCACATAATTTCTCTTTGAAGTCCAAAAAATCTAAGTACACAAACTCCAGATTAGCATTTCAAAAGGCCCTTTGTATAGCTCTCTCGCTGTTATACTGTTACTCCACGATTGATATTTTTGTTCAGTCTGGCAGTGAAATCAGCTTTGCTTAACCATTAATCAAACCCAGTACTCTTGATTCTTAGAATTTAGCTGTATTGACTGCCATACGAGCCCGAACAAACCCTTTTTTTTGGGAATTCATAAAGAGACAGCTGGAAGTTGCTAGGGAAGCGTCCGGTAGTTAGTGATACTGAAATTACCACTAACGGAAGATTAAAACAAAAAAAAAACAAAATAACTGCTCATTTCCAAATAGGAAGCCGAATGGGGTAAAACTCAAAAAGAAAAACAACTAGACAATTTTTCCCCAACGTAAAATTAGCTAGAATTCTAAAGAAAAAAAGACCAAGCAATAAGATCGCTTAAGTCTTGACAGGCAATTGCATACTTAGTGCCCATCGGCACAGATTTGGATTCATAAATGCTCCTTCTTGACCACTTTCAAAGCTGTAACGAGTCTGTAGTTAATTTCTTGAGTACTTTTATTATTCTTATTTCTATAATTACTCTGATTCACTTTCACTATTTTTGATTAATAGGGATCGTAATTTGTTCATATAACTTAAAGTTGAAACCTTTCATTTGGTTTTTTGAAGACTCGTTCCAATAATGGAATCTGCAATAATACTGTAAGATATTAGTTCTTAGTAGCGTAAGGTTATTGATCCCCCCATCCGCTCTGATTGACTTTGCCCCCTTTCGTTACGCTATCCTTGTGTTACACATATAGTATTCGTGTCGCTTCCGCCAATTATGTTTCACTAGCCGGAGTATAAGACGACCGCCAGAAGAGTGGGTTCGGCAGTTCAACAGCGCAGGACTTGTAGATTGCATGAAATTCCGGCCCACGTCTTCCGGCCCATACCTTTCCAGCCCGTTTTTATGATATAATGCGTGTGAATAGGCCGAAAAGGTAATGATCTTCCGGCCCTTTTAAAATGACTAAAAAATCAAAAGAAAAAATCTGAAGAGATTTTGCTGACAATACTTTTATTTGAGCCCAGAAACCAAAAACAAATCAAAATAAAAAGTAAATCTAATCTGAAGAAACATCGCTTTCTGAATCATCTACAATTTGAAAGCGATTGCCGGCTATATTGCAGTTATCGTATGAGGTGGCAACATTTTCTAGCAATAATTTTGATGGGAGGTCATCATTGTTGTACTGGTCACATAATCCAACAAGAGCATCCTGTAATTCTTGGCAAGCTCCAGTTTTTGGGGGTCCAAGTATTGCTGTTAATCCCATTTCGTTCGATGTACTTACAAAATTTTAGCATTTTCCCACTGCACGTACGCTTAATTGAGATAAACCGTTTTTCAATTTTCTCAGGCGGCAGCAAATGTAGGAAAATTAGCTGCTTACATTTAGTTCTCAGTTGTAGGTCGGTTCTGTACGCTCGTCGCAGGCCATTTCGCTGGATGAAACGAAACAGTGATTGAGTCCAGTGATAGCCACACCCGCCTAAAGTCACCGAAGGAAGTTTTGCACATACTGTTTTCTAAATTGCTTCCTCAAAGTCTACAACAAATTCAATAACTTCTGGTTTTCCCATCAAATTAAGAATGTGAACAAACACGACACTGTAATCTTCCACCGTTCTGCGTGACATAATAAAGTACATCAAAGGAACCTGCTTCTTAAAGCCTTTACTTTCAATGAAACTACGAATTTTAAACAGCTGTACAAAAGGGAAAGGTCTGTATTTGAAAGTCGGAGCATTGAAGGACTGGAACATCACTCAAATGAGCCGGAAACGAAGAACACTTACGGCCTCAAAAAATAACAGGCCAGAAAGGTATGGGCTGGAAATGGACCGGAAGCTACCTTCACATTCTGAGATTTCAGACTTCCCCCACCAATAATACTAGATGCAATGGTTGAGTCTAAACTAAATGTTTACGAGTTACGTGAGAGGAATGGACTACTTTTACCACCCTAAATGTAAAATTTTCTGACAGAACTAAGATATTATAGTGTACATACACTGAGCCAAGTTAATACTCCTAGGGTCCTTCAAGAGACCGACGTAACTGAACTTTTTGGAAACTCCACTGAACATGGAAAACTGAAAGATAATGAAATGAAGGCATATCACTTGGGTCAATGTACTGGGGAATTCCTTCTAAATTTAAGATTTTACCAGGAGAAAAGGCACCACTTATTTCAATTAAATCGTTGTGTACGTCAGTTATGGAGAAAATACCTTAAGTGAATGCTATGCTCGTGCTGAGAATTATGAGGCTCAATCAACGGGTTGTCGTCTTTCCCGTTGACTTGTAAATTATATTTAGGATACATTTTGGGTACCACTGGGTACTGGGAAACTACTTTTACCGATCACATTCTAAAGAACCATTCTCTAGAAAGTTATTTACAATAATTTAATTTTTTATTATGGAAAAAATCTTTGTAATTTTTGGGTAAATTTTGCTAAATAAAAGGCAGATAAGAAAAGTCCTTCTCTGGTAGATTAGACCCTCTTTATTTGTCTTATAACATTTTACAAATCTATAATAAATCTTTTAACCATTATCTATGATTTCTGCGGGATAAGGTGGACAAGGAAGTAAATAAAGCGATAGTGATTCTTCACTTGTATTGAGTTCGGGAGAAAGTGAGAAAGACGACAGTGATCCTGAAACTGAACATGGGAAGGAAGATTTAGTGAAAGAAGAGCAAGAAAAAGAGCAATATAACACAGACGAACACCAATAAAATCATAATTGCAATATTATCTCGAAAACGTTTTCACGCTTCTCCACAAGCTCCTCCACATGAAGTTGCAAAACCAGGATCTAAGGGAAATAAAACGGGTTCTAAATGTTTTTGCTCTTCTTCATTGACTAGTGGACTAAACATCAGCATGAAAAAGATATTAAAGGCTCGAAAAATCAATGAAGATCGGATAAAAAAAAGCAAAGCATGCTAAAAAAATTGGTGATCTTAACCAAACCTGTATTAATAACATCTTTGAAATGTTCAATGTTCTGGGCAAAATTTCCATTCTTTAAAAAAATGTGTTGTTGAGCAAACTGTAAGAAATGGCTGTAGGAAAGCTAAGGGGCAGCAGGATATTTTATCTGTTGGAGAAATTCAAATCGAAAATAATGCCGGAAGTGAAATTGTTCCAATGTCTCGTTTAAAGCGTATTATAGAGCAAGCCAAGTCAAACACAGACAAAAAAGGGGAAGGTGATACAAGGATGATGTCCTCTCGGATTTTTCTCTAAACATTTGGATCCTTGGTGGAAGCAAGATTTACGATATTTTACATGACAATAATATGCCTGGTGTACTTCCAACTCCTTCATCCATTCGAGAAAACAAAATACAACACATATTTCATGCCAGGTAGTTTTTTATAATTGCTGATTGATCTATTGGTTAATTTTATAATTAATATTTCTATTCTTCAGGTATCATACATTTGGATCTGTTGTTGGACATTATCAAAACAATAACTATCCGATGGTCGGTTTGATTTCGGAAGACGCTACTGCCATCATTTTGTAAAGGGAGTTAAATCTGAGGTATAATGTAACATTGAATATTTTCTTTCCGTTTGGCTTTTCTCTGTTGTTTGGTTACGTTAAATTTTGAAAAGTTATTTTTAGTGATTATGGTAATAAAAAAGTTATTGGATGTTTGTAGCTGTTTTGATGTTGAATTGAATCAAACCGCGCATCATTTCAAGATTTTTACTTTTCCAAAGCCATTTTTCAAATCTTTCTCAATTTTTCCCAATTTTTCCCATTTTAACCGATCCCATTTTTCCCGAGTTTGTCCCAAATTTTCCTATTTATCCACAATTTTCCCCATATTTTTTCTAAATATCCCCTTATATATTTAATCATTTAAACACGAAAAAAAAAATATCTCTTTATCATCTCCCTTGGCACTAAGACTTTGATGTCACCTTCCTTGGATCAATCGTGGAGAGGATCCTTGTGAAGGAACTGCCTTCATACAATTTCGTCAAAGAAGATGGACAATATTATCCTCATCTCGTCTCGATTGCTTCAACACTGAAGAACAGATTAAATTCCTTGTGGGCAAACTTAATTTATTTCAATTTTGGTTTTAGTATTGTTAAAAATAACCAATAATCAATAATAATTTATAATCCAAGGTTTTTAAAATGTAGTAGAGGGATGCCTCCGAATACGATTGCCTTCCACCCCCCCCCCCCGGGCAAAATTTTTTTTACAAATTTGGTTTTAATAGTATTAAAAAAAACCAATAATCAACAATAATTTATAATCCCCTCCCCCCAAGAATAAGAGAACCGAGGAAAAAATAAACAACAAAAAAAACCCAAACCCAACCCATTATTCCTGAGATTTCCCAAAATTTTACCATTTATCCATAACTTTCCCCTTATTGTTGCAATACCCCCTTATATAAGAACTCACAAAAAACTCATGAATCTTAAAGAAATATTTGCCCAATGTTTCCTTCGCTGCTTCATCAGCTTTTGAATATCTTCGATGTATTGAATTTGTTTCTTCTGTTTAAAAAACAATTTCTAGGACGGAGTTAGGTCTATCCTGGGAATTTCAGGAATCGTATGATCTTCTTTCAGCTTCAGAGTGACAGCTCACAATACCAGTCCCAAATAACGATCTTTTTAATTGCCGTAAAAAAACACATGCTGCGCCATTAAGTTGTAGTTTTAGAGAAAGGTTAAAAATTTGTTCTTCATTGAATTGTTCTTTGAGTGTTATAGTGTATAACTCAGGAGACTCTTCTCTATGTTTTCTGACAAACTCATAATCTGGAATTTCTTTAGAGAGAATCTTCATCATCGAGCCCAGCAACAAAAAAGTTTTCCATTTTCCCAATTTTTCCTATTTTCCCTATTTTTTTTAATATTCGGAGGGATGCCTCCGAATACGATTGCCCTACCCCCCCCCCCCCCCCCCCCCCCCCCAAGAAGAAGAGAACCAAGGAAAAAATAAAACCAAAAACCAAAAACCCAAACCCAACCCATTATTCCTGAGATTACCCAAAATTTTACCATTTATCCATAACTTTCCCCTTATTTTTGCAATACCCCCTTATATAAGAACTCACAAAAAACTCATGAATCTTAAAGAAATATTTTTTCCCCCTACCACAATGAAACAGGAAATAGGAGTTTCTAGCAATTTCAATTAATGGACAAAAAGTCAGGTCATTTCTTGGAATTTTGAATTTTTATTCGGAAAAACAAATTAAGCTCATTGAATTTTATTCAGAAGAACGTGGACTTGAACGTGGAAATCATTAAGGGAACGTCACAATAAAGGTGAGGGAATGGAATATTATCTCAGTGATCAAACAAAACCTGTAGCAACACCTTCGGAATCTTTTCCAATTGTTCTTGTTTAAAACCCAGCTTTTTAAACTCGGACGCAGCGATGCAAATAAGAGGCCGCACTCCAGGAACTGGTCGGCGATTCAAAAAATCGTTTAGTCGCGTGATCCAATATTGATTTAAAAATGAGCGATCGTTAACGATGCTTTTGAGAATGGTATAGTCATGAGAATGGAAAACGAGACAAGTCGGCAATGAATTTTTGTAAGCTGCTATGTATGTGTGCAACAACAAAAAAGTTTTCAATTTTCCCATTTTTTCCAATTTTCCCAATTTGTCCCATTTTTCCCAATCCCATTTTTCCTCAGTTTGCCCCAAATTTTCCCATTAATTCATAATTATCTCCTTATTTTCCCAATATCCCCTCATATTAACTAAAAATATATTAATTTATTATTATGCAATGATTTTTCCCATTTGCAGGAACTTTATTTGATTTTTAATAACAAAGGTGTTGACCGACCAACTCCAAAGGCAAAAAATTGAGCCGTGGGCCAAGTCGCTTTCCGTGAATGGTAAAGGAATCGACGAGCTCATTGGAGGGCCAAAAAACTCGTTTTACAAGGCATGGCTCGACAAAGAAATCGAACAAGTTTCTATTGTCGTCGGCGAGATTGACAAGGTGCGCGACTTTTTGAACGAGGACCCTGTCTCGGCGGACGTTGAACAACAGTTGACGAAATGCTGGAAATATTGGCGTACTGCGGCCGAAGACTGTCAGAAGGCTCTCGAATCAGAAAAATCGAGCAAGCAACACAGATTTGTGGTTACTGCCAAGGATGAGCACCGAGGTAAGCTGGTATTCACCAAAAATATATTAATCATTATAAAAAGCTTCAACAACAAAAAATTTTCCATTTTCCCATTTTTTTTCCAATTTTCCCAATTTGTCCCATTTTTCCCACATTTCCCAATCTCATTTTTCTTAGTTTGCCCCAAATTTTCCCATTAATCCATAATTATCCCCTTCTTTTCCCAATATCCCGTCATATTAACTGAAAATATATTAATTAGTTATTAAGTAATGATATTTCCCATTTGCAGGGACTTAATTTGATTTTTAATAACAAAGATGTTGACCGACCAACTCCAAGGGATGCTGCAACTGCAACCAGACTGGCGAAAACGAGGCAAAATTCTTTAGGCTTCAAAATTAGGAGTAGGGGGGACATAAGGACAATAGGAAAGGGCGCGGGGGTGGGGATGAGCAAAGCGCCACCTATGAACATATGACCCCATTTTGTAAGAGCTTCGGGTGTTTGGTGGATAGATGGCGAAAGAGTCAAGTCGACGAACTTCCCCTTCTCCCTGCTTCTCCTACAAATCAAACAGTAATATCTTTTAAACAATTCATTTTAGGTATAGGAACATTCATTAACTCACCATTTATTTTTTAATGCTTTTTTCTGATATTGATGTAAAAAAATACATGGCCGACATAGGAATGGTCGAAGAATCCAGTCCTTTGGTTAGAGTAGTCCAATAAGTCCATGTTTAAACTAACCGAGAAGGAAAATAAATCAGTTGACGAAATAAACGGAAGGCGTTGTCCACATCGTCTTATTGTGTTTATACATTGTAGGTAATTTGTGTTGGGTAAGAGTAAGATTTTTTAGCATTCTTATAAAATATGAAAATATTTTTTACCCTTTATTTTTAAAATATAAAATGGCCGAGAAATTTAAAAATAAATAAGGAAAGAAAACTTTGAAGAAAAATATAAAGAGAAAAGCGTATAGGATTTGCGACTCTTTTCAAATTTCGTATCATAACGGAGTTGAAATATGGTAAGGGCCATAACCACTGTGCCACTTTAGTTGAATTTCAAATTGGAGTAAATAAAATTAATGGTAAAATAAAGCTCTTTATTTAAGGGGAATATTTCTACGGGTATACCGACTGTGTTATAAATTCGGGACAGCCCTGAGGCAATTTTTGAATAATTTCATAAAATGGTTCTAAATTGAGTTGACCCCTTTAGCGGGTGATATTTAATTTCGTTGGGTATCGACTCTACCCACTGTGCCAGAAGACATGTAATTTGCATTGCGTTAAACAAGACTATTTCTAAAAAAACCTCATTTTTTAAATGGAATAACTTTACGGCTATACTGACTGTGTTATAAATTCGTGACAGACCTGGGGCAATTTTTGAATAATTTGGTAAAATGACTTGACGTGGTATTGAACCCATAAGTTGTTATTAGGGAACTTCGTTGGGTATGGACCATACCCACTGTGCTACTTTACTTGTGCATGTATTGTGTGGTAAATAAAATTACTGTTTAAATAAAGCTCTTTATTTAAGGGGAATATTTTTACGGGTATACTGACTGTGCTATAAATTCGGGACAGCCCTTAGGCGATTTTAGAATAATTTGGTAAAATGGTTTCACCCGGTATTGAACCCACTAGCAGTAAAAGCCAACTTCCCATTGTGCCACTTTACTTGCTTGTATGACTGTGGTAAATAAAAGTGGTGGTAAAATAAACCTCTTTTTTTAAAACGAATAAATTTTACGGGTATACCTACTGTGTTATAAATTCAGAACACCCCTGAGGCGATTTTCAACAAATTTCAAAATGTTTCTCCATTTGGAGTGGAACGATGAACACCAAATGTAAAAGATGCAATTACAAGACTATTGCCACTGTGCCAAACTATTGTTTTAGTATTGAGCTTATCTTTTATTAAAAATGAATCAATTTAAAAAGGGAATTAAAGTAGAATCGATGTAAATATTCAGAATGCTAACTACAGTTATGAACAATATAAGAGAAACCCTTACCTGTGACCGAACACACATTTCGTTATTATCTGAAATCTTCAGCCGATGACGATAACCACTCTGCCAATTTGATGTTAGCTAACAAAATGTAAAAGAAAAATAGTATTTTGTAGGTTTTAAACATACAATTTCTTTGACACTTCTACTAGTGCCATCTGGCGAACTGGTGAACTTTTATTTGTCCCGTTTTTGTGTGTAAGGGTGTCCCGAATTTGTGTTATGGCCTTATGGGTTTTATTCCCAGCAAGCTTGTTTCTCAATTATTCAGTGAATTTGATGACTTTAATTAGTTTTTTTATGGTTTATCAAGAGCATTTTCCGGGTTCTTTGATTTAAGTCTAAATACAGTGTGAAATAACTTACAGATTTGCTATTTCAGACATATTTAGACCCCCCAAAATTTTTTTCCAATTTTTTTTTTATGGTTTTCTTTATTATGTTTTAGGAAAACTTCATATAAATACATCAAACTAGTTGGATAAACACATAGGAAAAAGTAAATCCTTTTTATTTTTATTATTTTACCGCACGAAATTAGCTTAATTGTCCTTTTATTCAAAAATAGCTTATTTCGTCCCGAATTAGAAATTGTCAGGCCTGTCCCGAATAAGGAACTTTACCCTATTTGTTTTCTTTCAGCGTCACAACGCTGCCTTCCTATCCCCTTGAATTGCTTAAATTCCGCCACCTCCTTTGTTCTCGGCTCAGCTCCCCCTTGCGAAATTTACCACAAGGGCCCGCAAGTTCGCCTCGAACGCTCTCCATCCCCAATTTTCTAAAACAACGCCATTAATACTGAGTCATTATTTTTCACCATAACAACTACACCCGTTCCTCGGAGGTAGTTAGCTTTTGCATGTTGACCTCAATTGACGAATTGCTTTCTCCTTTTCGTCTTTTGTCATTTGGGAACTAGTGGTCGACTTTTGTAGTGGGTTAATAGGTTTCGGGCATTTGTTTAACCCATTTTCCTTCTTGTCGTTAGTTAAATGACAGTTTAACGATTGTTGTGTTTGGAATTTTGCGTTGCAATGTTTGCATTGAAACCATTTCTTCCCCAACTTGGTTTGAAATTTGTCACTCCACTTTTTTTCGGCCCACCTGCACTCTATCGGAAAATGCATTTTTTAAATGTGTGCTTCAACATCCTTTTCGGTGTGTATGCTGGAATGCATACAGAAAGGATACAGCCATTTCTTATTTTCTTTATCCTCCAAAAGAAAAAATGGTGAATATATTAATAACGAGAATAAAAAAACGCTGATTAAAGTCATATAAGATACAATGATAGTTAATTAGATAAATTACTGCTTACCGTAGGGCAAGGCTCAGGGTAGTTCTTGGAAGGTTAGAATTTCTCTTCTGATTTGTTTTTTCCTTCGTTTTGCGTGAGGTTGGACTGATTGGGAAAAAGGTAACCACAAACCTGCAGGGCCACACCCAACCCTTGCAGACAGTTTTGTGGTGTCAAATGGGAAAAATTACCTGAATTCATCCCAATATTGACTTGAACGCCAAAATTATCCCGTTTGACTGGATTTCTTGCGACTGATTTGCAAGACCATTACCTTCACTTTATGTTAAGCGAGGAACGGGTGTAGTTGTTATGCCGAAAAATAATCACTCTGTATTAATGACGTTGTTTTAGAAAATTGGGGATGGAGAGCGTTTGAGGCGAACTTTCGGGCCCTCGTGGTAACTTCCGCAAGGGGAATGAAAAAAACTGATTGGAAATTCACTCTATAATTTTCCATTTGACAGAACACATTCTAAAGGAAGAATAGGCCTTGATGAAACTCTCTTTGAACAATTCTTGATCGTGGAAAGGTTTCTTGAAATGATACAACCAATCACAATCTGGACATATACTTCTTCTCGTATTACAGAGATATTTGTGTAAAAAAAACAAAGTTAACTATTTAAGTAAAACCAAAATGGCGGCCAAAAATAAATCCCCAGGGTAAAAATAAACTCGGTGTCCCGACCCAAACAAAATTTAGTGAACCGGGCCATCATTTTTTGAGTAATTTAATTACCCGGGCCACAGCCTTACCCTCAGTGCAATTTAAATTTGGGCAGTGCAATGATCGAGTAGTTTAATCTACAGCCATATTTCCATCGATGGACAAAATGACTTTACCTTAATTAAAATACCTTTCCTTCGTCAATAAATACTGAAATCGAAAAAAATAACGCGACTAAACATTTTGTCGATTTCCATGGAAAAATCCATGGCAAATATTCCAGAAAAATCTAATAAAAATTGTACAATTTCAGCAATAAAAAAAAACAGATAAAATTCATTATGTCAAATTTACGTTTCAGGGCAGTAAAAACACAGCGAATAAAAAACGCGACAAAACATGTTATCGAAAAAAGCTGCAAGATTAAAAAAAAACATCGGATCGGATACAATCCTATTGAACCAGGCAATTTATTCAAATTTTTATTTTCCGTTTTTTCTTTAAAAAGTGTATAAATCTAAGAAAACAACGCGACAAAACATTTTGTCAAAGTTTTCGTCGAAGATAATCAAATATATTGGAACCAAAATTTAATGAATCAATAATTTTCACTTATTTTCCTATTGCTTTTTTCAAAACCAGAAGAAAATAAGAAATTAAAGCAAAGCAACACGACAAAACTTATAATCGAAAAAAAAAACTGTAAAATAAAAGACAATTTAAAGAAAATAGCAAAAAATCTATTAAACAAGGCAATTTATTCACATTTTTTTCCCCCTATTTTCCTAAAAAAGTGTAAAAATCTAAGAAAACAACGCGACAAAACATTTTGTCGAAATTTCTGCCGAAAAAAATCGAAAAATTTTGGTAAAAAAACGAAGTAAATGAATAAATAATTATCAATTATTTTCGGAGTCGTTTTTCAAAAACAGAAGAAATTAAGAAATAAAAAAAACAGCAACGCGACAAAACCTATTATCGAAAATATTGAAAAATAAATAGTAATGATCCCATAATAAAAAATATTGGAGCCTTAAAAGAAAAAACTTTAGATATCGCGACAAAACTGTGTATCAAAACGTACCATGCTTCCGACGTAATGTTTTGTCACGTTAATATTGTCGGCGACAATATGTTTTGTCGCGTTGCCTGAGACCAGGTTGAGAAAAGGGGAATGTCTTCTAAGTTTCTTCTACCAATCTCTTTGAGGAAGGCTCTTATCCATGTGGCATCTTTCGCTGCTGCTCAGGTGAGAACAGGATTCTATACTCCCGAGTTCCAGCTAGGTAGCGGAAGATCCGCTTCACAGCTTTCCAGTCCTGGACTCCTGGATTGTGATTGAATTTGGCCACCTGTCCAACTGCGTACGAGATATCAGGTCTTGTTGAAGTAGAGATGTACAGAAGTGCTCCAACTGCTTCCTTATATGGGATTTGCTTCATCTCTTCTACTTCTTTATCGGTTTGTGGGGACATATCCTAGGACAGCTTCA
This sequence comes from Daphnia galeata, assembly GCA_030770115.1. Classification (NCBI taxonomy): domain Eukaryota; kingdom Metazoa; phylum Arthropoda; class Branchiopoda; order Diplostraca; family Daphniidae; genus Daphnia; species Daphnia galeata. Next base: position 3,731,088 of record CM061122.1, read on the forward strand.
GGCCTGGTTCAGCTGGAGTAGACACACTGTTGCAGTCTCCCATCTTGAATTTCTTCAGGATGGTGTCAACAGCGTCAGGCTGTGATATGCTTTGATGCCTCCTTTCCCTGTCCCGGTCAATTGTGATTCCCAAAAATCGTCCTGCGGGGAGACTAAGTAATTCAAACTTCGTTTTAAGATAGTCCACAAATTTTTCTTTGCTTTTCTTGTTGGTACCGCAGATAAGACTATCATCAACGAAAAAAATAGCTAGGATCCAACTTCCTTCTTCGACAAGATGATAGACACACTGGTCTTCTTCGGAGCGAATAAGGCCATAAACAACGATGGCGTCATTGAGTTCAATGCTCCACGCCCGGTGCTTGGAACAGTAAAACCCCCTTTGAATATTGGTACAAGAAGAAACCAGACATTTTTCATTTCAAAGTCTTTGGGTGCCGTGTCTTTGTTCATGTGCCTGACGAAAAAAGAAGAAAACTGGATCCCAAAGCAACAGAGGGCATGATGATGGGATACTTGGATGAATCTAAGAGTTGCTACATGGTTGGACCATTTAATTTCTGATTTTTATTTAAATCTTATACCAAATTGCCTGTCGCAGATCTGGGACCCTATCACCAGAAAGCTCTTGATCAGTAGAGATGTCATATTTGAAGAGGAATCTATGATGAAGTTTTAAGGCTCAGATGGCACAAAGGAGGAAGATTATTTCTCTATTTTTCCAATCATCGACAACGAAGTTTCCTGCTGAAATAAATGAGAATGTCCTTATGGAACAAGGAGACAGGGTGAAGTGGTAGCCCAAGATCAGGTCCAGAACAAACTCGATGCTCACTTACCAGATGAACCAATCGTCCATGAACAAGAGGACAATCAACTGGTCAACCAACCTAGACCTGATGGTGCTGATGAGGATATCGAAGAATTCTTTCATGGATGGGAAAATCCACCTTCTAATCCTCCAGCTGCACAACTTCGTCGCTCGTTGAGGACTCCAAAACCGACTGAAGAGTATCGCCTATTCAGAGGATACCCCCTACCACCATCATCTCTACCTGAACTGCTTAACAAGTCGGAGACTGATAAAGCTACCTGTTTATCAACGAAGATATTTAGAAAGCAGGATCTCACCTTTCAAGAGACCCTGTCGTCAAAAGAAGGGGAGCTTTGGGGGATAGCAATGGACGATGAGTATGCATCTCTCATGAAAAATAATACTTGGAACCTTGTCCCACTACCCCCTGGTCGCACATCAATCAAATGATGGGTCTATGACATCAAGCCAGGCTACGAGGGAGTTCCGGAACGTTATAAGGCTCGACTCGTCGCTCTAGGATGCTCCCAAAATCCTGGACTAGATTTCAACCAAACGTATGCTCCAGTGGTAAAGCTGTCAACACTTCGACTTATCCTCGCTCTGATTGCTGTCCACGACTTGGAGGTTCTTTAACTTGATGTTAAAATGGCTTTCTTACATGGACGACTTGATGAAGAAATTTACATGTGCCAGCCAGAGGGGTATGTAGCTCCAGGTCGTGAGAAATATGTGTGTCGTCTGGTCAAAAGCCTTTACGGGTTGAAGCAAGCACCTCTCAGGTGCTCGCTCCATTTTTCCACAACTTCCATGGTGTAGTGGTTATAGCTCTTGGGTGGTAATTCATGTTGAGCACTCATGTTCCGAGTTGGAATCCGGTGGCGGGCAAAAATTTTTCGAAAAAAGGCTCTCAGGTACCGAGAAATAAAATAGGGGTGATCCCTCAAGGGACGAGGGGTGGGCTCAGGTGTGCGCAAAGGGGCGGCCAAGGACGCTACGGAAGCCCGGTAAACCAAAAACTTTAAAGTCGATTTACTCAGGGATGCGTTCATTTGCACAAACTTTCCCATATACCATTCGAATCAGCTTAACGAGCTCTTTCGAATTGCGTTAAGTTTGATTAGATTGGAGATTCCGTGCCACTCTAGGCCACTGCCGGAAATTGATACATCAACAGGTAATTCAATCTAGTTTCCCAAACAGGTCTTCTTTCACTCTGGATGTTCTGACTCTGGGCTTGATTACCGGCGTCCCCTTCCTTGATCGGAAATAGTAGAGCGTTAATAGCTCCAATATTTTCCTTAATAGTACTCCGGGGTTCCGGTGTAGGCTGTTTCTCGCAGATATCCAGCTGCTTTTGGCTAACTGCTTTGATCGTGTCGATCCTGATTGTTGCCTTGCCCAATGGAGTTTTCTCCTTTTGTTGTCTAAAAGGGGTTGAAGTAGATGGTTGAGGTTCCTTCTGGGAGGCCATGGACACGTCCTCGTCTTCCTTCTTGTTCTTCTCACGCACGATGACTGCTGTGTACACAGAAAATTCTAGGATGTGTATGCCGCTATCCTTGGTAAACTCGTTCATGTGCTGTCTCAGCTCGTTGTATTCCTGGTTTTCAACGACTGAATGTAAATCTTCTCCCTCGCTTCTTGGGCTTGCCGGGCTAGTTCTTCGTTTTTCCGGGACTCTTGCGCTCTGCGCTCTTTTTCCTCGTTCACCTTACTTAGGGCGCATTTTGGCGTGAACCGTTGGTTCAACTTTTAGGGTCAACGGCTGTTTTTCATCAACCCCCAGTAGAGGGTTTTACTTCCCTAGCAGCGGTTCTCGGTAGGAAGTTGGTAACGGTTACAATTTACCATGTTTTTACCACTGAATATTGGTAATTATAAAGGCTTAATTACTTTCACCAAAACAAATGGGGGCCATCCAAGCACTGTGGGCTAGAATACGCACTGCTGGAGTAAACTTGCGGTTTAAACCCCGGTAAATTGCCATTTACCGGTTTTTCTCACTGGTTTTTTTACCAGATCTTTACCTTGAACCGCCGCTAGGGTAACGTCAGTTGCCATATCCGTTTTAGCGTCAACCCAATTTTTCAGTTGAACTTAAAAAGTTGAATTTCGTCAACGGTGGTCTGGAGCACCGTTGAGCTCTCGTTTAACTATAAAATTCACTTGTTTACTTCACTTGTACTTTTTTTAATCACCTGTATGCTTTGTGGTAATATAAAGAAATATTGCAACCTTGTATTTCGAAGACAGTTTTATTAAGGAAAATATTCTCATAATAATTCAAACTTTTTTAACTCTTATTTTTACTAATTGGAATTACAGTGGATTTAAATGGAAAATAACGTTGAGGACACCGATTCAAAGGAACCAACAATCAAGAAAGAATGTTGGAATGGCAAAAAAACTGCAAGTCAAATTACTATTGTTAGTGAAGCAACTGAAATTTTTTTGAGCAAGTTTTATTTTTAAATTTACATTAGGTATTTTAAATTTATGAATGATGTTTTTGTTAGGGTTATTGAAGGATAATTGGGAGTCAATGAGCGACACAAAGACTAGTAAGAAGCTAATATGGGATGTCATTGCAAATGGGTTGGAGGAAGCCGGTTTCACTGTTCGAGGTGTTGATCAAGGAAATACTTGCAAGACCAAATAGGAAAATTTAAGGAAAGACTACAGATCATACCTTTCCAAATTCCAACAAACTGTAAGCAGTGCCTCTGACACAAAAAAAAACAAAATTCTTCGATGAAATTGAGAAAATTTTATAGGTATTCAACAAGATCATTTTATATGATTGATTTAATTTGTTTTTATTCTCGTATTCTAAATGTTTATAACAAGTTCAAATAATCATTCTAATAAACCACCATACGTGAGTGATTCTCTATCAAAAACACTAAATCCCAGCAAGTTTCAAGACACTGAAAAAAAGGGTAAAATTATAACATTTCATTACTATTACCCAATTGTAAATAAATTATAATTAATTCACAGACACAAAAACTGATCAAAAAACCTCGAAAAAAGAAACTGGTGACTCTCTAGCTCAAACACAAAAGCCGAGCAAGTTTCAAGAAAAAGAAAAGAATGGTATAACCTATAACTATAATATTTCATAAATAATACACAATAATGAATTTTTCAATTATTTCGCAGATTCATCCACCGATCAAAAAGAAGCATCAAAAAGAGGAAGGAGGGAAAAACAAGAAACATCGACAAAGGAGACAGATGGAGATGGTAATTCTCGCATTTCAGATGATGACATTTACTGCGATAGCCTAGATGAGAAATCATCCAATGATGGAATCACAAAACCCCCCAAAAAAGAAGTAGCAAATCTTCAAAAGCTGATGAAGTCTAGGAAGTGTTCAAAGATATGAGAAATCAAAGGAATGAACGTCGTCGTGAAGAAAGACTTGAAAGGGAAAAAAGACACAACGGGCGAATGGAGAAAAGTCAGCAGACTATTGATGTTATGAAGAGCCTGATTTCAATTACTTCCAATAAAAAACAAGGAAGTCATAAAAAAATAAGTCTCCTCCAAACAAGCAGAGCAATTCCAATTCATCTAAGGAAAATATGTCCTCAAAAAAGAGAAACCGATCTCCTTCGCCGAAAGAATCAACATCATCATAGTGATGAACATTTCTCTTCATCTGTTAATTAATAGTAAACAAATTTATATGGTTATCAATATTTTTTATAAATTTTAAATTTCTCTTTAACTTAGGACCACAATTTTGATTCAGCCACGCACTTCGTAGATGATGTTAATACTTCGTTTCATGGTTTGTTTACGTATTGTTTTTATTCATCAATAAGAATGTTATTGTAACTCGAAGTTCCCTGTAAACGTGGATATCGTTTCGTTATATTACCGTTTTTAGTCATAAAAATCGTAATACAGGATCTTTTTAAACTGAATATTGAAAATGTGAACATTTATAATAACGACGTCTACGAAAGGCAATGACAGGACGCCTTGTTCGTAATGAATTACATATATGTTGCCGTTTCATTTCAGCCAAACGATCAATCCTTCCTCCATGAAATGGTACACAATTTACATTACAGTGCAGATTGTTTCGGGAAGCAATCCCCCATAGAACACATGTGAATGCAGATATTTTGCAAAACACAAGTCACAACAATGTTTACTCCCATTTTAATAGTTGTGTTAATATCAATACATCGTTTAAATCGGTTTTTTACATCACCCAAAGCAAGTTCAATAGTCATTCTGGTGGACGATAGCTTCTTATTGAAAATATTTTTAGCCGGCTGCAAATATCCATTAATTTTCTTAAATGGAGTCATCATCCAAGTTTTCAATGGAAATGCAGAATCAGCAATTATATAATATGTTTGAGGATTGAAATTTGGTTTCTTTGGTCTTCCAATTTTTGGAAAAGTGATGAATTTTGGAAAACAGTTGAATCATGAACACTTCCAGGAAAAACCACAAAAAAATAGGAAAAAGAACGATCAGGAAGAGCAGCAGCCATCAAATTGAAGCTATAAAACTTTTTGTAGTTTCTATACGGAACTTGATTTGGTGCTTTTGGGCGAAATGGTATGTGGCAACCATAAAGAGCAGATACTGCTCCAGGAAAATTTGCCTTTTTCATAAACTTTACAGAAACTGAACGAATATTTTGTCTGGTTGGGAATTTAATGAAATCAGATTGTTTCTGAAACATAAATTTGCAAAACTCTCCTATAACGTTGCAAATTGTTGATTCTGTATGATTAAACTTGTCTGCAAGCAGCCTCATAGATCCCTGATTTCCTAAATACTGTAGAGTAATATGCAAAATCTCATATAGGGGTTATAGGGGTAAATCTCTCAGGGGTTCACAACCACCATGAAATGTTACTTGACATCGGAATAAATTATTTTGAAGATAGTCTAATAGATACTGGAAAGTTGCTCTGGTCACTCTGAAAAGGCGAAAGAAATATGCATCACAATAAAGACTGATGACGTTGAGATATCCAACATGTCTGGGATGTCTTTCAATATCATAGATTCCCATAACACCAAGCATTCCTTCATCTTCAAATTCAGAATCTTCCTCCTCGCTACTCGATTCATCAATCTCATTGCACACATATGATACCAATAGATACATTGTTCTCATATCTGCCATTTTTCCTATTCAAATGAAAATATGTTTTACTAATAAAGGCAATTAGACACACAATATAAAACCGATTTCTCAGTGAACACTAGAGCAAAATTTAAATAAATTTTAGAGTGATTTTATCTTACAACAATCATTAATGACAATAAACAAAGGGAAAATGGGAATAAACAATAGCCCAACACCTGGCGGAAATAAATGCATCAACTGATATTTTACGTAGTTGAACTGCACAGTTGAACCATGGTTGAACCTAATATTGAAAACCATTTTATTGTCAACGCCGCAAAATAGTTAAACTAAAAACTTGAACTAATGGTTCACGCCAAAATGCGTCATATACTCTCTTGTTCGGCCTCAGTTAAGGCGAGTGTAGCGGAACGAGGGTCACGGTAAGGGTCGTTCCTTATCTTTTCTCTGTGCTCCTTTTATGCCGACGGAGCTTCAGTCTGGTACGCGTACTCTCCTTCCCCTACAGGAACCCTGTTTTGCTGCTTGTTATGGCCAGGCTCTCAATTCTGCAACCGCTCCAGCTAGATGAGTTGGTGGTTGATTAGCTGGGCTCACCACTGAAATCAAAGTAACATGCTCGTTAAAAAACGGTTCGAAGGACCATACAGGTGTTGCCCTACAGGTGTTGCCCTTTCTTTCTTCGCATTCAATGCAAATTTCTTGGAATTTTTCTGCACGAGGTTTCTCTGAAGGAATTAAACAAAAACACATGACTTGCTCGCAATTCAATTCGGGAAAGCATCAGTTAGACTATTTAGACGAAAATTAGAGGAAGACTATTTAGAGAAAACATCAGATGTTTCCTCATGTCAATCAGCTTGCGAATCAGAACCAAATATATTCTTTAGGATGTCTAACATAGTTAGTCCAGGAAGAAAGAATTGCTTGGGTAGCTTCTGCCGCTCTCTTTTTTGAATATTTACACAACATTTTTTAACTATCTTCTGTCGTGTACGAGTGATCACTATCGAAAATTTCCCACTCTTCCATCCATGATATTTCAGAACGTCTCCCTCAAATTCTGGAGGATCAATTCCCCTTTTTTTTTGTCTCTTCGGAGTTTCTACTGGTCCAATTCTAATTTTGAATAAGTCTGCCTGATCCCGCTTTGTGCGTAACGCATGTCTTTCATCTAGAAACACATGTATTCTCAATTCTCTAATTCCTCTCTTCATTCAATAGGATTGTCTCGCTTGTCTCTGACCGTTTTCGGCTGAGACTGCATTGAATATGCCGCAGATATCTCTGTGTTCCGCGGCTATGTTGTTTTCATCTTGTATAAGGTCTCCCACTACCGGAGGTATAGGCGGTGAGGGTGTGCCGAAAAAATTTTTGTTATATTCCAAATTGTATGTATCCCAAATTCAGAGTTAAATTTATTTTATCGGTCGACAAGCAGCCCCAACCGCTGAATCTGTCACCAGTGTCACCTGACCAACTACTGGTGACATTGGTTTATCAACATTCTCTGCAACATTCTCGCTTCTCTGCGGCCGGCTGGAGAATGTGCCAACATCATCGGAGATGGAGGCAAAAGTTTATTTTTCTATATTTTTCGTATAGAATAGAGAGAGAAACCGCCAAAAAGACATTATTCTAATTACAGGTTGGCCAATGGGCCATATCACGGGGTCCCAAAAGCTGGTATGTTAACTTATTATATGAGTAGCTCACCTCATTATGCTCTACAATCGAGGAGCTCTAGCATAACGCCGGCGTTGTATACACATAGAAAAAGGAAAAAGCCCATGAGAAGTATAGAAAGTGAGAAATTGGTGATTGGCCATGGCCAAATATTTAAAAAGCCCTTTTTTTACTTCTTTCCACCACCACCACCATCAGTATAGTCATAATATACATCAACAGTTTCAGCTCACAAAATAAGCCAAGTCGGACAATTTTTTTTCTCCCCATCTCGTTCGTCAATTGAGAATAAGTTGAACAGTTACACAGTTCCAAAGTTTTAGAAAACTCCCGGGCTATTTAAATTTCAACCAGGAGAAAAAGCCAAAATAGCTTCAATAAAGCCATTATGTTTAGATTTGTTGGCTAAGATGCCATTTGTCGTTCCAGTGCCAATGGGAAATCCGAATTCAAAATGTAATTCAGCAACTAGGAAAGTTATTTGCCTGCAAAATTAGTAGTTCCTGCTGACCCTGCATCTGTTGATATTGAGGATAATCAAACTACTAAGAAAGTTAACGTTGCTTTAAAGAATTGTGTTTGGAGACCTATGTTTTTTTTTTCTTCTTATTTTTGGTTGCTATTGTTACTGGTGGGAATTTCAACAAGTTTACAAGTTACGGCTAGGAAATAAACACAACACAATTATAAAGGAGGTTTCAATTGGGTTTTAAAAATGGCGTAATTTTGAATTAAGAATCTAAATTAAAAAATAACAAATCAGTTGATGGAGTTTAAAATAATATATTTTGTTTGGGTAAAAAACTGAAAAGAAAAAATTATTGACAAAATCCTAGAAGAGCAGCTGGTTGCGCCATGTTGTTGCATAGCCTACTAAATGTACTACTTAAAGCCTGGACCATCGAGCTCCAAAAGTGACAGACGCCTCAGGTTAGGGGAGGAGCTTATTCCAGAATGGACACTAGCGACACCACTAAAAAGTTTTAGAACTTCATTCAGTCTTCCTTGTATTGTGACCCGGGGGTATAAAGACTCGGGTGTTTAAGTTTTAACCGGCAAACCCAGGTAATCGGGTAAAACTTTTATTTAAATAAAAAGCAAGATGAAGTTTTGAACTCTAGACTGCATTAGACTTTTACCTAAGTTTACCGCTCTACTTAAATAGGTACCTAATAATAAAATATTAAATAAATTTTTCTTCCAGACCATGTCAACCATTACAAGCAATAATACAACAAAATTATTCGTAATAATGAATCAATTTACATAAACCTTTTGCTAGCGAAGTTTAGGCTTTATCATGTTTCATCTATTGAATCGATTATTTTATTTTAAAGCGCGTTAAGTAATAATGGAGCCTTTCAGATAACGCAAATCAAATATATATCGCTGGTTTCTTTCTTCATAAATATTAAAAGAAAAAGAATTATTTGTATGTATTTTTATAAATAATTTGGAAATATTCCTTATAAAGGAAGTATTCATTCAAAGCAAGTATATTGGGCGGAGATTTAAAAAAAATTTATATATTTTTGAGTAAGTTGTTCTTCGTCACCAATAGATTGCGCCACAGTCCATTCGACCTTGAAAAAAGGCAGGACATCTGTCAAAACCAATGCACGGGCGAGATAGCCATGGTTCAGGCTTTATGTAGTACATTTAGTAGGTTATGGTTGGTGTTAGTAGAAAGGGTAGGGGTTTGGATGTGTGTGTCCACGCAACACACACACACAAAATGTGACGACATCAACCAATAAAAGCCAAAAATGAATCCATAAATCTTATTTCAATGTTTTTTACCTCATCGATCACCACACATCAGTCCAATAATAAAAAATAAAAATAATAAAATAGCACCTGTCTTTTTTCATAGAGGGTAGTGATGGAATGAAAATTAGTAAACAAAATTGGTGTTGTTGATACAATAAACAGGAGATGATCCTATTTATAGGGGCAAAAAACGTACTCCCCTATATTTGGAACTCGTGTTACATAAAAAAGAGGGATTCCCCTATCAACCACACCTACTTATAAAAATGGAAGAAGAAAAAATAACACAGATTCATCGTGTTGGGTTTCTTTGTAATAACAAGTGTTACGTTATCAAATTGATCGTCCACTTGTCATTAAATTCAAAGAATTTTTTTTAAATTCTTATTCGAAATTCTTTTTGAAATTTCACCAATTTTACAAGCCGTCTGCCACTCAAACAGACCTTTTTTTTTTTTTTGGGGTGGGGGGGGGGGGGTGGTTTCATTTTTCGGAAAGCATCGCTGGGGGTCCAAAAAAATAATTAATAAATAAGTTTTGTCTATCCTAGTTTAGGAGTATGGGAATAGGAACCTAGATATAGAACATTTTCGCAAAAATTTTGCAATTCAAAGTGTTAGGATAGTCCAACTCTTCAAACAAATTTTAATCATCCATATTCGGCTCAGAAGCCAAGATATTTATGATTAAAATTTAAGGGCTAAAATTTCAAAAATTTCTTCGTGTTTTGGCCATGCCGGCCTTCATCCCATAAGCCACCTAGCAATGTAAATAACAACTTCCCCCCCTTCTTTGCCTTTATTAGGGTTTTTTGGGTGGCTGAAACAGTCGATCCAGAAATGGTGTTTCGGGGGTTGCTTCTAAAGGCAAAGAAGTGGGGGGAGTAGTTATTTAACTAACTTGTTTTTTAACTATGAAGATCACATCGTCAGAGAAAAAAGTTAATCCCGAGTCCCGACACAACTTGTACTACACTACATCAGTAACACGGTATTATGGATCTCAGACGTGGAATTATAAATGTCTAGGTAATTTGTGTGTTGGGTAAGGGTGAAAGAAGAAGATTTTTTAGCATTCTTACAAAATATGAAATACTTGGAAGGGAGTTGAATTCTTTCTTATATTCTCAGATCAGGGGAAATAAATATACAATTTATAAGAAACTATTCGATTGTTATTTTACATCATCCAATAACAAATAGAATTTCATCGTTTATTCTTATAGAAAATATCATGGGCGCATGATCAGCGACATAGCGTTATTAGCTGATGGAAATAATAAAGAAATTTACACATTTGCCTCCTATTATGTGTGATGTGCTATGCTGACCTGTACAGCAGTTATTTGTAGGGGTGTACGAGATGAGGTCACACACACATAAAAGATTGAATTTTATTTAGAAAAAAAAAACACAAGAAGAGAAAATGAGTTAGTCCTAGTCATCGGTTCGATGATGCATCCATCGACATCTCTTACATTCAATTAACAAAATCTTTCAATTTCAATTAACTTCTTTATAGAATAAGTTGGAAGAATTACCAACAGAAGTTATTCAAACTACTTTTCTAGACTCTTTGTCTTCGCAGAACAAATCCCTTTACACATTTTTCTTTCTCTCTTTCACTCTGTACAATCTCCCTTTCTCTCTCGGCCCCTTGCTTGTCTTTTTCGGTCAGTTGCCTCTCTTTCTTGGCTCACTGTCTGTCTTAATTTCCAATACAACCAATACATAAAAGGTTCAAAAAAATTAATCCCAACTTGTTTCCCTATCCATCCTGTTTTCTCTGTCTTGAAAAGAATTGTAATCTACCTGGGATTCCAAAAAAAGGAATGGATCACGTAATTTAAGGGGTTTTGCAACGAATGCAACCAGTTCCAGGAGTCCTACCTCTTGTCTGCATCAGAGAGTTTGAGATCAGAAACCTTAAATTCAAACAACAGAATTGAAAAATTTGCCGAAAGAGCTGTTGGTGTTTCATTACTGAACTAAAATTTGTTTCCACCACCTTCATTGTGCCGTTCCGTCTACAAATATCCTGTGTAATTTCTGAATAAAAATTCCAAAGATACGATCTGTCTCTTTGTCCATTAATTTAAAATGGTGGGAGGCTTAAAATACGGGGGGCAATCATATTCAGCAGCCTCCCCTCATTATATTTTTAAAAATTAGGATTATAAATTATTGGTGATTAATGTTTATTTTTAATACTATTAAAACCAAAATTTGAAATAAATTTAACAAAACCATACCTTTTCGAATCAGCATCTTATCTTTAGACTTTTTATCCATCAGACAGTGAAGGTCGTTTGAGGTAGCAACATAATTGACAAGGGCAATAAAATCTGCCTTAAGCAACTTAGTTTGAAGTTTCGTGAGTATGTGGGAAACATTCTGAATGTCGAAATCACAAGTTTTTATTAGTCAGTCACATGACAACACCGGACATCATCTCAAGAAAAACGATACTCTTCCGAGTTTGTTGGAAAATCAGAAATTTTCATTCCAATTATTATGTGCTCGAGCATGAATTTCATTTCGCGACTGTTACCATTGGATCCATTTGCAATCATATTGGTTTCTTATTTTTTTAAGCATTCTCTAACGTAGGTATGCCTATTCTTCACATAAAAAATGTCATCTTATTATCACTGACGAAAGTTCCAGTTAAAATAGCAGGAGCGCAATCGCCCATCGAATGGTCCATTATTAAGAACAAAACTATGGATGCCTTGAAGTGCTTGAAGTACTGAACCATGTCTTCGACTGAATTCACGACAACACAATATTTACTATTAGACAAACCGCTATCCCAAAGTGGAAGGTTCTCCCAAGATAAGATTATATCTTAGATTGAACTCGATTTTTGAAAGGATGGCAGTGACAGTAGCGTCTTCCAAAGTCGTCTTTTTTGCCCTGCAATTGTGAAATATCCTTTCTGTATGAATCATACATTTTTGGTGAATACTTATATGAGGGGATATTGGGAAAAGAAGGGGAAAATTATGGATAAATAGGAAAATTTGGGAAAAACTAAGTATAAATTATACTAAATTTTCCTATTCCTTTACGAAATATTCGGTGAAAATGGGAAAAATTGGGGGAAATATGAGTTTAACTTCCAACAAGAATATTTGTTATCATAGACTTTTTTTGTGGGCTGTTTCCATGAAAATGAGAGAAAATTACTTCTTTCTTGAAATTCCCCAGCTCCCGCGTACTCCGTATCAGAAATTGGTGTTGAAAAAGAACAAAGAAATGCAAATAATTGAAGAACTTCAAGATCTGAAGAAACAGCGCCGCAAGTATTGGTCATATCAGGTCATTCTTGTTAGTTTTGAGAGTTTAGATAGCAATCATCATTAATATGTAACACGTAAAAGTTGTACAACTGCATATCATACATACCAGCAAATCGAGTAATTTGTTTGCTGATTGTGAAATGGACTGATGAAGACAGGCTTTAGATTCAGCATCAGCACGAGGAAGATTTCCTATAGTTGCTCTGGCGATTGGCCGGCAACAGCAGGCCTTAACCCTACACAAAAAATAAGAAAGAAAAATGTAGGGGAGACCGGGGCTATATGGGACAAATTTTCAAAAAAATTTCAATTTGTATTTTTTAGTACAAAATTAAACGGATTTTTCATTTTTTTGTACACATATAATAGGGAATTTCTTTCCCTCTTCATATCTTTTTTCAGAAATCATTTATTAAAACCCTGTAATTAACTACTATTTTTTTAATGACTAGATCTCTTTTTGTCGTACGGGAAAAGGGACGGGGTTACCTGGGACACTTCAATTTTTGGGTCAGTCCATGCCAACTCAGTTTTTTTCGTCGCAAAAATTTTGAAAATGCTTGATTTTTTTACTGCATATTCCTTCTGCTATCTATATTTATTGTTCCAAAGGAAAAAAATTTAAACGTAACAGGAAGCTTGTAATAAAATATCAAAGTTTTTTACTTTTTACTCATTTCTGTTCGGGTTTTAGCGTTCAAATTGATTTTTGGCCCGTTTTAATTTCATTCAAAATTTGAAAAAAATTAGGAAGCGAAAGAGAAAACCCTTTCCTTTTTTTGGTATGTTTTTTGAAGAAAATATTATCTGGTCATGTCGTAATCTTCATTAAACGATTTTAAGTTAAACTGCGTGCCGACAAAATCTTTTAGCTCTAATAGGATTGATTTTTAGCAGAGTGATAGATTACAGTGCATAGAATAACCATACAAAAATTAAAGTTTTACACGCATTTTGTTTAAGAGTTATGGAATTTAGAAATTGAGATATTTTCCCTATGCTTTACATGGTGCGCGCCTCTTGGAAAGCGCTCCCCTCTCCCACACCATAGTTAAGGGGTGCGCGCGCGCCATGTAAAGCATAGTGAAAAAATTTCAATTTTTAAATTAGTTGGCATAGACTGACCCTTTTTTATTTTGTAGCTATAATGAAGTAATATATTTAAAAAACTGAGATACCCATTGTATAAAATTTTATAAATGAGATAGCCATGTGTAAAATTTCCTTTTCATTGTTTATACATAATTCGTGAAAAAATACAAGTACAATGTAGAAATTTGTGTGAAACAAAAAATTCTTCAAAATGCCCATTTTTTATGACTCCTCCCATTTGGGCTGGCCTAAACATGTCCAAAATAGCCCCCAATTGAAATGCCCCGCTTAACCCCGCATGACTTTCCGAATAATTTTAATTATAACGACTTAACTATAACAGCTACACAAATTTACTGTGTACAAAAAAAATTAAAATGAATTCCACATCGAATGGTCTATCTCCTTTTTTAAATTATGTTCCTGCAAAATGAAATTATTTTAGTTTTAAACATTTTGCGATTTTTCACCGCCACCCCCACCCCAAACAAAATGTTTGTCACTTATAACTCACAAAGTACTTGTACGATTCCTTTGAAATTTTTTCTCACTGTGCGTTATATTAATCCCCATGTATGTTTAGAAAATTATTAAAAAAATGTTACGGGAACATGCTGAAAACTGCGATATCCCATCCAGCCCTCTGTCCCATATAGCCCCGGTCTCCTCTATAGATAAAAGTGTAATCAAAGTAGTTTGCAAAACATAGGCATACAAAGAAAAGAGTGGAGGAAGGCATACAAATTTCATTTGGTTTGCCTTGCACTCTTCTAAAACTTTCTGGGAAATATGACTAGATAAATTTTAACCGATGATGGCATTTTTACCATTTTTCGTCTTTAAGCAGGGCAAGGCAAGTGAAAAGAATCATTCTTTGAAGGTGGCAGCATCAAACCAACCAGATTTTGACGATGTGTAACGCGTCCCAAGAGATCCTCCGACCCGCCATGAATTGATTATCCCTTTAGCTTTATAACAAACGAAAGGTTCCGGTTACCATAATGGAAATGTTTCATAAACAAAGTCCTTCACTTGAATAGGATAATTCACTCCTATTCCAATACTATTATTTTTCCGGGATCATCACTTAAATTAGTTTCGTCGTAGTTCATCTTGTTGTCGTACGGGACGCCAGTTAATGTGGTTTCTAGGTTGTCGAAGTACTGATTTAATATCTCGGCAGACACGGAACCTACTTTCATGAATAATTTGGGACGAGACGGAGGCTCAGAATGTTGCGATGAAGATTCAGAAATGAATACATAAAATCATTACCAGGATGTTTGCATTTGAAGATATCGGATCAGATTTCAAGAAAAAAATTTCGTACGATAATTCTCAGTGTTCTTTTGTCCACTGGAAACCCTCATTCAGTCATTGTCGCGATGCCTTCGACAGCCATACCTTCTTCTTCTTTTGACAAAACTGTAGGGTGGCCCACGTCCTTAAGATGTAACCCTCTATTTATTTTTGCTTGTGTACTGAAAGAAATGTTGTACATCTCTGCTACTTTCCGAAAGGGATTCCCTTTTCTTACTTCAATCAAAGCTGCTTCCAGCTGTTATTTCGTATAATCTTCATACCCTCGGCTTCCTACTTTCCTCTGATACACCCTTACCATTCCTACAATGTGTGGTGCAACGAAAAAAACACTTAAAAACCTAAATATCTCGACTAACAAAAAAGAGTGTGGCTACTTTACACGGGCGTTCATTGTTGTGTCAAGTAGCTCCAAAAACACTAAAAATCGAGATGCTACTTTACACACATGGTTTACTTGTAATTGATGCAATTTACACAGAAATTTATTTCACACGCAATTATTTTAAAGATGTCTTCACACGAACAAAACAAGAAAATCGAAATATGTGCATTGGCTAAAATATAAAACACCAACTTACTTTGAACAAATTTTTGTGAAAAAATTCCACGTAGGTTTGGACAGAAAATTTACTCACTTAAGATGTTTGCATCTTGCTTTTACACAGGTTATGAGAAACTAGAAGCCCTAACGAGTAATTTGGCGCCTATCAGCTTGTTTGCCAAACCCAGTAAAAAGCTATACGACATTGCATGTTTTTTTTGTGTATTGCATTATTGTTACATTTATATATCGCACAATTCATAATGAAAGATATAATGAAGCTTTTATGTATAGACAAAGTTATCAGCGACTAAAAGCCAGAGAAAATAAGTGAGTGTTCAGACGAGACTTTAATAGTTGCTGGTCAGTCTCAGATCTCAGTGAAAGAGGGAGCGCATTCCAAATGGACGGTGCAGCAAATGTAAAGGACCTCCACCCATACTTCGCAAGTCGATAGGGTGGTGATACAATGGTACGGGAATTTTTGGACCTAAGTTAACGTGTGGGCTTGTACAGTTCGACCAAATCAGATAGATAAAGTAGGGCAGCATCACTCAGACAACGAAACGTCAAAACCGCCGTATTGAAAATCACCCGCTGCTTGACTGGCAGCCAATGAAGGTTCTTGATATGATCAGAAACTCGGTCCTATCTTCCCGCACCGACAAAAAGCCTAGCAGCAGCGTTCTGAACGCGCTGCAGTTTCACCATCAAAGTCTTTGTATCAAACAGATGAGAGTTTGCATAATCAATTCTAGTAAGTAGAAAAGCATGAACTAATAACTCTATCAAAGGCTACACCCAAATTGCGAGCTTGATCAGAAGGGGGGAGAACAAAGTCACCAACAACAAGTGGAGAGAGTACAATGACCGAGGCTTTGATTTTCCAATGTCGTGATTTTCCAACTCGTCTGTTGTTCGAAACCAAATATTCTTTAAAAAAGTTTTGGCCTTTTTTCAGCTAAAAAAACTGAAAATGCATTAATTTAATTACATATAATACCGAAAACCTTAAATGAGGGAGATAGAAGGAGCAAGGAGGATTGATATTCTAGATTATAGATGGGCGTAAAAGTTTTCACAATGGTTACAAAATTATGATCTTTCTGCTAGCCCACAGAGGGATGCACGATTTGATGAGCCCCTAACGTAATGAATCTCGTGATGCTATGAGAAAACAGAAAACTGTTTTCCAAAACAGCAAAATACTCAACAACATTCAACGTTTCATTCTCGAACGAAGGTTAGGTTTCTTACTAGCGATTTTTAAAGTTTGAATCTTCTTTTAAAATTTTTTACTGCTGAAAGAAGTTTTTTTAAGGTAAAGGTTCAGTTTAACCTTTCTTTAACAACACAAGTTGCCGATTAGATGAAGTTGGATGACCAGGAATGGCACAACAACCAGAATAGCGCGCAAGACAAAATAAGTTGATGCAACGAGTAATATTAGTAGATTTAATTTTGGTCGTTGTTCTTTCGGTCGGACAACTCTCCACATTCATGTCTCCCTTTTTCTTTTGGAGAGTGACGACATTTTAATTTTTGGACTTAACGCCAGTAGCTTCCTCCCACGTTTTAGTGGGTTTGGATTGAGCAGGAAACACCAAAGTTTATTCAGATTTTGGGTGTCAAAGACAAGGGGGGACCATGCGTTTTTTATGGGTGCCGAAAATGCCAAAATTAAAAGTGCCGTAAAAAGTGCCGAAACGGGTGGCAATTTTTTGGGTTGAAAAACTTGCCCTGTTCGTCTGCAGGAAAATTAGGATCACTTTTCGAGACATTTTAAATTAATACTGGAGTAGCAGACTTGCGCAGACGACCTCGGCGAGGTCTAGCTCTCATGTTTGACAACGATTTCTCTACTTTTTCCTCGCTGTTCGACGGCGAATCTTCTTTGGATGGACTATTGATTTTCTTTTTAGCAGTGATTGTATTTCTGATTTCGCTCTTGATGGTGCTGTTACCTCTGCCAGTCTGATTTCCTGGTTTCGATACTACTCGGTCCACCATTTTTGTAACGTTTTGATTTAGGCGCACCTTTAAATCATTTGGCATAATCGCATAATCACTATTGCTACTCAGTTGACTCCTTTGATCATGGTTTCGCTTTTCACAATCTACTCAACTCTTAGAAATAAAGGTTAAATCATTCCTCACACCACTGCTACTTTTTGTGGACCATTACCATTCTTTTGTTTCTTATTACAAGAGACCCTTCTCCAATGACGTTGCTTATTTGACACTGTTAAAACGGTTACCACTTTTTCGGGGTTACCAACCACGAAAAAATCGCATAACCCTAAAATTTTCGAATTGATCTAAATTTTCGTGGTTTTAAACACTAAATTACTATTTACAACAACAGTTACCACTTTTTCGGGGTTAATTCTTTTAATCAAGTCTCAAAGAAACCAAGAAGATGACAGAAAGCGCATGATTGCCAAATTGTCGCTAAATTCCCAGTACGAGTAATTTCAAAACTATTTTAATTTTAAATGAAAGGATTTGTTTGGTCATATTTTTTACTTTATCTAAATTTTTAGTTATTTATGACTTATTTATCAAGCAATTGTTTATCATTTTGAATTATTGCTCTGACTGAGGGACTGAGAGGACGACACAGCATCCAGCATGACAGATTGACAGACTTAATAGACGAGCAAGATGGCGAAGTCAGCATCTAGCTTCAATATACCTATTGATAAATCTCTAAGATGTATTTTTGTTACCGTAATTGACGGTGAAGTGCATACTCCATACGATATTGTTTTGCAGAAAAGAATGTGTCATACAGATAAAAGAAACGATCTTGAGAGAATCGCTGACGTCTTGAAAAAAAAAAGTAAGCCCCTAACACACGTGTTTCTCTCGTGCGAAAACTTTTCTTTTAAAAAAGAAAGTGAATAGGGTTGTGGCATGAAATTCAGAATCGGCTGAAAAATACATGGTTCGACGTAGTTTTTCACGCCGATTCTGACGGTATTTTTTTTTTAATTTTAAAATCAATTTATCGGTACGTAATCAGGGTTTAAAGTTTGAATAGGCCCCTCCCATTCTAAAACGGACCCCCCGCCATATTTAGTGGGAGGTCCTTAAAATGTGATCAATTTAGCAGACGACTCGCCTACTTTTCAACAAAAATATGTGATCACTTTCGTCGATCATAAACATATCGATAATCGATAATAAACACAAGACGAAAGTGATCACATTTTTGTTGAAAAGTAGGCGAGTCGTCTGCTAAATTGATCACATTTTAAGAACCTCCCACTAAATATGGCGGGGGGTCCGTTTTAGAATGGGAGGGGCCTATTCAAACTTTAAACCCTGATTACGTACCGATAAATTGATTTTAAAATTTAAAAAAAAATACCGTCAGAATCGGAGTGAAAAACTACGTCGAACCACGTATTTTTCAGCCGATTCTGAATTTCATGCGACAACCCTATTACTACACAATCATTGGGTTACAATTGGTGACGATTCGCCTGTAAAGGACAAAAGTGAAGTGAGGTGCGTCGTAATGAAACCGAAATTCGATTTCAGTAGTATGGAAGACATTGATCAATTATCTGGCATTGCGGATGAAGAACCAAATTTGTCTAATGTTAGACATTCTACGGCATTGTTGGGAGATGCTCCTAGTGTAGGGGAGACCGGGGCTATATGGGACAAATTCTTCAAAAAATTTTCAATTCGTATTTTGTTGTACAAAATTAAACGGATTTTCCCTTTTTTTGTACCAATATAATAGGAAATTTTCTCCCCTCTTCATATCTTTTTTCAGAATTCATTTATTTCAACCCTGTAATTAACTACAATTTTTTAAATGACTAGACCTCTTTTTGTCGAACGGGAAAAAAGGGCCGGGGTTACCAGGGACACTTCAATTTTTTTATTTTTTAGCTATAATTAAGTAATTATTTTAAAAACTTAGATAGCCATTGTATAGAAAATTTAATTTCCTACTCATTGGTTATGAAAAAGTTTTTAAAAAATACAAGTACGGTGTAGATATTTGTGTAAAACAAAAAAAGTCTTCGAAAAGGCCATTTTTTTTCGGACTCTGCCCTTTTGGACAGGCCTAAACATGTCCCAAATAGCCCCCAGTGGAAATGTCCCGTTTATCCCCGCATGACTTTCCGCATATTTTTAATTATAACAACTTAACTATAACACCTACACAAATTTACTGTACACCAAAAAAAAGTAGAATGAATTTCCTATCGAATGGCCCATCTCGTTTTTTATTTACTTATCTGCAAAATGCACTTATTCTAGCTTAAATATTTTACGAGTTTTCTCCGCCCCCCAAAAAAAATTTATTTTCACTCATAACTACCAAACTACTTGTACAATTTCAATGAAAATTTTTCTCAGTGTGCGTTATGTCAATCCCCATGTATGGTATAAAAATTATAAAAAAAATGTTACGGGAACATGCTGAAAACTGCGATGTCCCATCCAGCGCCTGTCCCAAATAGCCCCGGTCTCCCCTACATCTTTCACTGTCAGAAGAAGAAACTTCACAAAACAATTATTTCAGAAAACAAGCTACTGAGAAACAAGTACGACCACTGAAAAGAAAGACTTTTGACATTTTTTCTAATGGTATTATTCCTTATTATTATTTACTTTGTACTTTGTAAAGATCGACAGATTAACAATACTTTTTGTACTTAGATAGCAGCAGTAAAGAATCAGATGATGGGCAGCGTATTTATTCCCAACTTTTCCCAGTGTCTGAAAGAGTGGACAGAGGTTATGTACGACTGAATTCTGCTACATATAAATTACCAACCTGTTATGGCACAGCACTTACTCAGAAGATGAATTCTAAAGAAAAACGAAGTTATCAGCCTTCTGATTTCTCATCCATCACACGAACTCTGGCTACTTCTATAGAAGAGCAAACTCTCCACCCTCATCCTGATTCTTTTAAATATATGTTGTTGATAGTCTACTAAAGAAGTATCCCAATTTAATCATGGACAGTGAAGACTCCTTGTTCATTCTCGCACGAATGAGCCAGAAATTTCATCTCTCTTTTTGGAATGTTCAACTAGTTTTTATTTTTGTATCACAAAAGGATGTTCAACTACAAAGGAATCACTTGAACAGCAATGGTGAGTCAAAAGTCATCGATACACACACGGAAAGCAGTACGGCACACAGACACACTTGCAGCTCTCCGCACACGGTCGAGTTCTCCATCAATTTTCCTAGGGCTACTTGCTCGACTTCGTGAGGGGGAGGGAAAATGAGTGGTATTAACGACATCTACAGGATTAGTTTGAACATTACAATTATAATGCGAATTTAAACTGTGCGAGCGGGAACATCGCCGGCTTCATTTATGCCAGTTTGTCGGAAATGACAATTTGGTTCCCTTAAATGCCACACAGATTAGGCCGAAGTCTCGACCACTTGAGTTGATGGAGACCAGGAAACTCTTGGTGCTCCGTGCATCATCGGGTGATGATAAGACTTGCAGTTCTCGTAGGTGCAGGGGTTTTCTTGGGAGCAACCTTTACTTGTGTGCCCCGGAAGTAGGCAGCGAAAACAGCATTTCTTTTCGGTGACGAGCTCAGCTCTTTCTTTTGGGCATAATTTCTGGAATTCCGGACAATTCTCCAGCGGGTGTGTCCCTGAACAGAGAGCACAAGCTGCCGGTTGAGTGGTGTTGAATATTTTCGGTGGTCGAACAGCAATCGCGGTGGTTTCTTCTCTGTTTCTATTCACCTTTGGGCGCTGCCGGTTTGAATTTGATGTGAAAACGGGGGCCGCCCAGGTACCCGCCATGACTCTAGAGTCGAGCCACTGGTCGAAATCAATCAGAGTGGCGGCTTTGGGTTGAAGATAGAACATCATCTCTCCCCACTTCTCCATCAGCTCGGGTGGAAGCTTAGAGGTGACTTGGTAGAGAAGTCCTGGGGCCAGCAGATCATGGATGTGGCCGCCGTTGGAGAGGTCAGCAACAGCTGACTGAATGGCTCCCGAAAAGACGCAGAGAGAGTCAAAGTCGCCATCCTTAGGGCCGGTGAGCTGCATGAGAGACTGTACATGAGCTCTGACTATTAGCTGCGGATTGCCGTATCTTCTTTGGAGTTTTTCAAGTGCTGCACGATATTGAGCCGGATCCCGAAGAGAGTTCGCGACGCTATTGCGCACCTTCTCTGTCAAATAATCCTTGAGGAAGACGATACGTTGGGCATCATCCGGTACGACATCGTGAACTAAACTCTTAAAGTTTTGAATAAAGTGTGACCAATTTCTGGGGTCACCATCATAAGGAGCGAGGTTGATTCGCGGTAATTTGGAAGCTAACCAGGAAGACGGTGGATTTTGTGACGTAGACCAAACCGGGTCTGAGATCCATCCATCGGGGGTGCGCAGCGCACTAGGCGCCGGCAAGTGTTGTTGGTTGTAATCCTGATAACCCGGGTAACCGTAGGCGGGTCCCGGGACCGTATTGTCATTGGGCACAAAGGTGTGTTGGCTAGCAGGAGCTGGATTCGGCGCGCCGGCTGTGGGCGGAAAACCAAAGGTTGTATAAGCTGGATGACCAACATGAGTGACTGATGAAGTTGTTGGTCCGGCAGGAGCGAACGTTGACATCGGAGGACCAGCAGGAACAAACGACTGCGTTGGGCCAACAGGAACATAAGATGAATGTGTCGGTCCCGCAGTAGCGGCGGACGTATGCGCTGGGCCAACAGGAACGTAAGTCGGATGTGTTGAGCCAACAGGAGCCGCAGCAGAATATATCGGGCCAGCAGAGGCAACAAACGAGTGTGTTGAGCCAACCGGGGCGGCAGACGGAAAGGTCGGGCCAGCAGGAACAGCATAAGAGTATGTTGGGCCAATAGAAGCGGCGGATAAGTGCGTTGGTCCCGTAGAGGCAGCAAACGGATTTGTTGAGCCGACAGGAGCAGCATATGAGTGGGTCGGGCCACCAGGAGCGGCAGATGAGTATGTTGGTCCCGTAGAGGCAACAAACGGGTATGTCGGGCCAACAGGAGCAGCAGCCGAATATGTCGGGCCAGCAAAAGCAGCGGGAACAGTAGTTGAGTGCGATGGGCCAGCAGGAACATAAGTTGACTGCGAAAGGCCAGCAGGAACAACCGGAACAGTAGTTGAGTGCGATGGGCCAGCAGGAACATAAGTTGACCGCGAAAGGCCAGCAGGAACAACAGGAACAGTAGTTGAGTGCGATGGGCCAGCAGGAACATAAGTTGACTGCGAAAAGCCAGCAGGAACAACAGGAACAGTAGTTGAGTGCGATGGGCCAGCAGGAACATAAGTTGACCGCGAAAGGCCAGCAGGAACATAAGTTGACTGCGAAAGGCCAGCAGGAACAACAGGAACAGTAGTTGAGTGCGATGGGCCAGCAGGAACATAAGTTGACTGCGAAAAGCCAGCAGGAACAACAGGAACAGTAAACGAATGGCCGGCTGTAGCTGCAGGCGGAATAGTAGCATGAGACGAAAGTCCAGCAGCAACTGAGGTTGGTAAGCCGGAAGTAACGAACGTCGGTTGGCCGGCTGAAACATGAGTGGGTGGGCCGGCTGTAGCTGCACGCGGGATAGCAGCAGGTACTTGAGACCAAAGTCCAACTGATGTCGGTAGGCCGGGAGTAGCAAACGTTGGTTGGCCGGCTGCAACATAAGTTGGTTGGCCGGCTGTAACTGCAGGCAGGGTGGCAGCAGATACAGGAAATGTAAATCCAGCAGCAACTGATGTTGGTAAGCCGGAACTAAACGTCGAGGAAATAACGGTTGTAGCTGCAGGCGTAGTAGCAGCAGCAGAAGACGTGAGTCCAGCAGCAACTGATGTTGGAAAGCTGGAAGTAAACATAGACGAAAACCCGATTGTAGCTGCAGGCGTAGTAGCAGCAGGTACAGAAGAGATAAATCCAGCAGCAACTGAGGTTGGTAAGCCGGAAGTAAACATTGACAGAATGCCGGCTGTAGCTGCAGGCGTAGTAGCAACAGGTACAGAAAGGCCAGCATGAACGAATGTTGATCTTGGGCCGGCTGAAACAAATGGTGAAGCCAGTTTTCCGGCAGGAATGAATGACGACGTCATAGGGCCAGTAGGAGCACCAGTTGACATCATAAACCCGGCAGGAACAAATGGTGTAAACAGTTGACCAGCGGGAGCAAGCGTAGACATCGTAGAGCCAGCGTTAATAAACGTGGATGACGTTGGTCCGACCGAAGCAAAAGGTGTAACCAGTTGGCCAGAGGGAGCAAGCGTAGACATCGTATGGCTAGCGGGGGCCGCGGTTGACGTCATGGAACCAGCAGAAGCGGATGATAACTGCGGAAGACCGGCAGGAACAACTGATGACATCGTTATGCCGGAAAGAGCCGATAATGACCTGGTAAGGCCGGTAGGAGCAAGCGATGACATCGGAGGACCAGCGGTAACAAATGGTAACGTTGTTGATCCGGCAAGAGCAAACGTAGGCGTCATTGGGCTGAAAGGAGCGGCAGACGATGTATCCACGTTTGTAGCAGCTTGAAGATATTCACGGTCGGCAGGTGGCCGCCATTGCGGCGAATTCCAACCGCGGAACGCGTCTTCCTCTAATGGTGTAAGGGTAGAGGGAGAAATCGTGACTACCTTTGATCTGACACCTCCATGACTGATGTATTCGACGTCGTCTTGTTGGACAGGGGCGGAAGATGGTCTCGGAGGTGGACGAGGCGGAGAACGGCCCATTTGAAGACTGGGGCTTCCAGCATAGCCGTGGATACCTTGCAATTCCAGTTGATTTACACGCGCCCGTAGATCATGCCAATCCGGATTCGAAGAGGGGCGGCGTAACTGTGAAGGTGGTGTCAGTAGTGGCGATCGTTGAGAGTATATTGACGAAGCGTTGGACGACGTCTCGCCAATCCTGCTAAACAGATGCTCATCCACCGTGTTGAGCCAGAAGTCGAGATCATTATCGATTTTCTTGATCCAGGAGTCACTGGCGGTGTCCTCAGGGCATACTGAGGAATAGCGAGAGTTGAGGTCGTCACACTCCTGGTGGGCGACGATGATGTCGTCTCTCCGATTTCTAATAGATGTTCGGCTACCATGGTCGGCCATCAAATCTCTGACCAGCTTCACAGTGTTGGTGAAGCGACGCTTGGCGTTGCCTCTCAGCACTTTGAGCATATGTGGGTCGTTAGTGTCTAAATCGTCGTCTTCTTCGGGAGCGTCAGCCATTTTAGATAGAAGCCGACACACTAAATGTAAACGAGATCACGAGGTGGGAACCGGCACGGAAGAGTAAAACGGGTCACACGAGGTGAGAACCGACACAAAGAGTAAACGGGTCACACGAGGTGAGAACCGGCACGAAATAGTAAACGGGTCACACGAGGTGAGAACCGACAAGAGTAAACGGGTCGCACGAGGTGAGAACCTACACGACAGAGTAAACGGGTCACACGAGGTGAGAACCGGCACGAAATATTAAACGGGTCACTCGAGGTGAGAACCGACACGAAAGAGTAAACGGGTCACACGAGGTGAGAACCGACACAAAAGAGTAAACGGGTCACACGAGGTGAGAACCGACACGAAAGAGTAAAATGGCGTGATGGTGACCGATGTAATAAATCGGTTGCGAATTCACGGCAGTATACAATGAAAGGAGATGTGATAATTTACAAATTGTTACAGCTAATTACCACACTTGAGGCCTGCCACGCGGGACTTGAGTTAAAGAGAGATGACCGTTGGGGAAGGCGTACGGGTCGCCTTCCCGGTCGATGCACCATGTTCATTCTCGCACGAATGAGCCAGAAATTTCATCTCTCTTTTTGGAATGTTCAACTAGTTTTTATTTTTGTATCACAAAAGGATGTTCAACTACAAAGGAATCACTTGAACAGCAATGGTGAGTCAAAAGTCATCGATACACACACGGAAAGCAGTACGGCACACAGACACACTTGCAGCTCTCCGCACACGGTCGAGTTCTCCATCAATTTTCCTAGGGCTACTTGCTCGACTTCGTGAGGGGGAGGGAAAATGAGTGGTATCAACGACATCTACAGGATTAGTTTGAACATTACAATTATAATGCGAATTTAAACTGTGCGAGCGGGAACACTCCTTCCAAACAAATGTAAGTATACTTTGTACACAGCTTTGTATTTCATGTAATAACTGCTAACATTTTCATTGCTTCTTTAGACTGAATTTTATATGAGAGTCCAAAGGAATTTTGAATACAGGAGGAGTAAGAACAACCAACAGTATTCGAATAAAGGAGGACGTGTAGCGACTAAAAGGTCAACTGACGACCAGAGTCAAACAGCACAAATATTAAGTTTACAAAATCAGCGAAATTGCACTTCTGGTATTTGTATTGCTTACTATTTTTCCGTGGTTGTTTTATTAACGTTTGTGTTATTTACAAAATAGAGGTTGACATGGTTTCTTACCAGGACAATGTGGCCAAATTTTTTGAGGTGTGTGTTGCTGTGATCTTGGCGACCAAACAGTATGACATATTTGTGGAAATTGACTTTTGAAGGAAGAAGAAAAGAGATAGTGTCAAATAAGTTTGATAACGTTAATCATCTTTTGAAAACGGCTTGTCCAGTATTGAACCAACCGGAATATGTAAGTTGTTTCAAATTCTTTTTTAAGTTTAAGAAATCTAGCCAACTACTTCAGACATTCTCCTTAATTACAGCTTCATGGAGAGTTTGAAATGTTAAAGAGTGCTGGAATCTGCCGTCAGTTTTGGGACAATTGGACTGCCAGTGTACCAGTACTTGTAAAGTATGCGATTAAGACGAAGAAAAAATGCGATGCTTTGAGCCAACTCTTTTATGTGTACGGTGGAGACGTTATAACACAATCATTTGGTAATGCTTCAACCCTTTAAATTTCAATGTACCGATAAAATCTTATTTTTATTCGTTGTTTCACTGTTACAGAGACTCAAGCATGTTTTGTTTTAGAAATTCTACCTCTGCTATTACCTGTTAGAAATAAGAAAAGTGTTGTTGCAGCTAATTTTTTGTACAACGTACAGGAGGTAATCGAATAGCCATACATTTAAATATAGTAAATTTCTAATTGTTGAATTAAATCTAACTTTTTAGGAGACTATCAATTTAGAAGCATTTTTGAAGAAAGCTGTGAATCGTCCTCCCTACATACTGAACATCGGAGGGTCCCATCACGTCGTGGTTGACAACGAAATTTTGATGACGTCCCAATCTGTTACTGAAGCAATATTGAATTTGTTTGCCGCGTACTACGTTTTTTACATTGCGTATAGTCGCGAAGTAAAACTGTCATTGTTGTTTATCTAAAGTCAAATCTTCAAACTTGAAGATTCAGACTAAGAAATAAGTACAAAATTGAAATTGTTCGTTAAAAATCTTGGAATTGTTAAGGAAAAGATTGGCGGCAAAAAGAAAAGTTCCTAACACCTTTTTATAATTGGAATGTATTGAGAGGGAAAAAATTGTTTTTGAAACACATAACGTTCGATTTTCATCTTATTTATTGCCCGTATTCCTTTTTTTAATTAATAAACGCATTTTTGTATTTTTATGCATTAAAAACTTCGGTTTACATCCCCAAAAAACTCGTATTTACACACCCCAAATTTTTCGTAGTGTTTTTGGTCCCAAGTTTTTCGTATTGAACAACTACGAAACTACGTCTACAAATATTTGGGGGTTTTAACCCCAAAAAAGTGGTAAAAAATATTAACAGTGGGGTTCCGCCAATAAACAAACAGTACAAGGAAACCTGGATGTTGAGAAACGAGAGATTCAGTAACATTTCTTCACTAATAGCACTTTTCTTTGCGCCAGAAACCACACTAGCTCTCAATTAGTCGATCCGAAACACTTCTGTGTTGATAAATGGGCTACTTATAACTTGACGGATGGTGGGGAAAGTTACATTTATTGTCGGTCTTTCCCCGTCAAACCGACCGACTCGTTTTTCACAACTGATGATGATTATAATAAGCGAAGATTTGGTAGAGGGCAGTAATGAGAGATATGGCTGTAGTACCCACATTTAAAGCACTGAACTTCATATCTTGGAGAGCTTCAAGCGAGCCTCAAAAGATTCTCAAAAGTTACTTGTTTGAGCGCCGGTATTTCCTGGTCCGTTGATATTGGACGAATTACAGAACGGGTCAGAACAGCAACCTGATTTGTCAGCGCCTCAACTGCATGTAATACTGAGTCGTTTGTCGTCTTTTCTCATCTTCCTTCCCGGTTGCCACCTCATTGGCTCAGCTAGTGAATCAGCGATTTTTTCCAGGCGACGTACCTCGATGAGAAAATCGTTGTCGGAGGTGGGTGGGTTTCCCATCTTGAAGGACCGCATCACATTCTGATGTAGCCCCCGGAAACAAAGCTTTACTTTGTCAAGTACATAGGCGGATCCGGTTTCATTAGCTGTTTCCTTCCCTCCAATAAGGCTTGCCACTGGCTCTCAGTCAACTGCACTTCGAAAGCACCTCGCTGTCCTTGGATCCAATCGTTTCACTGGAGTAGGTTGACCCCAATCTGTTTAAGCAGAAGTTGACTGTTACTCATAAAACTCAGCACAATCGTCAAATTGAAACGAATCGCCTAAATGCAGGCAATTCAATAATTTTAGCCCACAGATGACGTCCTCGAGGCGCGTGTTTCAAATGCAATTCCAATTCGAGGCGCGCAGTTCAAATGCAAATATTACTGTTCGAGGCGCGCTGTTCAAAAAATACCAAAATTCAAGGCGCACAGTTCAAATGCAAAATAATATCCTAGTGCCATCTTTTGGTCACAATTTGCAACAATTGTTCCTCCTGTATGACCAAAGTTGTACAAAATCCCCACGGAAAATCTCTATTTTAAATCGAGCGGTTCCTGTCATAGACTACTTTATTTAAAGAAGCCGAAAGGTTTGGGTTTTTTTTAAAGCCAAGTTGGGTTCCCTTCCTCTTATTTGGCTCCACCCTAAGTGGACACACGGGAGCCAATTTATCGTCTATTGGCGATATTTGAAAACTCGATTTATTTACGTTTCGACATGATTTCATTGGCGAAGGAAGGGAATCAGATCGTAAGATAGAGGGCGTTGGTTTGTTTGTAATTTTGTATTTCTTTTCATTCACTTATGCTTCGTTAGCCTATTTTGAAGCGCTCGAATCTCATGAGCTCAAGGTCTGAAGTTCAAACCCAATTCATATTTGCTTATTTCTTGGAGAAAATAATTTGTAACTTTGCCGCCAGAATAGATAAGAGCCCACGTTTTAGATAACTTCCCCCCCGAGATGTAATTATTTCGATCACTAGGTGGCTCCCGTGGGTCCACTTGCTGGCCAATTGGAGGAAGGGAAATCGGAGAAAAGGTGAGCAAAGTAGGCTTCACTTTTCTAACACGCGAGAGATATCCGGGTCATCCTAAATGGTGGAGGTGGAATGGCGGAATCTAAGCAGCGGATTTGAGGCGGATCGGCCATTTTTTTTCGTTTCATTCCACCATATAGGCAGGTTTCATTCCACGTTTTTAATTACTAAATGGCGGATCCGCTTTTTTGAAAAGTACTAAATGGCGGATTCAATTTTTTTTATCAGATCACTTTTTTTCACCGTAAATTCTTCCAAGGGAATTTCTTTAAATAATTTAATATTTGTCAATTACTAAATTAAAATTTTTAATGTTGTTAATTGTCCGAAATATCATTTCCAAAGTATAACATAATTTAAAATTACTGTTAAATGAAGTTTTTTTTTAATGAAGTGAAAAAAACCAGTTCCAAAGTCAACAGCCAAAAGGTTATAAAAAGAAGTTCAACAATAAGGTTCAACATCTATTGGCTATTGGGGCGAATAATTTTTTTGACAATTAACAGCATATAGTATTTATATTATTTGTTTTTCAGTTTTATATACAAGATTCCTTCGGTAATGTCCTTCGGGGATTTTTGGTTTATCGCAAGATACCAATAAATTTATTTATCTGTATAATTTATATTCCAGGACAAATCAACTAGAAGACATGCAAAATGTAAGGGAAATGATGGTAAAACTATGATGGGTGGTCGAACAAATAGCTTGATGAATTATTTCAAGAAGTTTATTACTATCAACAATATGAATCTACGTTCAAAATACTTTAAGAAATGATTAAATATACTTCCAAGAACATTGAATTGAAATTTAAAATGCCAGATTGATGCCGTTTGATGCCAGTGTTTTGCACCGGTGTTACATCAACTTTTTTGTGTGATAGGACAGATTTCACATTGGAATTTATAACTATTCTATTTCAGTAGTTTTTTGGTTTGTTACCCATTTACCCTGGTTTAATTCCAGAATTTTGTACAAGGGCCATTTTCATATTAATTTAATTTTAATATTTTCTTTTATTTTGTTTGTTTTATAGTTTCGCCACTATAGATATATAGTTTCCTTATTGAAAAACATGGCTAACAAATGTTAAGCATTTCGTTCGCTTTTTAAGATAGCATATTATTAACTTATTTAGAATATTTTGCATTAAAAATCTCGAAATAAACTAGTTTATAAAGTTCAATCGTCAAATAAATGATATAATGTATAGTTGTTTCGGTAAACTATATTTTGGTCTGAGGACTAATTGATATCATTCATTCTAGCAACTCATTTCGTTGACAGAAACGAAGATATGCAAATAAAAGCGACAAGACTTTCAATATTCGGCAACCAACTAGATAACGACTCGTTATCTACTTGTAAGATTGTTATCTAGGGTCTTATGTCATTAAAAGATTTGTATCTATTACCTTGTCCCGATTCCTTTAATCGGAACCCTTGTTTTCTTCCAATGTTTTTATTTGTTAAGTCGCCATAATTAACTGTATTATATAACAAATTTGAATTTGAATGATGAGTCATTCATCATCATCATCATCATCATCTTTATCATAAGGCCTGACACATTGATTGCTACATCAAAAATTCAAAATATCAATAGAACGCATGATTTCTTTTATCAGGCATGTCATGAGAGAGAGAATATCTTAAAATCCAAAATTGAATAACTTTCACCACTACATATATAGTTTTTTTTATAGAAAAACATGGCTAACGAAAGTAAAGCATTTCGTTCGCTTTTTAAGATAGCATATCATTAACTTATTTTGAATATTTTTGCATTAAAAATCTCGAAATCAACTAGTTTATAAAGTTTATTTGTCAAATAGATGATATAATGTAGTTGTATTAGTAAAACTCTATTTTGGTCTGAATAGCTACTAATTGATATCATTCTTTCTGGCAACTAATTTTATTGACAGAAACGAGGTTATGCAAATAAATGCAACAAGAATTTCATTTACTAGGATTCGGCAACCAACTGGATAACCAGTACGCAAATGAAATAAATTAACTGTCATAAAAACAAACTGAAAATACGACGGTGACCTCCGCTAAATTATGACAGAATTTCGTACAAAATTTGGTGACGATTAGTCAAGCAGGGAAAAAAAGTATACCAACAAACATATTGGACTTTTTTGTGCACAATAAACCCTCTGAATTCTACCCTAATACCCTACCCCCTATATATATTCTTTAAGGACCTTCGTATATATACCAAATATATATATATATTTACCCTCACGGATAATTGATTTATGATTTTCCAGGAATTACCCACACAAGAGAATGATCAAAATTTTTTCTTAATTTTTTGTTGAACTCGTAAAAATTTAAGTTACATTTTTTTATTGTTTATGTATCGTTACATTTTAAGTATCGCAGAACAATGAGAAGAATAACTTATTGAATGGAGGGAGCATATCGAATAAAACTATTTTTTATTTTTATTTTATTTGTTAAAATAAACGGAATGGACATTTTCACAACTTCTGTGAAACCAGTTCCTGCAGCCGTCACATTGTATGCCTGGGAATCCATCCTCATACCTGGTTTGGCAATGACAAATAACGTTCACTGTGAAGGGTCTTCCGATCCTGTCATGAGCGTGCGCTACCAATCGCTTGACTGATAATGGAAACCCTTCCATTTTCTTTAGTCTGAGATATTTTTGCAGGTGCGCAGCCATTTGAGATTGGTCGTACCTTAACAAAGTCGGATCTTCGCAAAATACCAAAGAGGTGGGTCAGGTGGCAAATGCGACTGCATAAAATCCGCAAGCTGCTGACACACCTCTCGAAATCGAACATGCCATTCGGGCTACTTCAAGTGGGATCGTGTCAGACAAGAAATTCAATTTAAGACGTGAGCTATGATTAATTCTTCATTCAATATCGGATCCAAATGTTTGGTTATTCGAAGATCGGAACTGTCATAAACCGCAACAAAATTTTGTTCCAAAAATCCCTTTGCTGTCGTAACCCAATGATATTCTATCGTATGCATTATTTGAATACATTGTTGCTTGGTTTCCCCTTGAAAAGAAGCTTTTCCATTGAACATTATTAAGTCTTCCAAGATTAGGAAATTGCCGACGAAGAATATTGCAAACAAAATTTATGTGGGATGCCATGGAAGAAAAAAAAGTAAACATTTTTAAAATTTTTTATTTGTCGTATATTTGCATATTCAGATTAACATTATTAACAATAAAACACACAAAAAAAAAGGTATTAATTGAATTATCTATTTAAAATTTTAAAAAGTATTTATAAAATATTTGAAAATAGGAAAAAAGCGACACATAGCGGTGGGCTGGTGGCCGAAGAAAATCTAATCCGCCGTTTATACCTGAAATAGCGGAATGATACCAGCACAAATGGCGGGAAAAAAATGGCCGACCTCAAATCCGCTATTTAGATTCCGCCATTCCGCCTCCGCCATTTAGGATGACCTGAGATATCCTTCCTTTCGGCTTCCTTATATACAGTAGGCTATGCTCCTGCTCACCGCTCACATAAAATCCCGAGCGCGCTCGCATTCCCCTCTATAGCTCAGTGTGCAATCATTTCAACTCTGCTGTTTCTACAGCATAATTTTCATGTCGATATTAACAATGCTTAGTTTTTTAGCTGTTTAAAGAAATAATTTATGACTCAATTTTCAGGGCAAATGTTATCTATAAAAACTTTGTTTGCTTGATATTTGAATTTATTTTGTAAGTATTTTTTCTTCATTTATGTGTAAAAGATCAGATTTGGCCATTTTCACTTACACCATGCTGATGCAGTCCCTACTGCAGGGCATTGGAGATAGAGAATAAAGAAGAGACTTCTGACTCCTATTATTTCCTTCTTTTCTTCTCCTTTTTTTATGTTTTACAGCTTATTACTCTCCTCTCCCCCAAGTAGAAATAATAGTAATTCCTTTCTTTTCGCTTTGCTCTCCTCCGCTCTCCTCGATATCCCAGCGCTGTGGTATACTAGCTGCTATATAGTTTGTTCAAATGTCACAAACATACAAAAAGGAATTTTGAAGGTAAATTTAAATATCTTCTCGGTCGCTTTCAGATTCACTACAGATTCGCAGCTAAAAAAATAAGGAACAAGAATTTCATTTACTATTAATAATCGTATCAACTTTTTTGTACATGTTTTCTTCATAGTCGAAACATTCCTGATCGTCAATCTCCGTTTAATTGTTATGTGATAGCATTCCAAAATCAATTTCTGTGTGTGTTTTCTCTCCTCCCCCCCCCCCTTTTCATTTGTTTCTCCTCTTGTGTAGGTTGATTACTTGTCCCAAAATCTAAATAATGTGTTAAGATCAGGAGATTTTTTTTTGTCAGGAAGGCCCGAATGTTGTGGAACGATTTGACAATGTTGTTGTTCCCGCCTTCTCTATCCTCTCCTCCCTTTTCTGAGTGTGACGAGATGAATCCCCCCCTACTTGTATGGTGTATGGGCAGTGTGCGTTTTGCGTTCGAGTAACGAGCGTGTCGGAACGAGTGCTCAATACAGAAAGAATTGAGTAACGGGTGTTTTCGTCTTTTATTTCGTCGTTCGCAATAGCATCAGTCTCTTCGAGTTCCTCTGAGTTTTTTTCTTACGTTTTACATCTGAAATCAAATATATGATTATTAACAGCTGTTGTCAGGAACATATAGTAAAAGACTCGGAAACAATCAATAATAGTAAACAATTTTGCATATACCTGATACACCACCTGAGTGATCATTGGCTGGTGTCTTGGTAAGATCGATAAAAGATGCAGCAGTTTCGTCACCAACTGTAGAAAAAAAATCGGTTTAAAGCCATCATGCCTAACAATATCACTTAACATTTACACAAATTAATAAACATATAATATACCTGAAGTTCCAAATTTGTGAGTAACGTTAATGTGATCCATAAAATGGCTAGTCTTCCAGTAGCTATTCACTCCCACAGTGTAGCTCCAGCTCTTGTGGCAAACGAGGCAAGGAATACGAGCACCTGCTAGCAACTCGTAGTGTTCTGGGCCGTACTTGCTGACAACTGCAGCCTTTTCTTAACACGAATCATTGATATGAGCAGAAATGGTTTTTCCTGTGTGGTTTACTGACTCTTTCTGCTTCTGACTGCTGTCGTTGTATAAACGTATAGAATGTCGAATCTTTTTAAAGTTTTCATGCTGAAAGATGGAGTTGGTTCAGATGCGTTAGGAGATGAATAGATCAATGGCATCTTTTCCAGAATAGCCGAGCAAAATTTCTTAATTGCCTTTGATGAAGCTGCTTTTCCAGGTAAAAACTTAAAGCAGGATGGATTTTTCCAACATCGTTAGCCAAGCAAGAGTTTCTTTTCTTCATCTGACAAGGCTTTATAAATATCACATTTACCATAAATTTTTCGGATGTTTTCTTCCAGTGATTCAGGGATTTCAATTTGAACTAAAGTATGAAAGTTCTTTTAGCACCTGCTAGCAACTCGTAGTGTTCCGGACCGGACTTGCTCACAACTGCAGCATTTCTTAACACGAATCATTGATGTGAGAAGAAATGGTTTTTCCTGTGTGGTCTACTGACTCTTTCTGCTTCTGACTGCTTTCGTTGTTTAAACATGTAGAATGTCGAATCTTTTTTAAAGTTTTCATGCTTAAAGATGGAGTTGGTTCAGATGCGTTAGGAGATATATAGATCAATGGCATCTTTTCCAGAATAGCCGAGCAAAATTTCTTAATTGACTTGGATGAAGCTGCTTCTCCAGGTAAAAACATAAAGCAGGATGGATTTTTCAAACATCGTTAGCCAAGCAAGAGTTTCTTTTCTTCATCTGACAAGGCTTTATAATTATCACATTCACCATACATTTTTCGGATGGTTTCTTCTAGCGATTCAGGGCTTTCAATTTGAACTAAAGTATGAAAGTTCAAATTTTCACTTCATTGAGATGAGCCAACATGAGTCCATTCCATTCAAGTGTATTATAAACGTCTACTTAAAAGCTCATTTTCCTAAACAAGGTTTTAATTTGTATCAAATTAAAAGATAAAACAAACGCGAAAATAAAAAGACAAAACAAAAATACCTATTTTTAAACTAGAAAACTCTGATTTATTGCAAAGCTAGACAACGTGACTTCAGAATGAAACATCTTTATATTTTCGTCAGTCAAACTTTTTAAACGTTTAGTTTATTATTTTTATTGTTTTTGTCAATTTTCCAACTAAAAATATCATAAACATGGCGTTTTTTATAAGAATTAAAAACAACTTATTCTTCTCCAAAAGGTCCCATTTCCCATTCAAAATTTCCCCTTTTTTACGCAATTTTTCAATTTTCTTCGTTTTTTTTGCGTCCCTTTTTACCGAGCTCTGATGAGAGGATTAAGGTCACAACACATTCAACACGTCTTTTTCTTCCTCATTGCCGTGTGACTTGAGATGTTTAATTCAATACTTTATATTTCCGTATCAAACCTCTTGCTCATGTTTTCATTAGCAATTCGTCATTACACAAAAGCGAAATTATTCTGTCAGTCAGACTGAATCAAGTAATACAGCAAGAAAATGAAAGTTGCTGAAGTTACCAGTGATTGGGCAAGGAGATGTGCTTTCATACTCTATAGTTAATGGAAAATTACTGGAAGATGCTGCACTGAGGGCAATTAAACTACAGCCATTATGCACATGGCATCATCGCTTCACCTATATAAGTAACAAGACTATACTGAGAATGGCATCCCTAGGCTGTGCCAATGGTCTGGTTCTTTTCAACGAAAATTCTTCTGCAGTGTGTGATGAATGTGTTCTTGTGAAAATGAGCCGCCTTCCATTTAGACTTGGACATGAAAAGGCCTCTACTCCTGGACAACGGATCCACTCAGACGTTTTTGGACCTCTTCAAGTAGCGACCCTAGGTGGAAATCGATACTTCGTCACCCTTAAGGATGATCACAGCGGCTGGTATGTAACTCGGCTATTGAAAAGCAAGTCAGAAGCAGCAGTGGCTCTGCAAGATTTTATAGCTCTCGTAAAGAAACAGACTTGAAGAGAAATCAAGATTATTCGCTTGGACAATGGAGGAGAGTATCTTAACAGCAATAACCTAAAAGACTGGCTAGCAGAAAATGGTATCCACCATGAAAGGAGTACACCTTACATGCCTCAACAAAATGGAGTTGCGGAGAGAACGAATCGAACAATCATGGAGGCAGCTAGGAGTATGCTGCATGGAAAAAAGGTACCTCTAGAACTCTGGGTTGCAACTCATGTCTGGAATCGAATGATCACCAACAACAAAGATGTAACCCGATTTGAGCTCTGGAAATGATGTAAGCCGGATGTTTCATATTTTAGAATCTTTGGTACTCAGCAGTTGAATGCATCTTTGTAGGATATTGTGAGAACTCAAAGTCCAAGTGACAATCAAGTAGAAGCTCCAGCCCAGTATATTGCTGATAATCAAGAGGAAGCTCCAGCATTAGGTACTGTGGATAATCAAGAGGATGGTCCATTCTTTGGATGGGAGGAGCCAAGGCGCCGGTGATCAAGGATAAACAAGCGCATGGAGAAGGTAGGGCTAATGAGCGTAGAAGAAACCCTTACTGAAGTTGGAAGCTGGAAGGAAATTTCTACCTCTCAAAAATTACCAAAGGACTATAAAGAAGCGATTTCGTCAGAAGATGCCCATAATTGGAAGATAGCCATTGAGGAGGAAGATTCCTCACTGATGGAGAATGGGACCTGGGTCTTCGATATCAAACCAGGATACAACCTACACCATCAAGGTTCAAGGCTAGTTTAGTGGCTAAAGGCTTCACCCAGGAGAATGGCGTGGATTATAAGGAAACCTTTGCCCCTGTTTTAAAGCATTCTGCTCTCCGTATTGTGTTGTTACTTGATCTTGAAACAACACTGCTAGATATAAAAACGGCTTTCCTGTACGTCCCAGCCAGAGGGGTTTTCGGTACCCGAGAGAGAAATGGAAGTCTTCAAGCTTATCAAGAGCATATATGGCATGAAACAGGCACCACGCGTATGGAACGCAAGATTCAATGACTTCCTGATCACCTTTGGCCTTACAAGAAGTACAGCAGACTCGTGTATTTATTATCGCCATAAAAGGGAGGAGATGATGATTCTTGCGGTCTTCGTTGATGATGGATTGTCTTGCAGTAACAAGAAGGAAAGTCTTCAACAGATCATCGAGCACCTGAAGAAGGAGTTCCAAATTCGAACAATGGACGCAGACTGATTTCTATTGTTAGAAATCAGCCGTGACAGACAGAAAGGGGAGCTAACAGTCAAACAACCACAATTCATTTCAGCATTCCTTAAGAAATTTAGGATGGAGGATTGCAACCCGAAACTCATACCAGCTGACCCGCACACTCAACTCAGCTCTAGCATGTCGCCAAAGACGGAGAAAGAAATTGATAATATGAAGAAAGTACCATATCGTGAAGCGGTTGGATCGTTACTCTACTTAGCGACAACTACGCGCCCGGATATAGCTTTTGCCGTGGCCAATTGTCGTAGTTTTGTCAGAACCCGTGCTATGGACACTGGACGCTGTGAAAAGGATCATCTTATACTTGTCAGGAACACCTAATCATGAACTACAATTCAAGGAGGGCAACTATAGAGATGTCATTGGATACAGTGATGCGGATTTCGCAAGGGACATAGATTAGAGAAAATCAACCACAGGATACATCTTCTTATACTGCGGTGGACCGGTAGTGCATGCAAGCAGGCGCCAAGGGTGTAAAGCCCTTTCAACAATGGAAGCTGAGTATATTGCTGGGTGTGAGGCCTCGAAGGAAGCAGTTTGGATCAGTCGTCTTTTGAAGGAGATTGGAAAAGTAGAACCACCACCCATTCCTTTATCTTGCAACAACCAGAGCGCCATCAGTTTAGTCAAGAATCCGGAGTTCCATCAACGTAAAATAAATGAAGCATATTGACATTAAATATCACTTTGTAAGAGAAAAACTCAGCAATGGAGTAAATAACCAACAGAATGTAGGAACAAAGGACCAGCTAGTGGATGTACTTACAAAACCTCTGGAGTCTAGGAACTTCAATACCGTGAGACAGAGGATTGGAATAGTTGACGTAAAAGAGGACTCAGTTTGAGGGGAGGTGTTGAGAATAAATTTGAGAGTATCCAAACTAAGTCCTTCTATCAGCCTATCACCAGATGGCACTCCTGTCAATCCCCTATGCCAAGTTTCCTATCTACACCTACTGTGTTTATCTGCTGTCATTTACATGTGAGTTCTGTCTCATTATCTCTACACGTTTACTGCGGTAAAGTTACTCAAACACAGCTAATTGGTAAAACCTATTGTCTTGTATTATTAAGTGTGTTCCATATTGACTAGATCTGTTATGTAAGTAGTAGAATATTAAGATTATCCTCAACCAAAATTGGAATTAATCTTCGTCTTGGGTTTATGTGTGAAAAATCGTCAACTAATTTTATAGCGCGTTCTGCGCAGTCATTAACCACTTGCAAGTTAACACCGAAATTTCTTACAAAATGGTAATCAAAAAATAGCTCCCAATATTTCGGTGAAAGTTGAAGCCAGTCCTGACTATTAGTGAGACCAAGCAAAGAAAAAATAAGCCAAGATCTTTGCCCTATTAAAGATGATCAATATTGTTATCGTCAATAGTTAGAAATTTTGGCTTTCCAACATTGAAAACGTCTGGTCGCGGGATTGAAAACAGTTTTTTCGCCATAACGGATCGTGTAAATGATCCCAATTCTTCATTGAATAACGACAAAACTACCAGTTCTTCAGTCAAAAACCAAAGGTGTCGTTTGATTGATGTTATGACTGGAATGGCGAGATTGGGATCTTCACTGTACAAAATAATTGATGATAAAAATTCCAAGTCGTCCAGGAGAGAAAAAACAGCTATGAGTGATCGTAGAAAGTACTTGGCATAATAAAGTGCAATAAACTGAGCCATTTTATGAACCTGTATCCTTTCTTAACACTGAAACTAATCCGCTCTGTCATTAGCTCCACTTTCATTAAATAAATTGATTTACTCATGAAACGAGCGTGATGCATTGCTCCAAGCTGACGGAAGACAAATTTTCGAGCAGTAAGTTCCCCACCACAAAGGTAGATGAAGACTAGTTCAATCAATTCGCGATAATCCTCCCGGGGAAAAGTGTTTTTCAAGATACATTCTTTGGCCCACTTGAGAACAGTCTCAGCTTCAAAACAGAGTTCAGTCGGCATTTCCGGCCATTTGAAGAGGTTCAAATTACTTGTGTCTCGATCCAAACTTCCACATTCCGCTTGAAATTTTTTAAATAGCACGTCTTCTGGGCCAACTGTTTTTTTCATTTCTTATTGCTTACCAAGCATGTTTGATGTGTAATTCAGTGAAGTGATGACGCCAAGCGCACCAAAGAACGGCCCGTGTAAGTTCCTTTTCCATCAAAGCACAGCATCCATTTCTGATCCCCAAATTGCTGGATGTTGTGTCGAAACAAAACCCAATAACCTTGTCTCTTAAAGACCAATCTTTTCAGCATACCGAGAGTTGAAATCATTTGAGATACAATATCGTTGATTGGTGGAATTCCAATTATCTTGGTTCTAATAGTTATTGAAAAAATAACTAAATTGCAAATATAAGATTAATTTAACCCTGAATTACTTCCACTAATATTAACAGCAATTCTTTCCTATTTTTTTTTTTCAGAAGAAGTTTGGAAGATTTTCGTATCCCAGTGAACGATAAGATTTTTAGGATTTTCTTTCAACCATTCCAACTTAATAGTTTTCGCTAATTCTGCTCGAACTGACGATCTTTTTCTCCAAATGGATGGCTTTGACAAAGAAAAATCACAAATATTTCCTCCCCCAGAGTTGACGATTTGCGATGTAAGCAATAGTCGATTTGAAATTGAAATACTGCATCGATCAGCGACTTGAACGGAAGTCAAAATTAATTCA
The DNA here is from genome assembly GCA_030770115.1 of Daphnia galeata. Taxonomy (NCBI): domain Eukaryota; kingdom Metazoa; phylum Arthropoda; class Branchiopoda; order Diplostraca; family Daphniidae; genus Daphnia; species Daphnia galeata. The sequence goes on from CM061122.1 coordinate 3,771,090, forward strand.
GTTGTTGAAAATTGAAGATCAACTGTCACAAGTTTTTTTTATTTTTTTTTTTGGTGACGGCAATTGAAATTCATCTTCATGGAACTAGAATCTGACGTTTCACTGTCACTACTCTTCAATGTGATAGTTGATAAATAGATTTGAATGAGTTAATTCACATTCAGATTCAGAGCCGGAAAATGTGACCATGCCTTACTTGCACTTGCCTTTTCAATAATGTTATAACTTAGAACTATGCTCGTGTCGCTTTCATTTGTTTTTATTCGTATTTTCAATATAATTTACTTGTTGAGAATACTGGTTGATAGATGGCGCCTCCGAAAGAGCAATTTCTACTCACGACGCCAACATGGTCTCCGCGAGACATCTCACCCCTCGGTTTGTGTGATGGAGCACCTCTCCGGCATTCTGATTGGCTCTCCCAGATAGATTCCAATCGTCACCACCACAGCGCTGTAGAAGGACAGCAACAACAAACTCGGCTGTCGTCTGCTACTCGTGTTTACATGAAAAGTCGGCCCGAAATTACTACCAAAAGATTCTTCTTCTTCACCTCCCAATAACAATTGGAAAAAAAACAAGCTATTAGAGTCGGAAAGGAAGAAAAAGGAAAGGATAGACAGGAGAAATTTGCAACGAAGGTTAAAAAAGTACAATAACCTGGAGCTGGATTGGAGGGAAGGGCTTTTGGTCTTTTTAATTAAAAGGATGGTATCTTGTCCAAAAGTGATTCTACAATCAAAAAATGTGCAAGAAAACCAGGTCAGAAGTCTTTAACCTCTGTAAATGTTAATCAAGATCAATCAAATGAAATTGAGATGGAGGACGAGGCAAAAGATCTATTCGTTCACATGAGGATGACAGAAGAAGAGGAGGCAATCAAAGCTTTTAGTATGTACAATATTCACAAACAATTTTCTTGTATCATGCTAATTATATATTTTTAGGGATAGATATTCTTCAGGAAAGAATGAAAAAGCTTTGTGAGGAAAATGTCATTGCTAAAGAGCTTCTGCGAGACCAGGCTGAGGTTGAAAAGAAGAAAAACCATGAAAAGTGGTCAGAACGACAGAAGAATATTGACAGTACATGGGATGAGAAGAGAGAAATGTTAATGGCTGCATTTATTACCAAAGAGGCTCTTGGAGTGTCATAACGGTGTCATCAGTGCAGAAAGGCAGTTACGTCTTGTACTATACGATGTCCAACATGCAAAGAAGTGTTGTGCCATGATTGTGATTTCAATCATCACCTCACCAGACCTTTTCACAATCGTCAATGTATCAAACTAGACTTATCTCTACCACTAAAACCAACTCAGTTTTTAGATGCTGATGGTGAAATGTTCGAAACAAGTATGCAATAAAGTTACAAAAGTTTCTTTGAATATTTAAATATTTTCTGTATTTTAGATGTTCCTGTTCCGGTGTTTTGTCCAGACGAATGCCCCAACTGTAGATTTTTTTTTTATGTATTCGATTTATATAGCGCCTTTTCTACTAGATTCACTAATAATCAAAGGCGCTTTCAGTTTATCAAGATGTGATATACACATCACAGTATATTTAACGTCGTATTCTTGAAAGCAATCAAGAATCCTGTGTTATGCATGCTGCCGCCAAGGGCGCTACTTACAGTTTTAAGACGGGTTCAGCTGGGGTTTGAAACTAGAGCCTCATTGCCTTTTTTCAGAGCCATGACGCTCTAGTCCACTACACCCCACATCCCCGTGATGTAACGAAACCCTAAAATGCCTGGCTGGCACTAAGTCAATTGCAGTAATCACTCGTGATGGTATTGGTGCTTGGCATATTTTTCCTTATTTTGATTATCTAATTGTAAATTTACGTACTTAGGTAGATTTGATCTCTCGGATTCTTTGATTACGTCTTATTTCCAATGAAATAAGAAAAACTGAAACTAAGGTGGCATCCCATCTATCACTCTTCGAGGAATATTTACCAGAAGATCTACACATGTTTGATGAAACTGATATCAGTAGTTCAGAAGATGACTGTGATAATGAAACAAGTAGTGATAATGAATTGAATGATGATGATTTGTTGGCTGAGAGAATGTAAAACAAATGAAACCAAAAATACAATGATTCTTGTTAAACATAAATAATGAGTTACATGGTACTGAGTTTATATACATATTTATATACATAGATGTGAGAATACTGTCACGATGTTTTATTATTTTACTTCTTAATGGAAAGATCGTAAATGTAAGAATATGCTCGGCCCCACATTAGAATTTCGAAAAAACCGCGTCAAAACATGGCCGCCATGGGGATTGTAGGGGATTGGTCAATAGATATTTGGAAATTAAGTACATAGAATTACGTTTAAAAATCATTTCCCGGGTATCTTCGTGTTCCTCATGTCACAAGGATCACGAAAATATAAATATATTGTAGGTTCATTAGAGTTAACCAGGCAAAAGATATGCTCAAAGTTTCAGTGTGTGAGCTTGTCCCCCCCTTCCTGCAATAAAGTTTTAAAAAAAGAAAATTGAATAACTCCTAAACTTCGATTTGGAATGTTTTGAATTTTACGGCAATCGAAAGAATTCGTCGAGACCTTATAAGCAGTTTTATTTTAAAATTAAAAACAAAACAAGTGGGTGAGTTATGACCGTAGGCCGGGATACTGGGAGAGATTGTCTGATTCAATGGTCTCTCGTTTAGACTTATGTTGTCAGGCTGAAGGGCATTGGACTAAATATTGACCTTCTTGTTTTGTTTTTATTTTTAAAATAAAACTGTTTAAATCATTCTGTGTTGGTCTAGTGGTTACGGTAGTTAATTCCTACCCCTATGGTCCCGAGTTCAAATCTCGGCATCTCCAAAAAATGGAATCGCGTTAAATTGACAATCAAATTGTCGTTTTTAATTACTGGTTTAATTAAATGATAGGAAAAAAAAATAGGAAATGATTATTAATCGCCAATGAAATGATTTCTTTGACGTCACGACATTCGGTCAAAATTGACTTGCATGAAACGTGATTCAAAGCCACCTTACTATAACTTTGAATTTTTCCCGCTTTATGGTGCAGGATTTGGACAGCTTTTTTCCTTTTCTTGTCACTTGACGAAATATTGACGGTGAGCCTAGGGCCTAAGGCCTAAGGCTATTGCAATGCGGTTATTCGTTTTTACCCGCAAAGGAAATTCCAGACAGCCTGTCTGGTTTCATTCATGATTTTTTTGGGGGGAAAGGCATGACCGGTTGCTAAATGAGCTTATTACTCCTTTTCCCTTATTCCCACCTTTCGCTTTGTTCCTAGCCCCCCACAATTAGGACCAAAAATGAAACATAGTTTCCCGTAATGTGGCTAGGTGGCTTTCAAAATAAAATCGGTGTTCTGATTTTTTTGGACCATACTGTATATATATGTATATAAACTCAGTACTATGTAACTCATTTTTTTTTTGTTTTACAAGAATCTTTGTATTTTTTATGTTTCATTTGTTTTACATTCTCTCAGCCAACAAATCATCATCATTCAATTCATCATCACTACTTGTTTCAGTATCACACTTATCTTCTGAACTACTAATATCAATTTCATAAAAAAAAAGTTTTTTTGAAATGCAAACGACTGATAATATCGAACTGTAAATACAGATACACATTATTTGTGCACGAAACATCGATTTTAATTGTCTGCTAACTCTCCCTCTTGTTCTCGATAACTCTTCAAGAATTTTTAAGTATTTTCGTTCTGATGACCCTGGAAGTTGATGCTTAAGATGGATCCAGTATTCAAGCTTACATCTTCCGAGTACATATACGTTAAGCATGTTGGACAGCCGGGCCAAAATCCGGACTGGAGATAAAGTTCAACACTTGCTTCTGTTGTGATAAGACATAGTGCACATTGAATCAAAGAATCCGAGAGATCAAATCTACCTAAGTACGTAAATTTACAATTAGATAATTAAAATAAGGAAAAATATGCCAAGCACCAATACCATCACGAGTGACTACTGCAATCGACTTAGTACCAGCCTTGCATTTTAAGGTTTCGTTACTGTTACAGTTGGAGCATTCTTCTGGACAAAATACCGGAACAGGAACATCTAAAATACAGAAAACTATTTAAATTTTAAAGAAATTGATGTAATTTTACTGCATACTTGTTTCGAAAATTTCACCGTCAGCATCCAAAAACTGAGTTGGTTTTAGTGGTAGAGATAAGTCTAGTTTCATACATTGACGATTGTGAAAAGGTCTGGTTAGGTGATGGTTAAAGTCACAATCTTGGCACAACACTTCTTTGCATGTTGAACATCGTATCGTACAAGACGTAACTGAATGCCTTTCGGCACTGATGACACCGCTGTGACACTCCAGGAGCCTCTTTGGTAATAAATGCAGCCATTAACATTTCTCTCTTCTCATCCCATGTACTGTCAATATTCTTCTGTCGTTCTGACCACTTTTCATGGTTTTTCTTCTTTTCAACCTCAGCCTGGTCTCGCAGAAGCTCTTTAGCAATGACATTTTCCTCACAAAGCTTTTTCATTCTTTCCTGAAGAATATCTATCCCTAAATATATATAATTAGCATGATACAAGAAAATTGTTTGGGAATATTGTACACACTAAAAGCTTTGATTGCCTCCTCTTCTTCTGTCATCCTCATGTGAACGAATAGATCTTTTGCCTCGTCCTCCATCTCAATTTCATTTGATTGATCTTGATTAACATTTACAGAGGTTAAAGACTTCTGACGTGGTTTTCTTGCACATTTTTTTATTATAGAATCACTTTTGGACAAAATACCATCCTTTTAATTCAAAAGACCAAAAGCCCTTCCCTCCAATCCAGCTCCAGGTTGTTGTACTTTTTTAACCTTCGTTGCAAATTTCTCCTGTCTATCCTTTCCTTTATCTTCCTTTCCGAATCTAATAGCTTGTTTTTTTTCCAATTGTTATTGGAATGTGAAGGAGAAGAATCTTTTGGTAGTAATTTCGGGTCGACTTTTCATGTAAACACGAGTAGCAGACGACAGCCGAGTTTGTTGTTGCTGTCCTTCTACAACGCTGTGGTGGTGACGATTGGAATCTATCTGGGAGAGCCAATCAGAATGCCGGAGAGGTGCTCCATCACACAAACCGAGGGGGTGAGACGTCTCGCGGAGACCATGTTGCACGAGGCTTCCGCTCTAGTAGTAGAGGCGAAATGATTTCTTTTTTTTATTTTCCAAAATGGAACAAATTGTGAACTGATATATTTTAAATTAGCTGTATTTATTCTCTCTTGGCTTCCAAGGGTCCTGTGGGGTGATATTGGGGCGGGTTTTGGGCCGGTATTTGGTCTTTTTGCGGGTTTAGTGCAAAATTCTTCTTGGATCTTGTCTGTGATGGACAAGCTTTATCAAAGTTGTTGAGACGAATAATTTGATGTAAAAATAATCCCGATTCTTATAGCGGATCGTGAGCATTTGCGATTAAACCGCTTTAATCGTTTTTGCGGTTTTGGATTTAGGGGAGGGGTTGTGGGGATTGATTACTGTGAGTCTGTGACTATGAGTCTATGACAGTGTCGCGGACAGCAATTTGGTGCCCTAGCCACAGAAAAGGAAGGGTACCGGCTGTCCGAGTAGCAGCAGACGAAAATCGAATTCCTTTTAAGTTAGTCTAAATTTCCCGTCATCCGACGAACAACATTCATGACAGTGCTCCCGTCATTTATTATTTAAAGTGCTTATTCTTGTAAAACCCCACCCAACCTTTAAGAAGAAAATACAGTTACTAAATTTCGTTGATACAACACAAGCGTTTATTCTGAGTGATCCCGAAAATCCGCTCCGCAACAATTTGGTGCATCGACCGATGCGAGACGTGCTCGACGCTGTCCATCCGTGAAACGTGTTGTGTTGTCTCGACCTTGTGACTGTATCGGATTTCATCGACGACATCTTTGATTCGGTAACATTTTACCTTGCTTCGTGTTGTATGCTGTGCATTTCTGAGCTACCGTCAGTCGAATTTCGTGTCAGAATTTCGAAAATTTTTCTCTGATTCGCCGCGTGAAGTCTGTCGAGACTTCCCGTTATCATCTCTCTGTCGTCAGCCTATTCAGGCCTCGTGGCCCATCAAGCAACGAAACTGCCTCGAAGAAGCAACAGTGAGGCTAGCAGAGCCATTCAGGCAGCCCGTCATCAAGAACGCCATCGATTAAATCGTGAACGTCGAGAGGCCCGAGACGCGTTGCGGCGTGCTAGACTGTATTTGGAAGAGAGAAAGCTACAGAGAGAAAAAGAACTGAAATATCAAACAGTTGAGCAGCATAAACAACCCGAACGTGGAGATATTGTCAAGGAACTACACACGAGTAAGCAAAAATCTCCTAACCCACCACCCGACGAAGACGAGTATTTACAGATACATTACGAGTCCGAAGGTTAGAATAACATATAGTCCTAGGCTTTATGCTGGTTGGTCTCGTGTTATTTTTACATGTTAATTATCATTGAATACAAAGAGTTATGTTGTCTAATATCGTCTTCTCGCGTAACATTTTCTAGAGATTTGATTAAAAGCATTCTAGTCCTAAGCCGAGTGGCTGGTTGGGCTGTTGGTTTATTCAATATTTTTTTTGGTGGTGTGAGGCAAGGGAAATTTTTTTTTTTCGTCCACTGTCAATCACTTGTTCGATTCCGAAATTTTTTTCAGCAATTGGCAGTTGCTGAACCCGATTCCGATTTTCGTTTTTTTTTTTCAGCAATTGGCAGTTGCTGAAACCCGATTCCGATTTTTGTTTTTTCCGATTTTTTCAGCAAGGTGGCAGTTGCTGAACCCGACTCCGTTTTCGTTCAGCGAACCGCAAGTGGCAGTTGCTGAAACCGACACCGATCCCGAAACCGAAACCGACTTTTTCAGTAATTGGCAATTGCTGAAACCGACTCCAAAATTTTCCGGCAAAGTAACTGTTGCCGAAACCGACACCGTGTTTTTTTTGTTCACCGAATTCCGCAACAGTGGCAGTTGTGGTTGCCGAAACCGTTTTTTTTTTTTCTTTCTCGAAATATTCCGCCATTCGACTTCAATTAGTCCTAAGCGAAAGCTAGTTGGGCTGTTGTTTGAGTGAGCGTAATAAGCCGTGATCTTTGTTTATTCTCTCTTTGTTGCTAATTTTTATATCCATATTCCGACCTCATCATTCGTCATTTATGTTTGCCGGAATACCCGTAGCCCAACTCAACATGGCCACCGGCAACGCAGCCCATTTATTCGATGAAGTCTGTCAGACATCCGAAAACAGCGAATTTCCTCCGTTAACAAGCGCGAAGCATTTGATTCGAGCGCGTGCTACAGAGAAGTCGAGACATACGAAGTTGATCACAAAAATTAACAACCACATCGACAATCGCGGAAGCAAAACGGAATTGGCTGTTCACCGAACGTCTCTGGCGGATCAGCTGGAAGAATGTATAACCGCTCACGAGAAATACATCAACGCGGCAGATTTCAACGAAGACGAGAATGTTGCTGACGAATGGATCAGGAAAGCTGAAGCTGTGACCCGATCGGCATATGAAAAGATCGATTTGTACCTCCGTACACCGAGAACGTCATCAGTTCGCTCGTCTGTAGTTGACGATATCAGTTTACCTCAATCGTTAAATCCTGACAATCGCGATCAACGACAGTCAAGTGTTGGCACCTCTGTTTCACGATCGCAAAGACAACCAAACGCCTCAATATTTGCTACGGTAAATGAAGTGCATGAGCGCTTACGTCAAGAAATTGAATTGAGACGTAGTGCTGAAGCTCAGCTAGCTAGAATCACTGCATCCATGGAAAAAACCGCAACCGACGCGGAAAACTTCCAACACCAGATCCAACGCAACAGCGAACTACAGCGACAACTGCAACAGCAAACGGAACAGATGGCTCGAGACAAGAAAAGAAACGAGGAAGCTGAAATTCAGTATCGAGCTCTATTAGAAAAAGAGAAAAGAGAAGCACAGATCGAGCATGATAAAGCCATGCAAACAATCGAAAGTCGACTGAAGCAACTTGAACAGCTCACGCAGTCGCAAGCCTCGACGACTAATGCTGTCAACAGTGGAGGAGCCATTCCAAAAAGGCAGGTAGCCTTCACCAACCGAGACACAGAAGTTACGTCGGAGCAACACTCCGATTCCGAAATTCGTCTTGATAGTGACAGTCAGTCCTTCAAAAGGAATCATCTATCCGAAAAACGTGATCAACTCGGAGGAAACTTGGCAGGTTTCAACCGAAAACATATCTCTACCGTCAACCGAAATGAAAATAGAGATACCGATACCGAAAATGACGCAATAAAACGCGGTCATACCCGAACTGATTCCAGCTGGTATTGGAAAAATACCGGTGAACCGTATGTTGACTCGTCAAAGTGGTCGTTTAAATCCACGAAAAACGGGCCGGCAGAAAATCCGACTCCGAACCGAAAATCCGTATTCCGAATGCCGAAACTAGATCTTGATCCGTTCGATGGCGATCCGAGAAAATGGCCGACATTTATCGCCAACTTTCGAGATTTAGTAAACGACGATCAAGCAATTTCCAACACTCAGAAAATGGCGTTACTGAGGAGCTGCCTGAAGTCTAATATTCAGCAGAGCTTAGGTGATTGTCTTAACGATCCAGCTTTGTATGATGCAGCGTTGGAAGAGCTTGAATCGACTTTTGGCCATCCCTATCTCATCTCAAGAACGTACATCCGAACAATTCTTGATCTGCCGAAGGTGACGCATGTTAATGATTATCGTGCTATCCTGAATTTTTCCACTTCTCTGCGCGGCGCCGTGTCGTCATTGAAGAACGGCGGATATGAGAACGAGCTAAATTCTGGTGGGATGCTCGAAATCATTTTGGACAAGCTACCCGCTGAGATACAAAGCAAGTGGGGGAAGAAGGTCATAAAAACTCATCCGCAGTTGCTGACGCTACAAGATTTTGTGCCATGGTTCCATGCTATTGTCAAAGCGGAAATGGTAGTCAAGCACGCAAAAGTCGCTAGCAATCCAACAGAAGGAAAGAGTGGAAAGCAAGAAAGAAAGAGTGGCCGGCTGACTAGCAGCAAGCCAACACAATCTATTCCACCCACAATCCTGTCCATTGGAAGTCCAGCAAAGCAGAAAACCGACAACTCTGTGCAGCCAAAGATTCTGAAAGAAGAATGTGTGAAGTGCAATTCGAATCATAAGCTTCAAGACTGCAAGAAATTCGCCGAAATGCCATTAACCGAACGAAGCGATTTCGTAAAGCAACATGGTTGTTGCCTACGATGCCTTGCAAGAGGCCATCTGGGTCGCGATTGCAGCAGCAGTAAAAAGTGTGGAGTGGAGGACTGTCAGCACAGCCATCACCGTCTCTTACATGGCGCTCCCCGCATATTCATTAAACTGCCCAGCAACTCTTCGACAGAAGGCGCAGCAAGTAAAATCCCGAAAAAGAACGACAGTGGCGCAGGTGGATCCGCTGGATCAACATATTGCTACACTTGTGCTATCCGCGAGAAAGACAAAAACTGGTCTGTCTTATTAGCTGTCGTACCGATCACCATCTGGAGTGGCCAGCAGCGATTCGACACATTCGGACTTCTGGACACCGGCAGTGAGATCACTTTAATCCTGAATCACACAGCCGACATACTTGGATTAGAAGGAGAAGTCGAAATGATTCGTCTCGGATCGTTCCATGGAAAAGATCCTTTGATTCCAGCCAGAAACGTCAACTTTAGTATCACTTCAAGAGATGGTGAAGAAAGATTCGCGCCGACGACAGCCATGGCAGTTCCACAGATCAATTTCGCGAAGAAGAGGTGTCATTGGCCAACTGTCAAGTTGGAATGGAATCATCTCAACGACTTGGATTTACCGACTCTCGACTCTTCACTCGTCACCGTCTTAATCGGTCGCGATGTGCGTGGAGCTCATCGAACGTTACAAGAACGATGCTCCTCCGATGATATCGGACCCGACGCCGTCTTGACGCCATTTGGTTGGTGCGTGGCTGGTTCAGTGCCATCAAGAGTCTTCGAGGTCTCTGAAAGAGAACCAAACATTTTCCAAGTTCATTTCCGACCGCACGATAAAGAAATGAGAGACGACATAGCCCGGCTATGGGAGACCGAAGCCTTTGGTGTACAACGGCCAACTCAATCCATCCTCTCATCCGAAGACCGAAAAGCAATGGATATCCTAGAGAGATCCATCCGTCACACAGGAGAACGACAAGAAGTCGCGTTAATGTGGAAAGAAGACAACATTGTGCTTCCGGACAACCGATCGTCGTCTCTCCAGCAGCTAGATTATCTCCTTAAGCGGTTCAAACGTGATCCAGCATATGCGGCAAGATATGACAAAGTGATTCAAGAATATCTGTCATTAGGCCATGCCGTACCAGTTGATCCATCCGATTCCGGAACGCCCGGTCGTGTCTGGTATTTACCGCATCATGGAGTAACGTCAGTCAACAAGCCAGACAAAGTGAGAGTGGTATTTAATTGTTCCGCTCAACATCGCGGAGTTAGTCTGAATGACGTGCTGTTAAAAGGCCCCGATTTGTTAATCAGCCAAATTGGAGTTCTGCTGCGATTCCGTCAATATCCGGTTCCAATTGCCGGTGATATTGAAAAAATGTATCATCAGGTTCAGGTGCCAGCGAAGGATCAATCCGCTCTCCGGTTCCTGTATCAAGCTCCTGGATCTGATGGACCAATCTCGACTTATCAAATGACTCGTCATGTGTTTGGTGCTGTCTCATCACCAACGACGTGTCTCTTTGCTCTTCGCAAAACAGCCGAAGAAAATCGACACACTCATCCGAACGTAGCCGATCTCGTAACCTCGAACACGTATGTGGATAATCTGCTCTACTCGACGGAGACCGAAGACGACGCTATTCGTGACGCCAAGGACTTCAAAGCCCTCTGCATGAAAGGTGGTTTCAACGTTGTTCAGTGGATGTCATCATCTCGTCGTTTCTTGTCAACAATCGCTCCGGCCGAGCTCTCACGTCCGCATCTTGACTTTAGGTCAGAATTACTCCCAGTCGAACGAGCTCTCGGCATACTGCTTGATTGGGAAACCGATCACTTCATGTTCAAGGTAGAATTGAAACAGGCATCAACTATGCGCGAAATTCTTCAAGGTTTATCCAGAATTCATGATCCCCTTGGCCTCATCGCTCCAGCCGTCCTTCCAGCTCGTATACTCATGCAGGATGTCTGGCAAACTCGCTGTGAATGGGACGACGTCTTGGAAAAGGAATTCAGAATCGTTTGGTCAAAATGGATCACCGAACTAAAATCACTCGAGAATCTCCGTATCCCTCGCTGCATCCGCAGGAAGGAAAAACCCATCCAGCTGGAGCTTCATGCATTCAGTGATGCGAGTGAGAATGGTTATGGCGCTTGTGTTTACCTCCGATCAACTTATTCGAACGGCGACGTCAGTGTTTCCCTCTTATTAGGAAAATCGAAAGTCGCACCGTTAAAGCAGCTGTCAATCCCTCGACTCGAATTACAGGGAGCCGTGTTAGCTGCCCGTCTTGTCATCTCCGTCCGTCTCGAAATGAATCTCGAGAATATTCCGAAGACTTATTGGGTTGATTCGCAGACCGTCCTTCAGTGGATTCACTCCACATCATGCCGATATCATGCATTTGTAGCTCATCGTATCACCGAGATCGTCGATCAATCTGTGGCCAGAGAATGGCGACATATTCCGGGTGAGCTCAATCCGGCAGATGACGCATCAAGAGGAATTCCTGCATCATCTCTGACTCCGAAACACAGATGGTTCCGAGGCCCGACATTTCTCATGATGCCGAGAGAAACTTGGCCAGCACCCGAAGAAATACCTGAACCATCTACCGACGATCCTGAAATCTCTCCCTCCCGCTGGGTAGGAGCTGTGCAGATCAATCCTGTACACCCGATCATCCGATTCGCCAAAAAGGTATCGACATTGAATAAATTCAAGACCGCTATTGGCTGGCTACGACGCATTTTGCGAAATCACAAAAGGCGCGAACCAACAAATGAACTTAAATTCTTGTCGGTTTCTGAGCTACGCAGCGTCATGACGTTCGCCATCCGGATCGATCAGCAGCATTATTACGAACGGGAACTGGAATGCTTAAGGCAAAAGCGTCCATTGCCCGCCGACTCTTCGCTCATTCATCAGACTCCTTTTTTAGATATTCATTCCGTAATGCGAGTAGGTGGCCGTCTGGATAAGAGCGCATTCAACGAGGATATGAAACATCCAATCATCTTGCATCAATCCAGCAATCTTGCCCGGCTCATCATCCAAGAGCGACATGTCTTCTTGGCGCATGGCCGACCAGATCGAACGCTCCATGACGTCCGCTCGCGATATCATATCGGAAGAATTAGATCCGTGGTGAAAGCCGTCATTGGAAATTGTGCGAAATGTAAGTTGCTACACGCAAAACCATCCATCCCAATTATGGCTTCACTTCCGGCTCATCGTCTACGTCCGTTTTCCCGCCCGTTCACCGTCACCGGTATCGATTATTTTGGCCCGATGACCATCATCATGTTGAGACGGTCTCTAAAAAGATGGGGTGTCATCTTTACGTGTATGACAACAAGAGCCGTTCACATCGAAATGGCCGAATCACTCACCACCGACTCCTTTCTCCTCGCTTTCTGGCGCTTCGTCAACGTCCGAGGTTGCCCAAGTATCGTTTATAGTGACAATGGCACTAATCTGGTCGCCGGAGAAAAGGAGATCGCCGAATTATTGAAAAAATTCGACCAAGAGCAAATCGGATCCAACTTAGCCAAACGTGGAATTGAATGGCATTTTTCCCCTCCCGTAGCGCCTCATTTTGGTGGCTCATGGGAGCGACTCATTCAATCCGCAAAATCCGCATTGCGAATAATCTTGGATGGTCGAACCGTCGCAAACGAAGTCCTTCATTCTGCACTCGTTGGAGCCGCCGCTCGTATGAATGGCCGTCCCCTCGAATATGTTCCAGTTGACCCACAGGATCCGATCCCGTTAACTCCGAACCATTTTCTCTTACTCGAAGCAAATCCGACAGAACCGACCGACCATTTTGATCCGCGCGACAAACTATCAAGCAAAGGATGGAGAGCAGCGCAAGTCCTCGTCACCCATTTCTGGCATCGGTGGCTCAAGGAGATCGTGCCAAAGCTCAATTCGCGCTCGAAATGGACCAAACCGAACCGAAACGTAGCCGTAAACGACATCGTCCTAATCATCGATCCAGCTCACCGAAGAGGCGAATGGCCCCTTGGTCGCGTAAAAGAAGTGTTTCCCGGTCCTGATGGCGTCGTTCGATCCGCATCCGTCACTATCTGGACCGGAACCAAGGCGAAGACCAAACTCTGTACCAGGGCCGTCCATCAACTCTGTGTGTTGGAAACAGAAAAAAATTGATGTTTCGGATGTCCGAAACAGGGCCGGCTGTGTCGCGGACAGCAATTTGGCGCCCTAGCCACAGAAAAGGAAGGGTACCGGCTGTCCGAGTAGCAGCAGACGAAAATCGAATTCCTTTTAAGTTAGTCTAAATTTCCCGTCATCCGACGAACAACATTCATGACAGTGCTCCCGTCATTTATTATTTAAAGTGCTTATTCTTGTAAAACCCCACCCAACCTTTAAGAAGAAAATACAGTTACTAAATTTCGTTGATACAACACAAGCGTTTATTCTGAGTGATCCCGAAAATCCGCTCCGCAACAGACAGTAAAAGTGTCCTCTGCTTTTGCTTTGTTTATAAGTTTTTTATTAGTATTAGGGCGGGTTTCGTGCAAATTCTTTCTTGGATCTTCTCCGTGGTGGGTGGGCTTAATAAAACTTGTTGATACGAACAATTTAATATTAGGCCTATTATTTTTTTTTAAATTCCTCAACGTTTTTTTTTCTTTGTTTTTTTTCGTCTTTTTAACGATTGGGCAAGCGAAGCTTCTATCCACCGTCCCAATGATAGACTAATAGAGTAAGAAGTATTGAATGTGGGAAAAAATAATAAACATTTTTTTTTAAATACCAAATGGCGCCACTTGTCCGGGTCGCCTGTGGGTAAAAAAAAACATTCATGACGGATTCGGGATTATTTTGACTGAACTCTTAGGCTCACCGCATGATAAGGAAATGGAGTCGCCGCATCTCGCCGCTAGGTGCGCTCTCTGCCAGTCAGGTTGAAAGAAGGGGATGGATGAAAAAGCAGGCCTAGTATAGTTCAGTAGGCATTGGTAATTTTTTGGTTTCTGTCGTTTCATACAAATTCTGCGCGAAATGCAAGCAACCTCATTGGCTGTGCCCGCTAATGGGAGGAGTTATTTTTCCAATGTGGCTATTTTTTGTTAATTAGAACAAAAACAGAAATTTCCTATGGGGTGGGGGTTATGGGGCGTTTTATTCTAGCTTAATTAGACTCTAATAAGTACAGCTTATTTAACAAGCCGTCCGCCACTCAATGAGACCGTTTTTGTGGGTTTTTGATTTTGCGAAAATAATAACTGGTGGTCCTAAAAATAAAGTTAAAGATGTGTTTTATGCGAAATTTATCGCTAAGTCGATTGGCAAAACCGCAATCACCTAGCTTTTGTAGTTTGGGAGATATTTGAAAAAAAAAAAAACTGAGAGGGGGTAGCCCAAATTTTGACTTTTTCAGATTTTGTGCAGCAGTTTTTTTGTTAACTAACTGCTGCACCTAAAAATTATCGAATTGTTTTAAAATGATGGGATAGCTCATCTCTTCAAACTATGTAAATATTTTTTCAATACTCGGCTCAGAAGCCGAGATAACGATTAAAATTTGGCAAATTTTTTTTTCAAAATTTCTTCATTTTCTGGCCATGCCGGCCTTCATCCCATAAGCCACCTAGCGCTGGAAATAACAACATTCCCCCCATTCTTTGTCTTGAGGGGCCATAGTTTCGGGGGTGGCCACCCAAAAGACCCTAAAATTATTATTTATTCCTAAATTATATTTTTTCTTAATTTATTTGTAAAAGATCAGGTTTGGCCATTTTCCCTTACACCATGCTGTCCCTACTGCAGGGTATTGGAGAGAGATGAAGAAGAAGAGACTCCTATTATTCCATTCTTTTCTTCTCTTTTCTTTATGCTTTACAGCTTTACTCTCCTCTCCCCCAAGTGAAAATAATAGTAATTCCTTTCTTTTCGCTTTGCTCTCCTCCACTCTCCTCCCAGGTGGTACCACACTAACCATAGACCAAGAAGAGAAAGACTGTCATCGGTCTATACGTGAATACGTCCCCATAAATCATGCTCGTGCCTGCCGCAAGTTGGCGCTGCCTCTGCAACCATACGTTTTTGCGGATTTTTTTCCGTTTCCCTACTGATTAGATGCTTCACACACCCCAGATTTGTGAATAAACTAAGATAGCCAATTTCTTGATTTTTATCTCTTAATTATAAGCAAAAATTCTTTATATCTCCTTATTTATTTGAATTGTATTCCCCAACCTTATATATGCATAAAAATTTCTGTACAAAACCTCATTTTTCCCTCGTTTTCTTCATTGGTACAGCGTTTCACGTTAGAAGTAAACAACCAAGAAAACGAGAGTAAAATGGGGTTTTGTACAGAAATTTTTATGCATATATAAAGCTGGGCCAATACATTTCAAATGAATAAGGAGATATAGAAGAATTTTTGCTTATAATTAAGAGATAAAAATCAAGAAATTGGCTATCTTAGTTTATTCACAAATCTCGGGTGTGTGAAGCATCTAATCAGTAGGGAAACGGAAAAAAAATCCGCAAAAACGTACGGTTGCAGAGGCAGCGCCAACTTGCGGCAGGCACGAGCATGATTTTTGAGCATCCTCTCAGCAGGTATAGGCCGATGACAGTCTTTCTATTCTTGGTCTGTGGTGGTACTAGAGTAGCTGCTACATACTGTAGTTTGTTCCAATATCACAAATATACCAAAAAGAATTTTGAAGGTACTAAATTTAAAATTTCTTCTCGGTCGCTTTCAGATTCGCTGCAAATTCGTAGCTGTTGGTATTTACCTGCCAAAATCAAAACGAAATGTTGATGTCTGTTAAAGATACATTTCTTTCCCGATTTGCCCAAGGGTGCATGAGAGCATGCATAAGGTCTCCGTCCCAGAGCATGAGAAAAGGCATCAGCATGTATCAAGAGATGAAAACAAATCGCATGCTGACGAATGCTGACCTCTTTTTTTTAACCTGATGTAGAATTTCAAGTTTTACCAAGAACATAAAAAAACAACAGTTAAGCTTGCTGGCCAAGTGGCCATCACAGGCATCACAGTGTCATTTCGTGGTTATTCACTAAGCTCTGTTCTCTAGAAGCGCATGTTCAGAAATGAGGTTCTCGATTGTAGCGGTACCGTTCCTCGCCTCACTCATTCTTCAGGTAAAGCAAAATGTCTTTATAATTAAAACCATCTATCCGGCCTATGGTATTTTTATTTTCGAGACTAAATATTTATTGATTAAATTTGTGTCTAACATTTAAATTGTAGTTTCGACAAGTCTTTTGTCATGGCCGTCTAATGGATCCTCCATCTAGAAACGCAATGTGGAGATTTGGTTTTCCGAATCCAGTTGACATGAAAGATAATGAACTTTGGTGTGGAGGACAAAAAGGTATTATTCTATTTGGAATTGTTTTCATTACCCATGTATAAGTTACTCAATTTTAGTATTAAAAAATATCGCATAACGTTACAGTGCTTTGGGAGGTTAACGGGGGGAAATGCGGTGTTTGCGGAGACCCATGGAATGAGACTGAACCTCGCGCTCATGAAATTGGTGGATACTATGCGAATGGTCTGCTTGGACGACGCTATACCCCGGGACAGGTCATCGATATTGAAGTCGAATTAACTTCAAATCACAAAGGTTATTTTGAATTGCGGTTATGTCCATTATTTGGATATCAGACGGCTAATGCTGAAACCGAAAATTGCTTTGATAAGTAATACCAGAACAAATATTATTTTATTTGTCCAACAATGATTTTTCAAGGTTTTTGTTCATAGGTTTCCGCTATACCTAGAAGGACAGTCAACTTATCAATTCAAGATTCCCGAAGAATCGACAAAGCATGCGATATTTAAATATCGCGTTAAACTCCCAAATCAAGTCACCTGCACTCGTTGCGTTATTCAATGGGTTCATTACGCCAGTAAGTTATAAATTATGAAAATCGTATTTTTTCCGTGTAAACTCGATTTAACGTGCAGATCATCTCAACGGGACGTGTGATGACGGAACTATGGCGACTGGATGTGGAAACCAGGAAGTGTATCGCAATTGTGCGGATGTCGCAATTATTACAACTACTGGCGGTTTTGAACCATTCGGAGTGATTCCCACAATTCCAACTAGTCAAAACGTTAACCCGTACGCCATCAAATTATGGAATAAGACCAAAAATGGAGTACTTAAGGAGGAAACTTTGGTTGTCCGGTAGACAGTATTTTTTCTCTCAATAAAATGTATCGATAAAAATGATAATATTTTACTAATTCACACACTGTAGTTCTCAATTTTGCGTGGCAATCGGTAAGTACCGAAGTATCAATTACTTTGATTCATGGTGTATGAGTAGCTGTTTAAAATATCCACCGACGTGTCCGGAATATGCTTGTGAATGCATGTAAGGGATCTCTCTGTAAACACAGACAGTTGTAGAAATATCTTTATATTTAACTGCTGTATATAATTAAATTTTTTTCAACAGGACAAGTTGTGTCCCAAAAGAAGATTTGCCCAAAGAAAAACAAGAGGCAGAAGAATTATTTTGCCAGCATGATTGCATGCAATCTCCTTTCAGTGAAAGATGTTCTCGAATTTGTAAATGCACTTAAATAATCCACTTTATGACATACTTCGTGGCGAAAGAGAAAAAATTAAATCCAATCTTCGTCCACTATTTATAACATTTTTAAGTTAACTTGGTAACACGGAAACAACTAAAAACATCAATAGCTGCTAAAATATAAAAATGTTTGCATGTAATGTCAAATTATCTTAAATTGGACAAATATATTTATGCTTGCCTTAATAATAAGTCGAAATTATATTTTGTTCTGCTGTAAGCTCCTTGTCTAGTAAGGTAAATTGAGATACAAAAACATGCACAAGACGCAGTTTTTTCAGTATAAAAGGAATTTATAAAAATGAGACTCCTTTTATTACCATTCATATATGGTTTAAAAGTTTATTTTACAAAACTCATGACTATAAGAATGCTGGCCAACATTTAGATTTCAATTCGGTTACTTTTTAGCCCGTTTGCCTTCACCTTTCTTGGGTGTTCCTTTCCCTCGCAACTCACGAAGGCGCCTGCAAAAAATTGGAGAATAATATTAAAAGTGTTGATGCACATAACTAGTGAATGTTTTACTTGATTTCTTCTTTGAAGTCCTCATGCTCATCCCTAAATAAAATAAACAGTAAATATGGTGATCAGAAAAACATCTATGAATTTATTTCATTAATGATGAAATTGGAAACAGATTTTATAAAGGATATTATTTATCAATAAAAATTTATAAAAATTTTAGCCTGAGCTTCATATAAAAAAAATTTGCTTTATATGAAAAATTCATTCTGAAATGTAAATGCTAATAAACCATGAACAGAACACACTTTAAAAGTGAAGCAACAAATTGAGTTGAAATATATAACTTGTGTTGTATCCCACGTTACTCAGTGGTTCTGAGACACACATACATGCTAAATTCATAGAATGTGTACCTGAACAAGCCATAATTCCGTAAATTTTTCATCAAAACATGAATTTCAACATGTCGTGGGTAGTAGTTCTTCATATCTGGTCTTTGTTCAAGTGGTTGAGCACTGAACATATCTACAATCTAATACAAAAAGATATAAAATATTATTTAACTTTAAACCATTTTGAACATCAAATAAAGCTGCTGCACACCCTCCTAGATTTGGCAGATGTGTTGGGACGGGCAACTTCACCAAATATTCTTGAGCTCAGTAGATCAACCCGTTTAGCATACGGCGTTCCACTCTGTACTATTTTTAAATAATTGTAGAATTTTGCAGCCGCCATGATCAATTGATTACTACAAATTTTTCACAATTGGTGAATTCGAAATATAAACCAGATGCAATATCTTTGGCTCTATGCCAGCACTGGCATGGCACCTGGTAAAAACTAAAGTTCTTCTGCTTGTTTATGAAAGTAGTAATCGTAATCGCAGAGCCATGAAAGGGGAGGTCGCTCCATAAGAAAATTTCCCTTGGGCTGCGGCTAGGTTTTTCCGAGTTGAGACATAGCCTACTGTATATAAGGAAGCCGAAAGGAAGGCTATCTCTCGCGTGTGGGAAAAGTGAAGCCTACTTTGCTCACCTTTCCTCCGATTTCCCATCCTCCAAGTAGACCCACGGGAGCCATCTGGTGATCGAAATAATAACACCTCAGGGTAAAAGTTAAGTAAAAAGGGGGGCTCTTTCTATTCGGGCGGCAAAAAGCAACGCCCTCTTTCTTACAATCTGATTCCATTCCTTCGCGAATGAAATCATATCGATAGAAACGTAAACAAACCCGTGTTTTCAAATATCGTCACTAGACGATAAATTGGCTCCCGTGGGTCTACTTGGGGCGGAGCCAAATAAGAGGAAGGGAACCCAAATTGGCTTCAAGAAAAAGCCCAAAACCGTTGGGCTTCCTATAATAAAGTAGGCTATGGTTGAGACCACGTTTAACTCTTTCCCATCCTCCTACTTTTGGCATTTTTGGGAACAGCTACCACGACGGTGCTGCCATCTAGCCACTGTAACGCATAAAAGTGGCCAAAATCATTCAATTTTCAATTTATATATTGCAATTTTAAGATATCCACCATCGAATTGTGGCTTAGTTGATAGAGCGACGAATAGTTAATGTGAAGACCTGTGGTTCATGGGTTCGATACTGTGGAGGTGCTGTTTTATTTCATAATTTTTTTTTACTTTTTTTCTTTTTTTTTTTGCATTTTTTAATGCCTAAGTGATAAATCACATTATTCTATTAAGAAATGTTTTTTTTTTTAAGTTTTTTGATGGAATTAGGGGATTTTTAATTTTGACATGGGACTTAGAAAAAAAACGTAGAAAAGTTGTAGTTCACCACACACCCACAGGAGGGGCAGCACCGTCGTGGTAGCTGTTTCATTGCCGTTGCCTTATGGACTTTTTCTTATGGAGTTGATCGACCTCCCCTTTCATGGCTCTGGTAATCGTATAGAGTGGTTCGAGGTTGCCATCTTGGATGGGTTTTATACCAGTTTGGTGCAGCCTCAAACAAAAAAGCATTGGCATTTGTATAGAAAGAGTGCAAGGCATGAAGGAGGAATGAAGGAGGCGTAACTATGCCTGAGGCAAAACCAACATCGCCCCAAACATTTCCTCGAGTTGGGCCTCCTCCATTCCTCCTTTATGGCTTGCACTCTTTCTATTCAAACGCCAATGCTTTTTTGTTCGAGGTTGCACCAAACTGGTATAAAACCCATCCAAGATGGCAACCTCGAACCACTCTATAGGTTGACGATGTACGATATATCTAGAAATCGATTTCGGAAAAATGTTTAAATTTATCATTAAAAAAAACGCTCAACATTTCTAATTTATTAGTGTTACCCGATATAATTACTACTGTTCACAGCATTAGTAAAAAAATAGCCATCGGTGAAACTGGAAAACCGGTCTTGACTCAATAGGGTCTTTGCATGAAATTTCGATTGCTTTTAGACATACCTGGTTAGAATCAGTTTTTCACGCTGATTCTCATGGTATTTTTTATTTTTTTTTTAAATCAACCGAAATGTGTGCATTTTTAATTTAAAGTTCGAATAAGCCCCTCCCATTTCAAAACGGGCCCTCAGCCATTTTTCATGGGCGGAGCCTAATTTGTGATGAATTTGTAGACGACGCTCACCAAAGTAAACAAACTTCTGTACCAGTATTAATGTTTGTGTTGATTTTTATTTGGATTCCTGAATTACTGTATATAATTATATCTTATTTTAATATTTTTCATACCGTAATTCAGGAATCAAAATGAAAACAATTAAAAAATAAATAAAAAAAATATTTTAGTGAGAAGTTTGTTTACTTTGGTGAGCGTCGTCTACAAATTCATCACAAATTAGGCTCCGCCCATGAAAAATGGCTGAGGGCCCGTTTTGAAATGGGAGGAGCTTATTTGAACTTTAAATTAAAAATACACACATTTCGGTTGATTTAAAAAAAAAAATAAAAAATACCATGAGAATCAGCGTGAAAAACTGATTCTGACCAGGTATATCTAAAAGCAATCGAAATTTCATGCAAAGACCCTATTGAGGTTCTCTCAGTGAAATATGGCAGGCCGTTAAATGTTGGAAATCCGAGGCTACGTTTCGTTAGTGAGTGATCACATCACCAGATTACTAGATTAGTTATATAACTTACTGCAAATGAACATTATAGTGTTAATCAAATAACCATCGCATGCGTATGCTATCGCATTTTATAATTTAGCAAAACAATTTGTTTGACGTGTTTAATACTGTAACTCTTATACATTATTTCAAAGTTTTTAGGTGCGCGCTTTGATTTGAATCACTTGGTAATAAGACGGGTAAGAAAACGATACGGGTTTTGATACACTGACAATATTTCATTCTTGCAAATGTTCCTCTATGACCTGTTTTTGAAGCATGAAGGAGAACTCGCTGTATTAAGCTGTCTTGGCGAATGCGGGTCGTTAACTCGTTATTCTGTCAGTTGTCATATCCCTGCCAAGGTTGACGATTACTATCGCCATCCTTTCTCCGCCGGCCACACCTTGTGGATTGCATAAATGACTAAATGCCAATTTGAAGTGTATATATTTTTTGTTTTTGATAAAGCGAGACTTTTTGCCCTAAGACATGAACAATGATAACAGGCTACCATGATAATATAAGAACAATTTGAAAGTTTAAAGTAAAATCTTTGTGTGTCTAATTTATGAAAATTCAAACGCCGTTATATGCACAATTATATATTTTTTTTTTATTAATAAATTAAAAAGTTGTTTAGTTCACACAGTCGCCCTGAAATTATCCTCAGAAAACTTTTAATCATATGAGTTGTTTCTATATAAAATAACTTTGATTTCTGGTTACATATTGACTAAAAGCATTTGAAATTCTTATACTGAAAGATTAGTTTCTCTCCCTGATGATTTGAAAGGACTGATGTAAACTAGGATAGCCTTTGACAAATGGAATCGTTTTAACATCAGTAAAACGCAAAGGAGGCAGAGTGCCTTATCCCAATAAGGTAGTCGAATGATGGATCAACAACCTTAAAAGACCCCACAAAGGAAAAAGCTGTTTGTGTCCGGCTGTTTACGTATAGTCTAGGCAGGTAAAAAGTTTTTTTTTCTTGAAATTTCCTTTTGTATCGCTTAGAAATGCTAGAAATGTAATGGAGCGCAACTTTTAAACAAATGGAGGGTAGTTTTCTGATGTGAGCTGAATATATATTTGACCTCTAAATGGTGACAGTTATACTTTCCAGTGGAATGGCAACTGAACTGCCATGAGAAGCGTGCAACCGCGCATCTTTGTTTTTTTTTCATTACTTTATTGGTTTGTTTTTCTATTTATGAACAATAGGCGATTGAACTTGACCGTCAAGACGAGTGGAAAGGAGACGATGCATGCACTAACATTGAATTTGCATAAAACTATAACAAGCAAAGATGCCCGCTGGCCACGCTGGCCAGAACTGAAAATGTGAAAAGCGAAAAAATCAACAACATCAAAATAAGAAATCTGGATTTGGCAGGGCGAATCAATGTTGTTAAGGAACAAATCAATTCAAGGCCAATCAAAACTCGTCACACTGGCTAACGGTGCGTTCGTTTCTTTAAAGACGGAAAGCAAAACATTATATACAATAGCAGAAAATCAAACAAAATGCTTGATAAAAAATTAAACATTCTAATAAAATAGATATGGAATGTGTAAGAATGAAGAAGTTGTTTGGCTAAAAAATCTTGCTGCCAATTTTTAAAAAAGAAAGAAAACTAACTGGAAAAAACAGTGATGTAATCTTATCCATCATGCTGGGAACACAACAAAAGAATCGGAGGGAAAAACTCTCAGGGAAGAATATAACATTCACGTGGCCATGATCATTATCCGTTGCCGAAAGGTAATTCTGCAAAGTTTTCTTATACGAAGGAAAAATAACTGGTACCAGGAGGTTGCGTGACCGACACTCCTAGCACTGAAGTGGCACTGAGATCCCCTTAACTTGTTTCTCAACGCAATCAAGATAAAAGGGCAGCGGGAAAAAAAAAAGAAGAAGAGGAACGACGCAAAATCTTTCAATACCTTCAGTCTGATAACGCCTGCCGTCTGTACACACACGCTTAAAATGTGGCTCTTGTTCACCATAGCCTCTTCTCTTCTACAGGTAAGATGAAATCTGGCATTTTCAAAATTCCTTTGAAAATAATCAAAATCAACGCGCACATTCATTTGCTGATGTTGAAATTTCCACATTGTGTAAAATTAAGGTATGTCTCGTAAATGGTCATGGGCGGTTGATGGATCCACCTGCAAGAAACGCCATGTGGAGATTTGGTTTTCCCAACCCCGTTGACTATCAGGACAATGAACTTTACTGCGGAGGCTTTTCAAGTATAGCCTATTTATTATAGTCATAACAGAATAACATAATAATAACGTGCAGTAATTAATTCATGATTTGTAGTTCAATGGTCTATTAACGGTGGAAAGTGCGGTGTCTGTGGAGACCGATGGGACGAACCACCTCCTCGTCTTCATGAAAGTGGTAATATTTACAATTTCTGTTGAGTTTTGTTTGCTGAATTGAGATGATGTATTTTTTCTAAGGTGGATTCTACGATACCGGTCTCCTTGGACGGCGATATACTCCTGGACAGATAATTGATGTCGAAGTTGAATTGACTGCAAATCATAAGGGATATTTCGAGCTTCGACTGTGTCCACTTTCAGGTGACCCTACCCTTGCTGAAAGACAGGACTGTTTCAACAAGTATGTTTTCTCTGTAAATGATTGCGTCATAACAACTATACCCTCGGAATTAATTTTGAATATGATTTGAAGATATCCCCTATATTTGGAAGGTCAGTCCACTCATCGTTTTCAAATTCCCGAGGATACAAAGAGGCAAGAAACGTTCAATTATCGTGTGAAACTACCCGGTAAAATGATATTTTTTTTTTAAATCTTACAACTATTTTTGGCTTCAATAGTTCTATTTAATTGATAACAGATGGGATTACCTGCACTCGCTGCGTCATCCAATGGATATACTTCACGGGTTAATCATTTATCAATGAATGCGCAAAACTCGTTTTCTCATCTTAACGTTTTCTTAGGAAATACATGGGATGTATGCAACAATGGAACCGGAGCCGTTGGTTGTGGAAACCAGGAGACTTTCAGAAATTGCGCCGACGTGGCCATCATTACTAATACGGGGGGTTTTGGTCCCGGCGGCGTTGTTCCATCAGCCCCGACAAGTCTTCTCGATAATCCATATGCAATCAAATTAATCAATGTGACTCAGAAAGGAGTG
The DNA here is from genome assembly GCA_030770115.1 of Daphnia galeata. Lineage (NCBI taxonomy): Eukaryota > Metazoa > Arthropoda > Branchiopoda > Diplostraca > Daphniidae > Daphnia > Daphnia galeata. The sequence continues at coordinate 3,795,718 of CM061122.1, forward strand.
CAGGAACAAACGCTTGTCGTTCGGTAAAGTTGATTGACATGACCATTACTGCCTAAGTCAATTGCTTTAATAACCCGCTTGTTTCTAGATCTCAAGTATGTGTTGCAAAAGACAATTTCATGGATAAACATCGTTTTGATTCATGGTGCATGGCCAACTGCCTTAAATATCCACCCACTTGTCCGGAAAAACGTCTGCACATGCCTGTAAATTCGATTTATATTTCTTAAATACTTTATCTTATAGTGATTTGATTTTACATTTATTTTTCTGGATGTTCGACCTGTTTAGAACTGAATGTGTTCCAACTGGAGAATATGCAAAACAACCCGGAGCTGACGTCCACTGTCATATTAATTGTCTGAGATATCCTCCGAGCGAGCGTTGCCCAGAGTGGTGTAAATGCACATAGAAAATGGACCCTTTCCAACTTTCAATTCCAATAGAGTTGAAAAATGAAATATTTTTTAAAAAGGCTTGTGTAACCTTTTGGGAACGAAAACAAAAATTTGATTATACCTTTTTGGGCATTATAAAGCTTCAGTTAGTTGATGTATGGAAAAATCAGACTGTAGTTACTTTGTTTTGGTGGTAGCCCATTGTATACTTTATTACATTTAAGCATCAAGGAAAATATACAAATTCAATTTTAAATCAGAAATTTATTTTTTTCCTTTCTTTGCTTTTTCTGCTTTGGCTTCTTGAGCTGCTTTCCGCCCAATTACCGCCAAAGGTTTGCCATCTTGAGATACTTGTGAGACCAGCCTATCTTCAAGAGTTTGGTTAATGGTTTTGGAAATATTTTTCCTCATTTGTTTGGCCTCCATGATTTGGACCTTTCTTGGCCCAATAGGATTGTCTACAAGAGAATGAGGAAACTCATTTAATTAAAATAATGCTTTTACACATTGGAATAATGGCAAGACATTTTACAGAGAAAACTTGGGAACAAAACTACTCACTTTGTACTTTTCTTTTGTGAGGAACTTTATCAAGCTTTTTAACTTTTTTCCCTTTCACGTTGGTCGGCATTGCAGTTTTTACCTTAATTTTACCTTGTGGCATCTTCAAAATATTTAACAAAGTTTAGAACGAAATAACAGACTACGAACGTTTTGTTGGAGAAGAAAACAAAATTGTTTGACATGTGGGAACGCCTGAAGAGCCATCTAGCGAAAGGATACCAAACCACTTCAGTGTCATCAAAAGTTTTTGTTTTGAATTATTGTTTTGACCTTGACGTAAAAGGTCTCTTACAGGCCAGATCGACCAGATCCGGCCACACAGATAGCATGGTAAAGGAAGATGATTAACTTAATTTGTAATTTAAAATGCTTGTATAATTTAAAAAAAATAAAAACGGTCCACGGATTTCTGAAATTCCTCTTCTGCTTTGACTGTTCCACATTATAGAACGTTATAGAACGTGGAACAGTCTAGCAGAAGCGGAATTTCAGAAATCCGTGGACCGTTTTTATTTGTTTTATGTTATACAAGCATTTTTAATAAAAAAATTAAGATAATGAACTTTGAAAATTAATTAATTCTACGCATGAATCAAATTTTTAAAAATTAAAAAAAAATTTTTTACACCTTAATTTAAAGCTTCAAAAGGGGTAGTCCCATAAGACCCCATGTTAAAGTCAGCCCACTAGCTACACACCTGCCAGAGTTGCCAGTAGCAACCCATTCCAATTTTCGGTCCATTTTCGCTCTCTCATCTACGCCTACCATCTTCCTTTACCATGCAGATAGAAACAACTTCCCAATTCGGAATCATCTTGTTCATGTCTAGTTTCCTTTCGACTAGTTTCGGGTAAATAAAATGTCTAAATATTTATTGTTGACTTGTTTTAAAGTTCTGATTTCCAGTGTCATCACATGATCTATCACCCTATTATTTACAATCTTTCTCATGCTAATAAGCTTGCCTTGTAACAGTAAATACAAACCTATTCTTGTACATTTTCATTTACTTAGGCTTCATTAAATAAAAATGGCTCAGCAGTTTACTAGTGTTGAAGAATCTCTGAAGAAACATCTACCTGAAGAGGACAAGAAAGAAGTTTTTAGAATATTATATGGTCGTGAACTTGAGTTAGTATTTCCTTTGTAATCAGTGAAATTATTCCCTAGATTTATTTTCTTACTCACTGCACAGGGAGTTGGATTTACCATTAGCAGCTGCTATACCTTTGAATTTAGAACTGAAAGGTTATAGCTTCACTGCTGAAACGGAAGATTTAAGACCACCTCGACGCGTACGTGTAGGATTGATTCAAAACTCAATCGTACTTCCTACAACCGACCCTGTTTCCGCTCAACGAGATGCATTGCTTGCAAAAATCGGACAAATAATTGGTGTCGCCCACCAAAGTGGTGTCAACATTGTCTGCATGCAAGAGGCTTGGAGTAATTAAGACATACAGTATTACAGCCTTTCAAGAAAATACTAAAAATATAATTTCAATTAAATTTTAAACAGACATGCCTTTCGCTTTCTGCACGCGAGAGAAGCATCCATGGTGTGAATTTGCCGAGTCGGCTGAGAAGGGACCTACTACCGTTTTTCTACAAGACGTAATGAATATATTAGCAAAATCATGAGTTAATTTGAACTATAGTATGTATTATTTCAACAGTTGGCGAAGCGGTACAATATGGTCATCATTTCGTCTATTCTAGAGCGAGATGAAGATCACGGTGATACCATTTGGAATACTTGCGTTGTTATTTCGAACACTGGTAAAGTCATAGGCAAGAGTCGCAAGAATCACATTCCACGCGTGGGTGATTTCAATGAGTCTACATACTACATGGAAGGAAATTTAGGGCATCCAGTATTTGAAGTAAGTCACTAACACAGCCAGCAATAAAGACGTACATTGGGCCTAAAGCCTACTATATGTTGACTTTGTAGACTCAATTCGGCAAAATTGCTATTAACATCTGTTATGGGAGACACCATCCCCAAAACTGGATGATGTATGGAATTAATGGGGCAGAAATTGTTTTCAACCCATCAGCAACCGTTGGTGGTCTTAGGTATTTCGTTTTATTATTATTTTTCTCAAAACATCTTTTAACTTAATTGTATATTGTTGATTTGGACTGGACAGCGAACCAATGTGGTCTATTGAGGCCAGAAATGCTGCCATCGCTAATAGGTAATTTTTTTCTTGAATATTTTTATTGACGTATATTTAAAAATTAAACGAGTCACACAACATTTCCCTTAGCTATTTTACGTGCGCTATCAATCGTGTTGGCACGGAAGTGTTTCCGAATGAATTCTCGTCTGCAGACGGTCGACCCGCACATAAGGATTTTGGACACTTTTATGGCTCAAGTTATGTTGCTGCGCCGGATGGCTCCCGCACACCGGTAAATATGTTGTTAATTTTTACTTTTACAAAATAGGATATAATTTCTAAATGTTATAGGGTTTGTCTCGTGTAAGCGATGGCCTTCTTGTAGCAGAACTGGATCTGAATTTGTGCAGACAAGTAAAGGATAAATGGGGATTCAGGGTACAATGGAACTTTAACTACTATTATAAAATAGAGAAATCATTAGACGTTCAAAAAAATGTATTTACAGATGACCCAACGATTGGATCTTTACAGTCGTTCCTTCGAACGCGCTATCCAGCCAGACTTTAAACCACAAATTGTGCGAGAAAATATCACTCACCAAAACTAATGATCTGGTAAGATATTAAAAGGCAGTGAGAAAGTGGGGACCAAAAATTGTGCTAATCCCAGTTGCGGTATATCAAGATGATATCCTCGTCTGTGCCATGAGCTTGTCGTGCCTTCTCAAAGGAAGAAAATGCTAGGCAGCATAGCTCTGTAGTAACGAAAATTTAGAGGTGATATTATATGGCAACTTATTGCAAACGGAGAACTAATGCTGTTACAAAGTACTATACCACTTTTAACGGCTGGATCTCTGTAATATATGAGCTTTTTCTTAGTGTCAAATCCACAAATAACTATGTAGTGCCCTAAAATGTAGTAAGATTATAAATACAGGAAATTATATTAATTTATTGAAAAAAAAAGTTATTGTTTACCATTAAAAGAGAGCTGAGAATTAAATAATGTTCTAACAAAGTTTCCAAAGTTACTGACTAAAGATTTGCAAGAAACACATTCTAGTTGATTTACATCTATCAATGCAATAGCAACTCCATTCTGTTTTATGTGAAGTAATAGGTCATTAATTTCCAAGGAACCTGTCTCAATTAAAATTCCTTTAGATGATGCTTCTTGGAATCTTTGGTTGACTCTTTCTTCATCCTTGTACAAAAATAATAAATTCAGTGTTAACTAGTTTAATAAGAAAAAAATTACCTTGAGGATGTAACTGTCATAGAACTTTTCCTGTGAAAAACTAGGATTGACACCCAAAGTTTTTGTATAATATTTGATCTTTACAGAGAAATGACTTAAAATGTAACACAGGTCAATAGTCCATGTACTACAAATAAGGAAAATGATTAAGCTATAAAATCAGTGCAACATTTTGGTAATTATTTTTCTATTCACAAACCTTTTGTTTTGGTATTCATCTGGGCAAATTGTACTCAAGTTTTGACACAACTGTACAGCTAGGTCATTTGATAAAACCATTTGAATGCATGCTAGACCACAATCCCAATTTGCAACCTGCTCAACATGAGGTAGTTCAATAATAAAAACATCTGAAAAAAGTTTGAAATTATTATTCTCTTGTTGGAAGACAATTGACAGTTCAACACCACATCATAATCAGAGCCCATTATCAATGGAAACTTTAAGAACAGTTTTAAGCAAATACCTGTTTCTGGACTCTCTGTCTCTTTACTCTGAAGTCTGTTGAAGACTAAGTTATCCAATTCCTGGTTCATTTATGTTTTTAACCAAATCTTTAAAATTATATTATTTTAAATTTGCTGCTACACACAATTAGCAATTAAAAAACACTTCCGGTGATAATTTTTATTTTAAGTGATAAAAACTACTGCACCATTGACCGTTGTTGACGTAGTGGCGCATTAAGTGACGACTGCTGTTTGGCTGCAGACGATTCTTCAACAACAACAAACCAGCTGTCATCTGTGTTTCCACCATGGCCTACTGAACCCTAGGCCGATGGTAGAGCTATACCCCTGTGGTGTAGCTTTTTCCTCCCATCCCCTTCCGTTCAACCTAACTGGGAGGTGGCGCACCTAGCGGTGAGATGTGGTGAGCCCATTAGCGCATGCAGTGAGCTACATCTCACCGCTAGGTGCGCCACCTCCCAGTTAGGTTGAACGGAAGGGGAAGGGAGTAAAAAAGCTACACCACAGGGGTATAGCTCGTAAATCGGCCTAGGGTTCAGTAGGCCATGGTTTCCACCTTTTTATAGTTTCTCCACGGTTTCTCCTTTTAAAAATCCGGAACCAAACACTTGTGTAAAATCCGTTGAAAGAGTGATTTACAATAGTTTTCTTGGTCTAACTTATTTTTAGTCGAGTACTTTTTTAAGTACTCAAAGGGAAAATTTTGACTCGCTTATAATCTCAAATGAAAAGAATGTCTTGGACATTTCGAGTGCCTTTTCAAAATATAAAGAATTTTGTAGTATCAAGACCCCCTGCAGTAATATTTGGATTTTGCATCGCTTCTTTTGGTATTGTTACCCTATGCCTATCACTTTACATCAAACACACATCATCACCACTAAGAAATCCAGATGAAAAGGTATTTCTGCCAATTTCTGCTACACATAATGATAGCCACATTCATTCTGACTTTGTGATATCTTGATTTACATTAATAGGGATGGAATGATGTTGCAGTTAAAATGAACAAGTTAAATTTTTGTTTGCTTCAACCTGGAGTATCGCCAGCCATTAACACAACAGGAATGGAAGCTGCTTCTGTTCCTTTTGAAATGATCCTTCCAGTTCATGAAATTTGGAAGAACTTTACAGTTATATCTGGGAGTATTGTTGCAACAGATCTTGGGTTACGAGATTATCCTGGGACAAATTTATCATTCTCCTTGTCCTTGATGCAATCTCAGAACAAGATATGCTTGAACTTGTATCATCCTCATTTTGTGTCCATGCCCCATGGTGCACCCACTTGCAATTCCCTTCAGTTCAATCCTTTTCCGAAAAGTATTGGGGCGTTTGTACTTCCCCGAGAAGATAAAAAACTTACTACTGGAAGTATCACACCAAAATGTTCCGATAACGCAGCATTTGATGTCAAATTACTGGAAAATCCCGCGTGGACTGTTCTTCTGGGAAAGGTATGCTCACAATATAATTACGTTTTACTATTGTGTTACATTAATATTTGTGTTAAAAATTGCTAGGAGGAACGTGCCCGATCAAGCCATCATCTAATGGTCGCCTCAATCTTTCTGCTATTATTTTTTTGTTTAATATTGTGCTTTGCCGCAGTGCGTGGTGGATCATTGAGTAAACCCATGAAAATTGGCAATGCAGGTCGAACAGTTATGGAGGATAAAGAACCTCTCGCTCCGTGATATTTTCTTATGGATCCGTGGCAAACAAATATTCTTCCATCATTTTGACGGGATCCATTAATTAAATAATCATTTGTTTACAAATCTTTATGTGGACAAGACATGTTTGTACAGTACATTCAATAATAAAGTATGCATAATAAGTATGCGTGAACAGCTTTCTGGACAATCTTTATAATCAGGTTATTATTATATCGACGATGTTGAGCTTCGAGCTTTGATTACTAAAAAAAAAACAAAATTAGATTATTATTCTCGATCTTCTTTTTCTCGACTGGATCCAGGGTTCTTGGCTCGCGACGAAGACAGAATGTTCCATTTGAGGTTTCCCGACAAAGCCGTTCGCAGGCTAGTTTTCGGCGCCGTGTTATTATTCCAACTTTCAGTTTCCGAATGCTTGCTTTTAACATCAATCTTGTTGGATGAACGGTCCATCGAATTGGTTTTGACTACTCCGTTGACTGATTGTAAGCTAGAGGCACGATTCAGATACAAGAAGGAAGGTTTCCGGGGTGGAATCGGTTTGGGTTTCTTGCCTCCGGTTAATAGTCCTCCGTAGTTCATGGAAGATGAAATGGTCTGCTCGTCACTAATGTAACCGTGGCGACGTCTCTCTAGATCCATCGAAGCAACACTTTGCACCTCTGACTGTAAAAAAACAAAAACCAAAAATCATGAATGAAAACAGCGTGAAATGGGATCATTTTTCGGCAGACAAAAATTACTCGACTTGGCGAAGAAGGAGAGCGCTGGTTAAAGGGCCTAGTCATCAATGAAACATTTGAAACTGTTTCCATAGATTGGCCAATATGATTGTGTCGTACGGGATGCGAGTCGATAAAAGAATCGTACGATGCGACGCTTTGCAGGTCGGATACGGAGTCGGCAGGTATCCGCTGGCGTCGTGATGCATAGTCATGTGACGATGACGAAGACGACAGTGTCTGTGAAGGAGGTGTCGCTTGTTGTTGGTGAGGATGATGATGATGAGTGACGCGGATTACGTGACCAAAATGCCTATCGACAATCGATGACGTTTTGATGCGATTCATGCTACCCGTCTCGATAGTGACACCACCGTTTGTCATGGGATGAAAATCTTCATTCAATTCAGTCGTGGCAGTCGTTAAGGATGCGCCTCGGCGACCGTCTAATGACGAATTCAATCGTTTGTTATGATCCCCGTAATCAGCTTCGGGCACTGCAGCATGCCGTCCTATCGAGTTGCTGTTCGCCTTCAATTTGGATGTTCGCGGAGGTTTTTGGCGAACAGGTGCTTGGACGCGTATCTCCGATCGGTATAGAGACTGGCTCTCACCAGACGAAATGCTGTCGTGTTGCTGATGTTGCGGCTGTTGAGGTTGAGATGTTTTGGAAGCACAGCCGCGGTTGCTAGATTTTTCCTTGTGTGCCAGCTGTTGACCGTCCTCCTCTTCGGCCAGGTCTTCATCGTGACGCACTTCTTCCAAATATGAGATGCGGTGTTTCAACCGCAAGTTTTCACCTTTAAGGCCATCGCGCTCCTGGCTCAATCGTTCTAATTTCGATGAAAGCTCCTGGATTTGCGTCACAAAAGTTTCTTCTCGGCTCTGTCGAGCTACAACAATCTCTACAGATCCTGATGTTAAAAGTTTTCCTACATCCACGATCTCTTGGCCAGGAATGAGCTGTCCATTGATCTCCAGTACTCTGTAACACAATTAATCAAATCAATCGTTTAAGTTTGAGTAATTCTGTTGTTTATTACTTGTCTCCTGCTTTCAAGTTGAGATCCTCTCGCGCCCACTGGATAGTGCACGAGTCCACGATAGGTAACGGTCCGTTCCTATCATCATTATTGGGGCATTGCAGCTTGAAACTAGGGTTTTGCATATCATATTCCACCTTGTTGATGACGATCACCAGAGGGGCATGTCCGTGAAGAATGCTGTAAACGCACGAAATAGGAATACGATTAGGGTTACAGTCACGAAAAAAAGGACCGGTTGACCTCTTTCATGCTCGGCTAACTGTCGCTGCAAGGTACATGACACAACAACAAGGAACACAGTTCACAGATGAATTGGCTTGATTGGAATTTGGAACCGATCAAGACGGAACAAGAGGGGGCCGTGTGGGTGTGTGTCCGTGATGCGTGTTGAGTACAACGGTTTAGAAACTTGGCAGTCGACCGTATCGATTTAAAACTTTTTTTTTTCTTTTACTTAAACAGTTGCCTTTGTCATTGTGATTCATGTACTTGGCAACTGTATATGAATCACACGCTCTCTTCTTAGTTATCATGTTTTTCATGTCAAAATTTACATGGAGTCGTCAAACGTTTCTCCCTTTTTCGGTTTTACTTTTACACTCGTCCTATCTGTTACGTTTAACAAGGACGGTGTGTTTGTTCTTCTTAACTTAGCACAAAAATGGGGTTAAATATGCGTGGCGCTTCACTCAACAGACCGGAATAATGAGCCGCTGGCGAGGTTATTGCTGCTGTTGCCGCCACCACCGACGCCATTCCGTCCCCACTGATGAATGGCTCCACCGAATCGTAAGAGTAGCGTCCGCTTTTCATCCTGCAAGTTCAGCAAGTTGGTCTCCTCCCTTTCCAGTTGATATTCTGTCTCGGCTTGTTTGATATGTGAGTCAATGTTGCTGCAGTAATCATTAAAAACAACACCAAAAAATGAATTCAAAAGAGTAAATAACAAAGCCCCAACGAATATAATAAACAAAACAGACAGAAAAGGACAACACCGGAAATGGGCGGGACGAACCGGAAGACGAGAATAAAGTTCAACTTACTCGGAGACGTTAGTTTGCTGCAGGGAAAGTCTCAAATTCTTGATGACGGCTCGTTTTAATTCAATGTCACGATGAATGAGAGCTAAGCGGCGTTCTATCTGCTGACGTTCGTTGGACGTCGCCCAGTTCGTTCCGCTCGTCACTGTTTGCTGTTGTTGTTGTTGTTGTAGCACAGTCGTCATGTTCGCACCTTGCTGCTCCCGCTGCTGCTGAAGACTACACTCGATGGATATATAAAAACAACCATCAAATAGAAACCGGTAAGTTGGTTGAGCAAAACCAGCCGACTCTGCAGCTCCTATGTATTGGCTGCTGCTTCGGCGGCGACGGGGAACGAAATGGAAATAACAATTGTGCAGAAGAGAAAGACTATACGCAACGAGCCGATGCTTGATCGGCCGAGCGTAACTTTCCCTCTTAGCTATCTAATCTCCTTTTTCCTTGAAAGAAATAAAAGCTGCGAGACAAACAAGAGAAATACAAAAGGAAAAAGTCGGAAAAGAAAAGCCACTGTGTCGACCGCCATGGGCTACATACGGGATGTATAGGTTTAGATACTGTGTGTACGCGTACTAGTGGACGCGGACGCCTCGAGCTGGTGCTCGACCGCAACACGGCCCAGCGTCACGCATCACATCACCGCCTAATTTCGTGTACATTCTAAATTAACCAACGTGTCCTCGTGCAAAACAAAAATCGAGGCCATTTTATTGGACGGTCGGCCAGCAACATTGAAAAGGAGCTGACTACTAATTGCATTACAATTTGATCAATAGATCTATCTCTCTCTATCCGATTTTAAATTACCTTTGAATGAGGACGTCTTTATCGTGAATAATTTTGCGCAGCAGTTCGATTTCGTTGCGGATTTGTTTGCTGGAACCGGAACTTGGTCGCTGTTGTTGTTGATGATGATGCAAATGACTGCTGGTGCTGCTAGACGCCTTGCCGACACTTCTGACGGTATCGATGGATGGACTGCTTCTCAGACTGGCCTGGTGGAGCGGCAGAGTTCCGGCCGAACGTCGTCCGCCCCCCGACAGCGATACGGCGATACTGGCCATCTGTTGTGGTCGAACAGCGACAAAACGATGATCAGTGAGAGAACCGCTGTTTAAACTAACTAGCTATCTAACGCCATTCGCGTTCCCAAAGGGAATCTTCGCGCTTTCCCTTCACGAAGAATCCCGTTCACGCGCATTCTCACATAGCGATTTCACTCTACATCCAACACGCTATACTCAAAGTCCAATCGCCAAACGGGTCTATTTTCAGTGAACGCCAGGAATACGCGCCGTCGTGATACCGCCGTCAGGGTTTGCGTTTTTTCTTTTTTGTTTGAATGACACGTGAAATTTGAATTCTCAGAGTTCAGAGTTCCTTCCTTTTTGGGCTCTTTAATTTTTCTAAACATTTTATTGTGTCACAGACTGACATGGCTCAACGAGCACATATTTTAGACGTAGCCTACTTTGTCCTCCCAATGAATAGCAGATGGAATTCCAAAAAAATCTTTTCCAATGTTGAAACAGCTTGGTCATAATATTGCTTTATTACCTTGGCTTCAAGAGTTTGAAGCTGCGACAATCGTGGTTGATGCATACCAAAATTTTCACCGTACAGAAGCGGAGTGTACGTTCCGGGCGGCAGGCTAGATGGTAACGTGCTCTACATAACGAAATGGAGAAAATGTTAGTGTTGCTTATCTTGGCTCAAAATCGGTTCTGGCACGGCTGATGGATGCGATGGCCGCAAGACAAGAAGATAGTCATCATAACCGCATCATCAGCATGCGTCGCGTCCACGCATTAAATACAAAGAGAATAGAAACCAGGGACCAGCAACAAACAAACGAATGCAAAGGAGAAAAAGGGATAGTGTTGATGGCTGACATACCATAGAGGCCGAGCGATGATTGAGCTGCTGATAAATGATTTCGCTGCTGGCGTAGCTCGTTTCAACCGGACAATTTTGATCCACCGCTTCCAAAGGGTGCGCCGAGAAGCTGTGGTTACTGTAGCCCGAGGAACTTTTGCGAGACGCCTTGCTGCTGCTATAGCGCGCGTGTTAATGTTAAAACAAAACACCACACAACACAAATGATTGTTATTACACTTTGGTAAAGATTATTTTTCTTTAACTTGTTTTTTGTTTTTTTAAACAAGCGTCAAAATGTTTGTGTTTTCTTTCCGTGGCTGATTGGTTGGCTTACCTCAAACGTCCAAAGCGAAAGAATCGCGACTGACTTAGTCTTGTAGGAGACTCCATGACGAGACCTGGATTTTGATGTCCTCGTTGCCAACTTTTCAGATTCCGGTTCTGGATAACTGTTTTGTTATGCTTGTTGCTGTTTCGTGCTCTTTTTGGGTAGGAGATTGTGCTTGAAACTAAGAACAAAAACGAAAAATGGAACAAGGATTAAACAAACAAGAAGAATGCCCATGAAATGGAAACGACAACTGAACACGCATCCGGCATTCCAACTGATCTTTCGTGATCCCCAGACTATAATAGATCTCATATTCTTTCAAACGGATTCTGTCCTGGTTGGTGTCATAATTACTGACAGAGTTCAAACACACAAGATGCGCATATTGCGCAAACTGATGCCAAACAAGGGCGTTTTAAAACACGTAAATTAACCATTAAAAATGGGCTGCCGCTGGAAGTCTGCTTCTGCTGTCTTGTCGGGATTGAAAGTAGATCATTGTTTCAGACAAGAGAGAATAATTTACAGCGTCAAGACAGGTGTCTCAAATGAAACATGTTTGGGTCGGCTGCCAGATGATGTTAAATCTGGTTATATCAACGCCCTCAGGAAAAAAATGTGTTTGATTAGAAAAAGGACACAAAACAAAAAAGCAAATTTCAAGTGAACGCGTTGTGGCTTTGCGACGTCTGACAACTTCCGCTTCTTCCAAACATCACTGGCCCGATACGTAACCTTGCCCTGTGGTTCAAGGGAGAAAACATCAACTACTGCTGAATGAAAAATAAAATTAAAGGCTCGATTGTCTACACATTGATCAACAGGTCATAGGTTGAGCTCCATTATCCTATTTCGTAACGATGATTAACGCTGTCTTTATTTATTTAAATACCACGACCACAATTGAGTTCGTATTTTTTCTGTTTCAGACACCGAATGAATGAATAGAAAGGAAAGAGAGACATTTCTTAATAAATGAACCTGCAGAAGATCTCTATAATCCCTATAAGCGCCCATCACGGTAGGAGGGGAATATTTCCCACGATCCGTTCTCCAGTTCTCTTACCTTTTTCCCCTCTATGGCCAACAAACTTTGTGAAAGGTGCAACTAGGCGCCGTCTGCTGTTATATCTTACAATAGACACTATTAGAGTATACAACACTGCACATACACACACAAGCCGTTTTTTGTTGCCTTTTTCTTACCTGTTGGGAGTCAGCACTTATGGCCTTCGGGAAGGTTGTTGCTGCTGGAGGCGGACTCAACCTGCCATCGTTTATGACATGCTGACCGAGAGGTACTCGCACGGTGTACTGGAAGGTATACAGGGGACCGAGTGAGGGAAGAGAGAAAGAAAAATGAAAAATAGATGGAATGGATGGGGGGGGGGCACTCAAATGGAAAGAAGAAATAAGAGAGTCCAACAAAAATGTGTTGATGGTGGTCGAAAAAAACAACGCGCACCGAAACTTGAATATAATGGTCAACCCTCGATTGGGTGAAAAATTGATTTTCATATGTTCATTGCTGCAATTGTTTTCACTTTTCACTGTTCACATCCCATTGTTTCTTCATAACTTCGAAGTAATAATACTCATGTATTTTGAGTAAGTATTTTGTAATATTGAATTAAATAAACTCGGCGTAGTGTGTTTGGCTTCATGAAACGGACAACTGACGAATCGGCCATTTTTTTTTCCATGTTGTTTTGTTACTCGTTGTGAACGCGCAGGGTATTTGAAAACACTCGGCACACTCCTCAGACTGCTGCTTGATAATAGCGTGGATTGATAAGAGAATTTGTGTGGTTGTTTGACGGGATCACGCCGGCAAGTAGACAGATTCTTCAAAGGTGTTTGTTGGAGACGACGGGATAGGAACTATGAAACCTGACAGATTCACAGACGAAGCGCACACACCATCCGAGGAAGGCAACAGTTCAAGGAAGACTATACAATATACAAAAAACCATCTGAAGAAAAAAAAAAAAAAAAATAGAAAAAAAACAAGACAAAAAGAGAGGAAGAGGAATGGCCGCCAGGAGAGTGCGGGTGTGTGTGCAGTATATACGACCTGCGCCCTGCCCCTTCTGGCCTCCCTCCCCTCCAACCTGAATACCTGCTGTTGCAGGTATATACATGTTCCCTCTTGATTATCTCTTCCTCTTTCAGACTTGCCGAGTTGCTATGTTATACAGAGGCCTCGGTCGTTTCCTTCCATGTCTCTCCCCGAGTTTCTTCTTTTCGGCTCTTCCATCCTCCTTCTCATATTCTTTTTACCGAGCCCTTTTTTTCGCTACATGATTCTTTTTTCTTTCATTCATTTTGTTTCCATCTGTTCTTCTCGTATCCTGTATGTGTACTTGACTGAATCGGATTGCCAGAAGGGACAAGCGAACGGAGGAAGAACGGGGGAAAGCGGCTGTGTGGATGTTTGCAAGTATTTTTTTTTGCACTATACGAATTCCGTCTATACGGAATGCAACAGACTCCTATAGTCAAATGGAATGTTTAAAAATCTAAAAAAAAATTTATCCTTAGGCCCATAAGTAACAAACAGTAAAAAAAACATAACCAAAAAAACAAAACGCCCTCAAACAATGCGTTGAGTTTGACGTTGAGCTAGGATAAGTAGAAGTGCCCATGCTGAGACCGAGTATACAGATTTTCTGTACTTCATGACACAGGCTTGCGGAATAGGTCGGCCAAACGTAGTTTAACAACCTGAAATTATAAGTTAAAAAAAAATGTGTTGATACAGCTATCAAAAGTGAAAAGTTTCAGCAAATGTTACCTGGCTAGTCATTTGACGGAAAAGTTCACGCTTAGATCGTTCCATCTTCTGATTGATTTCATGCCCACCAGCAGCGGCCAATGAAGAAGCTTTCTCCTGGTACTGATCGGCGTCTTCGCGAATACATCCCGCATTGCGCATCAATTCGGACATGACGGCAGGATAAACAGGCAGAAAAGAGTCGTACATTAAGACTCCCAAATGGATCAAGGCGGTGAGATTTTCTTCGTGCTGCCCAAGCATTTGGATTCCGTTGAGGAGATGAGATAAACACAAAGAGGCATTTTCGCTGTTAGGGAAAACCGATGAATTCCTGGGATCAAGGCCAGCCCAGTACTTGACAATGGGTCCCAGAATGTTGGTGGCTTTAATTGAACTGGCCGAATCAGGCCACCACAATACACTCAAAAGAAACTGCAGTAAATGACCACACAAACTCGGTTCAGATAAAACCGTTTTTTCCCAGCTCGCTGACACTGGCCACCATTTGACCACCTGACGAAGGAGTATCAACATCCATCACTTCTTCGTTTTCTTCTCCTTGATAGTGGCTGGAAACGGACTAAATGACGTATCTGAGTACATCGATGGAATCTCGAGTTGCGAGACGTACAACCACGTCGCAAATGATCTCTTTCAAATCCGGTTGGTTATCGTCGCGTTGTTGCTGCATCGTTTACTGCCAACAACCAAACAGAAGCTGGAACATGGCCGGCAAAAAGTAAGACAAGAATGGCAGCAAGACTGACTGGTGCAGGTGGGCTGGACAGGAGATGATGAACGGTCGACAAAAGAATTTGACAACAGTGCGCAGTCTAAAATCTGGAATATGTTCCATTCCTTCACCTAAAATTAAATTTTAATGAAATCAAAGATATTTCAGTTTGAACTGAAATGAGTTTTTAATATCAATTTAATTGAATTAAAATTACCACAGGTAATTCCGGTCACAGCGTCGGCCAATCCCGAAATTGCATAAAACTGCTCGCCGAGGGTCTCTGCGAACGATCCTATGATGATGAAGACGTTGCGGTGGATCTCGGCGATGAAATTTTGAACCCGCTCCAACGGTGTCTGTTGTTTTTGAACGTGACCATTTAATTTTGAAATGCTGGCTCGCATCCCCGATAAAGACATTGCTTCTAGAGACAAGAGGTTGACTGTTTCGCTATCCAGTAAATCGTAAACTTTTGCGTAAATGGGAGAAAGAAGCCTTTGTGCCTCTGGTTCCCAAAGTTGCAAGATAACTTTGGCTAATCGGAATGTGTTGAAAAGAAGAGGTGCCAAGTGCTGGGCGGCAGGATGGCCCATCGATGGATCAGTCGAAGTTTTGCAACGCTTGAGATCAGCCACAAACACTGAAGCACTGGCTAGAAGCTCCGATCGATTGCGTCCATGGATATCGTCAACTGGTTGCTCCACTGGTGGTCGGTCTAGTCCGATAAAAGACATGAATTCATGGGCTGAATTAAAGACTGGACTCATTGCAGCGAGCATTGCAGTCCATTGTTCAGCTGCCGGACGAACAACTTCACCAATTAAGTCGGACTGAAGCTGGAAATTGTTGAATTGATTCGATATGATGAGCAGAGTTTCCTGCAAAGGCACCACTTCCATCCAGCTTAGCTCAGAATTGTCTTGGGCCTTACTGAGTCGTTCGACATTAGCTTTAATATAGTCAAACTGTTGAACTAGTAGACCAGGATGTTGCAAACTAATTTTTACCATCACAGAACACGCATGTCTTCGAAATTTGCGAACAGTTTCAGAGCGGCTATCCTTGGACTGACCAGGAAGGCAGGAACACAGAAAAGAACCGATGAAAAAATGCGATCAAGAACAGGTCGGAGCAGCCACTGAGGATCGCGGTGGACATAAACAAAAAGAGCTGATATACAGGACAAAAATTCCGATAGAACAGCAGGATCAGACGATCGATACTTGAGACAGCGTTCAAGTAATTGCGGGCCCGATGGTGCCTCTTTAGCCTTACAGGCGACTAAATCAAGAAACAAGGCCAAAGCTTCCCATTCAGAGAGAACTGAATTGCCTAGTAGACTGTAGAGCCATTGCTGCGCGTAGCAGAAGGTCACAGAAGGCGCCAAAACAGCTGCAAAGCGGACGGCTTTCACAAGATCAAAGCGTAGAGATGGAATGCAGTATAGTCCTCATCCGAGTAAAAATCCATTTTGTCGAAGGCACACGCGGACGTTTTCACAAACTTGCGAGCTACAACTTCAATCCAGGGTTGAATAACGTTGACTAGTTCAGGCTCAGCTCTCAAGCGTTCGTGTTTGAAGAGAGCAATCCACAAGGACGCAGAGATTTGATTGATGCTCAAACTGGGGTGACCGGGGAAAAGAGACAATTCAATAAAATCTAACCAACATAAACAATTCATTTTCTCTTTACCTGGAGGAGACATTCGGCTGCAGCCAAACGAAAATTTTCTTCGGAAAGTAAAGTGCAGAGCAAGACTAACAACTGTCCTTCATGAGCCATGATGTGATTGATGGAAACCTATTCGACGTGAGCTTGATAGACGGCAATCACGGAGAGAGCTAGTCGGCAATGGAATTAAAACATAATAAGAAAATATAAATGAATTAGAACCCAGATAACTTGAGATGTTGATAGGTTGTTACTTGAGCTTGCTGCAATACTCGGGAAAGAAACTCCAATATATCTGACATATTGCCTGTCAGTCCTTGTAAAAGATCTCTGCGTCGATTGTTATCTACCGACTGCAAAACGACCACGTCTTCTGCCAGGCGGAGGAAGACAAGTAGAACTACCTAAAATTACAACATAAATTATCTGACATTCATCTATGATAAATATATTCATAGTTGATTTACCTCTATTTGGTATCCTTTTTCTGGTTGAGCAAAGGCTGTCAGCTCTTGAAGGAAGTTGGGCCACTCTCGTTTTACCATTTCTACCACCAATCTGGCAATACCATCTTTGATGTACATATTCAACTCAGTGCCACTTCCCATCACCTTCCACACAGCATCCTATAGGAAAGAATAATAAGTAATTGTTTATAACACAGATAAAGGCCACCGGTCTTTATGCTTCCTCAAGATGAACAAAGTGTCAGTAGTACTCTACTACTAGTATTCTATCATATATGTTAAAACAGTCACGCAACATATTGAAGTAATCCCTATGAATTATGATCCTAGTAGGAACATTAATAAGATGTGTTGGGACATTTCGTTCTCTCTATCCTCCAAAGCAGCAGGAGTAGACAATGTTAGTCAGTCTGTCAGTCAAAATTTAAAAACCTATACCTTTTATTTTTCAGTTGCTGTGTGTTTGTTTGCAATTCGGCTGTTGCTATCAACTGATGTATACAGTTATAAAGTGCCGACAACATTACCAAACCTGGAAGCGTCTTTCGGTACACATCACTGAATAAGAACAGCATGATGAACATGATTTTTCTTTCGGCAGAAGATTTGAAAAAAAGTATACAAATAGAAGAAAACTGCGTTTTAATCTATTTCATGTTGAGTTGCTGCGGAAACTCAAATTTATCCCTGAGGGTTATACCACAGATAAAGACCACATTGATTTTTAAATGGTACAAAAATATTTTAAGGTAGAAAAAAAAAAAAATCCAACTACGACTGTTTCACTTGACAGTTATTGCATCAATCACACAATAGGACCAAGGTGACCGACCAACAAAGAAACTACGGCTTCTTCTGACGGATACGCTCGAATTCGGTTATGAAGTTCTGCAGAATGTCAGTAAGGGCGTTGGGTTGAATGACGAAAATGGCAGCAGTGATCGCTCCAGCAGCTAATAAAACCTTATCAGACTGAACTCCGGAAATCACGAATGTCTTTCTCACTTAGAAGGAAATAGAACAGTTAACATTAATGCACAACAAATTTGGTTAAAATTGACTATCACCTGGATGCTTCTTGGGCGGATTCATCAAGACGAAGACCAGCAACTATTCTTCGATCGATGATCACCTCTTGATCAAAGTAGATGGCGCGAATGAAATACATAGAAACTTCAGAAATCTCGTCAATCTTCGAAAGTAATCGCGTAGTTTTTTACTCGTTTCCTTTTTAAAACCCTTATCAACTGACACATAGAGGTATCGAGGAAATTGTTGATTGATGGAGCGTTCACCTAACAAACAACTAGCGTTAAATGTCAAAGTAAATACAATTATAGAAATATTATTACCTCATGTTTGAATGTGACGAAAACTAGAACTTCTGAATTTACAATGGTGGAAAGATCGCTGGCTCTTAAAAACTGCTGGAGAAGGTTAACCGCATCCGATACTGTAACCAACTGTAAACGAAAAGAAATCGTTGATCAATTTGTCGTTTGCAATATAAATAATGAGCATTTCAACCTTGTAACCATCCTCCAGTTTGGAGGCGATGTGAAGGCACAAAACAAGGTGTAATAAAGGCTGATGTCTTATTTCTGTAAAAATTCCTTGAAAGAGAATTTTCTTGGGCGTCATTGAGGGTACGACAGTTACGGTTTCTGATTTATTGGCTTCAGTTGCCAAACGAAATCGTTGGCAGTAATACGATCGGATAAACAGTTTAGAGAGTTCAACGGTAAAATAAGAAACACCAACAGGCTGCTTCAGTTGTTTACACCATTTTTAAACGAGGAAAAAGACAGGTGGAGGTGAGAAATTGCCCTCTCCCAATTGACGCAGAGATCTCAAATCAGACAGCACAGTATCATGCCATGATATTGATATTGCTTTGGCATTCTGGCAGTGTAAAATTATCAACCACTCTTCCAAAGACATATCTAAAAAGTTATTAAAATTAGTGAAGTTCACAGTAAGTATAATAGACTTCATTAAGTTCTTTGTGGGTTGTTGAAAAAACGCTCACCAAGAAACTGGGATTCCCAGTGTAATTCAAAATTAGACATGGGCATTTTCTCTTCACTAATCACCTTTGCCATAACGACAATAGCTTGGGGTAGATAAAACTGACGGAATCCTTCAAAAAAACAAATGAATTAAAATCGAATCAGCTTAATGCTCGATGGAGCACATCAACCCTCCACACGTAAAATCTCTGTGCATAAAAAAAAACGATTTCAATACCAAGTTTTGATTACGTTGCTATTGCATGCTATTTTTGTTGGCTAGAAATCATGTTTATAAACTAAAACTCGCGTAATTACTGCGTAACAACTGCGTAAATTACGATAGCGTCTGTGGTCCGACATGTTTACTTGGTTGTGTAACATGTAAGAAAACATTGCCGAACCCTATTTTCTACATCTAAAAAATTTTGTACCGACTAAGAATTTTAAAATTTATTTGCTTTAAATTTTTTAAATAATCTTTTCTATTTATTTAATAACTTTATTTCTTTTTAAATTCTAAATTACATTTTCTAAAAAGAATATTTGGCAGATGGCAACATCGGCAACTTCCGTTATGCTCTTCTTTTCTCTGCCAGCCATTCTCTCGGCATCGTCTAGTCGCGTGGTTTTTCGTCTTGAATCAGCAGCAAGTTTGAAGCTCCCCCAGCCGTAATTGTCCTTCCTCACTTCGGCATCCAATTCTCTGGCGTGATTTTGGTTTTTGAGTGTGAGTATACTTGTCCTCTTTTTCTTCCATTAAATTTTTCACAAATTTTCCCATTTTGAATGGAAAGTCAGTCACATTTCACAGATCTTGGCTTGGTTAGCTTTGCTTCTGAAGTCTTAGTGTTGCCCATCTGAATCTTGTACTTAATCCGTGAGTGTGACTAGTCATTTTTTCTTCGAACAAATTTTTCACAAATTTTCCCATTTTAAATGGACAGTCAGTCACACTTCACAGATCTTGCTTTGGTTGGCTTGGTTCTCAAATCTTAGTGTTGCTCATCTGTATCTCATAAACTTAATCTGTGAGTGTGACTAAACTTGTCATTTTTTTCTTCGAACAAATTTTTCAAACATTTTCCAACTTTAAATGTACAGTCAGTCACACTTCACAGATCTTGCCGTGGTTAGCTTTCCTTCTGAAGTCTTAGTGATGCTCATCTGTATCTCTTGTACTTAATTTGTGAATGTGACTAAACTTGACATTTTTTTCTTCGAACAAATTTTTCACAAATTTTCCCATTTTAAATGGACAGTCAGTCACACTTCACAGATCTTGCCGTGGTTAGCTTTGCTTCTGAAGTCTTAGTGTTGCTCATCTGTATCTCTTGTACTTATTCTGTGAATGTGACTATACATGTCATTTTTTTTCTTCGAATAAATTTTTCACTAATTTTCTCATTTTTAATTGATAGTCAGGCACTTCACAGATCTTGGCAGCCACTCTTGCTCGTCTTTTCTCGTTCGCGGTCTTTCATCAGCAGCCGTAAGAGTCCCTCACCGCTTCGGCTTTGGTCGTTTAGTCGCGTGGTTTTGGCTTTAAGTGTGAGTATACTTATCCTTTTTTTCTTCGATCAAATTTTCCCTTTTTGAATAGAAAGTCAGTCACATTTCACAGATCTTGCTTTGGTTGGCTTGGTTCTCATGTCTTAGTGTTGCTCATCTGTAAACTTAATCTGTGAGTGTGACTAAACTTGTCATTTTTTTCTTCGAACAAATTTTTCACACATTTTCCAATTTTAAATGGACAGTTTGTCACACTTCATAGATCTTGCTTTGGTTGGCTTGGTTCTTAAATTTTAGTGTTGCTCATCTGTATCTCTTAAACTTAATCTGTGAGTGTGACTAAACTTGTCATTTTTTTCTTCGAACAAATTTTTCACACATTTTCCAATTTTAAATGGACAGTTAGTCACACTTCATAGATCTTGCTTTGGTTGGCTTGGTTCTTAAATTTTAGTGTTGCTTATCTGTATCTCTTGTACTTAGTCTGTGAATGTGACAAAACTTGGCATTTTTTTCTTCGAACAAATTTTTCACACATTTTCCAATTTTAAATGGACAGTTAGTCACACTTCATAGATCTTGCCGGGGTTAGCTTTGCTTCTGAATTCTTAGGGTTGCTCATCTGTATCTCTAATACTTAATCTGTGAATGTGACTTTACTTGTCATTTTTTTCTTCGAACAAATGTTTCACAAGTTTTTCCATTTTAAATGGACAGTCAGTTACACTTCACAGAACTTGCTTTGATTGCCTTAGTTTTTCTGTTTTATTGTAGGTCAACTACATCTCTTTTACTTAATCTGTCAATATGATTATTCTTGTCATTTTTTTTCTTCGAACAAAATTTTCACAAATTGTGTATTTTCATTTGGGCATCCAGTCACACATCGTGCTTCTGTTCTCGAGTTTCATTGTTCCATTTCCAATTCATCATGCCAACTTAATAATAACAACAAACAATTTCTTTTTTTAAATTTCAGGTGTTTGTAGCTGCTGCAAGTTGATCCCATAATCATCTCCATAAGAAGCAGAAATGGAAATGAAGAGTATGAAAAGGGCTTTGGAAGAATTAACTGAACCTGCTCCCAAGAAATCTAAAGATCATCACATGGTGCAGAACTTGAAAGCTGTAATGGCTAACCAATTTGCTATTTTCCTATCCGGCAGTAACATTTTTCTGAATGTTAAATCACTTGGCTTGATGAAGATTTTCTCTAAAGAAATTCCAGATTACGAATTTGGTAGAAAAAATGCAAAAGAATCTCCTGAGTTATACACCATAACACTCAATGAAGAGTTTACTCAAGAACACATCGTGAATCTTGTTGTGAAACTTCAAATAACTGGAGCAGCCTCCGTCTTGTACGGAAATAAAGAAGATCGATATCTGGGACTCGTTTTGTGGGCTCTCGCTCTGAAGCTAAAAGAAGATCATCGAATTCCTGAATATCCCCGGATTGACCGAAGTCCGTCACAGAAATTGGTCTTCAGAGAGAAGAACGAAATTCAAAACTTAGCAGATATTCAGCAGCTGATGAAACAGCGGCGCAAACACTGGACAACCCAGGCCATCTTTGTGACTGAACGGATCCTTAGTCATCACAATATGTTTCCGAACATGTTTGTTGTCGAAGCTTTCTACAACGCCCTGCTTAAAGGCTACCAATCTAGAGGACTAACAGCAGAGAAGGCTCTGATGAATGCTATGCTGCTGATCGAGATTTTTCAATTTCAGATAAACAAGAAAGAAAAGTCGCCTAAGGAAATGTTGCTAGTTATGGTATCGGCAATGTTGGATTTTAGTGAAATCCTGAAATCCCCATCCAGCAATGGTTCGTTCCAAAAAGTAATGGAGGGCCTTAGTTTTTGTACGTTTCTTCATGTCGCACTAGTTAAGAGCTGTCAAGGAGAACAAATTATTCTACAAGTCGTTCGGAACCTCCTTGCCCGTGTAGTGCAGCTCTCGGACATAGAAGAAAGGAGACTGGCCAATTGTATGCACACATACATAGGAAAATACCAAAAAGCGTTGCCGACTTGCATCAATTTTCACCCCCCTGACTATACCATTCTCAAAAGCATTGTTAACGATCGCTTATTTTTAAATCAAGAATGGATTCCGAGACTAAATGATTTTTTGAATCGCCGACCAGTTCCTGGAGTGCGGCCTTTGAGTTGCATTGCTGCGTCCGAGTTAAAAAAGTTGGGTTTTCAAGAAAAATCATTGGAAAAGATCCCGAACTCGAAGGTTTTGCTGCAAGTACTGTTTCATCACTGAGATGATATAATTCACTTATCTATACGTTTCACAACAATTCTCTTAACCACGTTCAAGTCCACGTTTTTTCTGAATAAAATTCAATGAGCTTACTTTGTTTTTCTGAATAAAAATTCATAATATCAAGAAATGACCTGACTTTTTGTTCATTAATTTAAACTGCTAGAAATTCCTCTTTTCCTGTTTAATTGTGGTAGGGGGCCAAGGCTTTGCCGCCATGGCTCCGAGTAAGAGGTGAGGTTGCTTATTGCCGCCACTGCTTACACGCGTTGCGTGGGAGAATTACACGAGACATGTAAAGCAGCTTTGGTATAGTGGTTAGCGTGTCGGCGTGCCATGCGAAAGATCGGCGGTTCGACTCCCGCCTGGGTCAAAGTATGGCAACAGGTTTTTCACGACGGGCGACGTATCGGAACAATATTCCCGACACACAAAACGTGAATGCAGTCATTATGAATGATTTAAAATTCAATTAAATTTAAATAAATCTAATAACCGATGAAAAAAGTCAAAACCTCTAAAAGATGGCTGAAATAATTCAGCAGTTGGTGTAATGGTTAGAATGTTCGGCTGTCAACTCAAAGGTCGGTGGTTCAAATCCAGACGGTGCCAAATTACAAGTAAATGGGAAAACGAATGTTAAAATTCATAAAAAAAAATAAAGTTTTCATGTTCAAAACCGAGAACGGCTAAGTAATTTTTAACCAATAACTCAAAAAAGGGCAGATGAATGCAACACAATATTTACTCACATTACTTTTAGAAACAACAACTAAATAAAAAGACATACCCCATTATACAAAAACAATAGCTGACGGGCAATATTATTCGTACCATTTAATCGCGGACAAAAAATGTCCGGAAAGTACAATAGAATTTCATTAAGGAAGTCTTCATCTGATATCTTTTCAAGAAAAAATAATTTTGCACTTTTAAGATCGCAAGTTCTGAAAATTCCAATATTCCCATCTATCATATTTAGTTTAGTATCGATTTCACCTATACAATATTTTAGCTTAAGGAAAGTACTATAAAATTTCATTAAGGAAGTATTTATCTGATATCTTGTCAAGAAAAAATAATTTTGTAAAAAAAATAATTATTAAATTATTAAATATCATTAATTATAAAATATGTATTTCAGAAAAAATTATTAAGGCACTATTATTTCAAACGTTACAGCACTTTTAAGATAGCCAGCTCCTAAAATTCAAAATATTCCCATATAATTTTTAGTTTTGTATCGATTTCACCCAGACTTTAGTTTAGCTGCAGGAAAGTACGATTGAATTTCATTAATGAAATCTTCATCTTACATAATTTTAAGAAAAAATAATTAAGGCACTGATATTTCAAACGTAACAGCACTTGGCTAGCGCGTTCGGCTATGTATAGACGTGTCTAACTGATCTCCCAAGAGTGACATCTTGCTGTGAGTCAAAAAACTATTTTGTTCCTTTTTTTTTGTTCTCTTTTGTTGTACTTGCGCTTGTATTTCATTGTTTCTCTTGTTGCTTGTTAAGCGCTATTCTGGTTTTGTTTCAATTTTTTTGCATTGTTTTTTTCCCCCGTCTCCTTGCCCCTTTTATTGTGGGTAAAATGGGAACGGAATCCCCAGACGTCTGGCCACGTACTGCCGAAATCTCTTTTGGTAATACTGAAGTGACCAGGCATGAACTCTACGAATGTTTCGAGCAAAGTAGCAACGAATCTGATAGCATCTTTGATGCAATTTCTCGCCTACCAGGACGAGCTATTTGCGTTTTCCGAATTGGGTTCAAGACCGTCAAAGACCATATTGAATTCTTGGATAAATTTAGTGCAAAAGAATCTGTAGTTATTAGTGGCAAGGAGGTCCGAATTAGAGTCAGAGATAGGTCAGTTAACCTTGTAAGAGTTAGAATCCAACATTTCAAATTCGATGATGACCTTAGCCTGCTAAACAAGAGATTGCGCGAGTATGGAGTGATTTCTCGGATTTTTTGGGACACGTATCAGGATAGGTCACTTCCAAGGTGGAACGGGATAAAGACTGGAGTTGTCAACGTGGATATGGAGATCAACAAGGGCATTCCGTCTTATATCACCTTTGGAGGCTACAAGGATCCACTAATGGTGTCTTATGCAGGGCAAATGCACACATGCCGCATGTGTGATTCTCCCACCCATGTCTTAGCTAATTCCCCCAAGCAACCCCGTAATTTAACTAACCCCAGCACCATTTCAAAAGAGCCCATTGGAACACGTAGCTATAGTAGTGCCCTGACAAATCGTGCCCCATTTAGGACAACTATTAGAAAGCCCCAGGAGACAGGCCCGATTGGTGGCGGTCAAATGCCAATTGCTCCAACTTTTGACGCCATTTCATTCCCAGAGTTAGCTCAGAGGTCAGCGATGTCGGCTGCAGTCGTTCCTGATGGAGCTCCAGAGGAGCCAATTTCGAAGCCCGATGAGGCTGAATCTTTTTCTGACACCAATACCGACGCTGAAGACGCTAGCTGTGTGGATCCGTCTGTCGCGTCTAAAGCGGTAAAGAAAAAGAAAATAAAAGAGACGAGAGAATTCCGTGACCAACAAAAACAATCGGAAAAGAGGAGTCGTACTGCCTTTTCCAATTCCTCCGGCGAGGAAGCGGTAAGAATTGGTAATGATGTAGCTCAGTTGGTTGAACTCGAGGCTACGACTCGAGAGGTCCTAGTTTCGATTCCGGGTGTGGTCATCAATTCCTCTCCCATTCTTTCTGAGGGGGACGACGATGTGCCAACCGATACATTTGCACTTGGAGTGCAATCTTTTTCATCCACGATGGCTCAGATGGATAACGAGGCGGTTGAAGAGATGGAAACAACGGAGCTGGTATCTGGTTCAAACCCCGAGGGGGACATTTCTTTTTCCGATGGGAGTATACAACCAGGCCAACGGCCACTTGATAGTCAGGCGACTAGTCATTTGAGCGATACTCAGGAGTCCTTGGGCGGGCCCCTCGGCACTCCTTCAACTCCTATAGTAGAAAGAACTCTCAAAGCAATGGAAGCCTTTAGAAGGAAAAAACCCCAAGGAAACAAGCCCCAACCCTCTAAACCCAAATTTAGAAATTAATCATGACTAACATCGCGACATATAATATCAACAGAATATCGTCACCTGACAAACTTCAAATCATACTTAATTTCTTTTTACATCATAAACTTGATATTATATGTTTGCAAGAAGTAGTATTCCACTCCAGCACCGTTTTTACTAACCATTACCAGATGCACACAAATCTCGGGCCTAGGAAACATGGGACAGCCATCCTAGTACGACACGGCCTGAGTGTCAACAACATTTTGTTTGAACCGGAGGGGAGGCTGATAGCCATGGAAGTTAAGGGTTTTGCTTTCGTGTGTATTTACGCCCCATCTGGTGACCAAAATAAAACTTATAGGGATTCTTTCCTCCGTCAAACTATTCCGGCTTATGTTGCCCAGTATAAGGCACCTGCAGTTATATTGGGAGATTTTAATGCCGTGGACGAGATCGATGACCGGAAAAGTAGCAAGACAACACCATCAAAAATTAGACTAGCATTGCTAGAACCCCTCCGAGATTTAGTAAAAGCCCTTTCGTTAACAGATGTCTGGAGAGATATTCGGAAAAATGAACCTTGTTGGACGTACAATTGTGCGACTAGCCAGGCTAGATTAGACAGAATTTACTGTCAGCATCACATAAAATTTTCTGATATCCTTTTGCACGACTTACCACTTGGAGATCACAGACCAATCGTAGGGTATATAAACAGCACCACCCCTCCTCGTGTAGTGAGAAACAAGTCAAAGGATTTATGTAAACTTAACATTTCAATTCTCGAGGAGGAGGAATACATAAAATTAGTGCATGTTTTTATTGACGAAATGTCCCAACATACATCCCGTATTGAAAACATAGACCACTGGTGGGAGAACACTTTCAAACCTGGCCTCAGGCGTTTATCGATTAATTATTGTAGAAAGAGAATCTGTGATCAGAGAGTCAAACGGAAATTACTCCAACATCAACTAAATGAAACCGTGAACAGTGCAAATTTCAATCATGCTCGCTACATGGAGTTGAAACGGGAGTTTCTAGCCTGGGAGCGAGAAGCATTGAGGGGATTTGCAATACGTTCACGCGTACAAAGTACAGCCGAAGAAGAGCCATCTACCTTTCATATGAACAGGTCAACGAGGAATTTCCAGAAGTCTCTGATCACTCAGCTCAAAACTAATGATAACTGTAAAATTACCCAACCTGAGCAGATCAACCTAGAAATAATTGAACATTTTAGTAGAATCTTTCAGAACCAGCCCTCCCCCAATACCCAATTAGCTGGGAAATTTATGGAAGGGATTAGGGGTGCACTTAACCGTACAAAACCCACTAATAACGATCCGGATGTAACAGTGGTAGCTCAGTCGTTAAACGCTCCAGTTTTCAATCGAGGAGTACTAGGTTCGATCCCGGAGAGTGACAACCCTCTAGTAGTTCCATTTACAGTAGAGGAAATTAACAATGCCCTAAGGGCAACTAAAAAAACAAGGCCCCAGGTACAGATGGAATTCCTTTTGAGTTTTATTTAAAATTCTGGGATGTTATTGGTGTTCATTTTCTAGAGATGATGAATTGCGTACTGGGAAAAAGAAAAC
Organism: Daphnia galeata; assembly: GCA_030770115.1. Lineage (NCBI taxonomy): Eukaryota > Metazoa > Arthropoda > Branchiopoda > Diplostraca > Daphniidae > Daphnia > Daphnia galeata. The sequence goes on from CM061122.1 coordinate 3,823,359, forward strand.
TTCAACCGTCGCAGGGAAGGGCAGCTATAAGATTAGTCCCAAAAATCCCGACACCGAGTAAAATCACCGATTACCGGCCAATTTCATTGTTAAATACCGATTACAAGTTAATTGCGTCAGTATTGGCTTTTCGTCTGAGGAAATCTCTTCAAAACTCTCTAGATTCGCACCAAAAAGGTGGTGTACCCGGCCGCTATATCTTTGACAGCTTGTGTTTAATTCGAGATGCCATTGATAATACAGGCCGTAAATCAAAAGAGGCATCTTCCCTCAAACCGGCCGCCATTATCGCGTACGATTTGGAGAAAGCATATGACCTTGTCAATCGAGACGTACTGTGGGAAGTGATGACAGCCATGGGCTATCCCCCCCTGTTTGTTGATTGGTTAAAAACACTGTACAGTATAACTGAACTATGCCCATTGAACGGTAATGACGTAGTCGGTACTGTGGACAATGCACAATCCGTGAGGCAGGGGTGCCCTCTGTCGGTTCATCTGTTTGCCCTCTATATTGAACCACTTTTAGTTTGTTTGTCTAAGGGTATTGACGGAATTGAACACTAAGGAAAACGCATCAAAGTTCGTGCATATGTAGATGATCTAGTAGTTTTTGCTTCATCAATGAAAGATGTACGTCGAGCATGCGAGATTATTCTGGAATTTTGTGCCTGGACAAATGCACGTATTAACAAGGGGAAGACCAAATTACTTGGCCTATGCTCCTGGAACATACGAAACTTTCTACAGTCCCTAGTGGCACAGTCGGCAGCGGCATCGGCTGGGGTTCCTAAGGTTAACACTTCGATTCCTAGTAAGAGCACCTCAAATGAAACACATCTTAAACGCACATGGCCATATGATTGGATAACTCAAGTAGACGAATTGAAAATCCTTGGAATTACTTTTTCTTCCGAAACAAAAACAACAGTTAAAAACAATTGGCAGAGACAGTTCAACATCATACAAAATATTCTGATCACAAACACACACCGTCATTTCACTTTTTATGGTCGCGTCCTGTTCATTAAACAACATGTCTTATCACAACTTGTCCATATAGCTCACGTACTTCCTTGCAACAAAACCCAGGCCCTTCTCCTCCAACAAAAATGCAACAAATTCCTTTGGGCACAACGAAGAGAGCATCCACCCCTAAATGTTTTGATCCGGCCCCGGCTTCAAGGAGGGCTTGGTGTTACTTTACTTTTTCAATTCTTCCTGTCCCTCTTCACCCGCCAAATATTCAAATCTTTAATCCATCCCGAGGCTATTGAGAGAACTGCAGCTGTTTATTGGTTAGGGCCACATCTCAAGAATCTCCTTCCACAAATCATCCAGCCTAGGTTTAAGTCAACCCATTCATCGCATCCATACTTCACCACCTCACTTTTAACCATCACCGATCTACTTAAAGCTGGCATCTTCACATCATCAACTGCATCCAATCACCGCGCCACCTACAATCACCTGATCGCTAACATTGGGCAACCGGGAAGAACAGAGATGGCGAAACCGGACCTTGACTGGGCTTCCATCTGGCGTTGGGTGGCCAAAATCAAAAGAAAGAAACGCTGAATTGGTCTGGGATTTTAACCACAACCAGCTTCCCACCAAAATGCGTCTCACAAGTACCAATCTTTCAAACAACGACCAATGCCCTCTATGCAATGGCGGCCAAGAAACGGACGACCATCTAATGCTACTTTGTTCAGAGAAAGCTGATATCGTTTTATGGCTCCGTATCCATTTGACGAAACTCGGATGTCTAAAGCCACTGAAAGCAGCAATCAATGGAGACGTTGGAAATGGCCCCAATAAAAAGAAAATATTGGCCCTCATCCAATCCTACATAATCACCGTCTGGACTGCCCGCAGCCAAAACCTCACCCCAGCCATAAACGAAATACAGTCTCTCTGGTCAAGCCTCCTTCATTAAGAAATCTCTCCCCATATGTCACCTTCTAAACCCTAAATATTCTTTCTCAAAATTCTCAACAGAATTCTCCTTATCTCCCATTATAATTAAAATTTCATTGTTTCCCCCCCCCCAGATGTCGTACTGTTGATTTTCATTTCCACCAAAGTCTTTTTGCCCCTATCAATTCCGTTTTGAAATGTATTTGTCTCATTGTAATATTTCCTCCTTGGCCACAGCAAGTCACTCATGTCACATATGTCACAAATGCCCAAATGTATCTGTAAAACAATTTAAATTTTACTTGTGACAAAAATCGTTTATAAAAAAAAAAAAAAAAAAAAAAACTCAAAGGTCGGTGGTTCAAATCCAGACGGTGCCAAATTACAAGTAAATGGGAAAACGAATGTTAAAATTCATAAAAAAAAAATAAAGTTTTCATGTTCAAAACCGAGAACGGCTAAGTAATTTTTAACCAATAACTCAAAAAAGGGCAGATGAATGCAACACAATATTTACTCACATTACTTTTAGAAACAACAACTAAATAAAAAGACATACCCCATTATACAAAAACAATAGCTGACGGGCAATATTATTCGTACCATTTAATCGCGGACAAAAAATGTCCGGAAAGTACAATAGAATTTCATTAAGGAAGTCTTCATCTGATATCTTTTCAAGAAAAAATAATTTTGAACTTTTAAGATCGCAAGTTCTGAAAATTCCAATATTCCCATCTATCATATTTAGTTTAGTATCGATTTCACCTATACAATATTTTAGCTTAAGGAAAGTACTATAAAATTTCATTAAGGAAGTATTTATCTGATATCTTGTCAAGAAAAAATAATTTTGTAAAAAAAATAATTATTAAATTATTAAATATCATTAATTATAAAATATGTATTTCAGAAAAAATTATTAAGGCACTATTATTTCAAACGTTACAGCACTTTTAAGATAGCCAGCTCCTAAAATTCAAAATATTCCCATATAATTTTTAGTTTTGTATCGATTTCACCCAGACTGTAGTTTAGCTTCAGGAAAGTACGATTGAATTTCATTAATGAAATCTTCATCTTAAAACATTTTAAGAAAAAATAATTAAGGCACTGATATTTCAAACGTAACAGCACTTTTTAAATCGCTAGCTCCTTAAATTCAAAATATTCCCATATCATTTTTTGTTTTGTATCGATTTCACCCAGACTATAGGCTAGCTTCAGAAAAGTACTGTTGAAATTCATTAAGGAAGTCTTCATCTGATATCTTTTAAAGAAAAAAAACATTAAGACACTGATATTTCAAACGTTGCGCTCTTTTAAGTTTGCCAGCTCCTGAAATTTAAAAAATATTGATATCATTTTTAGGTTTGTATCTTGTATGTATTTCACCTAGACTATAATTTAGCTTCGGGAAAGTACTATAAAATTTCATTAAGGAAGTCTTCATCTAATATCTTTTCAAGAAAAAATAATTTAGGCACTGAAATTCAAAACTTTACAGTACTTTTTCAATAGCAAGCTCCTTAAATTGAAAAAAAAAACCATACCATTTTTTGGTTTGTATTGATTTCACCCAGACTCTAGGCTAGCTTCAGGAAAGTACTATTGAATTTCTTTAAGGAAGTCTTCATCTGATATTTTTTGAAAAAAAAAATATTAAGGCACTGATATTTCAAACGTTACAGCTCTTTTAAGTTGGCGAGCTCCTAAAATTCAAAAAATTCCCATATCATTCATAGATTTTTTCAATTTTACCCAAAATATAGTTAAGTTTCAGGAAAGTACAATTACATTTTTATTAAGGAAGTCTAAATCTGATATCTTTTCAAGAAAAAATAATTTAGGCACTGAAATTTTAAACGTAACAGCACTTTTTAAATCGCCAGCTCCTTAAATTGAAAAAAAAACCATACCATTTTTTGGTTTGTATTGATTTCACCCAGACTATAGGCTAGCTTCAGAAAAGTACAATTACATTTTTATTAAGAAAGTTTTCATCTGATATCTTTTAAAGAAAAAAACATTCACGCACTGATATTTCAAATGTTTCAGCTCTTTTAAGTTTGCCAGCTTCTAAAATTCAAAAAATTCCCATATCATTCATAGATTTTTTCAATTTTACCCAAAATATAGTTAAGTTTCAGAAAAGTACAATTACATTTTTTTTAAGGAAGTCTTAATCTGATATCTTTTCAAGAAAAAATAATTTAGGCACTGAAATTTCAAACGTAACAGCACTTTTTAAATCGCCATCTCCTTAAATTCAAAATATTCCCATATCATTTTTGGGTTTGTATTGATTTCACCCAGACTATAGGCTAGCTTCAGAAAAGTACTACAGTGCTGGTCCACTTATAGAACCGACCTGTGCGTGGTTCTATAACCGGGTGGTTCTATAATCGAGCCCTTGATCCCAGTGCCACCTGCCGTCGATTCTGTCTATAGACAAAATCCTATAACTTGAAATGCTATGAAACGTTCATCAAGTTATTCAATGCGCCGTGGGTGGCGCTGAAACACGGCAGAGCCATTTCGATTCTATAACCGGAATGGTTCTATAATCGGGCGGTTCTCTAAGTGGACCAGCACTGTATTGAATTTCATTAAAGAAGTCTTCATCTGATATTTTTTAAAGAAAAAACCCATTAAGGCACTGATATTTCAAACGTTGCAGCTCTTTTAAGTTTGCCAGCTCCTAAAATTCAAAAAATTCCGATATCATTTTTAGGTTTGTATGTATTTCACCTAGACTATAATTTAGCTTCAGGAAAGTACTATAAAATTTCATTAAGGAAGTTTTGATCTAATATCTTTTCAAGAAAAAATAATATAGGTACTGAAATTCAAACGTAACAGCACTTTGTAAATCGCCAGCTCCTTAAATTCAAAATATTCCCATATCATTTTTTGGTTTGTATTGATTTCACCCAGCCTATAAGCTAGCTTCAGGAAAGTACTATTGAATTTCTTTCAGAAAGTCTTCATCTGATTTGTTTTAAAGAAAAAAACCATTAAGGAACTGATATTTCAAACGTTAAAGCTCTTTTAAATTGGCAAGCTCCTAAAATTCAAAAAATTCTCATATCATTTAAAGGTTTTTTCGATTTTACCAAGAATATAGTTAAGTTTCAGAAAAGTACAATTACATTTTTATTAAAGAAGTCTTAATCTGATATCTTTTCAAGAAAAAATAATTTAGGCACTGAAATTTCAAACGTAACAGCACTTTTTAAATCGCCAGCTCCTCAAATAAAAAATATTTCCATATCATTTTTGGGTTTGTATTGATTTCACCCAGACTAAAGGCTAGCTTCAGAAAAGTACTATTGAATTTCATTTAAGAAGTCTTCATCTGATATGTTTTAAAGAAAAAAAACCATTAAGGCACGGATATTTCAAACGTTAAAGCTCTTTAAAGTTTGCCAGCTCCTAAAATTCAAAAAATTCCCATATCATTTAAAGGTTTTTTCGATTTTAGTCATTTTACCCAGAATATAGTTAAGTTTCAGAAAAGTAATATAAAATTTTTATTAAGGAAGTCTTCATCTGATATCTTTTCAAGAAAAAATAATTTAGGCACTGATGTTTCCGTGAAATCCATGTGGTGCCGCTGTCCATCACTTTTCTTGCCGCTCTCATTATATGTCTCATTATCTCTTTCATTGTTTCATATCTTGCCCACCGCCCACGCTTGGCGCTTGCAATACCTTCTTCACTTCGTCTGCTCCATTGTCAGTCTTTTGTAACTGTCCTGTCACGCCTGTGACACGTCGTCTTTTTACTTACTACTATAAGTTATACTCGCGTGAATTGCACGCTTCTCACTGCTTTCTGGCTCTGGGTTCTCCCAGTTCTCTCTCTCCATTGTGGAGTACATTGTTACATGTTCTGTGCGTAACCTGTCATTGCCAGGTAAAGCACATTTACTTTCCCTGTTTGCTTGTACTAAATTCCATTCTCTTATTCTATAGGAACCACACACACACACACCACACCATTTCACACGTATCATTATCACACGTATTATTACTGTCACCTTTTACTCTGCTACTGACTTACAACCAGTAGTGGCCATTGTTATCTCATATTACGATTCCTTACATTCTTATGTCACTCATACACATTGTTGAAAGGGCAAGGAAGTTTTCTCAAGTTTCATCAGGTTCCAATAGCTGGAACAAATGAAATTTCAAACGTTATAACACTTTTTAAATAGCAATTTCCTTAAATTCAAAAAATAACCATACCATTTTTTGGTTTGTATTGATTTCACCCTTACTAAAGGCTAGCTTCAGGAAAGTACTATTGAATTTCTTTAAGGAAGTCTTCATCTGATATCTTTTAAAGAAAAATACATTAAGGCACTGATATTTCAAACGTTACAGCTCTTTTAAGTTGGCGAGCTCCTAAAATTCAAAAAATTCCCATATCATTCATAGATTTTTTCAATTTTACCCAAAATATATTTAGTTTCAGAAAAGTACAATAGGGCTTTTTCACATCGCGAAAATCCGACTTTCAAAATCTGGCAACGCATGCGTTTTGTATTTGCTTTCCGTTCTTATGGCAAAGGCCATGAGAAAATGTAAGTGTCTTCAATAAATTAAATCTAGTATTTTTAATTCGGAATATTTCTTCACAAGAATTCCACGGTGCTCAAGGTAAGAAATTGGTCGTTAATTTCATGTATAATTTACTTGGACTAAAAAATTATTACGGGCTGAAAATTCAAATACAAAACTTTGTTTTGGTTTTTTAGACGATTCTTGGCATGGCCGAATTGGATGCATGCGTTGCCAGATTTATGAAAGTCATTATCAGAAATCTGGCAACGCATCCAGATGCCGAGAATCATATATATGTATATATGTGGCCGCTAGGAGCGCCCCGAGTTGGACTTTTGACTCTCCCTTCATAGTTGTCCTTAAGTATCGTATTCTTTCGTCCTTTCCCAATTTTGACTATGAAGGGAGAGTCAAAAGTCCAATCCGGGGCGCTCCTAGCGGCCACATATACAAACTTGGTGTTACAAACGGCCAAGAAAACATGACAAAAATGGGTCGTTCAGTGAAACGTTCATAAAATCCAGAAATAACTATATAATGAAAAACCCTTTTGGGGATTTCAAGCTAAAGAACCAATCTATCGATTGAATCAATTAGTTTTTTTTACAATTTTTTTTTCTCCCTGAAACCCACCTTCATCGGACCCACAAAAAGTCACTTTTTCTCTGAACATGAAATATTAAATTCAAAATATCTCCGGATCTCTAAGAGATAGAAATCCGGAGAAAACACCATTCGATTTCTTTTCAAATTCCAAATAAGAATGTGCAATTTTTTTTCCCCAGCAACCCTTTCCGGATTCAATCCGGAATTAAAAACCCCAGATTTTGGTCGCGTTCGCTCGCGGACTACGTGTTAAAGATAAAACATTAAGTTACTGATATTTCCAACGTTACATTTCTTTTTTTAAGTTTGCCAGCTCCTAAAATTCAAAAAATTCCCATATCATTTAAAGGTTTTTTCGATTTTACCCAGAATAGAGAATATATTTAGAAAGAGTGCAAGCCATATGGCTGAATGAGGCAAAACCAACATCGCCCCCTCCATTCCTCCTTTATGGCTTGCACAGTTGCACTCTTTCTATACAAATGCCAATGCTTTTTTGTTTGAGGTTGCACCAAATTGGTATAAAACCCTTCCAAGATGGCAACCTCGAACCACTCAGCCACTCTATAAGCAGAGTAATAGAGTAGATGGTGACGTCGCCCCGTCGAAATTCTCCATTAGGCCTCGACCGCCTCGTCCGAAGTCCGGACTGCCTCCTTTAAACGGTGGTGACACCTCGCGGATTTTTCCGAGTACTAAACTGAAAAACTTGCGTTTTTTCCGAGTTTTTCTAAGTCCCGTGTCAAAATGAAAAATCTCCTAATTCTACCTAAGAAACTAAAAAAAACACATTTCTTGACAGAATAATGTGTTTTATCAGTTTTGCAATAAAAAAAAAAGAAAAAAATCACAAAATGCAAGCATCGACAGAGATTTCAACCATGAACCCCCTATCATCAGAACATCCGAATTACCATGAAGGAGGAAAGGAGGAGACGCTGCTCCCATAAGGCCCTGCAGAAATTTTTGAGGCGATGATGATATCTGCCTCGGGCAGAATTTTCGTTCCTTTTTCTGCCACTAGATGCGGAAGAGTAACGAAATCTGTGAAATTCTAAGCTTTATTTTGGTTGCCACCGGACATTTCATCTGCTAGACTCTTGTCAAAACTATTTTAAAAAAGCATGTTGAAGTGAAACTGTAGGCAGCGTACGTACGCCGCAAGGTACCCGAAGGGATTGGAATTTAAATTAACTTTAATTTTACCAATAAATATAAAGTTACGACAAATATGCAGGCATCCGTTATTGGGGTTGCAAGGTTCCCGTTGGAATATAAAAAAAATTAATTAATATCTCAAAGTTTTAAGTAAATATATATGCAGCTTATCTAACTCCGTGCGATTAATTAATGACTCAAAGTTTTTAGTAATATGTATGTAGCTAATAATACAAACACCCGTGCGACTTTGGTGCTGCGGGGCTGGAGCCCCGCCGCCCCACGCCACACGGGGACGGGTCTTAATTTATCTAAAGCTCATATTCTCAAAATATCCATTCAGATATTGAAATCCTGAATCAATATTGAATGAGATATTAGAATCCTGATTTAAAATTGAATGCGATATTGAAATACGCCTCGTGGCGGGCAGTGATCGGCCGAATCAGTGTTGATTCGAATCAAAATTTGATTCGAATCATTGATTCGAATCGATTTTCATTGATTTTTCGATTTTTTGATTTTCTCACATTCACATTTGATTTTTGATTCTGATTTTTTGATTTTACAATAAAATTGATTCAAATCAATGATTCGCTAAATTAGAATCAATTTTTTTTTCAATGCAGACTTTAAAAAACGTCACAACGTTGTTCTCTCAGACCACAAATAATGAAATAAAATAAGTCTACAATTTGCGGACGTAAGTTATTACTATATACGTTGCAACGCCGGCATATATCAAGCAGGCTTTACTTCCGATAAAGATTGAAAGACGATTGACAAGTGATTGAAGTAGATTTAAATAACTAAAATGAGATCTCACAGGAAGTTAATAGCTAGCCATATTGCACTTATTCATGAAAAGGAAGCCAATGAAGCGTCTGGTCCAGCTAACCATGAACGTGACCCACTGGATTTCCCTTCAAAGAATACTGCCACCCTTGACGAATTAAAATTATTTTTCATAGATAGGCTAAAGAAAAAAATTTGGCTATGCTTGACAAATATCCAAGAGTAAAAAATTTATTCCTGGAATTTAACACAGCATTACCATCTAGTGCGTCAGTCGAGAGGCTGTTTAGTGCTGGTCCACTTGTGTTGACGGCAAGACGGAACCGTCTTGCCGATGCCATATTCGAAACTTTGTTGATGCTTAAAGTAAATTTGAATCCCTAAAACTATAAATTTTTCTGGGAAACCTTTTGGCATTATATGAAAGTTAATTTTCTCCATGTTTTTTTTTCAACCAAATTGAGATCTGTAGATTTTCATATCTGCAATTCTCATTTCTAAATAAACAAGACGGAACCAAAAAAAAACCCTCATTGATTCTGATTTTTGATTTTTGATTTTTGATTCGAAATCTGATTCGAATCAAATTTTAATCATTGATTCTGATTTTTGATTCTTGATACTTGATTTAAATCAAAAATCATTGGATGATTCCGATTTTTGATTTTTGATTCTTATGATGGTGTGATTCTATTCAGTTTTGATTCGAATCACATTTTAAATTGATTCGGCCGATCACTGGTGGCGGGGCAATCCGCAAACTGTTGAATTATATAAGCCCCGTCCATGTCGTAATAAATTTTTACTTTGCAGTGACGGTAGAAATTAGGTTTGGTTGGAATTGTGCCCATAACTAGGCCTAGTTATCAGCCTAGAGATAAAACTATAGGCAGTAACTTAATAAATGATTGGATTTCTCGTTTAATCCTATCCTATTTCAAGTAACGTTTCCTTTTAATATTATTTATCCCTGCCATCTGTGTTTATCCCTGCCATATCCCTGCCATTTATCGTCTGCTATAACAGCTACTGAAATTCTGTCAAAAAGTAACAATTTCTCCGTCTGATCAAACGCCTGAATAGATTTCAGCCAAATTTTCAGAAAAGATGTAAAAAATTCTCAGCTACGTAGTAGAGTTATTAAAATGTAATAAAAATGTTGATTACAATCAATAATTGCAAAAAACTAGTGCAGCCATCTATGTAGTGTCACGATAACTTCAAAAAGCCATCTGTGTAGTGTTACGAGAACTGTAGGCAGCGTACGTACGCCGCAAGGTACCCGAAGGGGCTGGAATTTAAATTAACTTTAATTTTACCAATAAATATAAAGTTACGACAAATATGTAGGCATCCGTTATTAGGGTTGCAAGGTTCCCGTTGGAATATAAAAAAAATTAATTAATATCTCAAAGTTTTAAGTAAATATATATGCAGCTTATACTAACTCCGTGCGATTAATTAATGACTCAAAGTTTTTAGTAATATATATGTTGCTAATAATACAAACACCCGTTCGACTTTGGTGCTGCGGGGCTGGAGCCCCGCCGCCCCACGCCAAACGGGGACGGGTCTTTATCTAAAGCTCATATTCTCTAAATATCCATTCAGATATTGAAATCCTGAATCAATATTGAATGATATATTAGAATATAATCCTGATTTAATATTGAATGCGATATTGAAATACGCCTCACTGTTGAATTATATAAGCCCGTTACCCTATTTCATAACGGTAGAAATTAGGTTTGTTGGAATTGTGCTGATAACTAGGCCTAGTTGTCAGCCTAGAGATAACTATACGCAGTAACTTTATAAGGGATTGGATTTCTCGTTGAATCCTATCCTATTCAAGTAACGTTAATTTTTAATGTTTTATCATTCCCTAGGGAATGATAAAACATGGCAGCTGCCATAAAATTCACATGTCCCTGAGGTATTTATCGTCTGCTATAACATTCACAATTTCAAATGTTTCTTTGTTATCGTCTGCTATAACAGTTACTGAAATTCTGTCAAAAAGTAGCAATTTCTCCGTCTGATCAAACGCCTGAATAGATTTCAGCCAAATTTTCAGAAAAGATGTAAAATATCCTCAGCTACGTAGTAGAGTTATTAAAATGTAATAAAAATGTTGATTACAATCAATAATTGCAAAAAACTAGTGCAGCCATCTATGTAGTGTCACGATAACTAGTGCAGCCATCTATGTAGTGTCACGATAACTGCAAAAAGCCATCTGTGTAGTGTTACGAGAACTGAGGGTGCCCATGTAAACCATACGGCAAACGAAACTTTGACCAGTAACCCTTCGGGTAACTGAGGGTGCCCATGTAAACCATACGGCAAACGAAACTTTGACCAGTAACCCTTCGGGTAATTTTGAGTGTAGGTCATATTGTTTATATTGTTTAGAAAGAAAGTGAAAATGCCTTGTTGCATCATAGGGTGTAGGACAGGTTATAAACCAACAAGAAAACATCCAAATCCTACCAAACATTGTAGTTTTTATTTTCCAAAAGACCTCGAACTAAGAGGCAAATGGATAACTGCAGTTAGCCTCCATTCAGTTAAAAGAGAAAATTGGGCTCCGAAGCCCCAAAGCAGAGTGTGTGCACGTCATTTCTTGCCTAGTGATTTTCGCTTTGATAAAATAAATATTGAAGAAGAAATCATAAATACACTTGATGGAATGCGAAGCAGGCTGTTACCACATGCAATACCATCTATCAATCTAACACTGGAGGAAGGTATATATGGTTTCATTAGCCCTAATTGATTAATAGTTATTAATAAGTCATGTATGTTTTTACTCGTAGTATCATTAAACAATTTATATCTGTTAGTTAATGAACCACAGCTGACAAACTGCCAAAAGTAGGTTGTGATTCCCACTTTCTTAAGCTAATGACTAATTTGATATACGATTTCATGATTATTCGTTACAAATATATTGCCAATCAAATAAGCAATGATGTTTCCGGTGCAATAATTACGCGAAAACACGCACAATCAAACTTGTCTAAAATGTAATGTAATGTTTTGTTTTTTCATGAAGTATTACACATTTTTGTTGATATTTAAGAAATCGCCCTTTTCATATTTGAAACCCGCGCCAACCCGTAACGATAGCAACCAGCGAAAGCCCAGATCATGAAGTACAGATTTCACAGATTTCACAGATTTCGTTACTCTTCCGCATCTAGTGGCAGAAAAAGGAACGAATCCTTCCCCTGAGGCAGATATCATCATCGCCTCAAAAATTTGCCCGACCAGCTCCTCCTCCATTCCTCCTTCATGGAATTACCAATTCATCGCTTTCCAAATTCCAACTGAGCTACCAATCGCTGATAAATCATTTAAAATCGCAATTAATAAATGCGTAAAAGTGGTATTTTTGCTTATTTTTTTCATCGATAGTGGCAGCACCAAATAAAGGAGGGAGCTACTCTGTAACGTCCGCCAAACAATTGAAAAAAAGTTGGAAAACCTCGGACATAGCCTTATGGAGAAATGGAGAATGAAAGAATTTCGACAGGGCGACGCCACCATCTGCTCTATTACTCTGCTATAAGCAAGTTTGTGTCTGAAACAGCGAACATTTAATTTAGTGGACTAAAAATTATAAATAGTACATGTAACATTCCAAGTTCCAACACAATTGATTTAGCGGGAGAAAGGGGAAACTTCATTGTATCTGTAATCACAAAATGACACGCGCATTATTCGCTGAGTAGTTTTGAAGTTCAAATTTATCTTCTGTATAAGTAATAGCAGAAATGTATGAACACGAATCTTCGTTTAATCGATCCTTCAAGATGACAAACTTTAAAACTAGAACTTTTACGCGCTTTTAAGCTCACTTGTAGCCTACACAAAATTTCAAAAATAATACTTTCCAAAATGTAACGGTTTAAAAACGTGTATTTGCAAACTTCCGGTAATGTTGATGATTTTTTGTTTACTTTTTTCTTACAATGAAGCACTGATTATTATAAAGTCTAAGTTAACATATTAAAAAAATATGATGAACCATTGGGCTGAAGTTCAAATTTATCTTCTGTATAAGTAATAGCAGAAATGTATGAACACGAATCTTCGTTTAATCGATCCTTCAAGATGACAAACTTTAAAACTAGAACTTTTACGCGCTTTTAAGCTCACTTGTAGCCTACACAAAATTTCAAAAATAATACTTTCCAAAATGTAACGGTTTAAAAACGTGTATTTGCAAACTTCCGGTAATGTTGATGATTTTTTGTTTACTTTTTTCTTACAATGAAGCACTGATTATTATAAAGTCTAAGTTAACATATTAAAAAAATATGATGAACCATTGGGCGATTATAAATAGCAAGGAACGGGCGAAATACACGAGCGACTTGATTACTAAACGCTAGAAATGTATATATTTTTACGATTATTTTTCCCACACCATTTATCTTCATTGGTATATGCATCAATCCGAATCCGATGCAATTGCGTCAAAGTAATCGTTCAATTTACGTGGAATCGGTTTGTTGGGTGTAGCATATGACATATTGTTAGAAGGCGGATCATCAGCCGAGTCATGATCAGCCGGACGACTGAAGATAGATCTTCTCAAAGAAGAATGGCGTGATGAACGACCGCCACGCAACACCAAAGGTGTAGAACTTACTGGTTGCTCATCTGCAATTTAAAAAGAATTTATTATTATATTCATCATTGGATGAAGCCGAAACGTAGTTTATAACATACCAGCCCTATGTTCAATGCTATTGTTTTGAGGCAAAGGTGAACTGTCATTAAGAGGACGACCAAGAGTGCTATCATTTCCACTTATTACTGCAGAAGATAAATCGCTCACTTCATCTAAAAATGGATCTTGATTTATAAAAAGTAAAGACTAAATTTATGACAAAAAATAGTACCATCAGAAAACGAAAAGTCGTTGGCGAAGTTGCATGGTTGTGGTCGGTGTATGACAGGCGTAGACGGCTTGGAGCCAAAGTCTGGTTTGCGCCATTTACGCGCAAGAGCGCGTATGGGCAAGAAAATGAGCAAAAAGAGCTGAAATAATCGGAATAATAGCTCAACCAAATTGGTGCGGAATGAAAGGCGGGCGTTTTGCCAGCCCAGTTTAAGGCACCTCCAACGCCTTCTGGAACGCAGCAAAGGATGTTCCAAAAGTTGGGAGGCTGACGGACGGGCTGAAGCATCTGGATTCATCATCATTTCCATTACGACACTAAGATCTTTAGATAAGTCTGCTAGAAACGAAAACAAAAAATTATCAATCATTCAATGGAAATAAAACCAAGTAGTGTTTAATTGATGAGTTAAAAAAAATCGTTGTTACTCACGTCTGGTGATGGTGGGTGGAAGAGAACCGTGTCTCAGTTCGTGCCACAAAGTGCCGTTGGCCGGCAGGTCAAGATCACAGGCCAGTTCAAGCAGCGTAATTCCTAAGCTGAAAATGTCTGCTTTCTTAGAGAAGATTCCTCCCAGTACTTCGGGCGCCAAATACTTTGAATCTCCCTCGGTGGCGTCAAACAGATTCTGATCAAAGGAAACACAAAATTGACTTATTGTTTTAACATTCAGTTATTCATTGTCACACTTACTTCTTTGAGGTTAACAACAAGCCCAAAATCCCCGAGCTTACAAACACCATCCATTGATAATAAAATATTCTCAGGTTTAACATCCATGTGAATTAAGTCATTGTCATGCAAATGTTGAATTGCCTGAAAAGAAACATAAAAACATTGCTGAGCATCTCACTATTAACTAAGACAAAAATTTCTAATACCAATAGCAAGTCGATCATATAGTCCCAGATAAGATGTTCTGGTAGCTCATGCTGCTCTTCAGAAATCTCACTCAGACTGGACTGGCAAAGCTCGAGCTGAATATAGAGGAACTGGTTCTCCTCCCACGCCTGATAAAAACGAACGCAATTGGGGTGGTGAGGGAGGGATTCCATTTTTCGAACTTCCTCCAGCTTTTCTTTACGATCGGTTGTCCCGCGAAAAGGTACTCGTGACCGCTTGACGGCGTACATTCGTCCATCTTCTTTGCTGCGAACACGAAACACATCGCCGAAAGATCCAGAACCAATGTTTGCCTCGATTTCAAAACACTGGCGAAAGAACGTATCTTCCTTCGACAGATTGTAATGTGGGCTACTAATCAACGCAGAATCCGATTTTGACTTGAAAGAGATGGTATGAGCTTTTTGGGGGCCAGGGCAACTGTAATATGCAGAAATAATCGGCGTGGGTGTTGGTGGAGCTCGTTTTCTCTGGCCTGGGAGGGTCCTTTCCTGAATTTTACACACAATTAAAAATTCGAACAAAACTTTAGAGGTTCAAAATGTTACCTTTTTGGTGGAAAATGTGTTTATGAGATTGAACTGAGGGACAGGCCTCGGAGTCACAAATTTCGAGTCCATTTGTCTTAGGATAAAAAATGTATTTTCAATGTAGTTGAGGGGGAAGGAAAGTTTAGAACTTCATCTAAATAAATATATAAAATGAGTTAATGATGCCAATAGTATTTTTATAACAAGATATTATGAATAACAAGATACCAAATTGCACCTGCTTGGACATTGGGTAGGACTTTTCACGTTGTCCTTATTTTGTATTGTTGCACTAAGAAGGATTCACTAAAAATTTTAAAAAAAGAAAAATGGAGCCATCATAAAAAAAAAACAAGAACAAGAGTTGTCAATGAGCGAAACATTAACCCAATATGAATTTGGATGAATAGTTTACACGAACTACAGTAAAAGCTTCTGTACGTAACCGGTTGTTGGGGAAAGTTACTTCACTAGACGTGATCCATGGATTATTTTGGTAGTATAACAGCAGATTAAGAACCCTGAAAACGTCACCACGATAACAGCATGTGATTCTTTTTTCAGTAAAAAACAAGAAACAAAGATATTGTGACAAGAAACTTTTTAGCAAGCAAGCAACAGGCGGGCTGATGTTGTTTTTTTGAAGGAGCGTCATCGGCAGTTTCTAACTGCGACTCATAGATGGCACCAGACAAATTTCAAGCTTCTCAAGTCAACAGTATTTGTTATTGCGGTATTTGCATATTTGCATGAAGTACAGATACTTGAGTACTTCATGGTATTTGTATTTCCATGGTATTTCCAATTTTCCATCCTTCTAGTGCATTTAAATCAAAATTTAAAATAACAAAATTTTGAAAAAAAAACTTACCCTCCCTAAGTAGATTTTAATACGAATCCTAAAAGTTATAATTTGTTCAAATTAAATATAGAATTAGAAATTAGAAATGACACTAGTTCAGCAGAAGAGGCTTCTGCCCGTATTTGAGAGACAACTTTTGGCGTATTTTTTTAAACGATAGAACAAATATACAAATACAATACGTATTCTCATTCGGCAAACTCCGCCTCCCTTCTCATTCTGCCACGTGCGTTGCGCATTTCTCAAGAAAGAAAACCTTTTAAGGAATTCTTTAAGTCGATTTCTTTTAAGTTATTTTCGGCTGATAGTTTACTACTATATTCGTATTTTTCTTATGAAACAAGAAAATGAGGGGCGGCTCATGGATAATGCACTAAAAAAATTCCGAAAAGGAATTGTGACAGGAGAATTTATTGATAGGGCCTATTAGCCACGTTCAGACTACAGCCTTTTTTGAGCGTTTTACGTACTACGTATAATGTTTTTACGCTCCGAGTTACGTAGCCGCGAACGGAAGAGTGTTCAGACACAACGCTCATACGTAGTACGTAATACGTAAACTCAAAACGCAGTCAAAACGAAGTCAAAACTGAGCGTACGTAAAAATGAGATTGATCTCATTTTTTACGTAAGATTTTTGAACGTTCTACGCACTACGTAGCCAAAATCTATTACGCTTGTCCACATTCTTTTGTTTTTTGTTTGATTTTAACTGTTTAGATACCTAAATTGACAGTTTTGGCTTCTGCGAGTTATATTTTTAAATTCAGTAATTGACAATTAGTAATTTTTCAATTTATTTCGTGCATATTCTTAAAGTGTGACCCTTTAATTACCAAAAAAGTGATAAACAAAATTCAGCAAACGAAAGACATCCAATAATCTCTTTGAAAAGAACAAGTGATTTTTCGATTTTAATATTTGTTTCTGTACAGTTTTACTTTTACCTTTTGATATTTTTGATTAGATTAACCATCTTACTGAAATTGCAAAGCAACTCTTTATTTACAGACTACATTGAAGAACTATTCATGCAGAATAAAACCTATGCTTATGATTTCATATGACATATATCCTTGTTGCATAGCTTTGTACTGTATGCCACGTCAGTGAATTATAGCAATACAAAGCATTGTAGGGAACTTAATGTTTACCAAAGTAATTAACCATATTCTTTTCGTTCCCAGGAGCAAGTGAAGTGTCTTATATTAATTGTGCATTATTAGCCTAATAGGACAAGTGAGTTGGCTGCTTTTGACATTCAAACTTGAATCTTGCTATGTCTAGTTAAAGATCTTAAGACATAAAATACTAATAAGAAACATGAGAGATTAATGACTTGTATTATCTTTTAATTGGTTTACAGTTAACAGTTTACACTTAGTAGTTTATTATATCAACTTCATAATAAGTCAGTGACAAAATTGAAATTCTGCAATCTCTGTGCAGACATACTTTAAAAACGTAAGAGTGAAGTGTAGTCTGAACAGACTACGAACACATTTACGTAAATCTGTCTTCGTAAAAAACGCAGCGAAATTTACGAAGGACAAACGTAAAATTTTAATGTTATACGTTATACGTTATACGTAGAAAAGGGCTGTATAGTCTGAACGATACTTAAGGAGTGCTTCTCGCAGTTGAACGATGCGAGTTATCTAGGTTACGTTTTCGATCCCAGGAGAAGCCTATTTTTTTTTCATTTATTTTCAAAACATTCTTTTCACAACAATAATAAAATCTATCTTGCTATTTAATATTAAAAATTTTTGAATGATAATTTAGTAATTCTAATTATGACGGGAATTTTAAGACCAAAGAAACGGTCCTTTTTTATGGCATATAGATGGTGTTCAATTTCATTCATAAAGTTGTTTATATGTTAAATAAAGCATACAATTGATATCTACTTCTCTTTTATTATGTCATACTCTTTATTACATGTTTTGATTAGTCCATGATGCATTAGTCCAATGGCTCATAAGTGTAGTGGATCTTTCCTTCCTTGGGATGTTGTGGTGGAGTCTAAAATAGTTTTTAAAAATGTAATTACTAATTGCAAAAACTCAAAATGTTACTTTACTTATATAGTTTTGAATTCTTACCCATGGCATGGCAAACTGCCATAACAAAACGAAAGAGACGGCAGCCATGAAGTGAATGTTTTGATCAGGTGGTGCTAAACAGGACTGGCCAAAAGTCTAATATCCTACACAAATAACAATAAATAAATAAGCTTAAAACTATTATAAATACAGCAGTATAAATTAAGGAAAAATTATAAAAATTATTTCAGTGACATAAAGTGATCATTTAACCCATCGAAAATAAATGCTAATTATTTGCAGCGCTGCATGAACATTGAAGTGAAAAACAGATTTTCGCCTCCCCAAACGGCGTTCCGTACGGGCAGAATAAAAAAAACTTAAAAAAGAAAAGAATCCGGGAGTTGCATGTATTTCGCACGCATGATGCGAAGTGGTCAAATCAATTATTAGTGTTATAAGATAAAAAGACAATCACTATTTGTATAATTATGGGGTTAAATATTTATATTAAGAAATTTAATTAACTCATGCTTCATTTCTCTCCTTTCGACACCTTTTGTGAAGATGGACTTTTATATTCTTGTTCCGTCGGTTATTCGTCTTTATGCGTTTTTGGTTTTCACCCAATGAAATTCAATTTTTCACATTTTTTCAATAAAATAAATATTTCTTTCAGTATCCAATCACTCATCTCTCTCTGATTTTTTCTTCCGATATCCAAGCCGATATCAGTCGAGAATTTATAATTTAAAGGAAACAGCCTATACCAAACTGATTCAAATATTACTATATTCGTATATCCCAGCGCTTGCATTTTTATCGAGGATTTCTATTACTCAGCAAGGTTTAAATCTTCCCCTTTTTTATTGAAAAGAAATTTAGTGTCAACAAGGCCGTTTTATTTTTACAGGTCGAGACGCAGACCAGAAAATGTATCAATCGTAGGACCGCGTAGGACCAAAGCTCTGGGTCCTACTCCTCTACCAACAATTGGACACTCAGCAATGTACCATATTCTAAAATCTTAATTTCTGTTACCTATAAGATTGCGTAAAAAAACAAAGAAAATTGCCCATTAAGAGTGATTATATTTTTGTTTGCTAAAACTTAAAGGGAAAAATTGTTGTGATTGGAAACTTTAAAAGACATGTTAAAGAATTCGTGTATGACTCTATTTGTATGCATAGATTGATGTGCGGACCTGAAAATTTAGACACAGGCAGTGGGGTAGAATTCAGCCCAGCTCTTGTCTTTCATATCGACGTAGTCGGCACCAACAACACATGACTTGTAAGTGTGCTGCAATCGATTTCTATTTGATTTAAAAAAGAAAAACATTTATTAGACCAAAATATCATAATATCGTTTTTTTAAGAAAGTAAATTTTACGTTTCTGGGTAGTTGTTCAATTCGGAAATTTCGACGCTTCTTACGTAGATGTGATCGTTGCAGAATAAACCACAAGTAGTGCCGGGGTGAATAACACTACCGTCATACTTCCAATACAATTCCACACGTTGGATGTTACCCACGTTGAAGGGATCGATAAACAAAAGGAATGTGTCTGCCCCGTGAACAAATTTTTGGCTATTTCTAATTATTAAATAATGATTAGTGTTGTTGGATTCATATTTCTTAAACGATTTGATTATCATACTCGGCTATGGTAGCGTCGATCAGCTGTCCAGACGTTCCATATAAAGAGATACGCATTGTACCATAGACGAAAGGTTCAGCTTGCGATGGATAAGCGAGGTTCACTTTAATGCTGTAGTGGTACTCTAAATAAAGATTCGAAAATAATTTGAATGGTCAAAAGATTTTCAATGATTTAATCAAACTTACTGATATATGGGACATCTTTGCCAGTGTCAAACAGAAGATTTACGTAAGTTCGATCACGCGTCGGATAAAGAGCAGCATCCATGCCAAATTTAGCGCAATTCAAGTCATTTGATCCGCACGAATGACACTCACCCTTTGATTAAAATCAAATTAGTATAGACCTTTTTAAGATTGCTCGGTGTAAGCAGAGCGAAAAGTCGTGCGGCTAGTCGACTAGTCGCACGACTTTTGGCTAGTGCGGATACCGAGCAATCTTAAAAAGGTCTATATGTCTATATGATTAATTTTAAAAATATGATTCATTATTGAAATAAAAATGAAATTACTCTGTGGAATGCGTCGTTGTCAATGCATTCGTAACCAACGTAATTATAACCAGGCACAAGAGAATCAATGAAAAATTCGATGCAGCGCAAGTGGTTGCAGGCAACCAATTCTCGCCCACCGGTGACCATGTCTTCGGTGATCATATCCAGCGGAATATCGACAGGATTGCATCCAGGTTGATCGCGTCCGCCGTTGGGGTAAAAGTCCAAATGACCAACCGGTTGTATCATGCCATATCCTGCATGTATCACACATTTATATAAGTGTCTCTCTAGCTACCCAATGCTTTTAATATTGCATATTAACAACTAATAATAATAACCTAAAAGAAGAATAGTTCTGGTGTCTGTGTGAATGGCGTCGACGAATTTAGCGTCAGTTGGATCAAGTCGCACATGTGGCGGCATGTACTGGAAGTAAGGTTCAGCTGGATCAAGACCAGTGATCCTGCCAAGTCCTGTTATCCTTTCACCCGCATAACCAACAGTGTGCGCTCCCAAAGAGTGTCCGAGCAAGTGAACCATTCCCGGATCGACGCCGAAATTAGTCTGACAACAATAAGGATTTAATTAGAGCAAGAAATTTCTCAATCAAAATGTTTGAATACATACAATCATAGTGTTAACCATGTAGGCTATCTCAAGACCAACAACTCTTGTATTAGCAGTGGCTTGACTAATAGATAAAGAAAGGTAAACACTTATTATAATTCTTTATTTTAAAATAGTATGAAGTCTCTTTATATATACCTGTACATAGGAAGAGAACCCCCTCCCCAGTTGACAATGATGACGTTGTAATCACCGTGAGCGAGCAAATTTTCAGTGAGCCTCTAAAAATAAAAATTGCATAATGAAATCGAATCTTGACTTTGAAACGAATTGAAACACAATTTACCTTCATCCATCTGACAGTTCCATCATCAATAAAACCATGGACTAAGAACTGAGTGGGTCGACTAGCATTGAAAGTGGAGTATCTAATCGAATCTAAATCATTAGCGTAAAGCATGGTGTCCTTGAGAAAACAAATAAACAAATCATTGTAATTTTTCCTACAATAAATCTGTCAAAATGATTCTTACTTGAGTGGGTCTCTGTCTAGTGTGTAGAATGAAACGGGTATTGATCTTTTCTCTGGGCAGAGGTTCTTGGTTGATGGGACGATTAACGGGGTCATACCAACTATCATCAACGACAATGCAACCAATCTCTCCATAACAGTAAGTAACTGGATCCACTGAAAACTCCCATCCGAAATCAAACATTATATTAGAATTTTCCTTATTTTGTAAACCACAATTTGAAATAATTTAAAGAATAATAATAATAACAAACTACCAGACACATGGGAATAGGTTGGAGTATACAACACGGACTGTCGACGTGATGATTTGACTTGTTTTGTTTTGTTTGTTTTTAAATTTCATTCGACACTCACTTTTTGAATCCGTCTGTTGGACATCTGCGGTTTGAAGGACAGCAGTGCGTTCTTGCTTCTGGACTAGATTCTTGTGGTAATCACGGCCGTGTTTGATGAGAGCGCGGAAGTCTCGAGACACTCGATTCTTGGATTCGTTGACACACGACTCGCGGACCAAAGGTCCGGTCAGGGCTGAGCCGGTGAATACGAGAAAGACAAAGGAGATGATCCACACTGATGCAGTCATTTTTTTTTTGTTTCTGTTCAGAAAAATTAAAATTTAATTAAATAACGCAAAGCCAAGAATATTTTGATTTATTTGACTTCATTCAAATTAAAACGTACTCAATGACAGCCTCCTGTGGTCTGTTCACGAAACCCCAATCGGCCCTTGTATTTATAGACTCAAGGAATTTTTACGTTTCCATCGATCAGCAAACAGCAGACTTCGAAAATTTAACGGCTCGATCCAGACAGAGACAACATACATAACAATGCTATTCAAACATACGTATGAGATATGGAGGGGAAAAAAACCTGCTAACCCATTGTGCAATATTTATTTTATCAGAGTCAGACGTCAGGACATTTTTTCCGGTTGAAACATCAATTTTAGTCAGCAACTGCTCAACACGAGCTTACACTTTACAATCTAAATTATATGATCCAAAATGTAATCAACAGACTTATTGTCTTTACTATACTGAAGGTTCAGGCTTGACAACAGGGATCGAAAATAAAATTCATTTGCTATATTTTTATCTCGATTTGTTTACAACATTAAGTGGCGGATACAGTGATTCCATTTTGTGACGCGCGCATCAGTTGTTTCATAATCATTATACGATAAAACCATCTAGATTATCACAAAATAAAATAAATAGTTTTGACACTCTCGTCGCAAGATAATTTGACTCTGTGACCTGCATATTTTGTATCACCAGTGAGCGGCAATCCGAAAATGGTGAACAATAAACTATAGAACAATATGGCGTGATTATCTCAATAATGGATAGGAGATGGGTGTGATTAACATGATTATGACAGCATTATTAATGGCGCCTCATTTTTCTTGCCCAGACAGTGATTGTAAGGGAATCTCAAATGAGACAATTTTCCGACTTGTTGCGTTACACACACACTTACATAGTCTAGCTTTATTAATTGCTAATCTGAATAGCAATCGTACGCAATACAATGGAGATCCTCCTGTATTGAAACCTAATATTAACACGCTGAAACGTCCATGTGCATTTCAGTTTCGAGACATTTTCAAGGCTTGACGGCCACTTAGAACGTGAAAGAAATTTGAAACCCAATAATATAATCACTTATGTTGTCCAAAGCCGTGCCGTAAATGGATGACTAATCCATGATGCATACATCAACTGACCGATCTGTAGAGTAAATGCAGTACAATGTATGACATCATTAAGGATTCAACCAATTCGTGAATTAGGATATTCGAGATGAAGAGGAAATGACTTGGCAATCAGAACGCGTGATCTGAGATTTCAGCCTTCATTATTAGTTAAAGTTACTTTAGAAATGCGTACTAGGCTATATAGATCTGCCATAGTACATTTGAATAGAGTCTAATTTGTGCCTATATGACGACGCCATAGTGTTTAAATATTTTCATAATAAAGACAAAGGCAATGATTTATCACTGGGCAAAAGGGCAGCAGAGAAAGAATAACAATCAGCTACACACTTGTATAGTTAAAGAGTGAGAGAGAACCAACTGAAATTGTGTAGACGTATACAGTAGCAGGAGAATCCGATGATGGGGTTGGGGGGGGGGGAGAGGAAGAGTTTTCTCTTTTCTCTACCCTGAGCTTCAGATTTCACGAACGCTGCTGACTCGACTTCATCGGCGGATGGAGCCAGCCGCATTGGCGTTAAAGGAGAAGCGGAACAGACGGCTCGTATAGTACATACATGCAGATGCATCGTCTTACAGTCGTGTATTAAGAGCTCATTTGTATATACGTACCAGTAGCAGGAGCAGTAGCAATTGATTGTGTGGTATAGCTTATATACAGAGCTCTCCTTCTCTCTCCCTCCCTTTTGAAATGTGAAAATTTATTTTTGCTTTCCTCTTCTTGTTCTTCGTCTTTTCTTTCTTTCTTTCGTTACATATTCTTTCTCTTATTCTATTCCCTTTTGTGGTGGCAATTCATAGTCGATATATAAATGGTCGAGTCAGACCGCGCCGACCGGCCATTAGGAGTCGACCGTCCTCGAGTTATACAGTCAAGTCGTCGTCTTATCCTGCGTGCAATTTTCCCACTTGGATGTCTGAGAACGGACGGCAGACATCGAAACGTTGCTGAGCTGCTGTGATGTAGATTTTAATACCTTGTGATCTTGAGTAACTGTTCAAGTGATTAATATTTACATCACCTCAGCTCGGTGGCGACGATCTCCCACCACGGCCATCAACCAGCAGCACCTCGTCCTCTCTGTTTTATAAAAATGGTGTGATCCATGTTTGTTATTGGTGATATACTATATGTTCGCTGCTGCGGAAGTGATTTAATACTAATAATCGCAACTTCCTTCTTCTAATCTATCTGCTATAACTTCATCACTGTTCGCGACCTATTTGCTGGGCCCAAGAAAAATTCCATTTCATTTTTTTTTTAACTGAAACATTTTTCGTCATCATCAGTCTTGTGTGCATAACTAGGGAGCAAAATGGTAAATATACAGAGACAAATGACGTCCTGTAAGGAACGTCCAACTCTTTTTTGGCTTATACAGATTGTGTTTCTCGTCATGCCCTTTTGCACAAAGGTTAACGATGACACTGTACATCCGGCTTTTGATACATTTCTACTCAGAGTCAGAGTGAATAAACCTCCCTCTTTCCCTTGTAACATTTTGTAGAGTTACAGATAAATATATATGAATATGATAGGTTTCTGCAGCGTCTCTACTATAACTCGATTTCCGACCCGGCATCAACTATTTCAACTCCCACAACCGTCATCTCAAAGGAATGTCTTCTTTCTCATGCTTGTCATAACCAAATAACCTGTCTTAACCTCTTACGACATTTGTGTTTTGTTTGTTTGTTTATGCAACCACCAACATTTACGACGTGTCAAAATGCCATTGCAATTTTGAAATGTATTTATGGATGTACTACTGTATACAGGAAAAAAGAGCATTATATTGACTTTAGGCTCGTATATTGCTGAAACTGGTAGCACGGAACATTTTGTTATAATAAATAGGCCAATAATGGCATTGCAAAATACGTTTAGTTATGAAAATAAGAGAGTAGGCTAGGGAAATGGTGATCATTTAATTATTACATTATATAGCCTAGTGATTTGAGTGCTGAGGCGAATAAGTTATTTACACAAGACTAGCGCGGATGCATTCAACTGTTATTGCTGCTCTGCTATGAATTGGCGTATTCCATTTAAGGCCGGCCGATGATGGACTCCACTGAGAATGAAATTTTATTTTTATTACTAATTGAGACTGGGACACTGCTACTAGGCAAAATCGGTGATGGTGGACTGGAAGGAGTGGAGGTAACGTCCACTTCGACATCGGAATCGTCAGAGTCCAAAGGTTTCGTCTCCGTTTTGATGACGAGAGGTAGCGGACAAAGTGAATGAGTCTGCTGGATTAGCGAATGATGTTGATGGAAAGGTAGGACATGAAAGCGGATCGGATGACGTATGGCGTTGTTCCAGCAAGGAGAAGGTTTCAATCCGAGTGATGATGGCGGCGGAGTAATATCCTCTCCGCATCCGGGACTAGTATTGTTGAAACGCTGAAGTTCGACAGCAGCTTGCTGTTGCTCACGTTGGAACATGACGGCATCAAGGTCACGATCGGCAAAAGCTAAACGTTTGATTCAAAGAAAATTGAAGCACATTTTTTCAAATCTGGACTAAGACAAATATATGGAACCGCAGAAATTGTACTTAAATATGAATCGTATGATTGCAATAAATTAATATCCAAATGAATTATTCAAGTTTAGTTGTTTTGGAAATAGTTTCACTATGCCAAATGCTGTGGCAATTGATTTTATAAATTTTTATAGTCAAATAGTCAATATTTTTTACCTCTCCTCTTACGCATCCGCTCGTTTAATGGTGGAGGTGGAGTCATGGGAATTTTATCCGAATTCGACTGTTGCTCATCTCCATCCGGCGACATCGCTGATCCGTTGTGACCACGTTGGACCCATTGTCGATAATCTGAACAATACAGAAAAAAATGAATATGGCTACTAAGATTTTGTTTAATTTCTTTTCAAATTTTTGAAAGAGTTTTGTAAATGGATTACTCGTATAAATATCTAATATTATGAAAAAGGGGTAAAAGACTAAAAGAGTGAAACTGTCTTGTTAAGGATGTGGGAAGAAAACACATGGTCATATGTCACGGTCTAATGAAGTCTTGACCTTTTCCACCCTCTCCCATAGATTGTTTTCCTCATCCCTGGCCATCCATCCCGTTGACCGTACAGAGTAAGGATCCAATATCGCTTATTACAAGTGTATAGTACCGTATAGCCTGCATAGATTTTGTACACATAATACATAGGCCAACTATAACTAATCCCCTATACGCCCTATACAGTGTGTGTGTTGTAGTTGAGCTGTCACCTAATATTTTTGGGAATCAGAAGAAGAAGATGGACGTACGAGAAAGAGGATCGCACTCTCTCTCCGTCATGTACAATTGTACAGTATACGATATACCAACACTACAGACACGCACATATTTGGCGTCTCGTCTTACTTTGCAGAACGTCCCTGGCCAGCGAGCTCTGCTGTAGGGTCCTCAGATGCTTCTGATAGAGTTTCTTTTGAGCAAGAATCGCTTCGGCGCTCTTGGTAACTTTGCTCTGTTGATTCTGCTTCAATACGCCATCGCCTTTGCCCGATTCGGAATTCTGCTGTCTGAAAAACAAATAAAATCGTCCAATTTTGAATGAAATGTTTTTTATTGCAATTTTCAAAATAAGATTCTTTAATTAAATTACCTTCTGAGGGCGACTTGGGCAGCCATGACACGTTGCCTTTCTACGACTAATAAGCAATTCGTACACTGGCACTCTTTCCATCGGCAGAGTTTTTTGTGTCCTTTAAGACAGGAGACAACTCCGTGATTGCGGCATCGGGCGCACTTTGGTGTCCGCAATAATCGTTGCTTGCCGATGCCACCACCACCGTCGACGGTTTTCTTCACAAAACGCAGAGAACTGTCCATGATGATCCTCATGGAGAATCCTGAGAGATACTGAACTCTTTCTCGGAAGATCCTCCGGCTTTTTTTTCCACCGTCGGAAAGTTTTTTTTTTTTTTATTTTCCTTTTCTTTTCTTTTTTTTGTCGTTTTCTTCTCCTCCTCCCTCAAATGAGACTCTCCCAAAATGTTGGTTGTCTATTTAGCTGCGCTCTCTGATTGGCTGTTGATGCTTAACAACGACGTGTGTGCTTAACGAAAAGGAGAGAGAGAGAAAGAGAGACAGAGAGACAGAGAAGAGAGTGTACTTTACAAGACGCGAGACACATTGACGTTCCTGGCAGGGCTCTTTCCTTTTCTTCTTCGTCTACTATAAGGTGCGTGTTGGTGGAAAGCTATATAAGAGAGCTCCTCCTCCGGAAACTTGGCGCGTTTCCCATTTTTGCAACATCGTCTTCTATTCGTTTATGCAGACATATGACGTATTTACCCGAAAGTCAAGCTCATTTATATCAATTCATTTCTTGTATTTCGGATATAATCAGATATAATATTCATTCGAATAAGATTTGAATAAATTTTTTAAAAATAATTCAATGAAAAAGTAAAGAAATTATAAGTAGTATTATATTTTATATAGTGACGATTACGCGCAATTAAATTATAAGTAGTACCAGATTGGTATGCGATATTTCTTTAGGGATGTTTTTGGATCTGTCATTTAGTGAATTATTATTTGCCATTTTCACGACACTTTTTAGTTAAATCTGCAATTGGTAGTATTCGGTAATGTGGAGTGGAATGAGCTTGAAAATGTTAAATCGGCTGTGAAATTCTTATCCACACTGGCTTAACTTGGCAGAGGAAACTTGAAAAAAAAAAGATGTAGGCCTATGGAAATATCAGGCAAAAGACGTTTCACATATTTAAACCAAATAAAAATCTTCTGAGTTGTATTTTGTTTCAGAATCAAGTAATGTATGGTTTGCCTGGGGAAATGACAGGCACATCGTTGTTGTGTCAAGTTGCCATCAACACAGATGATACTGAGTGACATCACACAATAATTATACATTCATAGGTAAAGAAACATTCTTGTGAACAATAAGGAAGCAGCTACATATTCATTTTGGCTTAGGATTGCTCCCTGTCACTGTTCACCAAGACTAAGTTCTGTTGTTTATTTCATTTGACTTCATTGCATTTCATATCCGTTTCATATATATTACTATAGCATTAAGTAGTAATTGTAATTTTGTAAATTGCTGAACATGCTAACATGCCAACATGCTTGTAAATTGATTTTTAGTTAAATAGTTAACACCAGATTGGACTCTCAACAGATAGATTACAAATATAAAATAACTTCAACTATTTTCAAACATGTTTTCTTAGGGTGTAAGTAATTCAGGCCCTTTCTGGGCAGGCCTGAAGTGTATATTTTATCCTTTAAGTAGGTCGCAAAAAAAAAAAGCGCGCCGACAACGGAAACATTTTTTTCCATTTTTTGAAATTACAGCATGTCGTTTTCTTCGCTCATTTATGTCAATTCATTTCTTGTATTTCGGATATTCATTCGAATAAGATTTTAATCATTTTTTTTTAAATAATTCAATGGAAAAGTAAAGAAACTATAAGTAGTATAATATAGTGACGATTACGCGCAATTATTATTCATTCTTTGTATCGTCGCTCGACGTCAGTTTGTGTATATGCGAAATTGAAACAGTTGGTGCGATACAATGTGTTAAATAAAGTGTAAAGTGTAGCATGTATGAGTGCCTATCCGGCAAGAAGAGATAAACAGTCCGTTCGCACTTCAGTTATATACTTGCATGTATACGCAGTAATAGATCAAGCGCAGCGATCAGCGGGAAAATAAGAAACGAGTCCAGCAGTTAATTACGCGTAACTGCAACAGCTTCCGGTGTTGTTTGGGTAACTTGTTTGTATGTTTACATCCTCTTTAGAGTCCGATGACGGCTAAACTCTTAGCGTACACTAGACTCTCTCACTACATAGCAGGAAAATCTAACCTCTATCCTACCCTCCACGGCCTCTTCTCTTCCTGACAGAGACAGCTTCTCATCCGACTATGCTTGCGACTCCGAAGTAAAAGGAAACACCTGTGCAGCGTGGGCGTATATAGACAACAAACGTCAGAACATCTTCACAGCTATAGCGCCAAAAATGTAAAGAAATAGACTCGTAGAAAAGATGAGAACTTGGTAATGGATTCAAAGTAGATCAAGTTATGACATCCTGCCCCCATCATGACTACACAACCGAAATAGACTCTACAAATAGTCTCTCTCTCTCTCTAGACATTTTTCACGCGCTGCACCTAACGCTAGAGAAAGAAAAAGCCCCCCAAAAGTCTTTGACGTCTGCGATGTTGTGTTTCTTTGGCAACTGCTTGTCTTTGAGACCACCACGGTTGCTGATGGAGAGACTAAAATGAAAGTAAGAAAAAGAGAGAGAAAAGCAACATTCCTAAACGTCACCTCAAACATTTTACTAATCAGCACTCGACTCACTGTTTACGTAACTTATGTTTCCCGCTTATGTTCTACACAATAAATCAGCTAGTGCAGTCAAGTGTGTGCAAGACGAATATAACGAGCTGTTGTACTACAAAACGGGCGACTACACACACACACACACTCATATGCATGTAAATATGGGCAGCAGCGTTTATTTCTGGGGGCTATGATGTTGCCATCTTTCACAGTTGTGACAGGGAGCCGCGAGAGAGCGATAGGGGTGTCGAGTGTGTTTACACCAACAACAAGAGACTATTAAGTTATTTAAGACTTTTGTTTTTATTTTGCTTTTTTTTCTTCTCTCCTGACCCTTTTATGATATGTGTACGCTGTTGTGTGTACACGTATATCTAAGTAGCTGTGAAAAATGATCGCTATAGCCACCCTCTTCTTCCGGAGCACATATACTCTCCCCTTAAGTGAGTGAGAGAGTCGTGGGGACGTTATTTAAAAAAAAAAACAATTTTGTGAAACGCTTTTTTTTTCCTTTCATAAAATTGTGTGTGTGTGTTTGGATAAGAGAAGCTGTGAAACTTTTCAAAGCGGATGATGTTATTGTGATTCAAACTCGCCGCCACCGCCGCTAGCAATGGTCCAATTGCCGCCGACGGCTGCCGTTCTGATGCTGCCGCCGGTCTCGAACCAAATGGCAACACCCGTCATTTTCTTTAGTTTTCTTTCTTTCTTTCTTTCTTTATTTCTTTCTTTCTTTCTAAAATTAAAAGTGGAAACCAGAGAGTCATCGGCTGATGTTAGAATTATATAAAGACCAGTGTTCCAGAATAGAACCCGTGAAAATGTTTGGAAGAATGAAAACACAAAACAAAAGGAGGAAGATGAAGAAACTAAAAAGGAGGGAAAACGGTAATTCCGTATTGAATGGTTGTGAAAACAGAGGGCTGCCAAAAAGTCAACTGCTGGCCTGCTGCTCAGACTGCTGATGGTTGAAGAGGCGCATCTGCTCTTGGAAAGAAAAACTGGAACACGGAGAAGGAAGTGAACCTGTCCGAATTTCCAGCAGCCTAGAAGACAAAATAGAAGTGAGAAAACAATAGGGGCAGTGTATATAGTTCTCAAACATTTCGTGTCGGATCGATTTTCAAGACTTGTCACGAAAGAAAAAAAAAAGCGTGAAGGATTTCCGTGCGTTTCTCCTTTCTGGAAGACAAAAAAAAAAAAAAATGACTCGAAAAGGTCGACACGGCAAAGTTGATGGTTGTTGATAATAACCCAAATACAAGGACGAGTTTGAGCTGACTGCCAGTCGCGGGAGTACATGTGTAATTTGACTCTGTGATTTTGTTTTGCCTACTACAGCAGTAGTAGGGTGTATACGGTATAGTATGAGTTTTCGAGAAATGCAAAAGAGAAGACGAAGACATTCTTCTCTTCCAAGCGATTCCGAGAACAAACTCTCAACAACTCCGACACGGTCGAAATGATCGGCTCGTTTAGAAACGGCTTTAGAGAGAGAGATGTCGGTCCCTCATCTTTCTTCTTGTGTGCATGTCGTATATAGTTAGTCTATACGATACACCAACATCACTTGCCGCCGTTGTAAATATACAAGCAGTGACCGCCCCATCACCAAACGAGAACCGACACGACGACACGTGGGAATGATTGAAGTGGCTCTCATTATCTCATACACTGCTTTATTGTAAGGCTCTCTCTACTGTTTTGCGGCCCCTTGGCATCGTGATGAGTAAGCAATTGTCGAATTACCCAATTAAATCTCTAGGAAATAATATTAGCATTACAGCTAATTGAAAGTTTGCATTTCCACATGTGATGCTTATACAGTTGCGCAGATACTTTAAGGGACCCGAAACCTTTTATTTTGATTTTTTTACCAAGAAATCATTCTATTTAATCAAAGAAGTCAAATTGTATACAAATAAGAAAATTGATCAAAAGGTTGAGCCACCAAACAGTAGGACACTGCTTTTGTCTTAGAATTTCAGTTGATTACTAAATTTATAATAATTAATAAGGCACGTTTTTGTTATTGTTACAAAATAATCTGAAATACTTTAGCGTGAAATATACACGTTAATTGATGGAACTATAAGGACTGAAAGGGAATGTTTTTTAAAAAGTGAGTATTAATGTAGTTGTTGACTTTCTTATTGTGAATGTGATTCACTCGTGAAATTTGACGATATTTTGTGAACCCGCATTTCTTCATGTAACGATTAATAGCTGCGGCTTCATCACCAGCCGGAACGTGATTCCATTCAACAGAAAGTATCTGCAAATGCAATATGCGGGACTTACGTATGTAACTGATTTTCAGCTGTAAGTAAAATAATTGATGTAATAAAATGAAATAAGATATTTTTTTTACCGTGACATTCACTTTGTTCCAAGGAACAGTTTTCAAAATTCTCAACTCAAATCCTCTTGCGCTCAATCTGAACCAGTCTAATTTGGTTCGATTCACCGCCAGCAAAACGGAATACAATGGGAAACATTGAGTGGTGAATACTTCTGATTTATTTGCGGCATCAAAAGTCATCTGTTGAAAGTTTAGCGAAGTTTAGTAACGAAATTTGTTATTCAGATTTATTTTGTTGGGTTGATGATACACGGCCGTACCTTGACGGGGAAACTTTCAGGACTGAGACAAATGGGAAGTGCAAACAATTGACGATTGTGGGACAGGAGATGCGATTGTTGATTGGCCTTGATGAATAAACCTTGCCACTGAAGAGTCTTCTCTATGTATGACGTGATGAAGAGAAATTCTTTGTGATCATTGTCGCAGCAATCAATGAAAAATCCATTCGGCCGTAGTTGATTATGTAAAATTCGAAGAATAGAATCAGTTTGAATATTAGATTGCTTATAAGAGGCTAAAGTGACATTTGAATGATCCGTTTTGGAAGAGATGTTTGACAGAAGTGATAGCTCGTGCAAGTAGAATCGTTGAATGACATCGATAACACAAGGATGGTCCTGCTGCAGCCGATTTTTATTGACGTATTCTAATAAAATACGCTATAATATTAGACTGTATGGTATGAAAAAAACTTCAACCCAAAATCGGATAAGAAAAATTTGTACCGACTGTGCAGTTGTAGGATATTAGATGGAGATTGGACTTTAAATTCTCATCCATCGTGTCGAAACGAATAGTTGCATTTTTGGAATGAACTGAAGTTGTTTCACGATCATGAATGCTCCTTTTCTCTAATTTTCTTTCTGAAGACCTAAGGTTAGAAGTTTGTAATTTAGGCCATTTCTTTGGCCCATCAAGATCCAGGATTGGTTTTAGCATCGCTTCGTCTACCAGATCGTCCCACGAGATTGTTGTCGGTCCAGCAACTATAGTATCGCTTTCAGCTGGTTTTCTTTCTTCAAGTTTAATTGACCGCTCAAATAATTCCAACTCTTGTGGCGAAGTTGTATCCATTTGTCGCCTTAGTCTTCCGTGCATGTCACTGATCATCAATACAAAGTAGTAAATCGACAGCGGAACAGTGATGGTCAACACTAAAATATGAAAAGGACGGTAGAAAATAATCATTTTGATTTCGACGCAGAACGCGGACCACTGGTTTGTTTTCGTCCAATTTCAACTTGTGTTTGACGGGTGTGTAGAACAAAGAGACTTCAAGGTTTGAGTAGTGATCGTAACCATCCAAACTAACGGTGAGCCATTGCAAGACTGTGGCAGTTGTCTGACTGTTCGTTCATTGTTACTTATTCCGTGTCTGCTCGTGGCCGAAAAAAATTTAAAAGCTTTAGAGGACACAGCAACAGCCATAAGGTGGTTGACTGAACTCCGCCCAGTCGAGTGATTAACATACATAATAATATGCTGTTTGTTGTATACCTGCTCTAGGAAGTAGGAACATTGTGTGTAATATGATAGACTACTTAGCTACTTTTGTTCTCAATTTTTAAATCGCCATCTTCTGATCCAGTGAATTTCCCTGACTCGTAAATGAAATTAAAATTTTATCCAGAAATATTTCGATTTACTTTGCATTCGAAATTTGTATGTATAAATATATACTTTTACCCCATGTGGACTTACCCTATGTGGACAATATCATCAATCAATGTTGACGTTTACTGTTTAACCTCCCAGAAAATTAATGGGCGACTTCATATCGAACGTATCTCTTTGAAACCCTGAAATGTACATTTTTTTTTCTTTTGGTTTCCATAAACATCGCGCCATAAAAAGAAAAGGACATTATTTAGAAGCTAAAATTGTCAAGAAAAAGAAGAACTTCGCGACCTCTACCTGTCATGATTATTTTGATAGAATTCTACGCGCATAACAGTTAACACATCTTTGAAGATGGAATATTACATATTACGGTATTAGTAACCAATAAATTGTAAAAAAATTTTATGTAAAAATTAAAGAAGAATCTGGTTCTATCTGTAAAATATTTAAAAATATTTATAATCATTTATTTTAAAAACTGATCTGCAGAATTAACCAGATGTACCCTAGTTCGTGAATAAATTAGCAATCACAAGACAGATTGAATATGTCCTTTCTATCTGTGTACACGCATTGTTTTGTTTTTCCAAAGTCGATTCGAGTTTGCATATTCAAACGTGTAACAATGCGGCAGTTCCTTTGTTTCAAAGCCGACAAATTGACAATTGGCTGAATACATTTTTCACATAGAAAACAAAATATATGTTGTGACAAGTTGTTTTTTGTACCAGATTGTACGGTATGCCAAACCCAAGTAAAAATAAAAAAAAAATAAAATGTACACATAATTCAATCATTCCGATTGTTGCGGGATAAAAAAATTTGAAATCTACTCACGCCGGTCTACCCATATTATAAGCCGCACTAAAATTAGATAAAGATGATGTGCTATAGAAATTACTACTTTTTATATTTTCTTATATTTCCGGTATTATTCGTATTATTATTTCTTATTACTGGAGGCAAAAAAAAAAAAATTTACGTGTAATTATTTTCGAAATGGCCTCCGCTGTTCTACTTCGCTACATTTATTACTGTACTTTATTTATGTACACGAAAATTTACATACTGTAATTTTGTGTGTGATAATTAAACATAGTTGAAAATTTCGTTGTACAGTATGGAACGCCATAGAGTTAATGAATTAAGTGCTCGAAAATTTAGTGCTCTGTTCCTTTTCGACTACCAGGGGGCGGGCCAATTTTTGTCGTTTCTCCTCCTCTGTCCTCTTGGAGGAGGAGATTAGGGCTTTCGATTGAAATGCAATAATTAAGAAAACAATTGGCCAATTGCTTTAAGGCGCTTTAAGGTTTATAGCAATGAGACCAGGGAACAGCAACAGACTTCGTCTATCAGTGTGTCACGCTGCTCACGCGTCGCAGTCTTTACGCTGATATCTTTTCTCCGTGAGTATTCTGGACTTTCGGTGTCACGTTCGGTGTTTCTCGTTTCATTTCTTGCTCATCATATCTATTCTACTACCAATGAAAAGACTGACACGCGTGAGTATAACGTGACACATTGATAAACAAAGTCTGTTGCCGATGTTCCCTGTTCTCATGGGTATGGACCTCAGAGAAACCGCAGCGTGAAAGACTTTTCAAGACAACACCTCCTCATCTATCTAATATTATGCCATCTTCAGAATTTGAACTTCAATTAGTTGGGAAAATTACCGAAGGCATCGCTTATGTGGCCAAATAGTCGACGCCCTCTACAGTGGCATCTGTAGAAGGTGTGCGAAAAGCTATGGGAATTTCTCTAGATCGACTTCCATGTCCGATACGAACTTGATACCTCGTCCCACAATGAGCATGGAAAATGACCAGAGACATCGAAAATGAGTGAATGTTGAATCCATTCTCCCCAAAGCTTTATTTCTATCTATATTATAGTATGACTATCTATACCCGCGCGTTTTTTAATTATTGCATTTCAATCGAAAGCCCTAATCTCCTCCTCCAAGAGGACGGAGGAGGAGAAACGACAAAAATTGGCCCGCCCCCTGGTAGGCGAAAAGGGACAGAACACTAAATTTTCGAGCACTTAATTCATTAACTCTATGGCGTTCCATAGTACAGTACGTTAACGTATGTGTGTGCAGTGTAATGTCATATGGTTGGTCTGTGACTCTGTGTACAGTGTACACAGAGATCAGAGGCATAGAGCTATGGTTTCCGCACTCAACGTTAAAGTTTTCCGTAAGGCGACGACGACGTCGTTTCCAAATTTCACAGACACGAAAAATTCTGCCACCTGGTGGGTGTGTATGTACACTACATGACAATCTCGGACTCGCCACGCTTTTCTTTAAAAAAAGAAAAAATTTGTAAATTTAAAAAAGTGACTAGTCTCGGAATCGAATCACGGAGCCCGAGGTTTACAGCCGGCGGCCGCAACCACTACACCATCATACAATCAATTAAAAAAGTATTTTTTTTCGTACTCATGAGCAGCTACGTCTGTAAGTTGCAGGAAACTGTCGCCGGATGGTCCTCCGACTCGTGTCTGATTTCAAGGAGGCGGAATAGAGTTTGCTGGAGGGGGGGGGGGGGGCTTATTGGAGTACCAAAAACGACGGCATCTCTGAGAGAAAATTCCGCCATAAGAGCCCTGCAACCATCAATTTCATGGCTCTGCTGAGATCTCTTTCACTCCTTTATCGGGTGAGTAGGGCTGGGACCGAAGCAGCTATGGTGCTACAACAGCATGACGCCAACTATGACGCACGATAACGTCCTTGACTCGTAGTATACTTTTAATGTTTGTCGCATCTCATTGCAAGGAAGGCAGACTAACGTCTGCTATCACTAGTGAATAACCGCGAAATTTGAAAGTGAGTCATACCTTGTCAAGTAAAAACTTGTTTGTATGAATAAATAGTGAAAATTGTTTTAAAAATAGTGAAAAATGACTGCAAATATATGGGCAGTCACATTAAACAAGTTGAGTTCTTCAATATATCTCGCCTTTTCTAGAACGCCAAGGCTTATTGAATGGGGCGACCGGGCGAGAGTATAGACTAGTTGCGAATGCTGAGTTGCCAATTTGCCAGCGGGTATCGTTTGCAGGGGGAGATAGGCAAAATGATTTATTCTTTTTATTTATTTGTTTTGCCTATCTTCCCCTGTAAACGATACCCGCTGGCAAATAGGCAACTCAGCATCCGCAACTAGTCTATAACATTTTTCATTTTTTACAATTTTTAACAATATACACTTTAATAATACAAAACACGATTTTAACTTGAAAATGCATAAGTCATTTTTGAATTTCGAGGTAATTCAACATTCACTAGTGATAACAGACGTATGTCTGCTTTCCATGCAAAGAGATGGGACAAACATTAAAGGTAGACTACGAGTCAAGGACGTTATCGTGCGTCATGGTTGGCACCCTAGCGGTGTTGTACCAAAGCACAATAGCCGCTTCGGTCTAGTCGACTTACCCGATAAAGGAGTGAAAGAGATCTATAGAGTGGTTCGAGGTTGCCATCTTGGATGGGTTTTAACCCAGTTTGGTGCAACCTCAAACAAAAAGGCATTGGCATCTGTATAGAAAGAGTGCAAGCCAAAAGGAGGAATGGGAGGCACAACTCGAGGACAATGGTTGGGGCGATGTTGGTTTTACCTCAGGCTTTGTTACGCCTCCTTCATGGCTCGCACTCTTTCTATACAAATGCCATTGCTTTTTTGTTTGAGGTTGCACCAAACTGGGTTGAAACCATCCAAGATGGCAACCTCGAACCACTCTATAGACCGTTGAATCACGATAAAATAGGAAAAGGTACACTCTAGACTATCCCCAAGACCGGCGGGTGTTTAGTAAAGGGTCCCAAGATTCCCCACCTGGTTCTCTAGGTTAGAAGACCGATCGCCTCACGAGGATATAGTTAAAAAAGTGGTTTTTCGTTCCCAATATAGTAGTGGGGTAAAATTAGGCTCAAAAGGAGGATAACCCTAAAATTTGAGTAAGAGAATTTTTAAAAAATGAACTTTGTTAATATTGTTATGGAAACTGCACTGTTAAAACCTTCATTTGATATTGTAACGGCTAGACGCAAAGAGTCGAACCAGAGCTGATAAAACACACGAAAGACGCAGCAAAAGAGAACCGAATGTATTATGCAGACTATTAAAAAGCTACAGTTGACCGTACGACAAACAAGCGTTAAGACTGAGGCCGAGACAGTAATGGTCCGGCCCTTTTAAAGACTGATTGACGGAACTACTCGACACCTTATCCGGTTCACTCGTTCGTCTCCACCGCCAACATCATCCGACACTCTCATTACAGCTCGGTCAATACCCTCTACAAGTTATAGCCTACATTTCCCGCTACAACCCCACAAAAAGCGGTTGGAATATCTATTCAAACAACAAGACCATGACTAACAATCCAGTGAAACAAATTTATCCGCCGACGAAGGTGAGTGAGACGCTGGCTACATCTCGTCGTCCTCTTCCTGTTCCTGCAGACGATTCTCCAGGTCTGCTACACGGGCCGCAAGTTTGAATACTAGCTGTTGTAGTGTTGGCGTCGATTCCGCTTCCCCTTGCTTCTCCATAACTGATGCAAGTGCTTGTAGCTGCTTCTCTTTTTCCTCTGCCAACAGGTTTACTGCCCAGCTTCCTTGACCCACCACCTCTGCTGCCTCCGAGAGTAGTTTCGCTGCCGTCAGAAATTCCTCACATGTTTTGGGCTGCGTCATCCAAATTTTTTCGACCAACGTTGGTCTTAATCCATCGAAGAGATGTCCCAGCTTCCGCGCCACCCACATCTGTGGGTCAACCAAACGGCAGAGGTTAACTATATCGTAATAGTACTCCACTGCCGGCTCGTTCGCCCCTTGTCTTCTCTTTCGGAGCCTCGCTTCGTTATGCCTAGCGTGTCCTTGTTTGAGAAACTCCTTCAAAAACACCGTCCGTAGGCCGTCGATCGCCGCAGCCCCTCGTGCACCTCCAACACCCGGAACTGCTGCTGTATCCACCCACAGTGCCGGTGGGTTGAGACACTGAAACCACTTCCACGCCGGGCCGTCCAGGTGCATTCCAAAGTTTGCTCTCATCTCGGTCTCTCCCCATCTATTATACTCCGCCGTAGATTCGTATAACTCCAACCAGTCAGCAGCATTCTCTCCTTGCTTTCCACTGAACTTTGGCGGTGCCCTGAATTTTATCATCGCCATTCCTACAGCTCTATTCTGGAGTACCAGTTGATTACCTCCGCCCACCGATTGTGCAGTGGGCCAATTTCCTGCCCGACTTGACGTTGATCCTTGGGCGCTCTGCTGCGTCACCGGAGGAGCTGGTTGATTACTCCCGCCAGTCCGTTGAACGATGGCCTGCTTTCCTGCCGGCCCTGTTCCTCCTCCCTGCAACGCTGATCCCTGAGCGCTCTGCTGAGT
Organism: Daphnia galeata; assembly: GCA_030770115.1. Lineage (NCBI taxonomy): Eukaryota > Metazoa > Arthropoda > Branchiopoda > Diplostraca > Daphniidae > Daphnia > Daphnia galeata. Next base: position 3,862,388 of record CM061122.1, read on the forward strand.
CGTCCCCGTAATGGCCTCGGATTCGATTTGCGTCTCCTTTTCCGACTCGGGCTCGTGCGTCGCACCCGATGCCACTTTTTCGATGCTATCCGATCCTGGTACGTTGACTCCCCACACGATTTGATATCCGCCGCAGCGTCGCCTTACTTGTGAGCACAAGTCACTTTCCTCTGAAACCCGACCTCGTTCGACTCCACCCGAGCCTTCCTTCCTCTCTGGCGAAAATAGACACACGTCACTTGAAAGTGGATCCTGTCTCTCCTCCAAGGAATTTTCCCACGGCCCTCTCAACAAGTCGCTCCTATCCCACGCGAGAGAACACTCGCTCGAAGCTCCTTCCCGGCACGTTCTATCCCCAAAGCCACTATCTCGCACCTTGCCCGACGCTCGCTGGGCACCAATATTGCCCTCGCTCGCTCTTCGTGCCTCTTGTGCGATTCCACCACGGCCTCTTCCTCCGTGCCCCGCTGGATTCGTCTCCTCCTGACTGGTGCTTCTCCCAGCTTCTGCACCCTACCCTGTCACCTCGGCTTCGCCACTGAAACTCTGTTTTTCTCCGTTGCTCTGCCTCCAGTTCCTCCGGTCGCCCCTCGCCTCCCTTGCCTGTTCTTTGCCTACGGTCCACCAACACCACAGCCGGTGATGCCGCCAGTCCTCTCACTCGTTTGCTGCACCTCTGTGTTTGATTGCTCATCTACTATCTTTGCGGTCCCGTTTACTGTCCGTCCGGCCTCCTCGCCGTTGGGATTTCTGATTGCTTGGCAGTGTCCGCGTCTGGCCGCCCTCGTGACCTTATACCCCAGCAATTTAAGGTGCGTAACCAGCTGGAACCCTTTCTCAAAGGTCTCTCACGAGCAACGCCTCCTTCTGCTTTCACCCCTCGCACTCAACAATCACCACCACCGACGGATGACCGACAACGACCAAAAATTTTTTAAAAAACTTACCCTGTATCTCCACCATGTAACGGCTAGACGCAAAGAGTCGAACCAGAGCTGATAAAACACACGAAAGACGCATCAAAAGAGAACCGAATGTATTCTGCAGACTATTAAAAAGCTACAGTTGACTGTACGACAAACAAGCGTTAAGACTGAGGCCGAGACAGTAATTGTCCGGCCCTTTTAAAGACTGATTGACGGAACTACTCGACACCTTATCCGGTTCACTCGTTCGTCTCCACCGCCAACATCATCCGACACTCTCATTACAGCTCGGTCAATACCCTCTACAAGTTATAGCCTACATTTCCCGCTACAATATTCATTGATTTAATATTAAAAAGTTTTGTTTGAAAAAAAATCTGGAAAATGAAATAAAACTCCTTTTTTGAAAGTTTTAAAATATTTCAGGATATGCATTTTGTAAAAAATTCGACTTTTTAAAAGTGTGCAAAATTTCAAAACTCTGCATTGAAATATGTTCGCGTAATAACGAAAACAGTTTTCATTTTCCTTGGCCGTGAGGGGAACCCAGCTCCCGCATTTAACACAGAGCTTATGGCTGGAATCAAAAATTTCAAAATCATACCCTGTCATAACTATACAACCCTCCTCATTTATATTTGGCTTGAAATAAGTTAATATAGCTATCTTTAGTCTCTGAAAGTTTCATCGACTAAGCTTAAACAGGAAAAAAGTTATTCGCATTTATTTTTTCCAAAAACTTGGCAGTTTGCGCTGGCAAAATGGTCTGTAGTACTGGACACAGCCGCTGTGTCATTTCTGGCTTCACCAAATGTTCAACTGAGACTGAGAAGTTAAACACTTATTCGCGCCAGGAATACAGTGGCTATGGCGCAGCGGCTGTTTGATTCTTATCGATATACGCTTTCAGGGTCATGATGATAGACTCATTAGCACGCTCGACCTGTCCATTTGACTTAGGGTACGCAGGAGAAGCAAAACTATGCATGACCCCCCATTTGTTGAGAGCTTCTTCCAACTCGTTCGATGTGAACGCCGTTCCCCAGTCCGAAATTATCCGTTTCGGAATTCCATGATGGGAAATAATTTTATGTTGTAGAAACGCCACCACTGGTCCAGTCGAAACATTCGGGACCGGATCGCTGATTACCCATTCACTAAGTCAATCAATGGCTACCAGGACAAATCGATTGTTGCGTTTTGTCGCTGGGAGGGGCCCAATATGGTCGATCCCGTGCACAGTCAGGCTTTCACTCGGCGGATCGATCGGATGTAGCTCTTCTTCCTGCCGGCCGCGTGGGCGTTTGTGGAATTGACAAAATGAGCAATAGGATACATTAAGTCACAACACTTGATCTTGCGCTCGGCCACCAATATCGTTCATTCAGTTTACTCCAGGTCTTCTCGATTCCAAAATGTCCGCCAGTCGGCGAGTCATGGCATGCTTGGACTATGTCTCTTCTCAAAATTGACAAGACTACTAAAAAGTTCTTTCGGCCCCTTCCAGACGTATTTATCTTATAGAGAACTCCTCTGGACAACCAGAAAATCCCGTCTCCGCGTTGCTCTCGATCTTCACCCTCCACCAGGCCTTGGAGGAGTGCCGGCGCCTTTATCGAATCCTCGCCTTATTGTCACAACACCAATTCTTCTGTTAAATAACCCGCGGGTCGAAGCACGCACACACCAGCCGCGTCACAATCGCCACACTCTACCAGATAGCGAGAAAGCGTATCCGCAACGACGTTTTCAACCCTCTCTTAATGATGGATCTTAAAGTCATACTCCTGCAGCTCCATCCCAAAGCGCAAACTTTCCTTTTAAATCCTTTTTGCTAAACAGCCATCTAACTACATTGTTGTCCGTCTTTACCGAGAATCGTCGTCCAAATATGTAGTGCCGAGCTTTTCAAAGCCCACTCCAACGTCAAGTATTCTAGCTCGTTTGAATAATGGTTCTTCTCTGCGTCGGTCAGTGGTCTGCTAATGAACGCAATCGGATGCGGACCGTCAATCCGGGACTGCAACAGCGCGCCTCCCAATCCTTTTTAGCTGGCGTTAATCTGGAGTCCCATTTTCACATCATCCAGAGGATGCACTAATACTGGGGCGTTAACGAGCGTGCTTTTTAGTTCCAAAAAGGCTTCCACCTGCTTCGCCGCCATATCCACTGCGATCCTTTTTTCAGCAACGCATAAAGAGGCGTCGCCTTTTCCGCGAATCGGACGATGATGTTTCGATGATACGACGCTATACCCATAAAACTGCGTAAGGCCGCCGTACGCTGCTTTGGCGCGTGACTGTCTGGAGAGGGAAACCCCACAATTGCTTGAATTTTATCCGGATTTGGTTTGGCTCCGTTTCCGGAAATTCTGTGGCCCAGACAAAAGATTTCATCTGCGACGAACACACCTTTTTCAGGGTTCAAAGTGAGATTGGCTTTTTCCAGCACAGTTTACACAGCCGTCTGCCTGGGATGATACTCTTTAAAATTCTTACCCATCGCAACTAAGTCATCGAGATATACCAAAATGCTCAAAATGTCGTCCATTTTTGGAAGGGGATACATATCGCAAACTGTTATATACGATTAAGTGCCCGAAGATCAATACAGAAAGTGGGCGTTCCGTCGGGCTTCGGGACCAACAAGACTCTCGACGCTCAGGGACTGTTGGACTTCTTTGCCACGTTTTTCTTCAGCATTTTTTCCATTTATAGCCTGATTCTTTCTCTTTCGACAGAAGAAACCTGAAACGGCGGAAAATGTATTGGTTCGGCTTCCCCCGTGTTGATATGATGTTTCAATAGGGTTGTGGATTTCAGGGGGCCGCAGTCATCGACATAAAACAGATGGAGAAAATCGAAGAAGTACCTTACTCATCGGTTTTTGCCGCTCACTAGGGATCTTGTCTAAAAGTCCTAAACAATAGGGTCAGGACCAATAAAATAAAATAAAATAATTACTTATACTAAAATTAAGAGAAAAAAAATATTTCGAATTTAATGTTTGCTTCGGAAAAATTTATTTTAGAAGTTATTAAGCGTAAAAGTTTTGATCACGTGACTTTCCTCCAAAAAGGAGGAGGGGCCTAAACGTGACTTAAGACCATTAGCGGTGGTCCAATTTTCAACCAATAGGAAAAGATCACGTGACTGCCCGTACGAAAATGAATCATTGAAAATCCCTGCTTAATCAATGACAATCAGTGAAAATCTGCGAAAATCACTGAGCATCATAGAGAAATCATTCAAAAACCGATGGGCGGTTTGGAATGTCATTTCAATCTCATACAAATATCACTGACATTTTTAAAAAATGATAATCATTTCAAGAAATCAGTCAAATATCGTTCGAAAATCAAACGAATTTCTAAAATTTAAACAAAGTCCAAACAAATCATACGTTTCTCATTGGAAAGTAAAAAAAAAGTGATTTTGCTTGATTTAATTTAGTAAAGTGATAGAACTTATCACTGAATAATCAAGTAAAAATCGGTAAAAAATATTTTCATCCAGAAATTCCCAATTTTTAACTGATATTTATATTTTTCGGTGATTTTGTTGCCATATTTCATCGACAGTAAGTCGTCAATTATCATTGAATCGTTAATAAGAAATAAGCCTAACGATTAATCAATGATTCTTTAGGTTCCATTTATTTTATAATGAATTTTATCCGATGGGTCATTCCATGCGCATTCACCTAATCGAATCCGCCGCGATCTCTCGGATTTTTTAAAAATTTGGTGTATGTGTAAAAGAGCACCATCCGATATGGTCGCTCAAAGGGTTTTTTTAAAATATTAATTAGGGAAAAAAATATGGAATTTTGAAAAATCGATTTTTTCAGTTTCCATTAACTTTTTTAATTTTGCGCGTTTTGCCTTTTCGCTAATTAAGGTTAATCATTACAGTTTTTTTTTGTTTTTTTTACATGTTGTTATGTTATTCAGCAATACACATAAAGTTCATTTTTTAAAAATTAAAAATTGTTTTGCCGTGCAGTTTCCCGCCCCAAGTGCCCCTGCAGGAAAAACTAAAAGAAGTGTTTGGCTAAATGCCCGATGAACATAATCCAAATGAAATAAACAACAGTCATGTATACAGTACCCACCCTAATTATTTGCTCACCCCCCGTTTTTAACATGGGCGTAAAGGCAAATATGCCCTTTGCGCCGTAATTTTTATAAAATCAATGGATGACCGCAGCAACATGAGGTTTGCAGCATCCATAGATTTAATAATGATCTATAACATATTTTTTTTTCAAAGAAATTCCTCCATAGGCTGAGGAGATAATGTATCGTTATCAATTATTTGCTCACTCGCTATTCATAGCTTGAGTGTGTCCCTACCCGCAGGGCATTTGGGTTCCCGCGAGTCTTTGTTTAAGGCCTTTCTTATGCCCCTCGGCTAAGGACACACTCAAGCTATGAATAGCGAGTGAGCAAATAATTGATAACGATACATTATCTCCTCAGCCTATGGATGAATTTCTTTGAAAAAAAAATATGTTATAGATCATTATTAAATCTATGGATGCTGCAAACCTCATGTTGCTGCGGTGCTTGATTTTAAAAAAAGCCGGTTTTAACATGGCGCTTATGGGGGGAAAGTAAGTGTACCTAATCATGTGAACGATACTCTACGGCCCTGGGTGTTAGTTTTACAAATTTTTCATGTGTGTAAAATTTGTAGATCGTCTTCTCTCCTGATAGAGGAAAAAAGAAAAATTATTCTATCCCTAGCCATTAAAAAGTTATTGACGTTCAAGTAAGACACGTAGCGCCATAAGAATGCATTGAAAATTGGAGGGTGTACCTAATCGTTTGGTGGGTACTGTATATCGGGTTATGCCAATATGCAATTTTTCAATCAAATTTAGCAAAAAATATTCCAGTTTAGATAGAAAATAAGTTTTTTACTAAACTTGGCCTTCCATCCCTTCCCAAAGAATAAGAAACGCTACTTTTATTGAAAATGTCGTAAGGACTCTGAAATATTTTCTAATTATGTAAAAACTTATAAATACATTTGACGTATCTTTGACTTAAGTCATGACTTAAGTCATTTGTCAATGACTTGACTTTTTGACGTTGATGTTTGACGTATGCTTTTCCGGTGACGTACGACTTATACGTTTGTTTACAACGTCAAAAATTTTTGCTGACGTTCCGATCACTGGGTGGCGAAAAATTTAACTCGCGAAATCCGTTTTTATTTTGTCATTGACAAAAATGCACCAAAATTCAACTCCAATTAGATAAAAAGATAACATAGTTGAACATATCAGACTACACTAGAATTGTTCTGAAATTAATTGATATCTTATGTTTTTTTCCCACCTCTTGCCCCAGAGTCTCCCCTGTTACATACTTCAGTCTCCCCTACATGTCTTATGAAACTAAGAAAAGAAATTTTAGTTTTAATTTATAGTAAATCATTCACGGAGAGTTGAATTATTTGAATAATTTTTTTAAAAAAGATAAGTGAACGGGCTTTCTTTTGATGTGGTATTAAATAAATTTTTTTGTAAGGAAAAGCATAATGAACAAGCCGTCCGCCACTCAAAGAGACCGTTTGTGGGTTTTTTGATTTTGCGCCCGTGGGATCCTATAAATATGGTTTTTGTGCGCAATTTTTCGCCAAGTCGATTGGTAAAAACCGCAATCGCATAGCTTTTGCAGCTTGGGAGATATTTGAAGAAACTGAGCCGAAAATTTGATTTCACCAAAAAATGATCTAATTTGTTTTAAATGATGAGATAGCCCGTCTCTTCAAACCATGGTAATAATTTTCCAATGCTTGACTCATATAAGTCGAGATATTAAAGATTAAAAGGTTTGCAAACATTTCAAAAATTTCTTCGTTTTTGGCCATGCCTGCCTTCATCTCAAAAGCCACCTTGCCCTCGAAATAATAACATTCACCCCTTCTTTGTCTTTAACAGCCACCCCCGAAACCCCCCATTTCTCGGTCGATTGGCAATATTTTGGGGAGGTGGTCACTCAAAAAACCCTAAATGTAAAACTAGCTTTTCCGACTCTTTGACCCTCCGTTACACCAATCAGTAGTCCTTACCAATTGAAAGTGGAACTAATGTTAGGAATTGTGGGCTAAAAGGGAAAATCGAATTAGTCTCTAAACTTTTTTCTAATCCCGGCTAACGAAAAAGCCTTCTCAAAATTCTCTTCAACTGCAAGAAAACCAGAGATCTTACTTTTCCGGGAGGTGAGGTTGCCTTTTTCAATACCGCTTCTCAACTTGTTAAGATTCTTTTACATCGAGAAGTAGAGCGTTGTTATAAATGTCAGGGATATGGACATGTACAAACTTCTTGCACAAGCCATTACATACATTCTTGTGCCACAAGCCCCAGCTGCGAAAAATGCATAAGCGCTTATCTTACTCATGATTCAGTCAAACGAGGAAATGTGTTAATTGTGGTGGAGCCAATCTGGTGATGGCTTTTGTCCCACCCAAATGAAGACCGTGGGGAGATACAGGGGTGAATGGAAATAAGCTCATGGAGCTGACTCAAACATAATTTTAAAAAGTCCTATTATAAATCCGTAAAATGTCTCCAAATAATCCTTCGACACTCCAAAATTTCTTCTGTCTACCTGGCACAGGTTATTGTAGATTTAGAGAACGATCTGTCATTCTCCGAAACCTATCCTGTCATTCCAAATGTACGCAATCCTCAAATGTACTCTCTTTTTCATGCTCTATCCAACGATGATGCGTATGGCTCTGCCATAATCATTCGGGGATCAACAGAAGCCAAATCTAATCTAAAAAAGGCACCAGGACAATCATGTGGCGTGCATTGATTGGAAAACCAATGATGGTCAAGGCCAGTTTTTAAATAATCGGCTACCGCAATTTTTGACTCTGTTGGTTCCACAAAAATTGTGTATGGAGTTGATTCAAGTGCAAGAAACCCAGTGTGGAATAGTACAACCACTGTTGTCATATGCGCAGAACTGGAAATGATTCTCCATACGGAAAATCTATATCTATTGCTAACGTGTCCACGGAACATCTTGATTTTGTACCCACCAGGACGTCATTTTCGGATCTCAATCTCTTCGTTGATCGTTTAGACCTCGAGTGCTGGTCTTTCTTACCTATCCCATCCCTATATCAGATTACCCTTACATCTATTTCGAAGTGATTACGGGGATATCAGTTCCGTATAAAGTCAATGGTACAAATCCCCCACTTCCAAAAATGAGGTCGATTAACCAGGTGCTTTTCAATGAGATGCTCTTGAAGACTAAGCAGTGGAATACACGAAGTTGCCTCCCATTCACCACTGAAATGGAAGAATTTGTGGATAAAATCTCTTAGTCTATCGCAAAATGCGCTAATCTTTCTAAGATTCCTCGGTTGCTCTGAATTGTAACTGAAATATGTCATGGTAGTCGGACGAGCTGCCCTTTTTGCGAAACTCAGCTAGACATAGTCACAGACTACTTTCTAGATTTACCATCAATGACAATAGACTTAATTACAAAAATGCACGCTTCATGTATCAAGACGTACTTCGCTCTGCAAAGAATAAGTCTTTTGCTGAATTTCAGAGAGAGACAACGGCTTCTGATTTTTGGTTCGTCTCTCGGTCTGAGCTTAGTCAGACTCCAAGTACTTTATTGATGATTTGCAAAAAAATATTTTTATTAATAATCAGAAATTAGGTAGCCGAAATTTGACATGAGTAGCGATCACTGCTAAAAATTTATAATTTTGGAAAAAAAAATTGAAAATATATTCTCATGTCTTATGTCTTAGATTATTCTGTTGTTTAAGAAAACTACAAATATTGTAGCGCAGTGGTAACAGTTACGGAATAGTAACAATTGGTCAAAGGTTCGAATACACTAAGATCCAGAAATTTTTTGGAGAATTGTCGTGTTTTGCGTTTTTTGACGCAGAATTGGGAGATCATCAGCCTATTATTTCCCTAGTTTATTTCGATATTTTTAATACAAAAATATTTTAAATAAGTTAATAATATGCTACCTTTAAAAGCGAACGAAATAATTTACTTTCGTTATCCATGTTTTTCAATAAGGAAACTATATATATATAGTGACGAAACTATAAAATAAACATAATAAAAGAAAATATAAAAATGAAATTAATATGAGAATGGCCCTAGTAAAACCATAAAACTACTACAATAAATTAGTTATAAATTCCCACGTGAAACCTGTCCTATCACGCAAAAAAGTGGATGTTACACCGGTGGCCGGTGGCCACTGGTATCAAACGACATCAAGTCATCAATCAGGCATTTAAAATTTCGATTAAATGTTTTTAGAAGTAAATTAAATAATTTCCTATAAATATTTTGAACGGAGCTTCATACTGTTGATAGTAATAAAGTCATTGTAAAAAAAATTCGTCAGGCTATTTTTTCGACAATCCATCATAGTTTACCATCATTTCCCTTACATTTGGATGTCTTCCAGTCGACTTGTCATGGAATATAAATTATGTGGATAAATTAATTTGATATCTTAGCGATTAAACAAAAATTCCCGAAGGACATTACCGAAGGAATCTTGTTTAATCACCTATATATACCAGCCATTATATCTTTCCCTATTATTTTTGTAATATCTAAAGTTTAGATAATTATGTAATTGTCTATAAAAACAAAAATTGAGCAGGGACATTTGGTTCCATTCTACTCAGTACATAGGGGAGAGTGGGGCGAATGGCACTCTTTTTTTTTAAACGGCTGGCATTCCCGTATTATTTAACCGAATTACTTCGTTTTGGTCTCATAAAAAAGAGAAAAAATTAAACTTCCTGCTGTATTTTTTCCAAACTCATACAACATTACAGGAAAAAGTTATTTAAGATTTAGAAAATAAAAAAAAGTGGGCAAATCGCCCCATGCGTGGGGCGGATTGCCCATACTAGTGGGGTATTTTGGCCCCTGCATTTCTTATGGAAAATAAACCTCCTAGCTATACCTATCAGTAAACTCAAATTTTTATGTAATATTGATAAATAAATGACTAGAAAGATATAAATACAATTAATATTGTCTTATTAATAGTTATTATGAAAAAAAAATAAAAACCAACATTTTTTGAGTGGCTGTACCACTTTTAATAGGGCAAATTGCCCCTACGGTGCAACGCCATCTCGCCCCGAACAAGGGGGTCGATAAAAATCATGAAATATCTGTACTTTATATTTATATAATAATTATAAAAAAATAATGGTTAAGAAGCCAAGATAACATTAAATCTTTTTACAATTTTTTTTAAATTTTTAAATTGATTATTATAGTCAATAATTCTTTCGTAAATCGAGTACGGGCAACACGATTTTTCGATCGAAAATTTATTTTATTTTACATTCAAGAACTAGTTGACATATTTCGACAATTTTTTTTTAAAAAGATGCGGCTTTTTACATTTTATGTCCTTGAATTTTTTCAAGTTGCTAGTGCAATTGAGTAACACACAAAATCAATTTGTGCGTTTTGCCCCACAGCCATTTCGCCCCACTCTCCCCTATTATAGAAAAAAAATCAGTATACATGGAGTTGGAACAAATTAATATACATAAAAAATAAAAATATAATATTGCGCAGCGATAATGTAAATACTCAATCCCATTGAGCATCAGGGACATTTCGTTCAACTATAGAAATATTGGTTTCATTTGAAGCACCAAGTGGCGCTTTGTGGTGTGATCAATACGACAACTACACGGCCAAAAATTTTTTTAATCCTAGAAAATGGGATTATACAAACCAATATTTCTAATGGAACAAAATGTACCCTATACTCAATAATTTTTTTATGAATTAGTTATCTTAACATTATAAATCCAAAATTATAGGGAAAGGGATAATAGTTTTTAGCTGGTAAAAAGTATAGTGATTTCCGTTAAGCACCGTGTTAAACACGGAACTTAGAGTTAACTACGTATTTTCTGTATTTTTAATCCTATTAAATTTTAAATAAAATAAGTTTTAGTTAGATTGCATGTATATAAATTATAAATAAAGTTCATAAACTACAATTTTGTATTTGGCATTTGGCGGGCTGGTGGCTGGCAAATTTTTGAATTTTTATTTTAACGGACAGTCATCCAGCCAAAATATAAATCGCGCATTTGTCTGGCTCGCGGCTGGCAAATTTTTGAATACTGATTTTAACGGAAAGTTGTCCAACGAAAATTTAAATAGTGTTTTTGGAGAGAAGGGCACGGCGGCTGGCAAATTTTTTAATCTTGATTTTAAGAGACTGTCAAGAAAAAATTCAAATAGCGCTTTTTGATAGAAGGCGGCTGGCAAACTTTTGAATTTTCATTTTAACGGGCATTCGCCCAATAAAAACATTATTTAAAAAAGGGCAACTGCTGTGAAAAAAAACTATTACAAGCAGATTACAAACGGGTACATTTATTCGAACTATTTCCGCGCGGGCAGAGAGGAGATTTAAATTTTAAAAATGACTGGTAGAGGGAAAAAGGTTAATTACGGGCAGAGAGATTATTAAATTTAAAAAAAGACGGATAGAAGATATGAAAGGAACTAACATTGATAAGCAGAAAGAAACCTTTCAGCGCACCTTTAAAAAAGAGAGAGTAAAATTTTGCCTCTAATAGATAATTAATAAACAGGCCGTAGGCCGATTGCTGACAATAAGGTTCGTCAGTTCGAAGACCGTTCACACGAAGATTAGGTTAAGTTAGGTTAGGTTAGGTAATAACGAGGTATTGTTAAAAATAATGTTCGTCAGGCCGTAAGCCGATTGGTAAAAATAAGGTTCGTCAGGCCGTAGGCCGATTGGTAAAAATAAGGTTCGTCAGGCCGTAGGCCGATTGGTAAAAATAAGGTTAATCAGGCCGTAGGCCGATTGGTAACAATAAAGGTTATGCAGGCCGAAGGCCGTTCAAATTTATTTGTACTGTTTAATCGTGGGGAAAGAGAAATGAAATTTAAAAAATTACTGGCAAAAAAGAAAACGGGCATATCATGGGTGGTTATATTGGAACTATTGAATCACGGGCAGAGAGAATTCAAATTTTAAAATAACTGGCAGAAGAAAACTCCAAGAATTGAATATTGATGCACCAACTTGCTGAGTATATAGTGGAGTAAAGTTATATTTTAACCTAGAACAAACTGCAAGAATTGATTTTTTTAATGAACTGTATTACTATCAATCTAATGAACCCTTGTTCAAAACCCTCCGGAGAAATAATTATATTTACTATTAAAAATATTGAATTTAAATTAAAAATTTCACTTAACTATTAATTAAATACCGAATTTTAAATATTAAAAATTAAAAAAAAGTCATGAAATGATACCTTGTGATATGCTACATCATATCACCAAATATGAATGTTTTCTGTCGAACGGTATTTTAGTTGTAGAATTTAGAAGTTGTTACATTTTTAAAAATTTCACACTGCCGCCATAAAGGTTTAACACGGGCTCTTATGCCCGATAGTCCCTAAGTAAAATTAGAATATCTCAAAATCTATAGGACCTAAATTTTTTCTATTGTTCTTAAAAAATAAAGAACATCATAGCGTATAAGAATCTATCGTTTTATTATGGTGTTAATAGGACTTTTTTTTTAAGTTATTTACACTTAAACCAGGGTTGTAGAAGTGATGGTTGCCCAACTTGTATCCTTTTTTAACATGGGGCTCTGAAGACAGTTCTCTCTTGTGGATGTTGTGTAGCTCCGCCTCTAACTCCTCCCGTTTTTGGTATACCATGCGGGCATTGACATCTATGAGTTAAAATAGACACTAAAATCTTGTTATCCATAAGGATTTGTTCATAGTTTTTTCGAGATTTTAGTATTGGTAGTAGTGATCGGTAGCTCTGTCGATAGACCGATAACCTGAAGTAGTATGGTTCGATACTCTGTGGGTGCTATTGCATTTTACTACTTTTTTTTACTTTTTTTCATTTATTTAATTTTGTAATGCAAAACTGAATCTAATCGGATTAAAAAATAAAACGTGTTACTTATTTAAAACTTCAATTTATTCCTGGATTAAAACTTAAAAGTAACAGTAGTTGGAGTTTACCGCCTTAAAGTTTGAAATTATTCTCTTTTACACGCAACAGATGGCGCTGCCCTCATGGTATACTTATCGTCAGAGGCTTATGGAGAAAAAGGATACAAGTTGGGCAACCATGAACCATCACTTCTACAACCCTGCTTAAACGTAGTCTAGGATTTGGTTAAGTTTCCGAAAAAATCCGCCGCAGTGGCGTATCCACAATGCGTTTGCTGGGTATTCATAGCAACGATGACAACGCTTGCGGCGGATGTATTTAACATTATGATAGTGGGTTCGATTCTGTCATAGGACTGTTTTATTTTCGATGTTTTGGACTGTGATTAAGTATAAGTCTACTTGAATTTAGTAGCAAAAATCTGGTCAAGTAAGTGTTTTTTTTTCAGTAGCAAACCTGTATACATGTATTGTAGCTATTAATAATTCTAACTTCGGCGACTTTAGCTTTAGAAAACGGGTTAGTGGGCTGGCGACACCAAAGTTGCACGGAATTAATGTATCATTTTATTTTTTATTTATTTCATTTCAATTTTCCTTCCAATATCTTATTCAATATTGATTCAGGATCTCAATATCTGAATGAATATTTAGAAAAAATTGAGCTTAAGTCATAAAGAGTTAATGATATTATGATATTAGCTACAACTGCTTCATATATATTACTTTTAAAAACCTAGAGAAAGAGATATTAATCTCCAAAGTCGCCGGAGTAACTATTAGCATGTTTGGTTAAAGTCTATTTTAGGTGACCCCTTTTTACTTTAGATTTCTCACTTTACTTTGTCAATTCACTCTTAGAAACACACTGTTTACTATCACTACTTTACTTTGCATTTTTGTTCCTATGTTTGATCCAGTATTTGCCACTTCTATACCTTTGATATAGTCATGAGTATAACTTGCCAACATTATTTCGTTTATGTATTTGTTTATGTTGAATCGCCGGTTTTTTTTTATGTTGGATATGTTCATTTTCTTATCTTTTAGTACTTCAGTAACTTTTCCCCTGAGCTCTAGTGTGATGTGCTTAGGAATTGAAAATGGTCTGGAAACTGGATATTTCTGTGGAAAAGTGAAAGGATATTTAATATCATCTGTAATATAATGGTTTTGACATGTTGATTTGATCAAAATAAACGGAATGTATTCAAACTTATAGTTAAACTGAAATATAATAAGTTTACATTAATTTCATAGTCTTCCTCTGCTTTACTTTCTTCAGTTTCACTTGAACTGTCATCTAAATTTTGTTCGATACCAACTTTTTCCAAATTGTTGCTTGTCTGTCCAATTTTGTTTGATCCATGCTTTTTCACTTGAACTTTGGTTTTCTGCAGAACAATTTTGTTGAAAACTTATTAATGAAATCGAAGTAAAGTTTTTAACCTCAAAAACTTTGTTGACAGTTTCTGCAGAACTACTTGAACAGTCATCCAAATTTTCTTCGATGGCAACCTTTCTCAAACTTTTGCCTTTTTGTCCATCCTTGTTAGATCCAGAATCTGCAACCTTCAGTGTGGTTTTCTGCAGAGCAATGTAGTTGAAAACTCATTTATGAATTCAAAACAAAGTTTTTAACCTTAATCACTTTGTTGACAGTTTCTTCAGAATTACTTGAATAGTCATCCAAATTTTGTTCGATGGCAACTTTTTTTCAAATTTTTGCCTTTGTGTCCATTCAGGTTAGATCTAGTATCTGCAACTTTCAGTTTTGTGTTCTGCCTCTTTTGTATTCGGGAACCTTGCAACCTGCCATGGATGCCATTATATATAGTTTGAATATTTGTTTTGAGCGTTAGATGGTGTTTTAGGTTTTAGGTGCGCATTCAAACAAGTTTTACGCGCAAGAGAATATTCGAGGCGCGCAGTTCAAATTAAAAAACAATTCGAGGCGCGCAGTTCAAATAAAAAAATTATATCCTAACGCCATATCCTAACGCCATCTATTGGAAGAATGCTGGCATCCCTGGCGGGTTGCAAGGTTCCCGTAGGAATACAAAAGAACATTAATTAATACCTCAAAATTGAAGTAATATATAGAACTATAGAAGCTAAGCTAATATAGCTCCGCGATTAATTAATGTCTCTAAGTTTTAGTTAATATATAATATATGTAGCTAATACTAAATCCGTGCGACTTTGGTGCGGCGGGGCTTCGCCCCGCCACCCCACGCCGCACCTTTATCTAAAGCTTAATTTTCTCTAAATATTCATTTATATATTGAGATCAAAAATCAATATTGAATAAGATTGATTGATGATTGATAAGATTGATTAAGATTAAAATACGCTTCGTGACGGGGCAACCGTTGAATTATACAAGACCCATCACCCTTTTAAGTTATATGTTTAATTGTATATGTATAGCTAATAATACTAACTCTGCGACTTTGGTGCTGCGGGGCTTCGCCCCGCCGCCTCACGCCGCATCTTTATCTAAAGCTCAATTTTCTTTAAATATTCATTTATATTATATATTGATCATAGATCTTTAATCAATATCGAAAAAGATATTGAAATACGCCTCGTGGCGGGGCAGTCCTCAAAGCGTTGAATTAAATAATACCCCGGGTAACCCCACGGTAGCCATCTAGTAGTCCAAAAAATAAACTTTTTTAAAAACATCGCGTGTTTCTTTGTTTTTTTAACCAACCAACAACTATTTTTTTTTCATCCTGGGGCTCTGGAAGTTTATTGTGGCACTTTCCACGTTATGAAAGAAATAAAATGAAGACTGCGGGATTCGAACCTACGCCATCATCAGAATCAGATATAAGCTATAATTCGAGTCAATCGCCTTAACCACTCGGCCACGTCATATGATATACTACGATAATTCTATAAACAAAGTAAACGACAAAATAAACATCGGGGCGGCAACAATCAAACCTTCCATTCCTTCCCCGTGAACATTTATATCGATAGAAGAGCATTTATATCGATAGAAAAAAATGCCAAAAACCGAGCTTTTAACTATCGCCACTAGACGATAAACTATCTCCCGTGGGGTTACCCAGGCGGGGCCTAAATGAAGGAAGGGAAGCAAAAACGGTTTCAAGAATAAGCCCGATCCTTTCGGCTTTCTTAAATAGAGGAGGCTATGATTATCATCAACCTATGTCGTAATAATTTTTTAATTTGAAATAATTAAACTTCCTACCAAATTGCGTGCGTTAAATTGGTGCTATCAGCCTATTAAAATGTGTGGTGCTGATCAACAAACTGATCTTAAAGGAAATTAAACATCTTTAACAAATTGGAGTAAACTCATACTCCTATGAAAGAAAACCCCATTAAAGTTATGTAAACCTTGGAAAATAGGAAACAAAAACGTATAAAGCAGTTATAACGTCTCAGATTATTAGTAGTACAATAATTAGTTCCACAGTTCCACTTTCTCCGTTGTCTTCTTTTCTGCAACGTCATCTATACTTTCCTCACATGTGCTAAAGCTCTACGGCTCAGACAGGAGTTCTCGGCGGGCGTTCCTAAACTGCGAAGGCGAAACGCGAAACGCGATACGCCTAAAATGCGAAACAGCGGTGCGAAACGGTCCCAAAATGGTTAGGTTAGGTTAGGTTAGGTTAGGTTTGGTTAGGTTAGGTTAGGTTAGGTTAGGTTAGGTTAGGTTAGGTTAGGTTATTTTAGGCCGTTTCGCACCGCTGTTTCGCAATTTAGGCGTTTCGCGTTCCGCGTTTCGCCTTCGCAGTTTAGGGACACCCTTTCTCGCCGCGCAGTTCAAACAGTTTATACCAACAAATGAAATATCCTAACGCCATCTATATTGGTTAGATATTGCATATCCTAACGCCATCTATTGGTGAGAACTACGCCATCTATTGGTAAGCAATTGCAACTTTCCTCACGTATGCCAAGCAAAGTCACAATTGCAACTTTCCTCACGTATGCCAAGCAAAGTCATACAGAATCCCTACGGGAAATGCGGAAGGTATTTATTATCCTTATATCTTCGGAGGATTAAAGGATATCCATATTACGGTGGATACGGATATGGTTAAAACGATTACGGGGGAGCTGGATTCGGCGGCTATGGAGATTACGGCGGTTACGGAGACTACGGTGGTTACGGCGATTATGGAGGAGGAGGGGGCTACGGAGATGTTGATATTGTTGATATAGGAATTTCAGATTACAAATAAAATTCGCCCAATAATTTTGTCCGCCCACAAAACTTTATTCTTTGTTCTGAACACTGGCCTTATCAACCATAGTTTAAGAAAAGCAGCAGATTTACAATTGAATAGTACACGATTATTAAATTTCAATTCTTGATTTAAAAAAACAAAACAAAACAAATTAAATGGAAGAGAATAGGAAATACATTGCTCATTTTGAACCAACGACTACACGGGCCAATTTTCAATAAAGGTTGGAATGCGAAATGTGAATCCACAGGGAGACAGGTAGACTGCGGTTCAATCGTTCTTGCACTTCTGACTCAACCAAATGGGACACATACTCCAGGAATAATGGCTCGGGGAAGCCTTGCCAACGAGCGTAAGCGGCGTGATCAGTCAGAGCGGCGAGATAACTCGTTTCATCGTCGATCAATTTCCTATTCTTCTTGGCGGTTTTCTGGGTCAGTTGGACGACCGAGTAATGCTCCAATTCTCCAAATAGGCAGGCGCTTTGATTGTTTTTGTCCTGCTTCGTGTACCGCGATGGAACAGCATCCGGTCGTGTTTCTCCTGCCAGTTGGCTGACAGTATTGGTAGACTCACAGCCTGTTGATTTGTTATCACGTATTATTATTTATTATACAGTCACGTCATAACAGTTTAAAATGAAATATTTTTAGCACAATATATCTTCAAGAATCCAAGGATATTTTATGGAGACTTGAAATGGATGTATGCTTTGTATGGTCGTTGTTGATAACATTCTCCAGTTGCGGATTGAAATTCTGTTCCGGAATGTTAGTCCACGTATGAAAAGTTATTATTTTTTGGTTTTGTTTTTTTTTTCATTATTTTTGCGATTTTTCAATACGAACACGAGACGATGTTTTGCAGAGCCTTGGGAATCCTTCATGTCAAATATGACCGTTTCCATCTCGAAAAACCTATAGAAACAACGAATGTCTTGGGATTTAGCTCTCAACGGATTCAAATACACCAGAGTATTTCCAAAACCTTGAAATGGTTATGTGGTAACTGTTGACATTCTCCACGGCCATAACAAAGGTGTTTCTTTGTTGTTGCGCTCGATACAGTTCTTGATGTGGAATAAATCGAAAATGGCTTTACCGTACTCTGCATGGAGTAATGTAATAAATTTAATTAGAATTCTGCATGCAAACATGAATAACATAAACAATGAATTATTGACCTCTTTCAGAAAATTGCTTTCGACCCACTTCTTGGCCTGCAGGTTTATGCGACGCGATGGATCGAATTTCTTGGCTGGTAGGCACGAGACGAGTAAATGAATCGGACACAATTTGGCCTATTCGTCGTTTTTCATTTCACTAGCTTTTTTCAGGACTGAAAGTTCTCTTCCGTTGAGCTCGTAGATTTTTTGCCAACGGTCGTATGCCATATACTGATCCAATGCAAGACGCAGTGAACCGAGAGCGTCTCCCAGGAAGCGAGTTGACGGCTCCCAGGTTGTCGTGAAGAACGACGACACGTATAAAGCAGGTTGCCCTTTCTTGGACAGATGTCGATTCATTTGGTCGGGCAAATCCTGGTGGAGGAAACTTCTCAACTGTCAAAAGAAACAGGAAACGTCGTTATGTTAAAAAAAAACATTCGTAAAAAATGAAGTTTAAATCACTTTTAAGTTTTAAGGCCCAATCAGAGCGAGGTTGAAGGTGTCCGTGTGATGATTCTGTAGTGAAACGAGAGCAGAGGAAGCAAAACCACGGAGTTTTCTGCATAATAACGGACATGGATCCTTCGCCAACCAGCAGCTCCACGCAATACGAGCAAAATACTCTTCAAAAAATTGATGGTCATTTATGTATACTTATAAAAAGAAAAGGTTTTTTACTGAATTGTTGTTTGAATTTGTTTGAATTTACCGGGAACACGAACCATTACCCGAAGGGTTTCTAATCGGGTTTTTTTTTTTGCTGGTATGGGTGCGTTTAGTTCACGATTGTCCCACTAGATGATTTGGTAAGGCGAAAATAAAAATTCATTAGTTTTCACGTGAGGATAGGGGTATTATTTTCCAAAATGACCTAAATCACTACTTCGAATTCGGAATGACGATTGGTATCTTTACTAAGAGTTGGGAATGACGATTAGTTAGTTTAGAATCACTATAGTGTCTAGGATGATTTAGTGTAATTGTTTTCTTAAGTCTTAACGCCATTAGCGAGTCCCTTCGTACGTTGTATAGAAATGGTTCGTCCGAAAATACCTGACATGGATCCAGATAAAAGAGCTCGTCTGGATAAAATTTACGAGCAGAGAAAGCAATGTGAAAAACAAAAGGTAACTTATGTTTATTGGGTTACTTTTATTGAGGATTTTCAACAATATTTAATCTTAGCTATGACTACAGAAGGTGTATTTTTGGTTAAAATGTTAATTGGATTGCTTTATTGTCAGAACTAGCAGCGAGAACTGTTGAATCGTCTGAGAAGTCAGTTGATCCTTGTTTGACAGATATTTTCAGTAAGTTATTACACTTAGTGGAATTTTTTTTTAGGCCGACGTTTTTCTTTTATTTCTATGGTTTTCTCCTGACGTTTGTCATTTGTTTCATGTTTACGTTTTGACGACATGAATCGAGTGCGTTATTTCTTTACGAATATTCGAATCAGTTTTCCCATTTGTTTATGCGAATTATTAATATTTCGTGTTATGTTATTACTAACTAATTGTGCATTCTTCATTGTTATTTCATTTCAGGTATATTGATAGTCACGAAGTCGTAGAAGTTGATCAAACATTAGGATGAATCAGTGGCCATGTTAAAGATGTTTAAAATCAACGTAAACATTTGTCTACATTTGATGTATTTTCGTAATATTTTGGATGCATTGTTTTCTTTTTCGCATAGGACATTTATTGGCACATGAATTGTGTGGCTATGTTGGCTAATATGGCTGAACAGCATTGCTGCCGTTTATTTTGTTATACATGGCACAAAAAATTGGTAAATTAATTCTAAATTATCATTAGATGATTAGTGTAAATCCATAAATTAATCATTATATTTAGGTGTCATTGTACTGCATATTGAATAAATGAAGAACTTAAGTTGTCGAACAGATGAAAAGTGATGCCAAAATTGATGTGGGTTAGCAGTTGCAGGAGCGTTTAGAGAAGTGCTAGAACAAGACTAAATGCTTCCTTCATGCATCACGTAGGATGTAATGCACATTTGATCTATAGTGTTTTGCATAACAGGGAGGTGATGGACATAGTAAAGTTGATTTTGAAATTTGTCTGTGCAGGCTACCAACTTTAATGTAGTTGATGAAGGAAGCGGTCAGACGATCTATTACTTTGCTCAGGAGGAGTTAGGACTCATGTCGTTTTATTTCATGAGTTTGTTGGTGGGTATAGTTCACAAGGACGTCACGTTGTTGACATATTCGTAGCATATTCATTTTTCTTTACAGCTACTAATCGAGTCTACAATTGAATTTCATCCGATACTGCCATCAGTGTCGGTAGTCTGGATGACACAGAAGTAATGGAAAAGAAGGTGATTCACATAGTAGATGTTCATTTTGAAATTTCCCTGATCAGGTTGCCAACTTCAATGCAGTCGACGAAGGAAGCGGTCAGACGATCTATTACTCTGCTCACGAGGAGCCAGGACTCATGTCCTTTTATTTCACGAGTTTCTCGGTGGGTAGCTTACGTCGTGAGCAAAATTCACTTTGGTTTATTTTCAGTTTCTCATGTTGAAAATGATTTTTATTCATTGTGTATTTTTCTTTGTTTTTGAGCGATATACAATTTTAAAGTACTTAGTTTGATCTTAAGTTTTAATGGTAAGATGCCTAAGTGTTCAGGTTTTTATTAATGTAAACGTTAGTATATGAATTTAAGTTTAGCATTCCATGTATTAATTGAACAGAGAGATATTCTAAAGAGAAAATTTTTGCAGTGTTAACTTTTAATCAATATGAAAGCTAATAAGATGCTAGACGAAGCAAAGTTGACTTCTCGATTGATTGAAGACGTTTCATCTCTGCCATCACGTCTGTTCGCGGTTTGTAATTTTTGGGATCGCTTTCTAACAGAGTCAGCAAGAACAGACCGTTTAGTGTTTTGACTCGAGATAGCACAACGTAGATCCATCCGCTTCGACCAGTTTTGTGGATTTTCGATAGAGATCCGAGGATGACAGCATCCAGAGTTCGACAAATAACACAACAGCTCTCATTCTAGCATTTAAAAGCCGATAGAAATAAAGATTACAAAAAAACCGAAAATAGCCCTTCGGGTACCTTGCTAACGCAGGTAGCTGACAGTTTTCGCAGACCAAACAGTCTCCTGTGGAACCACAGATGGCGCAACTTACCTGTGATGAATCTGTAATCAAGTTAAAGAAAAATGGATATCAAATTAAAACGGAATTGATATAATATACATGCATATCGTCCTCGCCAATGCTGTAACTAGTTGCAAGAAGTTCGTTCTGCATACAAAATCATCGAGTAAAAATTGTAAAACTCAATAAGTTGAATCAATTGGGGTTTGTGGTTTTATACGAACCTTGCATTCGCGATTGCAAAGACTTCCGCAGAAGAGTAGATGTTCCATGCACGGTCACATTCCCATGATCTCCACATGACAGCCGAGACAAAAGTACAAAAGTAATCCACATCTAATTTTCCCGCCTTGATCCTATCTACTACAGCTGTGGTGGTGATGTACAGACGGTGAAATGCGGTGAAATTTTAAAAATGCAAAATTTAAAGAAACAAAATATACCAATTCTACATGTAAAGACGTAAGAATAAACATGCATACCAATGTCGCAATCTCGCGGGCCGAATGTGACGTCATCTTCGTCTGAATTGCTTTTCTTCTTTCCCTTTTTGCTGTTGTTGCATGTTGTTGCCACCCTGGAACAATGACAGACGACTCTCCTAATCTCCTTCTTCTCATTAGTAATCCTCTTCAATTTGTTGTTGGTGTCTTTGATACGGTCAATTGAACATTGGAGCCATTCGGGGAACTCGTTCAAGACAACTATATAATAGAATGTTATTTAAAAATTCCAGTTTTCAATCAAGATTGACGTATACTAATAGGAAATAATTACCATCTCGATTGCTGCTGCTCTTTGCCGACGCTAAAAGTTTAATGGCGAATGGACCATGTTTTCAATTTATCGGCTGTGCCTTTCAACAACTTTGGCTGATTTCTGTTATAGGCGAGTACCAGTACCTGTAGATAAAAATAGATAAAAAAAAGTAATTACGTTTCTAATAAATACACTGCTGCCAACAGCGCCATATTAAGTCATATTTCAATCACCCTCAGGACTTCCAAGACTCCTTTTTCATAGAGGCTATTGCAAATTTGCAAGCTTGATTTAATAGTCGAGCAAAACGGTCATCTAAAAAGCCGCTCAATTTTTCCGACGGCATCTGTTCAACGATTTCCATAGAACGGCAACATCATTTTCAAATTAAATTTAAAAAAAAATATGTTTTAATTTAAAGTCACCTCGGAAACGGTTTGATGGCCACCGAACCAGTACACCCAGTAATTAGTAGGTTTTCTCGGAGGAGGTAACCCACAATCATTGTGAGTATAAAGACGATTCCTGCGTTCCCACATCAACAAATAAAATGAAGAGACACCAGTTACAATGACGTTATGAACCAAATATAATGTTAGAAATTAACCAATAGCCTAGTAAGAATGATTATTCCTACAAAATAGTTGAAATTAAAATTGAGAATGTATACACTTACCGGGCAACCAAGGCCAGCCATCCAATTTAGCCCAGACCATTGTACCTAGCCGAATGAATTTACATGATGCTAATGTCTTTTTTTGGCTCTGCGCCGTAATTTTTTTCCACTGCCTGTGCTTCGTTTTTGCTTTTCTTTTCCCCTTTTATTATTATCCATCTTTTCCAGAAGTTAAATTGCTGATTAGTTCGATCAAAAACTCGTTCTGCATGACTTGACTATATCTGATAACCAGCCGTGAACTGCACGCCCTCTTAAGAAAATGTTGAATCGACCTTTGAAGAAATTGCGCAGTTCACTACATCCTTAACGTTCTCCTTCTCTAACTCCTGTTTGCAAAAAGGTCAAATGAGGCGGGACTATGTTAAAAGAGGGAGATTGCTGGGAGGCTAATAGGAGCCTGGGAAACTTTTTTTTTTCTCGGATAGCTTTTATAATTTTGTATTGGGATTCGAATTTTAGCCCAGTAACATTCAGAAGCTAATAATAATAATGGTATCTAGTTAAGGTAGAGTTTCTGCTCATTAAAAATTAAAAATCAATTTATTTTAACACAGATCTAGGTTTTATGAAGCAGTTTAATCAACTAAGGGAACTAGTACATCGATATCGACTGAGAAAGACGCCCAATTAAAAATGGAAGGTCCGTTTTGATTTGATCTAATACGGCGAATTTAGTCGATCGTCACTTATGGCTCATAATTTGCCTAGAAACGACAGATACAGCGTATATAATATCTATACAGATGAATTTGAAACATTTCTTTTTTTTTCTATACTTCTTCCGCGTCCCCATTTAAAGGGATCGATATAAATGTCCAACTGAATTGTCATCTCCTATAGCAACAGTGACCGCGAGTTCACTCTCAAATCTTCAATGTTGATTCAACATATAAACCATATAAATACCGTGTCGTTTTGTGTGTGTGCTGTTGCGTTTAGATTCAGAGTTATAAGAAAACAGGACAAGAATTTCTCTCATTTGTTTGTTTTGATTTGACACCGTCGCCCGCGTCTGTGTATATTGTATAACAAATTGACAATTTCCAGTCCGCTGCAGTGTCGTGACTATGAAATCACAGAGTTGACTCAGTTGAGAGATGGTCCTATAACTCCTATTCGTTTCTGCATCACCGTCTGCTCGGCGATGTGTTTGTTATTCTATACGTTTGATGTGACAACGCTGCTGCCGCTCCCGTGTTTTGATAAAAGGTTTCACCTTGATTCCGTCGCGTTGCGGATCTTCACGCGGGGACGATTTTGACGGTAAAATCCCCACAGTATAGCAGCAGCCAATAAGAATATATTCCAGTTGTTTTCTACACACCAGCCTGACTAACATGTTTCCACCAAATTCTCCGTAGGGTGTCATCCGTCAACGAGATCTCGGTGCTGAGAAATTGTAGTACGTGTTGACATTCTGAATTTTTAGTATTATATAATAAAACATATAGACTGTGTTGTGCGTGAAATAACCAACTTGGGAGAGAATGAAAATATACATATAATATTTAGAGAGAATAAAGATTTGAGGGGTAGCCAGCAATATGTCAATGATGTGATGTGAAAGTAGTTCAACGGCGCCATAATATAAAGATTACGCGGAATATTTAGAGGAATTAATAGATTGAGAGAATGCGCTTTTTGAGCTCATTGATATATTTATTTTAAGGATTCGAGTCTATCACACATGAATAGGCGGGGCCTTTTTTTCACCAATTAAAATCCAATTTTCTCATATGTGAACTAGAATATAGTACGGTAGTTATTTATAGTGGATACTAGGCTGCATGGTCTAATTACTTCTGCTCTAGCGGAATATAAAGTTGCCAGGCGGCTAGCTTTATGTATTTATTCAATAAAAGGCTGAGGATATGTATACGGAGAGAGATGGGGTACGACGTCGTTCCTTTCGCTATTTATTTAATCCGCTTGTTCAATTCCTGTCCTACATCATCCTCCTCTAATACAACAAGCCCTGAAGGCTATTCTGCAGTGCACCGGTTAATATAAATATACACATGTTCCATTTTCATAATAGATTTCTATACATGGAAATCTAGACAAACTCTAATAATGTCTAAATGTATTAATTTGTCAACTAAATATCGATTGATTCTTTTCTTCATTGGAATTTGGAATAATAATCAAATTCTTATTTCATCTTTTTCTAAAACTTTTACATCTTTTATGGGAATAATAATTAAATAGGCCTACTAATTTGGATTTGAAATTTGAACTCCATGTCTGAAAGATCTTACGAAAGGTTTCCAATGTTCCACTTATTTGGAAATGAAACGGCCCATTGACATGAAAAAAATGACAAGATTTGAAATGAATTCCATCAGCACGGTGTTTTGATTTTTGAATAGATCTTGAATCATCGAGACGTCGATCAATATCTCCGTGCTAATAAAAGCGCTCTATATCCTCTCTTTCACTTTTCCAAAAAAAATCAAAAATTCACACACAAAAAAAACAAAAAAAAAACCAGGGGTGTAGAAGAGATGGTTGCGCCACTTGTATCTTTTTTTAACATGGGGCTCTGAAGACAGTTTTTTCTCTTGTGGATGTTGGTAGCTCCGCCTCTGTCTCCTCCCTTTTTTAGTCTAACATGAGGGCATTGACATCTGTGAGTTAAAATAGACACTAAAATCTTGTTATCCATAAGGACTGTCAGCTACCTGCGTTAGCAAGGTACCCGAAGGGCTACTATTTTCGAATTTTTTTATTATTTCTAAATATCTAGTTCTTTAAAAAAATTTAAAATCCTGTTATTAAATCATAAATTTAGGTTATGTCGATAGAAGATGGCTAGGAATTAAAGCAGATTGTGCGCAACATTTTTTATGAGATTTTTTTAAGAGTAGTTTAAACGAGTCCCTGAAACTAACACAGGCTCGTCTCATCTTAAATTCTTTACCATAATCGGGTCACGTTAATCGCGTCGTCGTCGTCGGTCGTCATCGAGGACGAACGCGAATCACGGCTGCTTCGGTACACTATATTCTAGTTTTTATGTGTTTTAACTTCAATGTATGTGAATTTGGAGATTGCAGTTTATACTCTGAATATAAGCCAATGCTGTAATTTTAAAAAAATTTAAACAAATATTATTGATGTCAGAGCGTCTTTTTGTAATGCAACCTACTACAAAGATGAAATATGCACTTCAGGCCTGCCCAGAAAGGGCCTGAATGACTTACACCCTAAGAAAACATGTTTGAAAATTTTTCAAGTTATTTTAAATTTGTAATCTGTCTGTCGAGAGTAGAGACAAATTAGCTGTAAACTATTTAACTAAAAAGCCATACAAATGTCAGCAATTTACAAAATTACAATAACTACTTTATAAAATAGTAATATAAAATGCAATGAAGTCAAACAAAACCATCTACAGAACTTATTCTTGGTGAACAATGACAGGAAGTGATCCTAAGCCAAAATGAATATGAAACTGCTTCTTGATCTTTTTCAAAAATTACCTTTTGGTTGAGGTACATTTTGACATCTTTAAGAGAAGAGCCAAGAGCAATCGTGTTTGAAGTCCTGCTTTCATCAAGTCTCACTATATAAACTATACTTAATTCTCACATGAATGTCTTTTGCCAAACCGGCCAAACCTACAAGAGAATAAGGAAAAAATCTGAAAAACATGCATGGGCTTGCAAATATAAAAAAGCTTTGTGATTTTTAAAACCTTTCATATCAAATTTACAATGTTAAAGCTAGGAATAGGCAGGTGTGTGATTATAATTACTGTGTGATGTCATACACTATCATCTGTGTTGTTGACAGCTTGACACAACAACGATGAGCCTATAATTTCCACAGCCAAACCATACATAACATACATTAACACGATTCTGAACCAAAACTTATCTCAGAAGAATGTTTGGTTCAAATGTGAAACATTTTCTTAGCTGATATTTCCATACATCCTATTTTTCAATCTTCCTCTGCCAACTTCAGACAGTGAGGATAAGAATTTCCCCAAAATTCACATCAACAAGCACAATCCACTCTCTGTTTACAAATATTACCAATTGTAGAATAGATTTAACAACAAAGTGCTGTGAAAATGACAAATAGAGGTGGATGACACATCCAAAAACATCCCTAAACAAATAACACACTCTCCATTTAAAATTGTCGTGTCAAAACATAAATGTACACCAACAATCATTTCAAAACCGAAGTACTAAATTTTGCATTTACACACATCTCTTATCATTAGCCTATTTATTTTTATTTTCGCTTGAATAGCCACTTGTAGCCATCTAGTGGGACAAACGAACAACAAATCTAGCAATACCACCTGATTAGAAACCCTTCGGGTAATTTGTTCATAGTTTTTCCGAGATTTTGCTATAGAAAGCAGCGATCGGTAGCTCAGTTGGTAGTGCGATGGATTGGTAATTTGAAGTACTATGGTTCGATACTCTGTATATGCTATTGCATTTCACTATTTTTTTTTTACTTTTTTTAATTTATTTAATTTTGTAATGCAAAACTGAATCTAATCGGATTAAAAAAGAAAACGTATTACTTATTTAAAACTTCAATTTATTCCTGGATTAAAACTTAGAAGTATCAGTAGTTGGAGTTTACCGCCTAAAAGTTTGAAATTATTCTCTTTTACACGCAACAGATGGCGCTGCCCTCATGTTAGACAAATCTTCAGAGGCTTATGGAGAAAAAGGATACAAGTGGCGCAACCATCTCTTCTACACCCCTGAAAAAAACGATCAAGTCAAGTGCAACGCCGCAGTTACGGCCGACACCATACTACTCTCTTTCTCCTGCAGCAATGTGTTTGGCATCCCCCAAAAAACCCCATCCAATCACATAGACTATGTAATATCGACTGGTTGGATGGTTGAACCCCTAAATCCCACACCTGCTAACTGTAATATTGGAATCAACCACTTGGGACATATCGCATCAATATTTTGGTTATCTAATGTAAAAAATACTCTTCCATGTTATTCTTCTTTTTTTTTTAAATAAATTTTGGATTTTTTAGTGGTTGGTTGAACACGCATATCTGTGTTACGTTACGTTACGTTGAGGGGG
Organism: Daphnia galeata; assembly: GCA_030770115.1. NCBI lineage: Eukaryota > Metazoa > Arthropoda > Branchiopoda > Diplostraca > Daphniidae > Daphnia > Daphnia galeata. The sequence goes on from CM061122.1 coordinate 3,890,377, forward strand.
TTTACGAGGGTTGGGGTCGTTGGGGTTGTTACGAGACTGGGACACTGCTACTGGGCAAATTCGGTGATGGTGGACTGGAAGGAGTGGAGGTAACGTCCACTTCGACATCGGAATCGTCAGAGTCCAAAGGTTTCGTCTCCGTTTTGATGACGAGAGGTAGCGGACAAAGTGAATGAGTCTGCTGGATTAGCGAATGATGTTGATGGAAAGGTAGGACATGAAAGCGGATCGGATGACGTATGGCGTTGTTCCAGCAAGGAGAAGGTTTCAATCCGAGTGATGATGGCGGCGGAGTAATATCCTCTCCGCATCCGGGACTAGTATTGTTGAAACGCTGAAGTTCGACAGCAGCTTGCTGTTGCTCACGTTGGAACATGACGGCATCAAGGTCACGATCGGCAAAAGCTAAACGTTTGATTCAAAGAAAATTGAAGCACATTTTTTCAAATCTGGACTAAGACAAATATATGGAACCGCAGAAATTGTACTTAAATATCAATCGTATGATTGCAATAAATTAATATATAAATGAATTATTCGAGTTTAGTTTCACTATGCGAAATGCTGCTGTAGCAATTGATTTTACAATTTTTATAGTCAAATAGTCAATATTTTTTACCTCTTCTCTTACGCATCCGCTCATTTAATGGTGGAGGTAAGGTCATTGGAATTTTATTCGAATTCGACTGTTGCTCATCTTCATCCGGCGACATCGCTGATCCGTTGTGACCACGTTGGACCCATTGTCGATAATCTGAACAATACAGAAAAAAATGAATATAGCTAGTAAGATTTTGTTTAATTTCTTTTCATTTTTTGAAAGAGTTTTGTAAATGGATTACTCGCATAAATATCTAATATTATGAAAAAGGGGTAAAAGACTAAAAGAGTGAAACTGTCTTGTTAAGGATGTGGGAAGAAAACACATGGTCATATGTCACGATCTAATGAAGTCTTGACCTTTTCCACCTTCTCCCATAGATTGTTTTCCTCATCCCTGGCCATCCATCCCATTGACCGTACAGAGTAAGGATCCAATATCGCTTATTACAAGTGTATAGTACCGTATAGCCTGCATAGATTTTGTACACATAATACATAGGCCAACTATAACTAATCCCCTATACGCCCTATACAGTGTGTGTGTTGTAGTTGAGCTGTCACCTAATATTTTTGAGAATCAGAAGAAGAAGATGAACGTACGAGAAAAAGGATCGCACTCTCTCTCCGTCATGTACAGTATACGATATACCAACACTACAGACACGCACATATTTGGCGTCTCGTCTTATTTTGCAAAACGTCCCTGGCCAGCGAACTCTGCTGTAGGGTCCTCAAATGCTTCTGATAGAGTTTCTTTTGAGCAAGAATCGCTTCGGCGCTCTTGGTCACTTTGCTCTGTTGATTCTGCTTCAATACGCCATCGCCTTTGCCCGATTTGGAATTCTGCTGTCTGTGAAACAAATGAAATCGTCCAAATTTGAATGAAATATTTTGTAATGCAATTTTTAAAATAAGATTCTTTAATTAATTAGGTACCTTCTGAGGGCGACTTGGGCAGCCATGACACGTTGCCTTTCCACGACTAATAAGCAATTCGTACACTGTAACGAAGAAGATGCAAATAAATGGGATATGACGCACCCTAACTGGAAATGCAGCGTCTTTTCTCTCCAATTTAGCCGTTTTATTATTATTTCGCAGAAGGAATAACAACTGGCTGTCACATTTCCTGCCCTTGGTCCTAGACAAAGTTATTACATCGTCCCTTCCTTATGCCGACTGCTGCTGAATGCTCGGGATGACGCATCAAATATGCATGGCGCACCTATACTAAGTGTTGTCATCGTCATCCAAATTAATTAAGGCCCTCTGTTTGGGTGCTGTGTAAACACAGCAGAATTGTTAATAGTATCCATCAATCAGTAATCAGTCATGGCCGTTTTTGTCTTTTCTATTACAAGAGCCCTTAACGACTGGCTGCTATTAATTCCCTTTTATTTCCACGCTGTCACGATTGTACAGCATAGACGACGACACTAACACGTATCATACCGCATCTCTGTGGTGTACGATAGTTGATATACTATAGACCTAAATAGAGCTGTGATTCTTCGCAATTATAACGGCCTAAAAATGAAAAGAAAATTTGTCTCCAAACCCTCGCGACTTTTTCACATTCAAAGAAGTAGCGTGTATTTGTTTTACGGAGTTTGATTAGCGACATAATTAAAGAAGACTTTTAACCATGCAAGAATGTACGCATTAACATTATTAAGTGCACAAAACATTTACAGATATAGGCCTAATTTAGACTCGTTGACACGTTGACTTTGACGAACGAGTATAGGTAAAAAACTAACCGTCCTGACACGTTCACCGTGTGGGCGCTGACATTCAATCCTGGCTTAGCGATTAGAGTTCCGTCTTCAGAGTCCAGCTGAAATAGAGCTACTGAATCGTGATAACGACTACGTCGTACTGTGATGATATCCTTTCTACTCGACCAATGAGTATCAGACCAAAGTGTCTTAAGGATCTAGATCGTTGACGGGAACACGACAGATCACTCAACCGGCGTACTAGTCCAGGAAAGAATTGCTGTTGATCTCCAAAGGAGTGATGATGGGTGGTTTTTACTTGGACTCCTCAATGACTTTGACTAAAACCCAAGTGTCGGACAGTCGGAGTAGAGTAGCGGACTGCCGTTGTCGAAAACGACGATCTGCACAACGTAGTGATCGCGGACTTTGTGATTGAACCGACTAGCCGTACGCAAAGAGCCTTTGCCGTTGATTCGGAAGGCATTGTCTACATTGCCGGACCTAATTTCAAAGGTAAAGGCAGCAGCATTATTTGGTCCATCTGCGTCCGTCACCAAATTTGAGAATGACGAAACCGAGAGGTTTATCTTCCTGATGATATGAGCGATGACTGTGTACCTTATTGAATTGGGAAAAGTCTTGCGGGCAGTCGTTGGCATAGGTTACTTTTACAGCCACCAATAAGACGTTGCTGGACACACCTGATCGTTATCGTCCAAAATGTCAACAAGAGGTAGGTGGTGGCCGTGAAGAAGCCATCAGTAGCCAGCACCTGAATATTAAAAGACCATAGAACGTGAAAAGACCGAAAACAGTTAGGCAGATTCATGTCAAATAAAAACAATGCTTACCTGGAGACTATAGGAGCCGATTTCTTCACGATCCACATAATCTTCGCCCATCCAGCCGGATGCCAAACTGAGATCGTGGATCACCACTCACAATGTAATATTGCAACTGGGGTTGTTATGGCGTCGAGGAAGAACTTTCGGAACGGCTCTGCTCTCGGTCACGGTCGGTGTAGTGTTTGTCAACGACAGAGTAAGTGAACGATGTGGTGCGACGTGCGAGTAGAAATTGCAACCGAAATCTACAACCGTGTCATCTTACCATTTTGGATCTTCATTTGTCCTGCACTTTGGCATATTATTACGATATACATTATATATTTACTACATATATACTATATTATACATACGATTTACATTTTGTATGACAGTGTTTTATTTCCCTCTGAATTTCCCTTTTTTGAATATGCCGCTTTTAAAGGTTGGATGCTGCATATAAATACTACGTGGGGGATTATAAACGAGCCTTTGATGATATTGTGTAGGATAAATCAATCGACCCTTGTGCGCTGTGTTAAATAGGCCTAGAATCAAGCCTAGAATAGATGATGCACACACAACAGCATGTTAAGAACAACAAAAAATCTCTAACTGCTATATATGATGTTGGCGAGCGTATACGCGGGCGCGATGAATATTACAATCTTGATATTTTCATTCAAAACCAAAAATCACCAACAACAACAACACTGTCGGATCGCATCTTCTATATTTAAACTGCGCATCAGCAATTCAGCATCATATCAGAGGCTCAGAGCCCAGCAGAAAAGGAAAGAGACGATGTGATGTTTCTACAGAGACAACGGTGCGCGTTGCGCCGCATCCAATTAAAGGTCATCTCCATCTTTTTGAAAATCTCCAAAAACACGCACTGCATTTGTTTGTTTTTGGTATTTTCGCTCTATGTGCTGGAGAGGAGTGTCAAAATAATGTCGATTGATCCAAAAGAGAGACTATGTAATAATTTAGAATATCACAAAAGCACAAAAACTAAAACATTGATATACATTTTTTTTATGTTTATTTTCACACATATCAACAATGACACCACTCATAGGCTATCAATGATGGAAGATATAGTCGTGGTGTTGGAAGCGGCCGCTCCCGATTGACAAAAGTAAATGTGATGACGTGAATAATCTGCAATATCCGGTCCGTTTAGATGAATCGTTCAACTGGGTAAAATATTCATCCATAGCGACTAATCAAAGAAGAAATGTATGGCGTTGTTCATGTAGATGATTCCTTTAAAGAACGGTAAACAAAGGCTTTTCAAATATGAAATAAGTTTTAATTCAAACGAGAAACGTCCCTTTTATACGCTCACCTTATGTATTTTTCAAATAAACGCAGACATTAGCCAATTCCTGCTATACGACGACGGAAGGCGAAATCGGCAAACTATAGACAACAGTCCGTTCCTGTTACTCGAAAGTGAAGTTGCCCTTAATTGAGCAACCTGAAATCGTGGGTGACTGCTAGCCTTCGCGGTCATTGCCATTACCTCGAAAATGGAAAACAGATGACGATTTTCCCAAGACTCATTCAAAAAAAGCCTTTCGATTTATCTCTGACTCAAATAACAAATAAAACTATCCCGATTATTAAAATAAAAATATGTTCTCCATCAGGTTCCTGGACTTTGTTGCCCATTAAAGAATTACGGCTATAAAGGAGCAATAACGATGCTGCTTTAGTAATCGAAAATTGCCCACAATCAATCCACAAATCGATCCGGAAGCCAAAATTAGCTATTATTGATAGAATGTCGGAAGTAAACGGTTGCGGCGCTGGTCCCTTCCCAACGTTGAACACCAAAGAACAGAAGATCGTCGGTGGTACTGAAGCCATTAAAAATTCGTGGCCTTTCATTGCGAGTTTATTGCAATGTAAAGCGGATGGAAATGAATTTTAAATTTTTTATATTCATTTATTCATTTTCCTATTTTTGTGTTTATATAGTACTATAGCCTATAGACAATTTTAGTTTGTAATAATCAAACGAATGTTCTCTATCGTGTGGTTATGTGTGACATAGGCGCGCGGATGTAATAGACATTGAAATTGTGTCAACATTTGTCTACGGCTATTGGTCTACTAAGTGTCAGTCTTTTATTAGGAGATGTAGAATATGGTAGATTTCATTTCACATTAAAAAAAGAGAAGAATAAAAAAAAAGGCCAATAACAATCACCATTTGAGTTTCTTGAGGGGGGCACGGGGCAGTCACGTTGATGCGTGCAGCTAAATTTTTATTATTATTCCTAATGTTTATTGTCGATTCCTCCTCTCAGTATAATTCGTTGACTAGTTGCTCCGCGGTCCGGGATGAGCAATTAGCCTATACACTCTCTATTTAAAAAGCGTTTTTTTTGTGTGTGTGTGTCCATATAGTCCTATATGTTGTTGACATATGTGTGGAAGGGTTAAAAAATATAGTCCAAATGTCGAGCCTATACGGGTGCCGAGTGTGTATATAGAGGGTTCGAGAAAATTCCTGATTTTTTTGCCCCCTCCAAAAATGGATAATAAAACAATTTCAATCCTCTCTTCAAGAAAAAAGAAACCATGATCATTTGACGGACATTTTGTGTCAACTTTTGTAGTATATACACTAGAACACCCTAGAGCGGAACCAATGAGGATTCAATCTATTATCTCTATAGATCCCGTTTTTTTAGTCTTTTTCCAAGTCCTTATATTTTGTCCACTTAAAAAAAAAAAAAGGATTGTCAACATTACAGTGTGAAAATAGAGACAGATAGATATAAGGGAGAAAACGGCAGGAAACACGTACAGACGTATATAGGCCTATATACTAGTTAGAATGTTTCAAATGGTGACAATATATAACAAGAGGATCAAATCATGTAAAGGAATAAAAAGTCACGAAAAATCTTATTTATATCGACGAGAAAATGCGAAACAGAGAGCGTGATTTGACAAGTGATTTTTGGTTCCGTCTTCTTCTGCTCCTATGGTACACAAATGAAATGTAAGAATAAATCCCTTTTTGGCTGTGTGTGTGATAGACGTATTGTCTATTGTACAATATATCTATACATGTAATCACTTTTTTTTTAAGGGTGGGGAAAAGGGAAGAGTCGTCGCTTTGTTTTTCTATCATTATTCATTTCGTGCGCTGGCGTTATAAATAGTAATAATATACATTCGTCATATTATACGTGTACATTTTGCGGTTTTGCCTTGAATACCTTATTATCGTCGCTATGTTCGCCCCTTGTAAGAAATTCAGAAACGAGCCAACGAGAATTTAGAGAAACCTTATAAAGATGCCGTAGTACGTATTTATTATTGCGTATATTATTTACGATGAATATCATCAACCACTTTTCATGGAGTGATTTGTGCGTCTTCTACCTTCGTTATTGCTGCGTATGAGAATTGGGCCAGGTGAAATGACGCCAACGCAGTCCAGTCTACCTGTCAAAGAAATCCAAATGTATATTATAGCTATATTTCTATATTCTCGCATATGTATATCAACTCGATCGAGAAACACAAAGTCAGGTGGCCAGTGATGGCAATCTTCTTCTTTCTGTCTCGAGTAGCCACCAAGTGTGGAAAGACAACCATCAGATATGTCGCGCTCGGTTAGAGGCAAGGTTAGAGGTATTATATACCGAAATCTCTACGATTGCTTTGCCTTTCTCTCTTTGGTGGATTCGAATTTGTTTCTCTTTGTGCGGCCCACAGTTTGAAATGGAACACGAAAGCTTTAGACTATGTGTGTTGTGTAAAAAGAGCACACATCCCCCCCCCCCCCCCCCCCCCCGTTTTTTTACGGGTTTTCTAGACTTAATGAATAGGCAGCCACGGATAAATGTTAGGGCTATACACGTCCGATAAAGAACCAAAACAAGGTAAATTTACCCAGCAAAGCCATTGAATTTTTGTTAAATGCCCCCGTAAAGAAATCATTCTAAAAAGTGAAAGAAGCTTCATTGCCCTCTCTATATTTTTGTATAGTGTCAGTTTTGGTTAAAGGGAAAATAAATAAACGAGAGAAAATGGACCCAGTGCTGCATGAGAGTGAATTTTTTAAATAATAATGACAGGAAACACAATCCCAAATATAAACACAGTTGATTTTATACTTCTACGCATCACCGTCATCGATGATGCGCGATTCAATTTTTCGTTGAATGGATGAAAACCAAAAATTTCAATTGTATGTTATGCAAAAGGAATCAATTAAATTGTGAATTGATTTTCTGTTTGTGCTGTGGCCACCAGTGAAATGAACCGACCACCAATTGTAAACATTGGGAAAGAGTTTTGAACGTCAAGAATACCTCAGCGTTTTACAGGACCGATTTGAATTGGCCGCCAAACTTGGACTGACCGGCACTCAAGTGAAAACTTGGTGCCAAAACCAAATCAGGTTAAAAAAATGAAGTAAAATAAAAATCCATGACAAAATAGGTTTCGACTCTCCAAAATTGAGAGCCAATTTATGGCTCCTCTTTCTACACACACGTACACGTTTAGCGTGTGTTTTAAGCTCAAACAACAAACACAAATGAGATCATTTGTCTTTTTGTTTGGTTTTTTATCGTGACTGCGTTTATACCTTCATTCATCAAGGTGAAAACCATGGCCGTAAATTATTTTGAATTAAGGCCGCGCTTCCAACGTTTGATAACATTTTAGCCACATAATTACGTTTATTATATATCTGCTGGTCCATCGATGAACCAATGTCCGGATGTGAAATTCATCGATCAAAAAAGGAGATTTCTTTATGGTAAAATATTTTTTGTGCGATTGACATCGTCCAGTCATCACAGAAATCTTTTTTTCTCTTTTTTTTATAATTTTTTTTTTAAAAACAAAATTCTCATGGCGTAATGACATTTTTTTTATTATTTTCTAATAAGATTAAATTGAATTTCCAGCAAATGAGACAGTGGGGTTTTTCCAACTATTTAAAACGCGGCGCTTGAAGATGAAATTTCTTTCGATTATTATTGAAAAAACAAAAAAAAAAAAAAAAACAGAAACTTTCATTTATTGTTTTTCTTTCCTCTTCATCGAAAGAAAATCACACATCTTGTATATTACAAATAAATATTTGATACACCGAGAGAAGTAAAAGAAAAAAACGCACCCGGTGTTTTAAACGCGTTCAGGCACCTAACGAGGAAAAATGAAAAATCGATACGCAATAGCAGCAAACCATTTTTTGTTGGTTTGTTGGTTTGCTGCTGTTATTTTCTTTCGAGAAAACGATAATATTCAATCACGCTGTTATGGAAATTTTTTATATACACAGTATACATAAATACACATACACATATAATATCAATACGGTATTTCCATTCTCCTCCCTCTTATTTATATTAATAAAAGGAGGGAATTGTTTCAAAAGCCGATATGAAGAAGAGAAAATCTTTTCTTCTTCTTTGGACTTCGGTCTTATGATTTTTATTTATATTCATTTAGTTATTTGCATGTTTGTTGTTGTTGTTCCCCTCTTGTTATAGTGATGGGAAGATGTTTCTTGTTGGGGGCCCTCTTATATTTTTATATTTGATTCCAATCCTATTTTTTGTTTGTTCTAATAGTTTCTCTCTGTGTGTGTGTTGTTGTTAGTTTATTCCATCGGTTGTTTTCTAGTTGGATTTTGATAACAGGGAGCAGTTGCCTTTTCATATTATTACAATGATGAGACATATCCATTGCGGTTATATGCCATAATGGGCAGGTCATAGTCTCAGAAGAACGAACGAAGCAGCTTCTAGCCTATTTATTAGATATAAATGTGTTGGTTGCGTATACGTAATATAGACCGTGATGGACGGTTTTCAGCTTCTGGTAACATCCATCACCGAACCGTTGTCTTCATGATGGCGGTCCGCAACAGCATCACAAAACCATTTTTAAAAAATAACACATGAGCATATCATCATGAGACTTCGTTCTTGTTTTTCCATCTGAATTCCCCCTGCGCTGGCGCATTTTCCTCCTGATGATGAAAACAAAAAATAATAATAATTAATTTCTTTTTGAATTATTGAATGTATTCATCTTCAGATACAACAAGGGCTTCATTACCAATGCAAATGCCCCATCCATCTCTTTTTCTTCTTCTTCTTCTTCTTTTTATATTGATAGTTTGGAATAATGCTGCCAGCTATATACCATTAGTTATATATTACATTGCACAATGGCAAACTTTATTGCGGAAAATGTGTGTCGGCGGAAGCAAGAGTGTCCAAGCAAAGCTATGTTCTTTTATTTATTTTTTTAGCGCTGCTAGAGCGTGCAATCGTTTTACTACAGTGACCCTTTTTTAAAATAGCTTTTTAGCCTATGATTGTGATAAGGCAAGTTGCAACTGCGACTGCGTATGTGCGCACAGGGAAAGAAAAAAAATGGCACCCAGCAGCGCGCGTTAGGTGCCGCATCAGCAAACTATAATAGGAATATTATATAAATAATTATCGCTCCATCCAAAATATTTGAAAATGATTTAATATAAAAGAAATCTAAAAGGGAAACTTATTTTTACGAGAATTTTATTAATTTCATTTTTTATCGGAATCGGTTGGCTTCAATTTTAAAACGCGAAACGGAAAGAAAATGATTTTTTTTTTGTTTCAATATCAAAATTTGTATTGAAATATTATTAATATTATATTATTCTTATTCTCATTTTAAACAGAAGCAAGTGGAAGAGACAGACGGCAGTCGGTTTGGAACTGTTGGCAGAGGCCGGAAACTACGCCAGTTTGCAGAGGATGTACGGAGGTGCCAACGGATACGGTTGGCCTTACGGACCCATGTCTCAGGGACCACCTCCAGGACCGCCAAATTCAGCGGCCGCAGCAGCTGCCGCTTCGACAGATCTTTATTGCCGTCAAGCGGCCGCCGCTGCCACGCTACAGAAGCCGTTACCTTATCGGCTCTATCCTTGCCAACCACAACAGCAACAGAACAGCAACAACAAGGGGGCGGTGGTCGACCCGTTCATTCTGGCCATCACGTCGGCCTACCAGCTAGTTCATCCGGCAGTCCCATTTCCACCCCATTTCCATTGCCCAGCCATCATCCTTATCCAGCGGGATTGAGTCCTCTGTTCAAAGCTGCCAATTCAGCTTCGGCCGCAGCAGCTGCCGCTTCGACAGATCTTTATTGTCGTCAAGCGGCCGCCGCTGCCACGCTACAGAAGCCGTTACCTTATCGGCTCTATCCTTGCCAACCATAACAGCAACAACAAGGTGGCGGTGGTCGACCCATTCATTCTGGCCATCACGTCGGCCTACCAGCCAGTTCATCCGGCAGTCCCATTTCCACCCCATCGCCATTGCCCAGCCATCATCCTTATCCAGCGGGATTGAGTCCTCTGTTCAAAGCTGCCGGACTCAGTTCCTTGGCGGCCGCATCAGCGGCCATCACGTCTCAATCTATCCGGGCATCAGTAACAACAACAACAACAAAAATCTATCTGATTCTTCCTCATAATTGATTCATCAATAATGTGTCTCATATTCAGAGGTACTATAATAATAAAAATAATATAAAGCGATTGTTGGGCGTTGGCCGGCACCGTCCATTTTGTTGATTTTTTGTTTTCCTTCCTTCTTTTTTTTCATTTTTCTTCTTTTCGTCTTTTTTCCTAAAAAAGATGTCGTTCTCCATATATTGTTGTTTTGTTTGATAATTTTGTTTCGTTTTTCATTCAATTTGTTTTAAATCTGAACTTTTGTGCGAATGACTTCTCATGTTATTCCACGTTTATTTTTTTACATTTATCGACAGTGCGTGTTGTGCGTCAAGCCGTCAACGTCATTTTGGCCTACCCCCCGCGAAATTTGAAAATGATTTTTGAGCCCTCCTTTAGACATCTGATGACTAAACTGATGACTAAATAATACTAAAAGAAAACAATATTTTGAATCAAGTAAATATTTGAACAAAATTTTAATAATAAAAATAATAAGAAAAAATACAGGACCATGATCTCAAGTGTGCATGCAGTTGATTTTCCCTGAATAACCCTGAAAAACCCCGTAATTTTGCGTCATTGACAATAAAAGATATTACTGTTTTATTTGCAGGAGAAGCAGGGAGAAGGGGAAGTTCGTCGACTTGACTCATTCGCCATCTATCCACCAAACACCCGAAGCTCTTACAAAATGGGGTCATATGTTCATAGGTGGCGCTTTGCTCTGCCCCTCCCCCGCGCCCTTTCCTATTGTCTTTATGTCCCCCTACCTCTAATTTTGAAGCCAAAAGAATTTTGCCTCGTTTTCGCCAGTCTGGCAGCAGCAGCCCTTGGAGATGGTCGGTCCACACCTTTGTCATCAAAAATCAAATAATGGCCCTGCAAATGTGAAATAATGAAATATCATGTCTTTATGGTTAATAGGTTTTTAGTTAATACTAATATGAGGGGATATTGAGAAAATAAGGATAAATTATGGATAAATGGGAAAATTTGGGACAAACTAAGGAAAAATGGGATTGGGATAAATTATGAAAAATTGGGAAAGATTTGAAAAATTAGAAAAATACAAAAAAAACAGAATTCTTATTTTGTCTTGGTACACTTCCAAAAAGAGTCGGGGAATCCTCGCCTACACACCAATTTTTTGTTGTAGAAGCTTTTTATAATGCTCTGCAAGACTTGATTAGTGCAAGACTTGACTTCTCTGCAAGACAACTGAAGCAGGAATTTTTGTCTCCGAAAGCAAAATTTTTCTGGATGGAAAATTACTGGGCTCGATGATCAAGGTTCTCTCTAAGGAAATTCCAGATTATGAGTTTGTCAGAAAACATGGAGACGAGTCTCCTGAGTTATACTCTATAACAATCAAAGAAGAATTCACTGATGAAGAAATTTTGAACCTTGTTCTCAAATTACAACTAACTGGAGCAGCCTGCGTTTTAATGGCAATAAAGAAGATCGATATCTGGGACTGGTATTGTGGGCTGTCGCTCTGAAAATGAAAGAAGTTCATACGATTCCTGAAATTCCCCAGATAGAGCTAACTCCATCCCAGAAATTGCTGATGAAGGATAAAAAAAAATTCCAATCCCTTCAAGATCTTCAAATGCTGATGAAACAACGCGGAAAGCATTGGGGACATCAGACAATCCTTGTGTCACAACGTTTTCTCCAACATAAAAATGTTTCCTTACTTCTTTGTCGTCGATACTTTTTACGATGCCTTGCTCAAGGGTTATAAGACCAAAACATTAACAGCAGAGAAGGTGCTCGACAATGCTATGGTGCTGATCGAGATATTCCAACTTCAGATCACGAAGGAAGAAGACTTGTGTAAGGAAATGTTCGCAGTTATGCTATCGGCAATGAAAGATTTTGTTGAAATAGTAAAAGTTCCATTCCGCAAAGTGTCTTTCAGCAGACTAATGGTTGCTCTCAGATTCTGTGCGGCTTTACATGTTGTACTTATGATATTGTTTATGTTCATGTTATCAAAAGGAAGATCTAATTGTACAAGTCCTACGGATTATTCTGGCCCGTGTAGTGCAGCTCCCGGAAATAGAAGCAAGAGAACTGGCAGAATTTATGCACACATACATAGAAACTTATGAAAGTTCATTGCCGACTTGTCTCTTTTTCCATCCTCCTGATTTCGCCATTCTCAAAAGCATCGTTAATGATCGCTTATATTTTGATCAAGAATGGATCACGCGTCTAGACGATTTTTTGAATAGCCAACCAGTTTCTGGAGTACGGCCTCTTATTTGCATCGCAGCGTCCGAGTTCAAAAAGCTGGATTTAAAAGAAGAAGAATTGGAAAAGTTGCCGAAGATCTTGCTGCAGGTTTTGTTTCATCACTGTGCTAACATTCGATTCTTTACACGTTTCAAATAAAAATTCACTGAGCTTTCAAGTTTTTCATTTTGTTTTCAATTTTTTATAGTAACCATTAAGATTTCTCAGAAGGGTTTTTACTTTAACTTAGTTCATGAATCTCGTGATGCAATTTTTCCGGCACAAACACCTAGTGGCGTAGAAAAGTATCCCCCTGTGGTAGTAGGTTGGTTATAACTGAAATTGTATCTTGCATATTATTTCTTTATGATGTCCAACAAATTTGTATAGTTAGTCCGGGAAGAGAGAATTCCTTGAGTAGCTTCTGCCGCTCCCTATTTTAAACCTTTACACAACATTTTATAATTATAGTGATCACTATCGAAAATTTCCTAGTCTTCCATCCATGATATTTCAACACGTCTCCGTCAAATTCTGGAGGATCGATTTTTTTTTTCGCTTCGGATTTTCTACTGGTCCAATTCTAATTTTAAGTATGTCTGCCTGATCCCGCTATGTGGGTGACGCATGTATTTCATCTTGACACGCATTCTTAATTCTCTAATTCTCTCGTCATTCAATAGGATGGCCTCGCTTGTCTCCAACCGTTTTCGGCTGAGGCTGCATTGAATATGCCGCAGATATCCCCGAGTTCAGCTGCTATTTTGTTTTCATCTTGCATAAGCGGTCCCACTGCCGGAGGTATAGGCGTTGAGGGTATGCTGAAAAATTTTGGGTTAAATCCTGTCGTAAACGTAGCTGGGATTTATCTGATTTCCTTACCTGCCTCCGCTGGAGGATCTCCACCAGAAGTTGCTTCGGGAGAATTTCTATGTCCCTCATGCGGTTCTGCGGGAGGATTTCTGACTCCTCCACAGGCTTTTTTCGGATGGTTTCTATCTCCCCCAAATGCCTCTGATGGAGGACTTCTACCTCCCTTATACCGTCTTTTAATTTCCTCTGTCTTCCTCATCAGAGGCTTCTTCATCAATGTTATCACATTCCCACTTTTCCCATTTGTTTGCTAATCTCTCCAAGTCACCGTTTGTGGCGTCCAGCCTGATAAAGATTTGGTTTATTAATCTGTCGATGATTCTTTGCTGGATGATTAAGCTTAGTAAAAATTCCTGCTCTACTTGGGGCGCGTCTTGTAATCTCTCGTTGACTAGTTTTTCTAGTTATTGGAGTATTTTTCTCCTAACCCAAGGACCGCTTTTCCCTGAGCTTTAAAATCTTCCTTGATTTTGTCTTTTTTTTACAAATCCGTACTTATTTGAAAATCAGTTTTCAATTCATCTATGTCTGTTTTTAAACCCTCAATATTTTGTCTAGCTGTTTCTATTGATGCATTTCTAACTTTTGCATAGTTTGGGCAGCGGGATTGATCTCTATTAGCAGAATCTCTACGTGTTTCCTACAACCTCTAAACTCGTAAATCTGTTTATCCGTTATTCTGAGCCTTTGACTGATGGTGTTGGTAAGATAATTTATATTGTCTAGATAGATTTATGTTTGATTTGTTGTTTACTATACGAAATCCTTTAGCATTTCATTTTTTACTCTATCTAGTCTTTCCGTCGAGTGTGCGCTACATTCTCGTATTTCTGCAAATATGCTTTGCGTTCTTTCTCTAAAATCTGCTTCTTTTTGGTACATATTATCTGATAGCGTTAGTTGGGGTGTCTCGGAAGGTTTCTCCGTCTGTGTATTCGGTGTTTTATCTGTAGCTTGGCAGATTAATAGCTTCACCTCTTTAAACTTCGAGATCTTTATCTATAATAAGGCTGAGGGCTCTTTTTGGGTTAGTCCCTTTAGAATTATGTTTTATAGGCATTTTTAAACAGAAATGAACTAGAGTATTTTAGTTAACTGACACATTTTTAATATCGGCTATCACAGATCAAACCAAAATTGTTCTGGTTCACAATAACAAAGTTATGATATTAACTGATATCGAAGCTTACAAAAATGAGAAATAAGCTAACAGGATTACAGTCAGTCATCTTGTTGGGATGACTCTTTAAGCTAGTCGTGATCCAGCATATTTGTTTAAGTTTTCTAATTTGTCTTAATTTCTAACTAAACATTTATATTTATAATTTTATGATGGCTGTTCGAAGATGGGTTTCCTCTAGTTGGATGTCATCTAGTCGTTGAGTTTGTAAGGGAAAATGGGATCGACAGTGTTGGTTTAAGAAAAGAGGTACTGAATCTGCTTTTTAATCGCTTAATCGCTACCCAACAAAATCTTATGTAGAACGGGAGCTACGATGATTCGAACGACGAGACTTCCAGATATGTGGCAGAAGAGAGGCTTAACGTTTATGTATTATTTAGCGCAATAGCCTTTGATTCACAAAACCATCATCATCTAAGCCGTTCGTCTATACGACTTTTTCATAAGATTCAAGCGAGATTGCACCTAACCGTTCATCAAAGGGTTTCACACTTGAAAAGTTTCTGGATTACTACGTACGAACAGATGTTTGAGAAACATCCGTCAACCTCTCCTATGTAACCACTAGAGAAAAGTCTCCAATTCCTACGTCAAGGCTTCGCAGTAATACCCTTACCCTCCCCATCTGTGAAAAAGCAGATGAAATGAAAGCGCTTTGTCCAACATTCTTTATAAATGACGGCTCTCTTTTAATGCAATGATGCTTGACCATGATCCGACCAAACCGTTCACTCCATTATAAGTGGGTTTATCATTGAACCGTATATTCCGATCAGCTATAAGGATGCTACAACATGTGTTGAAGCTTCTCTATGGAAAGCAGCAATTGAAGATGAATTTCAGTCATTGATGGAAAACCATACTTGGAAGATAATGCACACTTTTTTGGTGTCGACTATTTGGACACATATGCTCCAGTTGTGATGCACTACTCCATTCGACTAGTTCTTGCCATAGTTGCGTTGAATGATCTCGAAATGATCAAGCTAGACATTAAAACAGCTTTTCTTTATGGGGAGTTGGAAGAAGAACACTACCTGCAACAACCCGAGGGATACGTCATTCCAGGTAAAGAAGACTGGGTCTGTAGCCTTCTAAAACCCCTATATATGGTCTCAAAGAGGCGTCAAGATGTTGTTACAGCAAATTTGATGATGCAATTCTCAAGTTAAAATTCAAAAGATGCCTTTATGATCCGAGTGTATATTACCGCACTACTCCAGAAGGAAAGAACAAAATACTAGTGATTTACGTTGACGATGGACTGGTATGCGGCAACCTGAAAGAAGTACTGACTGACACCGTTGAGTTTCTTAGAACCCACTTCAAAGTGAGATCCTTACCTGTAAACCGTTTTGTGGGACTCGACATAACAAGAGACAGGCCTAATCAAAAATTGCTTCTCAGTCAAACTGATTTTGTTATAAATATCTTGAAAAAGTACAACATGCACGAGTTCAATCCTGTTACAATTCCGGCAAATCCAAATCATTGACTAGTGCCCACAATGTCTCCTACATCGGATGAAGACCGTGTAGAAATGAGTAGAATATACCATACCGAGAGTGCATCGGATCCCTGATGCACCTTATGGGGATGACACAAGAAGACATTGCTATGGCTGTAAACCAGGCCTCAGCTTGCGTTCAGAATCCAGCAGGTAAAGAACACTGGAAAGGAGTTAAAGAGATATTGGCCTACATAGCTAAACAATTCACCTCAGAATCTGTTATAGTGGCAACTTAAACTCTGTGTTACTAGGATTCACGGATGCTGACTTTGCTTCTGATCTTAAAGCTCTCAAGTTTACTACAGGAGTTCTGTTTCTCTACAATGGTGGCCCAGTGTCATGGGGGAGTCGACAGCAGAGAGCAACGGCTCTCTATACGACGAACGATGAATTTTACGCTGCATCAGAAGGCGCCAGAGAGTCTACCAGAATCAAAAGCATCCTTCTAGAACTCGGTATTGACGTTGGGCAGGTGCTGATACGTTGCGATAGCAAATGCTAAATTTTTCACATACATGACGGATAACACCATCAAAGAACAAAGCACATACGTCAAGTACTTTTACGTGCGCAATGAACAAGACCTGGGAAACATCGCAGTTACTCATCTATCTGGAAAGGATCAGCCAGCCGACATTTTCATTAAGCCATTACCAAGACCGACATTCGAAAAATTCCGTGAACTAATTGGAATCCAAATATTCACAAAGTAAAATGTTGCATTTCTGTTATTTATTGTTCAATCACTCTTAGCTATAATATTGTTTGGTCAACAACAAATCCAAATTTATGTTCAATGCACACAAGGTTTCATTAATTTTAACATATTTGTCTTAACAAAGAACTGCGACCGTGGCAGAGATAATGGGATAGCTCACTCTATAGAAAGTCCAGCAGTTGACGTTTTTTTCCCTTCCCGCTCCTTGTTTGACCAATTCGACTCCAGTGTATTTATCGGCGAGCTTCGGAAACCTTGTCTTACGTGGCGGGTGTGTGTGTGTGTGGAGCGGGAAAGGGTTGTAAAAAGGGGAAACAGAAGGGAACACCCGCAACCGCAATGTAAGACAAGGCTTCTGGAGCTTGCCGAGTTTTCTCCTTCACGTTTTTCATTTATGATCAAGGAGTGAAAACGAGTCGGCAATCCGTTTTTATGATAGAATATATTGTCACTACATCTTTCTATCTATTTTATATGTGTGTGTTTGTTAGTAAGTGTAGTTAAATGGCTCGTCGTGCAAGTGCCATATGGCAGTATTTCAATGAAAAGAAGGAGGGCAAGGTATCAAATTGGGTTTGCGTGATCTGCAAGACTGTAGGGTCTTGTAAAAATACATCAAATCTATGGAAACATCTTGAAGTCAATCATGAGGCAATTTATGATGAGATTAAGCAGGGAAAGCAGCCTGCCAAAAAAAGAAGGTGGGACGAATCCCACCGTTTATTAGACGATGATGATGAAAGGGTGGGAGAAGATTTGCCTCTCAACAATGACGATCCATCTGTCGCTGCTGCCGACAATAACGCTGGCCCCTCTGGCGCTTCCAGCACTGCTGCCACCAATAACCCTGATCCATCTGGCGCTTCTGCCGCTAGTGCTGCCAGTGACCACACTACAGATTTTTACCGCAACAATAAAAAATATCTCTGAATAACAATTATAATTATATATTTTCTCTATAAGATTTCGTGCGTTCTTCATCTTGGTCGTCGATTAATTCTACATACTCCGAACTAGGATCATCGTCGTATCCAGTTAATGGTGCTCACAAGCAAGTTATAATTCGTGCTCTTGCATTATTTATTGTGAGAGGAATGCAGCCGCTTCGCTTATAGAAAACGAACATTTCCGGGATTTGGTTAAAGCCATAGATCCGTGCATCACCCTTTCGAAACATGAACCATACCGAAACACTCTGACTAAAACGATTCTACGGGAGATTTACGTAGAAACCAAAGCAAAACTGATTGCGGAATTGTCCCAAGCGAAGCATATTTCATTGACGGCGGATTGTTGGACTTCGTCTACGATAGCCGGTTACTTAACGGTAACTGCGCACTATTTGCTGTAAAATAAAGTCAAATTTATCTCGCGTGTCCTAGATACAAAGTTTCTTGAGATTAGCCATTCTTCAAAAAATTTGGAAACAATTTTAATGGGTAGGTACCAATTGAAAAAAAATTCAAATCAAAATCATAGGATTTAAATCGTTAGGTTAATCATTTTTTGAAGATTTGATTTAAAATTTGAATTTCGATTCAAATCTTTTTCGAAAAATGATTTTATTTGATTTATTATTTGATTTTCAGCGATTAGAGACCGTCCTTCCATGAAAATGAAGCGAATGAGATAATTAATAGACATCAATTATTAGCTCAACCTTTTCCCGTCGCAAGTGCCTGTCTTTATCCCGCGCCAAAGTCAACAAAGGATAAAAACCCTCAGGCTATGCCGCGGGTAGGGACAGGCACTTGCGACGGGAAAAGCGGGGAAAAGAGTGAGCCAATATTTTATGTCTATGAATTATCTCCTTGAACCCGTGAATAATATTAGAAATAAAAATCAGAAAGATAAAGAAGAGTTCTTTAAACCATTGGTTTGCGATGAGAATTAGTATTTTTTAAAAATTCCCGCGCGAGACACTGTAAGGCCTATCTCGCACGGGTTAAAACACCAAAATTGGCAGGGGGTGAGACAATAATACTTGTGGTGGGTACTGTATCTTCGCAAGAGCAATCCCCGCCATTTGTATCGCCTTTACCTACACCCTGATAATGGAGAGTTAGTCGGGACTCAACTCACAATCCGAGAACACATCTTTAGTTGCTAATTTTCAATACACTTTGTTACCTGAGCCTCACAGTGTCATCTTAAGTCATTACAAACCCTTGGCTTTTTTGGGTACACGAAACGTTTGCGTTGAGTAGGAAGGAGGGAGTGGGATGTAGCCATGGGCCACACAATTTGGCCGCTTTCTTGTGTTTTCTCTGTGGTGTTCCCTAAAACTTGGACAGCACACAAAAAATGGTGGGGGTCCGTTTTAGAATGGGAGCCCCTCGTTATGGGGCTTATTCTAACTTTAACAATTAATTACCATCTTTAAAAAAATATTTTAAAAAATACTGCTGAAACCAGCATGGCGAGTTCGAGTTCTATTATTATTTACTCATATTTTTTTAACTATTATAATTTTTAATGCGTCAATCCTATTACTCCTTTGACTTGGGGGCGGAGACCACCATAGATAAGAACCGAGGTGTTGTTAACCGCGGTTCTCGGTTTCAAACGTATCTGCAACTGACAATCGATGAGGTGATATCTGACAGTAAATAACCCGTTTCACCCAAAGTCACCCCGGTTCTCAGCACGGAAAGAGCCCTATCCTGAGTATCCTCTGTATAAAAGCAGTATATAGAAGAGATAGTATTCTCACCTAGGGCGCATTTTGGCGTCAACGTTAGTTCAACTTTTTTGCGGCGTTGACAATAAAATGGTTATTGACATTAAGGTTACCAGGGGTATAGAAAAGACTCTTCTATATCCCTGGTTCAACTGTGCAGTTCAACTACGTAAAAATTCATAGACTGACAATAAAGAGAAATCTTCTTAATTTTCTTAAAGATGGACTGAAGGGTTTCTCCACTTATCGCCACATCTTTTTCTTGGATCCCTGGCTTCTTCAATGTAGACATCAATAAATGGAGGTAATGTGACTCGGTTAATTGAAATCCTGTTGTAGCTGTTTTACAAATGTTGGACCAATTGATGAAGGAAAGCCAACAACCATTTATCTCTTCACCAGACTCATGTCTACTGCTTCATGAAAGGACTGCAACTGCATGACAACCCCAGCATGAAAGATGGACTGAAGGGTGGCTCCACTTTTTGATACATATCTTCATGTTGGATCCTGGCTTCTTGGACTGCGACTGCGACTGCATGACCACCCTAGCATGAAAGCTGGACTGGAGGGTTGCTCCACTTATTACTACATCTTCATTTTGGATCCCTGGCTTCTTCAATGTAGACATCAATAAATGGAGGTAATGTGACAAGTCCATTTTTTATAAATTTCATTCTAAATTCTGGACTTATTCATGAAGTAATGCCCACAACCTGAATATTCATCTCTTCACAGATCGCATGGAAAGTGCCCTTCAATCTGCAACTTTCCCTCTCGGATTGGAATTCCGGTGGAAATAGCATACGACATACAAGCAAGTTTGGATAGACGCAACCGTTTTCCATGTAAGAATTTATGCGCATATTTTGTGTGTTAAAGAATATATTATTAATTTTTCTGTTTGTTCGATTTTGTTTTGCATTATGTAGACTGTTCCGGACACCGAATTGTTAGTTTGGACGAATAAAACGATCAAATACGAATTATCCTTTAAGTTGCCATACGCTAACACCAACTACAATTTGTGTTTGTGGGCAAGTTCTAGGGCCGCCAATCAAAGTGACGAATGTTTCTGGTCTCAACCGGCTATGCTTATCGTCAAAACATTTTTGATCGTATGATATTTTTATTTCTTTCAATAACTTCGAAAAATAATATTTCACCGTTTATCTGTTATTCGTGTCATTCACAGGTCCACGTAGTTGCCCAGGGACATCGCTTGGCAGCTTCGAGGTAAGCACAACTGGGATATGCGGTCTGCAACGATTCGTTGGTCTCAACTCCCGACCTATTGTAAAAATGGCCCTAAAACAGGATAAGAAGGTCTGCGCGTGTGTGAGGGTCCTTTGTACAAGCAAGCTGTAACAGAAACATCGCTCAACGTCACCCTGCCAGACACGAGGCAATACCAATTTGCTGTGGCGGCCAATCAGGGCAGCTACGAAGGATAGAAGGATAGAAACGGCCAGCAGGGTTTTGAAAAAAATAAACAATTTCTGCTAACTCGTCACATTGGTTGCACCCGAGTAACAGCAGCCGATTTCTAAGCGGAGAATTTTCACCTCCACATTGGGTCCAGTTTTTCTTTTTTATTGGCGAATATGAAGCTTTTCACTAGAAGATATTTCGCCACAAATCTGTAAATTTTTTTTTCAGTTCACAATAAACCTGGTTCGCCCGCGAAAGGTTTTCAGAAGAGATGTGAAGCAAGTCGCCGTAAATTTGTAGAAAAGCCCGTCCGAGTTATGGAAAGTGTTGTCTCGTCATATATCTAAAAGCTACAAGAAATGATTTGTGTTGTTGCTGTGTTGGCGGGCTCGTGCTGTCGGTGCGTGGACGGGGAATATATAAGAAAGATGATGGAGGCTTTTACGGTCGTGCGCCGGGAATATTCGTGAAAAGGATCGATTGGGTCTCTGTGTATATATTTTACTACGGCATCTATAACGTACGGATTTTTCTTCTTCTGATTTTTTCTTATTATTATCAGCGTTATAGACAATAATACGCCTTTTTTATGTAATCATAAAATAAACACTACAATTTCGACTATATGTTATGTGTGTAGATATCATCCGATGCCTGCCCTAGTAGAACGAGATATCTTAAAGATATCTTTTAGATATCTACATATCTTTCTGGTGTCTTTTTTTTTGTTGGCATCTTACAGATATCTTTTAAATATATACAAAAACATCACCCGTTTCTCATATCTATAAAACATTTAGAAAATATCTTTATAAAAACATTTTACGTAAGATATCTAAAATAAAAATAAAAGAACCAAAATGGATTCGAACCCTTATCTTTCATGTTCACTAGCCACCCCGCTAACCACTACTCTATTTCGTTCTTTGGTAAATTTAGAAATTATATATCCAGACTGTATTAAACGGACTTTAACTTTTTCCCTTAAGTTACAATGACAAATCTTTAGTATATCCTGATAGAGACAAATTTAAACTCTTTTTAGACCAATTAAATAATCTTTGCGGCCAGAAAAAAAAATTATTTTTGGACCGTTAAAAAACCAGTTTGAAACCCATTAATTAGACCACCAATAGCCGTCTTTTATCAAGCCTATTCGGATGGTATAGACGACGTCTTTTTTATCCCAAATAAAAATATGTGCGTCTAAATTAGACCGCCAAAAGCCGAATTTTATGTTATCCAGCCTATTCAGACGATCACACAAAGACGTCTTTTTTCCCATCCGAAATCGTAAAATGTCAAATTAAAAAAAAATCCTTCAAAATATACTTTCCACCACTTTTTTTAACACATTGGAGATTAAGGTAAAGTTGCAAATCTCCTACTAGGAACTGAGGTCCTGAGTTTCTAGCAAACATTTGAAAACGGCAGCCAACGAAGGAGGAACATTGGACCATTGTTGTTTTTAAAATGTAGTTTAATCACGCTTGGATAATTTAACTGTTTGGATGGGCGGATTAGATATGAACTCGATAGTACGACTGGCTAGTTGCAATAAAGTGGTTGCATGCACTCTTGCAAAATCCAACAAGATTTTATAGTTTGCTAATAATACGATTTCTATACGCAAAACAGCTGAAGATTTCAAGGGAACCGCAAATCGTCTACCTAGAATCCTACATGTTGCAGATAATATCTATTATCTTTAGTTAAAACATAAATCTCATTGTAAAAAACTATATTTCTTATTTATGCATGTTTAGTATGTCATGTTGGTATAGTGGTTAGCGAGTGAGGCTACCATTCTATAAGTCAGAGGTTCGATCCCCACAGTCGACAAAGGACAAGTTTTCGAATGAATAATACGAGAAAATGAAACAGAAGTGGCGTAGTATATTATAAAACCATTTCCAAAGATTTATTTAAAATATCTATCAAAGATGTATAGTAGATATATTTAAGATATCTAAGAAAGATATATATTAGATATTCAAGAAAGATATCTTTAAGAGATGACAATAGGTTACTATATAGTTATCAATAAGATATGTTTCTGGTAGATAACTCTTTGTCTTTAAGATATCTAAAAGATATCTCGTTCTACTAGGGCTTCCACGTTGCTTTTTAGAAATTAAGCATCATCTGAATTACTTTGGGTGGACCCAATTTTTCTCGCTCAAACAGTTTGTTAATGGAAGAAAACAGGGCAGTGTATGCATCAAGAGTGCAATGGCTCATTAGAGCGAACACCACGGGCACTTGTTACTGCAATTACCTTTTTTGAGGCACACGTGAATCGTAAAGAGAACCTGGAATGGCTTGCGAGCAATAGTATAAACCCATGGTTCAATGCCAGAGTGGTCAACATCAAAATCCAGTGAATGCTCATTGGGATTAATTGGTTTTAAGTAACAACAATTAGCACATTCCTTTTTCACGCTCTGAAACAGAAAAAAATTCTTGAGTAATTTGAGTTGCTTGACTTTGTAAAAGACTCAAAATTTCCATATATCAAATTGTAATCAAATTGTAATTCAGTAATTATGCTTGGTGGACAATTTCAGAGTAGAACACTGGCCCCGGTGTCATGAAACCAGAGTCTTAACCACTATACCAAACGATCAGTACCGATGCAGAAATATTGACAAAAAATATGCTATCGGAGGATTCAGAGACTAGTTAAAAGTTCATCATTTATATTATATTGAACGTCCAAGTTTGACATGAGCCTTGGTATAATGGTTACAGTGTCCGATTGGCCACACTGAATGTATTGGTTCGAATCTCCGATCCAGCAATATGGTTTGATAATTAAATTGAATGTTTTACGTTAGGAAGTATTGAATCTTTATATAAAAGTCGACTAACTAAAATATTGTTATTTGTTACAGAATGTTTAAAATGATTACGCTGATGAGTTATTATTTCAAAACGTGATTTTCAGCCCCCTATGGCCCTATCTACATAGGATCCTAAAAGTCTAAAACACGCCATTCCATAGTTTAAAGTGTCATAAAAAGGGAAAGCCCCAAAGGCTATGTCTGGAAATTTCCCTTCCTTTAGTCTATCGCGCACCTTGGAAAAGGATTAGACATTAACTAATAGTTTATTTTCCCCTCACTAGATGTTTAAAAAAAAAATCGCGTTCGGATTTTTTTGCAGGATACAGGAACCCGGACGGACATCAGTACACAAAACGGACAAACCGAGCAACCAACATATTACGGTGCAACACACGGTGCGGCAGATCCCTACCATGACAGGTTTTCACCAATCAAAAAACGAAAGGTGCAGGGTTGTATATCTCGTCACGGAGATTAATAATAATATAGGGTTTAGGGTGTGCAAATGAACGGGAGTGCCCGAAAAACGCGTTCAAAGTTTTGCGTTTTACATGGGCGACGCCGGTCTGTCCGTTTTGTGTACTGACGCCCGTCCGGGTCAATGTACATATCCGTTCCGCTACGAAAGGCTTTTTAAATTATTCTCCATTGTTTTTCTTGAATTGGTCCTTGTCTCGGTGGAAGAAGTAGGGTTTGCTGATGAATAGACTGACGTACGTGGAGCGTTTCCTCACTTGGAAGAGCAAGTTGCGTATTTAAATTGTTGTTACGATTTTATACAATAATAATTACAAACTAGCTATCAAAAAGGCACACTCTAATGGACAAGTCGACTCTTATAGACTAGTCGATAAGAATCGACTTTCCTCAGTAGAAAAAGTGAAGGTGCGATTCGTCGCAAAGGATCGATGAGTAGTCTGCGACCATGTTGGTGTTATCTATTATGTTAGTCTTTTATTACAGCTACTGAGATTCTGTCAGAAAAAGAAACAATTTCTCCGTCTGCTCAAACGCCTGAATAGATTTCAGCCAAATTTTCAGTAAAGATGTAAAATATCCTCAGCTTCATAATAGTTATTGAAATGCAATGAAACTGTTTATTACAATCAATAATTCCGAAAAACTAGTGTATTGATCTATGCACTGTTACGACAACTGCAAAAAGCCATTTGTGTAGTGTTACGAGAACTGAGGGTACCCATTGCAACTTTGACCAGTAACCCTTCGGGTAATTGCCCTTTTTTCCTCCCAAATGGGGAGACCACCCCTTTCCCCCGGAATTTATCCCTTTTCTCCCCCAAAAAGGGGAGGCCCGGGTGAAAAAGGACAATACTGTGTTTAATATTTTTTTAAGTAAAAAAATTTCAGAATCATTAAACTGGTGACAAAAAAATTTGTGTGACGTTTTCAATACGTTTAATTAAAAATATATCATATAGCTAGTTCACGAAAAATTTCAAATTCAATTGTGTGTTAAGAAATGTGTATTAACCTCCGCTAGAGGGTGGGTGACGGAAAATAAAAGTATTCGTGATCCGGCATTTGGTCTTGCGCTTCCCTGGTGTTTACTTGGTGCCAGACAGTTGAATAAATAAAGAATGATTTCATACGATAAAACGTATCAGAAATACACCGTTACATTTTATTTCATGGAATTTTATTGCTGCTTGATCTGTGTTTTTTTCCATCTTTGTTGACGGGAGAAATTTTGTCTCGGTGCTTAAGTGCTAATTCTTTTTTTTTTGGGGGGGGGGGGAGGGGAGGGCATGAATATTTTTTTTCTTGTTCATAAATGGATATGCCATGGAATCAAAGCCATTGAACTGAAAAATGGAATTATTTGCCATCTGAAAAAAACAATACTTTATAAAATATCTACTCGATAAATGTATACATCCAGACTCCTGTGGCTTGTGATTTTCAGTTACTTATTAGAGATAATTTTTTTTACAATTAAAAAGAACACAAATTAACAAACAACAAAAATGTTAAGAATTTGATTAGAAAGTTTGAGTGATTCACCTCGATCTTACTTCATCTGGGATGATAGAACGGCCTACTTCCCTACTTTAACTTCAAACTCATAAAAAAATAAATACAAAAATACAAAAAAGTAGATAAATTAACAAACATAAAAAATTACAGAACTCAGCAGTTTCAGCTACTCGGCTTGGTTTTTGTTCACCCGTGATTGATTGCAATTCCTTCATCCTGTTCAAAATTAAATAAAATGAGATCCAGAGGTTTCATTTATCTGGAGAACAAATTCATAAGTTAAATCTTAAAACTCAAAAATGTTAAAATATACAGTTTAATATTTTTCCACTTTTTTCGTACTTCCATTTCGATTAGTTTGATTAGATTCGAACGATTTTCTTCTGATTCAGTTAATAATATCCTCTTATTTTGTACTGAAGCCAACTTTCAGAAAACTGAACCATCATTTGATGTAGCTGAAACTGCAACAGGCAGTGTCGTTGATTGCTAGTTTTCCCAAATTTACCGAAACAAAAATTGTATATAACTTTAAAAACAGAAACCAAAAATGAAGAAAAATAAAATGAATAACGAATAGTTAACAAACACTTATTAAAAAACTTTATCACAAAATCTCATGGAATCCTTTATTTGGACGTTGAATCGTTTTGATGGCGAATCAAATAATGTATATGAATGACATCAAATACATTAAAGCGCTCGTTAATCTAGTGAGTGAAAGTGATGAACAGCACCACTTCTGATCGGCAGTCTTTATATATATATAGTGATTTTTCTTAAAATAATGCACAACTCGCCGGGAAAGCTGATGAAAATAAAATGAATAACGAATAGTTAACAAACACATTACAAAACTTTATCACAAAATCTCATGGACTCCTTTATTTCGACGTCCCATACAGAACATAAACCGATTTTAGACGTCTAATTCCTGTTTTTCAAGACTGGTCAATGCCACTTTAAGTCATCTTGAAAGGAAGCATCTCCGTCTTTAAGATGAGTTTTATCGGTCTTAATGTCCGTATATTTCTGATCCTAAGGTAAAGAATATATCTATATTGATGACAAAAGACCGTCCCTAGAGTCGAACACTAGACCTTCATGTTGACTCGCTAGCTTGCTAACCACTACGCTATCTAGTTCGTTATATACTGTAGAAATTATATAGACACATTATATCAAACGGACTTTTTTCCTTAAGTTACAGTAAATGATAAATCTAAAAAAAACCTTATAGAGACAAATTTTTAACTCTTTTAAGATTACATAAAGAGTTCTTATATCCGCTTTATATTGATGTATTAAGACCGATATAATCGTCAACAAAAATCGATTAATATCAAGCTATAAATGGTTTTTATTGTAATATCTTGTTGGCATCTTGAATAGATAACTTAAAGTCGTCTAAATTTTATCTCGTCTAGGAGGTCTTGCAATTATGAACTATAACGATGTACGTATATAACGAACTAGACAGCGTAGTGGTTAGCAAGCTAGCGAGTCAACATGAAGGTCCAGTGTTCGACTATAGGGACGGTCTTTTGTCATCAATATAGATATATTCTTTACCTTTGGATCAGAAATATACGGACATTAAGACCGTTAGAACTCATCTTAAAGACGGAGATGCTTCCTTTCAAGATGAATTAAAGTGGCATTGACCAGTCTTGGAATGACGGGTAAAAGACGTGTTCAAGACAAAATATTCTGTCTGGGGTTGAATCGTTTTGACGGCGAATCAAATAATGTATATGAATGGCATCAAATACATTAAAGCACTCGTTAATCTAGTGAGTTAAAGTGATGAACAGCATCACTTCTGCTCGGCAGTCTTTCATGTAAATATCAAATTTTTCATGTAAAATAATGCACAACTGGCCGGGAAAGCTGATGATTTCATAAGTTTCCAATTCGACGCTTACAGGGAATCGCTAAGAAGGATTGCCTGTAAGTAGGGTTTGCCTGGGACAGTAAAATTTTACAATTGTAGATTAAGAACCGTAACTCCAAATGAAGTGTGTTAACGAAGTGCCACTTCTTAAAATGGCTGAAATACTCAATTTATAGGGTGAAAATTAATTAATTTACATGAATTTGATGGGAAACGATCCGTGGAATAATGTTTTCTAAACAGCAATCGTCGATTCATTGACGATTTTCAGTTCGCTGCCTTATTGGGACCTGACAAGCGACTCCGCAAATTTTTTTGTCATTAATAACCTCTGCCATTTTTGTTGTTGCTGAGAATTTTTTAAATTGCCCATTGACATGCTTCACGCGTTTCTACTTCCACTATCTTTATTTAGAATATTTCGTGCAATTAATTGCACGAGTCTTACAACAGAAGCTGATCAATTGATATCTTCTTTGCAGGCTACCATTTATTACGTTAAAGTATATTTGGTGACTTGAAATTGAACTAATTTAAGAGTCAATGTAAGGATGCTGTCGAAATCTCCTTCTTCCGTTAAAATAGGTCACATCTGGGAAAGATGGGCTTATTAACGAGAGAAGAAAGAAGTTACTCATCACTTACATCTTTGACTTAAATTTCAAACGAAAACAGAGTCATAATTAAAAGGTTATGATATAGTAAAGGGTTGTAAGAATTTGGTCCTATTGTAACTGCCAAAATTATCGGAAATCGTTTACATCTCGCTATTAATAGAACGCAAGTGAGATAGAAGGCAGGTCAATAGTTGATGCTCTCAATCGCTTTCAATAATTATAATCAAGCAAACCCCTTAAGTCGATAGAAAGTTCATCGTGCGGGTAATTCAACCGTAGGAGAGTCTCTCGTCTGTCAACGACGGCTCTCGTTATCGTCATAGGGAGAGAATAAAAGCCGGCCATCTTTTCTTCTTTTAAAAAACCAATGAGGTTTTACATGGGTATGGGCAGTAAAAATCTTTCTTGACCCTTTCCTATCGAAGCAAAGCTGATTTTACTGCCAGAATGAACAAAAATATCAATCGTGGAGTGAAAGTTTAACAGTGAGAAGGCAATACCAATTACCTTTTATAATGCTAATCTGGAGTGTACTTAGATTTAGACTTCAAGGAGAAATTATGGGAAAAGATTACTCGGGTGTGATTTATGACTACTCCTCCTCTGACTGTTGGGTCTGTGGATTGGATACTAACATTGTAAACATTGATTGTTTTCTCATATGATAGCAGCAATGGACTACTTTGTTTTTTGGGGGCTAGTGAAATTTTATATCAAAATTCCCATGGTGGGAGTGACCTGGAAAAGGGGGATTCAGATCTATCAGTTTTCTCTTTGGGAGCTAACTCCGGTAATGAGCCATTCAAGAAACGATGAGAGGAAGAAAGTTTCTTCTCTATTTGACAGAAACCGACAAGCAGCGTTGCAGATTATTACATGATCAATTGTTGGCGTAATCTTAGCTAGTAAGATTATCGACTAAGTTGCTTTAGTTTTGAAAGATTTGATTAACAGCAGTCCCACTGTCCTTTGAAATGATCTTAACTATTTCACTATAGCTTTACGGTTTAGAGCTCGTTTGTACATATGGCACAGCCATATGTTGATTTAGGTGCAACGGCGGTAGTGTAAAAAAACGCAATTTGTTGTGGTCAGGATAACCCCATGAGTTTGTAATACAATTATTTACTGCAAAAAGAGTTCTCTTTTCTGACGCACATTCGGCTTTAATGTGACTTATCCATTTTAATTAAGGGTATATGATAATCACAAGGAAGGTGGCAGCCTCTGAAGGATGTATTTGGTTGCCGTTGACGACCAGAATGACTTTTGGGTAATTTAGTTCGTTGTTTGGTAAAGATCATGAAAACGGTTGTTAGTGCATTAAGCTTAAGTTATTTGATGTCGCGTAGTCCTTGATTGACTCCATCACATACAATCTGCAGATTGAGACATGCCCGTACAGGATCAGGGTGGGTTGTGGATATCGTTATAGATCATTAGCAAAAGCAAGAATCGTATAAGGAAAGAGAAAAGATAAACGAAAGATATATATCATGAAAAAAAAACAATCTAAAGGAACGGAGATAAAACACCTCTTTGAGGACATCTCCGATTAACTGCTATAACGATAGAGACACCAAGTGTCATCAGAACCACTTCCCTGCTAGTTAAAAAATCCAGAATAATTTTAAAAGGATAGACTGGACATGAATTCTTTAAAAGAGTAGATAGCAGGATGCCAGGCAGAGTCAAACGCGCTTTTTATGTCGGAGAAGTAACATGCTGTGACTTTGGCTGCAAATCCATTCTCTATACTGGTAACAAGAGAATATGCGACTGTTTCAGTGGATTTGCGGCTTCGAAAGCCGTGTTGATCTCGGGTGAACCAATCTTGAATCTTTTTCAACCAGTGAAGACGGCTCGAAATGATTTTTTCAGTATCTTAAAGAATGTATTGGCCAGACTTATAGGCCTGAAACTCTGCAGTTTACTCTAACTCTGTTTCTTAGGCTTCCCAATCTATTCAATTTAGATTTTTCCCACTTTTCAGGGAAAAAGCTGTGAACTAGGCATCCATTTAACAATAACATCAAGTGCACTGTTAAAAAATCTTACCTGTTTCTGGTACCTACAACCGTCGAAAACTTGGAACCTAGAAAAGGTGTTTGAAACCGCCACAAATCAACCGCCTAAAACCCTGTCGAAAACTGATACTTTTTTTCCGCCGCTATCGGGTAATTTAAACCACGAGAATTTCGATTGCATTATAAAATTTTCGAATCCATCACGGATCGAACCATCAACCTTTGGGTTCCTAGTCGAGTGTTGTAACCACTGACTACCAATTCTTATGAAAATAATGCTAATTAGTGAAATATCAATTTGTTGGACCTTATTTTGTTTGTCCATTTCTCACTGCAAGCCTATCAACCCATTCTTCTTAATTACAAGATTCCTTCGGTAATGTCCTTCGGGGATTTTTGATTAATCGCTATGAAACCAAATTTATTTATCCACATAATTTATATTCCATGACAAGTCGACTGGAAGACATGAAAATTGAGAGGCAAAATGAAGTAAAATGATCGTAATAAAACTATGATGGGTTGTCTAACAAATAGCTGGATGAATTTTGTTCAAGCTTTATTACTTACAACAACTTTATTACTAACTTTATTACTATCAAAAATCTGAAAATCCGTTCAAAATACTTATACGTTTTTGGTTTGTTACACTTGTTTAATTCCAGAATTTTGCACTAGGGTCATTCTCGTATTAATTTTATTTTGTTATTTTCCTTTATTGTGCTATTAAAGTTAATATCTATTACCATGTTCCGATTTTTTAAATCGCAACTCGTATTATATTACTTTTTATTTATAAAATCTCGCCGTATTTATTTTTTAATGTTAATTGGAATTTTCTGTCATTCATCATTAATTTCTAAATATCTGATACATTGAGAAGCTATATCAATGATCAATGATATAATGATATAATATCATCATAATATGATATCATTTTATTATCAAGTGATCACATGACTTGTTTTATTCACGGATGTCATAGTTATACACATCTTCAATATTTGATATTGAAGTTTCACCCCTACATATATAGTTTCCTTATTGAAAAACATGGCTAACGAAAGTAAAGCATTTCGTTCGCTTTTTAAGATAACATATTATTAACTAATTTAGAATATTTTTTCATTAATAATCTTGAAATTAACTAGTTTATAAAGTTCATTTGTCAAATAGGTGATATAAATTAGTTGTTTGTTAAAACTATATTTTGGTCTGAGGACTAATTGATATCATTCATTCTAGCAACTGGTTTTGTTGACAGAAACAAAGGTATGCAAATAAAAGCGACAAGACTTTCACTATTCTGCAAGCAAACAGATAAAGACTCGTTATCTAGTTGTAAGATAATATTCTTATCTTGGGTCTTATCTGGTTAAAAGATTCTTATCTATTACCTTGACCCGATTTAATTAATTGGAAACCTTGCTTTTTTAAAATGTTATTTATTATTTAATCCCCATAGTTAACTATATTACATAAAATATTTGAATGATGCGTTATTCATCATAATTTAATTTAACATGTTATTTTTAATGCCTGACAAATAGATTAATTTATCATTACATAATCGACTGATCACATGATTACTTTTACCACGATTATCATAATCACGGTTATCATGAGTGAGAGTAAATCCGAATCCAAATTTGAAACAGTTTAACCACTAAATATATAGTTTTCTTACTGAAAAATATGGCTTACGAAAGTATAAGGCATTTCGATCGTTTTTTAAGATAACATATTTTTAACGTATTCAGAATATTTTGCAACAATAATCTCAAAATAAACTAGTTTATAAAGTTCATTTCTCAAAAAAATGAAATAGCGTAGTTGGTTTGGTAAAACTATATTTTAGTCTAACGACTTATTGATAACATTCATTCTGGTAACTAAATTTGTTGACAGAAACGAGGTTATGCAAATAAAAGCAACAAGAATTTCACCTACTAGGATTCGGCAACCTACTAGATAACCAGTACGCAAATGAAATAAAGTAACTGTCATAAAAACAAACTGAAAATACGACGGTGACCTCCGCTAAATTATGCTAGAATTTCGTAAAAAATTTGGTGACGATTAGTTAAGCAGGGAAAAAACGTATACCAACAAACATATTGGACTTTTTTGTGCACAATAAACCCTCTGAATTCTACCCTAATACCCTACCCTCTACCCTATACCCTATACCCTACCCCCTATACTATATAAGGACCTTCGTATATAAATATACCTCAGGGAAAATCCATCTTATCTTATTTCATTTATTTATATATTATTGTTATTCTGCATGACTTAAGCTTATATGCAGGCATTCACATTTGCCTTATTTTATAGGTTAAAATAGGAAACTGTAACTAGTGTAACAACAATACAGCGGTCCAAAAAATAAAAAAGGATTAAACTGATATTTTATTCCCAATTGACATTATAGTTTTTCATTTCTAACTAATAACATTTATGCAGGCATTCATATTTTCCTATTTTAACTGTCTGAAATGCAGTAAAATGAGAAAATGTTAAAATCTGACAGCGGTCTCAAAAAATGTAATATGGGTCAAAATTAGGTTTTACACCAAATAAACACATCATTAACACAGTCCCAACGTTTGATAACATTAAAAACTATCTAACATACAATTAGTATTTTAACTGTCTGAAATAACAGTAAAATGAAAAAAAAGTTAAAATCTGACAGCGGTCTCAAAAAATGTAAGTCAAAATTAGGTTTTATACCAAATTGTAGTGACCACGAGATCACCGTGTATTGATGAGTAAAGTACGAGTACAACAAGCAACAGGGTAATACAGAGAAAACGAGAAAGTGAGAGTAAGCACTAGTAAGGAATAACTGACTCTGCGGCTTTGCAGAAAGCCTCGCGTATTTATACCGGAGCGCGAATGAACAACTCGCGCTCCGATGTCTATCGCGGAGACTTTCACAAGTCTGTATAAGCGTGTGAATTCACGCATGTCGGTGTGTTTATGCGAATGCGGCGCGCGGATTCACGCCTCGCCGCATCTCGCATATTGTGCTGATTTCAGACAGGAAACGCCGGTACATACGACCATGTGGGTATGCCGGCTATTTGGGATCATTACATTCCTTCCCCCTTTATACGGAAAAGGAATTAGTCCTCTAATTCAAGAAGAAGAAATAGTCATACACATCTTGAAGCAAAAGAAAAATATAAATGGAGTATAATAAATGGATAAATGGTAAGGCGATATATGGTGAGTAAATAACAAAACAAGAATGGGTAAATAAGTGGGATGTGGGTTTCCCCTTTCCCTTTCGAGCGAGAACTGAGAGGCATAAGTTTGGAAGGTGTGAAAAATAAAATGAAGGGTTCCATAAAGCAAATAATGGTCATTGAGTTAGCAAGACTTGGAAAATGGAGTATATATGTTAAACGTGTGGTCAATATGGTTAATGTCAAAGGGATTGTTTGAAGATCTTGTTGTATGACATGACACATGATGCACGACATTTACACAACTAGTGAATTTGAACCAGTTGGTTTACATGCCGCCGGGAGACGACATTGTTACATCTCCGGGAATTATGGTCTTGTAGTAAGCAAGCCTAGTCATTAATATGATTATGTCTATTACTATGTTAGAAAATAATAAGAAACATGATAAATATAAAATATATGGGGATACACATAGAATAAACAAAAAACTGTTGTAAATTATTGTTGTTGAAGTCGGTTGTTTTCGCCACAAAGTTGGTTTATTTCTTCGTCGATTTCACTTCTGATTTCTGAGTACTTTTCCACCTCGGCGATTGTTTACTTGTTTGTGTGGAAAATTGATTTGTGGGTCCACTATTTTGCGGGCAAGCTTTTCAGCTATCCGCCTCTGTAGTTCTTTCATATGAAGCTGGTGGCATTTTAGCTCTGCGGTGATTTGTTAGTAGACGTAGCGGGTTTTACAGTTGCATCACTGTCAATTCCTGCCTCTGCGTCTTTGACAATCTCACAATGGGATTGGAAGAAAGTACGGGTCATCTTCTTATCCATTTGAGCTGGGACTGTTGTTTGAAAGAAAAACTTTGCACTACGAGTGTCTGGGACTGATTGAGAGTCGTTTTCTGTACTGTGTCGTATTTGTATGGTTTTTTTTTTTTGTTTCGAGGATTTTGCGTGTTGTCTGGCCGTTAAAGGGTAAATTGGTTCGTCGAACAATGTTATTTTCCTCGCTGATGTTTCCTTTTCTTGTTGGGTTTTTCCCTTTTTTTTTTTAAAAAAATTTCCGGTGTTAACGGGAGGTTAGGAGAAGGCTATGTTTGCCCTTGTTCGTATATTAATTTTCCATCTTCTTTGGTAGTTATTCTGTCACGTCCTTTCTTTTTTTTTTTTGTGTAGGATACTCTAGTGGTTGAAATGGCTCTTTTCGATGTGTAAATGGTTTTGGAGAAGGCGATTGGTTTTTTTTTTTCTTTTGAGATGTAGATATAGAGCTCTTTTAAAGGTTGCAGTCTCTCTTCTTTTTTTTTAGAGTTAGCGTGAAGTTCCGTGTTATATGGTAAGGGAGAATATAACAGTGTAGAAGGGTAAGTAATGTAATGTTGGAAAAATATTGTGAAGATAATTTTGGTTTATTATTTGTCTTTTCGCGGTCAGCAGTTGGTTTTAAAGAGGATGATTGTTGAGTAGGTGTAGCAAGATTTATGTTTGCGTCTTTGTCACTACTTGTTTCTGTTTCTTCGACAATGTCGCACTGGACGGTGACAAAAGGATTGGTTCTTTTGTTTTCCATTTTCTTTTTAAATTTTCACTAGTTGTTTTTAGGGGGTCACTTTGTACACGAGTGTTTAGGATACATTGAGGGTCGTGTTTTTTTTTTTTATTTTGTTGTTGTGTGTTATCTATATGTGTTGTGCTACTGTTGTGCGATTTCTATTGGTTTAAATTACGTTAAAAGATTTAAAAACAAAAAGAATGTTTTTTTAAAAAGGAAGTAAGTTGCGTGTCTGAGTACTGTTAAAGGTTAAAAACAGTTGCTTTTGCGTATCTGTATTTGTTACAGGATGCGATATTTTATTTTTATTTTTAAAAGAGATAGAGAGAGTAGAGAGAGGAGAGATAATTTTTAAAGAGAGAATTTTCCTTTGTTTTGCAGGGAAAGGGTTTTTTTTTTTTTTTTTAATATATATCTTTATCTTTGTAGTTGATCTAAGGAAAATATTTGTTTGTCATAAAGTTATGGATTGCAATATTCTAAATTGGTACTATTTAAATCTTATTTCTAGATTTTAATATCTAGAAACACCAAAATTTAAACTTTATTTGGTTAAAATTTTCAACGTTATTTGGACGTTTCAGACTGCGGGGTCTTGCCTTGTGCTGCTGACGCAGTACATATGTATTTGAGAGGGGCGCGAGACGCGGCGAAGAGAATAGGAAAAGAAGGCCAGAGGGAAAAAAAAATCAGGTAGTAGGGTGAGTAACCGGCAATAGATCGTTTCCCCCTCTTTTTTTTTTTAGAGATGAAGAGAACAAGGAGTAGGGAGGGTGGAGAGGAGAACGGAAAAGTAGTCCAGAGGCAGAACGGAGTTTTTTACTGTACATCCTTTTTCTTTGTTGTTGCTCAAAAGGTTCTTTAGTTTGGTGTTGTTTTTCGTCATGAGCGGCAACAAAAAAAGTGTTGTCATTGACTCTTTTCTTTTTTAAATTGACGTTTTTTTTTAAAATTTTAATTTCTTTTACAATTTTAATGTGAACGTCTTTAGGTCATTGGTAGTGTTGAATTTCTGCTCATTAACGGACAATAGAATTTTTTTTTAAAAGTCAGTTAATGGAATTTTCGCAAATTGGTCTTATAAGTTACAATATCATAAAAAAAAATGATAGTTACCTTTCCAAATATGATGTCGTTTTAATTCTTGCTCTTGTTTAAGCTATACCTAAGTGTCTTGCCAACAAATGGTTATGATTTGCTATTTATATTTCTTTTGTTCACTTTTATTTGTTTACGATTAATCTCTTATTGTTATTTATTATTTTCCTTTTATTTATTTCATATTTAAATCTCTTACTTGATTTTGTTCTTTAATTATAATTTACCTCTTATGTATTATTTCTTCTTTTATGTATTTCATATTAAATCTCTTTTTTCATTTATTTCTCTTTATTTTTTAAAGTCTCGTTATCTATTGTTATTTTACATTATTTCTTTATTCATATATTACTTATATATTTCTTTCTATTATTTTAATTCTTGTTATCTATTGTCATTTTACTATACTTATTTTATTTCACTTGTATTGCTCTATATTCTTGACTTTTATTTTCTTTCTATATGTATCTTTTTGGCTCACTGGCTCATTTAGTTATATCATTTGTTGAAATTCGATTTCAATTCTGCTTGTCTACCGATCTCTTTGTCGGCTTCAAGTCGGGCCCGGTCCCTAGTTTTGGCTAGCATTGCCATTCTTTTAATCAGCATCTGACAATTTTCTTTTATTCTTTTTAACAATGTTTTCAATGTCTAGGAGTGCTGGAGTTTGTATATGGTTAATACTTCTCCTATTCCATACCCTGATGCATCCTTTTAGATGATAAAGGTTCGCGAAATTTTTTGGATACATTAGGAAGGGTTTAGGGGAATATTTCTATACAGTTAAAGGCGTCCCTTACTCCGACTCCAAATTTTATTGCGCGCGCCTATTTTTTGTCTTTAGTCAGTGCTGTAAAATGATTTATTTTCTTTTCAAATGTATGGACAAACTTTCGGTTATAGCTCGCGAGTCTTAGGATTGATCCTAACTCTTTCTGATTTGTTGTTTGGATGGAAAGGAAACTTTTAGAATTGGAAAAAAAAAAAAATTTTTAGATGCGACTTCGCCAACGTTTTTTTTTTAAGGTAATTATCAAATAATATAATTTTTTTTTTTTTTTTTTTGTGTCTTATTATATATTTTTAAATTTTGAAAGATAAATTACCTAAGTAAACTAATACAAATTTGTATAGTTTTTTCTTTTATATCGTAAGATACTAGGCTGACTGCAGCACCGGTATTAATTAATTCTTTTTTTTTTTTTTTTCTTGTGCGTATTTTAAAATTTGGTATCCTTATATTAAAGTTGTGGAATGTTATGTTAAATTATTTATGTTTATAAGGTTTTTTTTTTTTTTTTTATATTAATTGTTGTTGTTGTATGGTTATTTAGCACAGTCCATACCCGTCCAACAATCTTTAGCTATGTGTCCTTTTCGATAACAATTTATGCACGTCCTAAACGTAGCTAGTGAAGAGTCTTGTTCTGTACTAAAATTTTCTAACTCTGCTAATTTTTGTTTTAGGGTTCCTATTTCTAATTTCTGTTGCGTTAACTCCTTGTCTTGTTGCTCTTCGTGATGTCCGACACCAGCGATCACTGCTATCAACCCTTTGTCCTCATTACTTTTTTTATTTTGTAAGATATGCTCGGAAATGAACAGTTGCCTGCTCAACTCTTCGAAGTCATTAAAATCTGCTGGCATCCTTAAATATAATTCAGCTTTGATTTTTGGTAAAAGACCTTGCAAAAGAATTTTTGTTTTAACGTTGTTGCGCATTTTTCTAACTTTTGCTAATAAATTATCTGCAACTTCTGTTTTATTAAGGTCATCTAGTTTATCTACTTTCCCCTCAATAGTGTCATAGAGGTTGTTTAATCTGGATACGAACGTTCTACAGTTTTCTTCTGGTCTCTGTTTCAACGTGTTTAACTTCTTTCTAAGCGCAGCTAAGTCAAAAGAGTCTTGAAAACGTTCGATTATATCTTTTCGCCATTCATCATAATTTAACTGGTTACCCTGTTCCTCAGTATAATTATCATGCCATTCTAAAGCTTCTCCTTTCAGCCTATCGGAAAAGAAACGTATTTTTTGTTCATCGTCCCACTGATTATTTTTGGCTACGTGCTCGGCTGCTTTTAGCCACTCTGTGATGAGTTTGTCTGTACTCTTTCCTTTAAATGCTGGGATAGACTTCTTATCTTCTCGGGAAAAAAGTTCTCCCAATACCTTTACAATAGGCTTAGTGACGTTATCTAATATGGTTGTGTCTGGTGCTGTGGGATTTTGACTTGTGTTGAGGCCAGATGGGCTCGTACCGCCAGCACCGTGGCTTAGTCCTGCTCCCATTCCCATGATTGGAATGCTCACCCTTTGAGTATTAAGTGCTCTGCTATTTCTTTTTTGAAGATCAGATATAAGGTCACCTTGATCGTTATTCTGTGTAATCAAGTAGTCTATTATTTTCTTGACTTCTGTGTTGGTTCCTTGGTTATTGAGTTCTTGTTGAAGGGATTGGTTTGGTTCACTCGACGTGAGATTTTTTAATTCTTCTATGGCCTGTGCTGCGTGAAATGTTTTGTGAGCGATGTTCTGAAAATTACTCGCATAGAATTCTTCTGTTTCTTTAAAAACTTTTTCTCGTTCTTCGAGGTCTTTTATTCTAGCGTTTAGTTTCTTTCCCCTTTGTTCTAGATTGCCTTGGATTGTTTTGAGATCGGCTATTTCAGTAGCCTGTACTTTGCTATGCAGGGATATTTGCTTGAAGCTGTTTTGAACTTGTTCTTTCGTCGCGTTTATCTGACTGTTTAGTTGTTTAGCCGAATCTAATTCTTTCTGTAAGGATGCTTTCTCGTTCTGGAGTGTATGGTTGTCCTGTTTTAGTGCTAGTACGTGTTTTTCGATTTCTTGAACCTTTTCTTCTAGGGTGTTGTTAGCTTCTAAACTGCTTTCTTCTATCTTTTCGATATGTCGTTGTTTAGAATCGAGAGCTGTCGTAAGTTGTGCAGTACGTTCGATCTCTTCTTTTAATGCTTGCTGTAGGTTATCAACTTGCGAATTCGAATCTGCAGCTGACTGTAATTGCTCAGCTTGCTCTCTTGCCCCCTTTAATTCTTCCTGTAGTTTACTTATGTGTGACTCACACTTATCTAATGCTGTTACCTTGAGGTCGTACTCTTTTCTTAGTTGCTCTGTCTTCCCGCTGTCTACTCTATTGATTTCGAGTCTTACGTCTATAGCTTTTAATTTCTTTTCTAGTTTTTCTTTTTCTTCAATTAAATTGCTATTATTTGTACTGAGATTTACGTGTTGTAGAAGGGCTTCTCTCTGTAATATGGCTACTAACTCTGCTGTAAATTCTCGCTGCTTCCCATGAACTGTATGCAATAGTTGAATTAATTTATCTAATCTCACGGTTTCAAGTCGGTTAAGGCTGATATATTGTCTGAGTGATTTGGTAGCTTCCTGGATTGTTTCTGGAGTGATTTTAGGACCTTTAGGGGGTTCTAGCTTGTCCTTTATGACGGCATATACATATAAGTTAAGGCGATTATTAGTTACTTTATGTGCTGCCTTTTTCTCTTCTTCTAGTTTTATAATCGAATTTGGGGTCTGAGTTTTACTGGTCGTTCGAGTTTGGTTTTTACTATTTCCAACCTGATAGCGGGTCTCAACTTCTATGGAGGTTTTCCAACTGGCTAAAAATGCATTACGCGCTGTACTGACGGTGGGATTGCCGATTAAGTCTATATATGTGTTTTCAGTATTGATGGGCTCTAAGGGTGGTAATTCTTCTGATAGATTCGGATAAAGGCTAATATAGAGTGTCTGGAGAGTAGTCTCTGGTGTTAAGTTTATAGTATCTGTCATCTGCTTACCTTATTCTTGTTGAGAAGTTGGAGTAGAGAGTTGATCTCACTCAAATTTCTCAATGTTTCCCAATTACTCCCGCACTTGCTTAGTACCCAATAATTTACTGACAATACACGATACCCGTAGGCATCCGAGGGTGATTCGATCCTCTTTTCAGAGAATTGTGATTCACTACTTATATTTCGAAGGTCTCGTTGGGACCTCCAAATTGTAGTGACCACGAGATCACCGTGTATTGATGAGTAAAGTACGAGTACAACAAGCAACAGGGTAATACAGAGAAAACGAGAAAGTGAGAGTAAGCACTAGTAAGGAATAACTGACTCTGCGGCTTTGCAGAAAGCCTCGCGTATTTATACCGGAGCGCGAATGAACAACTCGCGCTCCGATGTCTATCGCGGAGACTTTCACAAGTCTGTATAAGCGTGTGAATTCACGCATGTCGGTGTGTTTATGCGAATGCGGCGCGCGGATTCACGCCTCGCCGCATCTCGCATATTGTGCTGATTTCAGACAGGAAACGCCGGTACATACGACCATGTGGGTATGCCGGCTATTTGGGATCATTACAAAATAAACACATCATTAACACAGTCCCATCGCGTTTGCTAACAATTAAAACTATCTCTATCTCTATCTATTCTCTCTACTAGTCTAATCGTAATTTACATGCATCAATGTTTAGCAGTGCACACCATCTCGCGAAGCGAATAATTTAGGAAGAATAGTCAAATACGATAAATATTACATATATTTTATACGAGAGGAAAGTGATGACCACATGCATGCATAGGTGTTTTGATTTCTTCACTGGACGAAGATGGATATGCGATGACGCTATTACACACATTTAATTTTTTTTTCTTTCTTTCGTTCCTCTTGGAGCTGACGGCCGCTGTCCTGATGACCTTCCATACTTTGATGTTTTGCTACACCTGCTACCCCCATCTCTTTGTTGTTGTTGTGTGTGTGTCCCTCTGTAAACCTATTTTATGCGACAAATAAAGAACTTTGTACATTCAAACACTATATATAACCGTACAAAACGACAGGGTTTACCAATCAGGACCACCAACAGCACTTTTCATTTAACGATACTAAATAAGAAAAGAAAAAGAAAGTCTTCGTTCCTATACTCCTTTCGAACGATGTATGTTAAAAGACAAGAGCGGATAAGAGCCCATTTTAGCGTCCTTCCTTTCAATATCGATAAAAGATAGAAACGAGGAACGCGGGAGAGTTTTCATATTTCTTTCAGCTGTTGGTGGTGCTGGGTGGTCCAGTATCTATTCATTCCGGACACAGAAAACAAACAAGAAAGAAGAGAAAAGTGTTTGCTGGAAATAGGTTCTGGCATATTTTCCTTTCGCCCAGTTTTTTCATTTCCATCAGGCATACACATTTAAGTGCTATTATAAAGAATCCATTACTTTTATATTCGTAATCCAGCACTGTTTTATCCATTTCAGCGCTATTATAATGAATCCAGCGCTGTTATATTCGTAATCCAGCGCTGTTTTATCCTCATACTATCCATTAATTTGCTTACTATCCATAAAATACGGTTTTTTGAAATCACGATCAACGAAGATTGGCTTCACGCTACGGAGAAAAGCTCTAACAGACGGTATGATCATGGTTCAAATGCTTTTGACTGGTACCTGATCCTGGGAAGGGTGATGCGCGGATCTATGGCTTTAACCAAATCCCGGAAATGTTCGTTTTCTATAAGCGAAGCGGCTGCATTCCTATCACAATAAATAATGCAAGAGCACGAATTATAACTTGCATGTGAGCACCATTAACTGGATACGGTGATGATCCTAATTTGGAGTGTGTAGAATTAATCGACGACCAAGATGAAGAACGCACGAAATCTTATAGAGAAAATATATAATTATAATTGTTATTCAGAGATATTTTTTATTGTTCGGTAAAAAGCTGTAGTGTCGTCACTGGCAGCACTAGCGACAGAAGCGCCAGATGTATCAGCGTTATTGGTGGTAGCAGCGCTGGAAGCGCCAGAAGGGCCAGCGTTATTGTCGGCAGCAGCGACAGATGGATCGTCATTGTTGAGAGGCAAATCTTCTCCCACCCTTTCATCATCATCGTCTAATAAACTGTATGATTCGTCCCACCTTCTTTTTTTGGCAGGCTGCTTTCCCTGTTTAATCTCATCATAAATTGCCTCATGATTGACTTCAAGATGTTTCCATAGATTTGATGTATTTTTACAAGACCCTACAGTCTTGCTGATCACGCAAACCCAATTTGATACCTTGCCCTCCTTCTTTTCATTGAAATACTGCCATATTGCACTTGCACGACGAGCCATTTAACTACACTTACAAACAAACACACACATATAAAATAGATAGAAAGACGTAGTGACACTATATTTTATCATAAACACGGATTGTCGACTCGTTTTCAAACCTTGATCATAAATGAAAAACGTGAAGGAGAAAACTCGGCAAGCTCCAGAAGCCTTGTCTTACATTGCGGCCTGCGGGTGTATGTGTTCCCTTCTGTTTTCCCCTTTTTACCCCCTATCTGACTCTCCTTTCCCGCAACACTCACACACACCCCAACAACGTACGACAAGGTTTCCGGAGCTCGCTGATAGATGCACTGGAGTCGAATTCATCAAAAAAGGAGCGGGAAAGGAAAAAAACGTCAACTACTGGACTTTCTATAGAGTGAGCTATCTCCTTATCTCTGCCACGGTCGCAGTTCTTTGTTAAGACAAATATGTAAAATTAATGAAACTTTGTGTGCATTGAACATAAATTTGGATTTGTTGTTGACCAAACAATATTATAGCTAAGAGTGATTGAACAATAAATAACAGAAATGCAACATTTTATTTTGTGAATGTTTGGATTCCAATTAGTTCACGGAATTTTTCGAATTTCGGTCTTGGTAATGGCTTAATGAACATGTCGGCTGGCTGATCCTTTCCAGATAGATGAGTAACTGCGATGTTTCCCAGGTCTTGTTCATCGTGCACGTAAAATTACTTGACGTGTGTGCTTTGTTCTTTGATGGTGTTATCCGTCATGTATGTGAAAAATTTAGCATTTGCTATCGCAACGTATCAGTACCTGCCCAACGTCAATACCGAGTTCTAGAAGTACGCTTTTGGTTCTGATAGACTCTTTGGCGCCTTCTGATGCAGCGTAAAATTCATCGTTCGTCGTATAGAGAGCCGTTGCTCTCTGCTGTCGACTCCTCCATGACACTGGGCCACCATTGTAGAGAAACAGAACTCCTGTATTTAACTTGCGAGCTTTAAGATCAGAAGCAAAGTCAGCATCCGTGAATCCTAGTAACACTGAGTTTAAGTTGCCACTATAACAGATTTTGAGGTGAATTGTTTAGCTATATAGGCCAATATCTCTTTTACTCCTTTCCAGTGTTCTTTACCTGCTGGATTCTGAACGCAAGCTGAGGCCTGGTTTACAGCCATAGTAATGTCTTCTTGTGTCATCCCCATAAGGTGCATCAGGGATCCGATGCACTCTTGGTATGGTATATTCTACTCATTTCTACACGGTCTTCATCCGATGTAGGAGACATTGTGGGCACTAGTCAATGATTTGGATTTGCCGGAATTGTAACAGGATTGAACTCGTGCATGTTGTACTTTTTCAAGATATTTATAACAAAATCAGTTTGACTGAGAAGCAATTTTTGATTAGGCCTGTCTCTTGTTATGTCGAGTCCCACAAAACGGTTTACAGGTAAGGATCTCACTTTGAAGTGGGTTCTAAGAAACTCAACGGTGTCAGTCAGTACTTCTTTCAGGTTGCCGCATACCAGTCCATCGTCAACGTAAATCACTAGTATTTTGTTC
Source organism: Daphnia galeata (assembly GCA_030770115.1). Classification (NCBI taxonomy): domain Eukaryota; kingdom Metazoa; phylum Arthropoda; class Branchiopoda; order Diplostraca; family Daphniidae; genus Daphnia; species Daphnia galeata. The sequence continues at coordinate 3,934,548 of CM061122.1, forward strand.
TTTCCTTCTGGAGTAGTGCGGTAATATACACTCGGATCATAAAGGCATCTTTTGAATTTTAACTTGAGAATTGCATCATCAAATTTGCTGTAACAACATCTTGACGCCTCTTTGAGACCATATATAGGGGTTTTAGAAGGCTACAGACCCAGTCTTCTTTACCTGGAATGACGTATCCCTCGGGTTGTTGCAGGTAGTGTTCTTCTTCCAACTCCCCATAAAGAAAAGCTGTTTTAATGTCTAGCTTGATCATTTCGAGATCATTCAACGCAACTATGGCAAGAACTAGTCGAATGGAGTAGTGCATCACAACTGGAGCATATGTGTCCAAATAGTCGACACCAAAAAAGTGTGCATTATCTTCCAAGTATGGTTTTCCATCAATGACTGAAATTCATCTTCAATTGCTGCTTTCCATAGAGAAGCTTCAACACATGTTGTAGCATCCTTATAGCTGATCGGAATATACGGTTCAATGATAAACCCACTTATAATGGAGTGAACGGTTTGGTCGGATCATGGTCAAGCATCATTGCATTAAAAGAGAGCCGTCATTTATAAAGAATGTTGGACAAAGCGCTTTCATTTCATCTGCTTTTTCACAGATGGGGAGGGTAAGGGTATTACTGCGAAGCCTTGACGTAGGAATTGGAGACTTTTCTCTAGTGGTTACATAGGAGAGGTTGACGGATGTTTCTCAAACATCTGTTCGTACGTAGTAATCCAGAAACTTTTCAAGTGTGAAACCCTTTGATGAACGGTTAGGTGCAATCTCGCTTGAATCTTATGAAAAAGTCGTATAGACGAACGGCTTAGATGATGATGGTTTTGTGAATCAAAGGCTATTGCGCTAAATAATACATAAACGTTAAGCCTCTCTTCTGCCACATATCTGGAAGTCTCGTCGTTCGAATCATCGTAGCTCCCGTTCTACATAAGATTTTGTTGGGTAGCGATTAAGCGATTAAAAAGCAGATTCAGTACCTCTTTTCTTAAACCAACACTGTCGATCCCATTTTCCCTTACAAACTCAACGACTAGATGACATCCAACTAGAGGAAACCCATCTTCGAACAGCCATCATAAAATTATAAATATAAATGTTTAGTTAGAAATTAAGACAAATTAGAAAACTTAAACAAATATGCTGGATCACGACTAGCTTAAAGAGTCATCCCAACATGATGACTGACTGTAATCCTGTTAGCTTATTTCTCATTTTTGTAAGCTTCGATATCAGTTAATATCATAACTTTGTTATTGTGAACCAGAACAATTTTGGTTTGATCTGTGATAGCCGATATAAAAAATGTGTCAGTTAACTAAAATACTCTAGTTCATTTCTGTTTAAAAATGCCTATAAAACATAATTCTAAAGGGACTAACCCAAAAAGAGCCCTCAGCCTTATTATAGATAAAGATCTCGAAGTTTAAAGAGGTGAAGCTATTAATCTGCCAAGCTACAGATAAAACACCGAATACACAGACGGAGAAACCTTCCGAGACACCCCAACTAACGCTATCAGATAATATGTACCAAAAAGAAGCAGATTTTAGAGAAAGAACGCAAAGCATATTTGCAGAAATACGAGAATGTAGCGCACACTCGACGGAAAGACTAGATAGAGTAAAAAAATGAAATGCTAAAGGATTTCGTATACTAAACAACAAATCAAACAAAGAGATAGAAACCATCCGAAAAAAAGCCTGTGGAGGAGTCAGAAATCCTCCCGCAGAACCGCATGAGGGACATAGAAATTCTCCCGAAGCAACTTCTGGTGGAGATCCTCCAGCGGAGGCAGGTAAGGAAATCAGATAAATCCCAGCTACGTTTACGACAGGATTTAACCCAAAATTTTTCAGCATACCCTCAACGCCTATACCTCCGGCAGTGGGACCGCTTATGCAAGATGAAAACAAAATAGCAGCTGAACTCAGGGATATCTGCGGCATATTCAATGCAGCCTCAGCCGAAAACGGTTGGAGACAAGCGAGGCCATCCTATTGAATGACGAGAGAATTAGAGAATTAAGAATGCGTGTCAAGATGAAATACATGCGTCACCCACATAGCGGGATCAGGCAGACATACTTAAAATTAGAATTGGACCAGTAGAAAATCCGAAGCGAAAAAAAAATCGATCCTCCAGAATTTGACGGAGACGTGTTGAAATATCATGGATGGAAGACTAGGAAATTTTCGATAGTGATCACTATAATTATAAAATGTTGTGTAAATGTTTAAAATAGGGAGCGGCAGAAGCTACTCAAGGAATTCTCTCTTCCCGGACTAACTATAGAAAGATGTTAGACATCATAAAGAAATAATATGCCAGATACAACTTCAGTTATAACCAACCTACTACCACAGGGGGATACTTTTCTACGCCACTAGGTGTTTGTGCCGGAAAAATTGCATCACGAGATTCATGAACTAAGTTAAAGTAAAAACCCTCCTGAGAAATCTTAATGGTTACTATAAAAAATTCAAAACAAAATGAAAAACTTGAAAGTTCAGTGAATTTTTATTTGAAACGTGTAAATCATTACTGGAACGTCACAATGAAGGTGATGGAATCGAATGTTAGCACAGTGATGAAACAAAACCTGCAGCAAGATCTTCGGCAACTTTTCAAATTCTTCTTCTTTTAAATCCAGCTTTTTGAACTCGGACGCTGCGATGCAAATAAGAGGCCGTACTCCAGGAACTGTTTGGCTATTCAAAAAATCGTCTAGACGCGTGATCCATTCTTGATCAAAATATAAGCGATCATTAACGATGCTTTTGAGAATGGCGAAATCAGGAGGATGGAAAACGAGACAAGTCGGCAATGAACTTTCGTAAGTTTCTATGTATGTGTGCATAAATTCTGCCAGTTCTCTTGCTTCTATTTCCGGGAGCTGCACTACACGGGCCAGAATAATCCGTAGGACTTGTACAATTAGATCTTCCTTTTGATAACATGAACATAAACAATATCATAAGTACAACATGTAAAGCCGCACAGAATCTGAGAGCAACCATTAGTCTGCTGAAAGGACACTTTGCGGAATGGAACTTTTACTATTTCAACAAAATCTTTCATTGCCGATAGCATAACTGCGAACATTTCCTTACACAAGTCTTCTTCCTTCGTGATCTGAAGTTGGAATATCTCGATCAGCACCATAGCATTGTCGAGCACCTTCTCTGCTGTTAATGTTTTGGTCTTATAACCCTTGAGCAAGGCATCGTACTTTTTAAAGTATCGACGACAAAGAAGTAAGGAAACATATTGTAATGTTGGAGAAAACGTTGTGACACAAGGATTGTCTGATGTCCCCAATGCTTTCCGCGTTGTTTCATCAGCATTTGAAGATCTTGAAGGGATTGGAATTTTTTTTTATCCTTCATCAGCAATTTCTGGGACGGAGTTAGCTCTATCTGGGGAATTTCAGGAATCGTATGAACTTCTTTCATTTTCAGAGCGACAGCCCACAATACCAGTCCCAGATATCGATCTTCTTTATTGCCATTAAAACGCAGGCTGCTCCAGTTAGTTGTAATTTGAGAACAAGGTTCAAAATTTCTTCATCAGTGAATTCTTCTTTGATTGTTATAGAGTATAACTCAGGAGACTCGTCTCCATGTTTTCTGACAAACTCATAATCTGGAATTTCCTTAGAGAGAACCTTGATCATCGAGCCCAGTAATTTTCCATCCAGAAAAATTTTGCTTTCGGAGACAAAAATTCCTGCTTCAGTTGTCTTGCAGAGAAGTCAAGTCTTGCACTAATCAAGTCTTGCAGAGCATTATAAAAAGCTTCTACAACAAAAAATTGGTGTGTAGGCGAGGATTCCCCGACTCTTTTTGGAAGTGTACCAAGACAAAATAAGAATAGGGTCTTTGCATGAAATTTCGATTGCTTTTAGATATACCTGGTCAGAATCAGTTTTTCACGCTGATTCTCATGGTATTTTTTATTTTTTTTTTAAATCAACCGAAATGTGTGTATTTTTAATTTAAAGTTCAAATAAGCTCCTCCCATTTCAAAACGGGCCCTCAGCCATTTTTCATGGGCGGAGCCTAATTTGTGATGAATTTGTAGACGACGCTCACCAAAGTAAACAAACTTCTCACTAAAATATTTTTTTTATTTATTTTTTAATTGTTTTCATTTTGATTCCTGAATTACGGTATGAAAAATATTAAAATAAGATATAATTATATACAGTAATTCAGGAATCCAAATAAAAATCAACACAAACATTAATACTGGTACAGAAGTTTGTTTACTTTGGTGAGCGTCGTCTACAAATTCATCACAAATTAGGCTCCGCCCATGAAAAATGGCTGAGGGCCCGTTTTGAAATGGGAGGGGCTTATTCGAACTTTAAATTAAAAATGCACACATTTCGGTTGATTTAAAAATAAAATAAAAAATACCATGAGAATCAGCGTGAAAAACTGATTCTAACCAGGTATGTCTAAAAGCAATCGAAATTTCATGCAAAGACCCTATTCTGTTTTTTTTGTATTTTTCTAATTTTTCAAATCTTTCCCAATTTTTCATAATTTATCCCAATCCCATTTTTCCTTAGTTTGTCCCAAATTTTCCCATTTATCCATAATTTATCCTTATTTTCTCAATATCCCCTCATATTAGTATTAACTAAAAACCTATTAACCATAAAGACATGATATTTCATTATTTCACATTTGCAGGGCCATTATTTGATTTTTGATGACAAAGGTGTGGACCGACCATCTCCAAGGGCTGCTGCTGCCAGACTGGCGAAAACGAGGCAAAATTCTTTTGGCTTCAAAATTAGAGGTAGGGGGACATAAAGACAATAGGAAAGGGCGCGGGGGAGGGGCAGAGCAAAGCGCCACCTATGAACATATGACCCCATTTTGTAAGAGCTTCGGGTGTTTGGTGGATAGATGGCGAATGAGTCAAGTCGACGAACTTCCCCTTCTCCCTGCTTCTCTTGCAAATAAAACAGTAATATCTTTTATTGTCAATGACGCCAAATTACGGGGTTTTTCAGGGTTATTCAGGGAAAATCAACTGCATGCACACTTGAGATCATGGTCCTGTATTTTTTCTTATTATTTTTCTTATTAAATTTTGTTCAAATATTTACTTGATTCAAAATATTGTTTTCTTTTAGTATTATTTAGTCATCAGTTTAGTCATCAGATGTCTAAAGGAGGGCTCAGAAATCATTTTCAAATTTCGCGGGGGGTAGGCAAAAATGAAGTTCACACAACACGCACTGTCGATAAATGTAAAAAAATAAACGGGGAATAACATGAGAAGTCATTCGCACAAAAGTTCAGATTTAAAACAAATTGAATGAAAAACGAAACAAAATTATCAAACAAAACAACAATATATGGAGAACTACATATTTTTTTAGGAAAAAGACGAAAAGAAGAAAAATGAAAAAAAAAGAAGGAAGGAAAACAAAAAATCAACAAAATGGACGGTGCCGGCCAACGCCCAACAATCGCTTTATATTATTTTTATTATTATAGTACCTCTGAATATGAGACACATTATTGATGAATCAATTATGAGGAAGAATCAGATAGATTTTTGTTGTTGTTGTTGTTACTGATGCCCGGATAGATTGAGACGTGATGGCCGCTGATGCGGCCGCCAAGGAACTGAGTCCGGCAGCTTTGAACAGAGGACTCAATCCCGCTGGATAAGGATGATGGCTGGGCAATGGCGATGGGGTGGAAATGGGACTGCCGGATGAACTGGCTGGTAGGCCGACGTGATGGCCAGAATGAATGGGTCGACCACCGCCACCTTGTTGTTGCTGTTATGGTTGGCAAGGATAGAGCCGATAAGGTAACGGCTTCTGTAGCGTGGCAGCGGCGGCCGCTTGACGACAATAAAGATCTGTCGAAGCGGCAGCTGCTGCGGCCGAAGCTGAATTGGCAGCTTTGAACAGAGGACTCAATCCCGCTGGATAAGGATGATGGCTGGGCAATGGAAATGGGGTGGAAATGGGACTGCCGGATGAACTAGCTGGTAGGCCGACGTGATGGCCAGAATGAACGGGTCGACCACCGCCCCCTTGTTGTTGCTGTTCTGTTGCTGTTGTGGTTGGCAAGGATAGAGCCGATAAGGTAACGGCTTCTGTAGCGTGGCAGCGGCGGCCGCTTGACGGCAATAAAGATCTGTCGAAGCGGCAGCTGCTGCGGCCGCTGAATTTGGCGGTCCTGGAGGTGGTCCCTGAGACATGGGTCCGTAAGGCCAACCGTATCCGTTGGCACCTCCGTACATCCTCTGCAAACTGGCGTAGTTTCCGGCCTCTGCCAACAGTTCCAAACCGACTGCCGTCTGTCTCTTCCACTTGCTTCTGTTTAAAATGAGAATAAGAATAATATAATATTAATAATATTTCAATACAAATTTTGATATTGAAACAAAAAAAAAAATCATTTTCTTTCCGTTTCGCGTTTTAAAATTGAAGCCAACCGATTCCGATAAAAAATGAAATTAATAAAATTCTCGTAAAAATAAGTTTCCCTTTTAGATTTCTTTTATATTAAATCATTTTCAAATATTTTGGATGGAGCGATAATTATTTATATAATATTCCTATTATAGTTTGCTGATGCGGCACCTAACGCGCGCTGCTGGGTGCCATTTTTTTTCTTTCCCTGTGCGCACATACGCAGTCGCAGTTGCAACTTGCCTTATCACAATCATAGGCTAAAAAGCTATTTTAAAAAAGGGTCACTGTAGTAAAACGATTGCACGCTCTAGCAGCGCTAAAAAAATAAATAAAAGAACATAGCTTTGCTTGGACACTCTTGCTTCCGCCGACACACATTTTCCGCAATAAAGTTTGCCATTGTGCAATGTAATATATAACTAATGGTATATAGCTGGCAGCATTATTCCAAACTATCAATATAAAAAGAAGAAGAAGAAGAAGAAAAAGAGATGGATGGGGCATTTGCATTGGTAATGAAGCCCTTGTTGTATCTGAAGATGAATACATTCAATAATTCAAAAAGAAATTAATTATTATTATTTTTTGTTTTCATCATCAGGAGGAAAATGCGCCAGCGCAGGGGGAATTCAGATGGAAAAACAAGAACGAAGTCTCATGATGATATGCTCATGTGTTATTTTTTAAAAATGGTTTTGTGATGCTGTTGCGGACCGCCATCATGAAGACAACGGTTCGGTGATGGATGTTACCAGAAGCTGAAAACCGTCCATCACGGTCTATATTACGTATACGCAACCAACACATTTATATCTAATAAATAGGCTAGAAGCTGCTTCGTTCGTTCTTCTGAGACTATGACCTGCCCATTATGGCATATAACCGCAATGGATATGTCTCATCATTGTAATAATATGAAAAGGCAACTGCTCCCTGTTATCAAAATCCAACTAGAAAACAACCGATGGAATAAACTAACAACAACACACACACAGAGAGAAACTATTAGAACAAACAAAAAATAGGATTGGAATCAAATATAAAAATATAAGAGGGCCCCCAACAAGAAACATCTTCCCATCACTATAACAAGAGGGGAACAACAACAACAAACATGCAAATAACTAAATGAATATAAATAAAAATCATAAGACCGAAGTCCAAAGAAGAAGAAAAGATTTTCTCTTCTTCATATCGGCTGTTGAAACAATTCCCTCCTTTTATTAATATAAATAAGAGGGAGGAGAATGGAAATACCGTATTGATATTATATGTGTATGTGTATTTATATATACTGTGTATATAAAAAATTTCCATAACAGCGTGATTGAATATTATCGTTTTCTCGAAAGAAAATAACAGCAGCAAACCAACAAACCAACAAAAAATGGTTTGCTGCTATTGCGTATCGATTTTTCATTTTTCCTCGTTAGGTGCCTGAACGCGTTTAAAACACCGGGTGCGTTTTTTTCTTTTACTTCTCTCGGTGTATCAAATATTTATTTGTAATATACAAGATGTGTGATTTTCTTTCGATGAAGAGGAAAGAAAAACAATAAATGAAAGTTTCTGTTTTTTTTTTTTTTTTTGTTTTTTCAATAATAATCGAAAGAAATTTCATCTTCAAGCGCCGCGTTTTAAATAGTTGGAAAAACCCCACTGTCTCATTTGCTGGAAATTCAATTTAATCTTATTAGAAAATAATAAAAAAAAATGTCATTACGCCATGAGAATTTTGTTTTTAAAAAAAAAATTATAAAAAAAAGAGAAAAAAAGATTTCTGTGATGACTGGACGATGTCAATCGCACAAAAAATATTTTACCATAAAGAAATCTCCTTTTTTGATCGATGAATTTCACATCCGGACATTGGTTCATCGATGGACCAGCAGATATATAATAAACGTAATTATGTGGCTAAAATGTTATCAAACGTTGGAAGCGCGGCCTTAATTCAAAATAATTTACGGCCATGGTTTTCACCTTGATGAATGAAGGTATAAACGCAGTCACGATAAAAAACCAAACAAAAAGACAAATGATCTCATTTGTGTTTGTTGTTTGAGCTTAAAACACACGCTAAACGTGTACGTGTGTGTAGAAAGAGGAGCCATAAATTGGCTCTCAATTTTGGAGAGTCGAAACCTATTTTGTCATGGATTTTTATTTTACTTCATTTTTTTAACCTGATTTGGTTTTGGCACCAAGTTTTCACTTGAGTGCCGGTCAGTCCAAGTTTGGCGGCCAATTCAAATCGGTCCTGTAAAACGCTGAGGTATTCTTGACGTTCAAAACTCTTTCCCAATGTTTACAATTGGTGGTCGGTTCATTTCACTGGTGGCCACAGCACAAACAGAAAATCAATTCACAATTTAATTGATTCCTTTTGCATAACATACAATTGAAATTTTTGGTTTTCATCCATTCAACGAAAAATTGAATCGCGCATCATCGATGACGGTGATGCGTAGAAGTATAAAATCAACTGTGTTTATATTTGGGATTGTGTTTCCTGTCATTATTATTTAAAAAATTCACTCTCATGCAGCACTGGGTCCATTTTCTCTCGTTTATTTATTTTCCCTTTAACCAAAACTGACACTATACAAAAATATAGAGAGGGCAATGAAGCTTCTTTCACTTTTTAGAATGATTTCTTTACGGGGGCATTTAACAAAAATTCAATGGCTTTGCTGGGTAAATTTACCTTGTTTTGGTTCTTTATCGGACGTGTATAGCCCTAACATTTATCCGTGGCTGCCTATTCATTAAGTCTAGAAAACCCGTAAAAAAACGGGGGGGGGGGATGTGTGCTCTTTTTACACAACACACATAGTCTAAAGCTTTCGTGTTCCATTTCAAACTGTGGGCCGCACAAAGAGAAACAAATTCGAATCCACCAAAGAGAGAAAGGCAAAGCAATCGTAGAGATTTCGGTATATAATACCTCTAACCTTGCCTCTAACCGAGCGCGACATATCTGATGGTTGTCTTTCCACACTTGGTGGCTACTCGAGACAGAAAGAAGAAGATTGCCATCACTGGCCACCTGACTTTGTGTTTCTCGATCGAGTTGATATACATATGCGAGAATATAGAAATATAGCTATAATATACATTTGGATTTCTTTGACAGGTAGACTGGACTGCGTTGGCGTCATTTCACCTGGCCCAATTCTCATACGCAGCAATAACGAAGGTAGAAGACGCACAAATCACTCCATGAAAAGTGGTTGATGATATTCATCGTAAATAATATACGCAATAATAAATACGTACTACGGCATCTTTATAAGGTTTCTCTAAATTCTCGTTGGCTCGTTTCTGAATTTCTTACAAGGGGCGAACATAGCGACGATAATAAGGTATTCAAGGCAAAACCGCAAAATGTACACGTATAATATGACGAATGTATATTATTACTATTTATAACGCCAGCGCACGAAATGAATAATGATAGAAAAACAAAGCGACGACTCTTCCCTTTTCCCCACCCTTAAAAAAAAAGTGATTACATGTATAGATATATTGTACAATAGACAATACGTCTATCACACACACAGCCAAAAAGGGATTTATTCTTACATTTCATTTGTGTACCATAGGAGCAGAAGAAGACGGAACCAAAAATCACTTGTCAAATCACGCTCTCTGTTTCGCATTTTCTCGTCGATATAAATAAGATTTTTCGTGACTTTTTATTCCTTTACATGATTTGATCCTCTTGTTATATATTGTCACCATTTGAAACATTCTAACTAGTATATAGGCCTATATACGTCTGTACGTGTTTCCTGCCGTTTTCTCCCTTATATCTATCTGTCTCTATTTTCACACTGTAATGTTGACAATCCTTTTTTTTTTTTTAAGTGGACAAAATATAAGGACTTGGAAAAAGACTAAAAAAACGGGATCTATAGAGATAATAGATTGAATCCTCATTGGTTCCGCTCTAGGGTGTTCTAGTGTATATACTACAAAAGTTGACACAAAATGTCCGTCAAATGATCATGGTTTCTTTTTTCTTGAAGAGAGGATTGAAATTGTTTTATTATCCATTTTTGGAGGGGGCAAAAAAATCAGGAATTTTCTCGAACCCTCTATATACACACTCGGCACCCGTATAGGCTCGACATTTGGACTATATTTTTTAACCCTTCCACACATATGTCAACAACATATAGGACTATATGGACACACACACACACAAAAAACGCTTTTTAAATAGAGAGTGTATAGGCTAATTGCTCATCCCGGACCGCGGAGCAACTAGTCAACGAATTATACTGAGAGGAGGAATCGACAATAAACATTAGGAATAATAATAAAAATTTAGCTGCACGCATCAACGTGACTGCCCCGTGCCCCCCTCAAGAAACTCAAATGGTGATTGTTATTGGCCTTTTTTTTTATTCTTCTCTTTTTTTAATGTGAAATGAAATCTACCATATTCTACATCTCCTAATAAAAGACTGACACTTAGTAGACCAATAGCCGTAGACAAATGTTGACACAATTTCAATGTCTATTACATCCGCGCGCCTATGTCACACATAACCACACGATAGAGAACATTCGTTTGATTATTACAAACTAAAATTGTCTATAGGCTATAGTACTATATAAACACAAAAATAGGAAAATGAATAAATGAATATAAAAAATTTAAAATTCATTTCCATCCGCTTTACATTGCAATAAACTCGCAATGAAAGGCCACGAATTTTTAATGGCTTCAGTACCACCGACGATCTTCTGTTCTTTGGTGTTCAACGTTGGGAAGGGACCAGCGCCGCAACCGTTTACTTCCGACATTCTATCAATAATAGCTAATTTTGGCTTCCGGATCGATTTGTGGATTGATTGTGGGCAATTTTCGATTACTAAAGCAGCATCGTTATTGCTCCTTTATAGCCGTAATTCTTTAATGGGCAACAAAGTCCAGGAACCTGATGGAGAACATATTTTTATTTTAATAATCGGGATAGTTTTATTTGTTATTTGAGTCAGAGATAAATCGAAAGGCTTTTTTTGAATGAGTCTTGGGAAAATCGTCATCTGTTTTCCATTTTCGAGGTAATGGCAATGACCGCGAAGGCTAGCAGTCACCCACGATTTCAGGTTGCTCAATTAAGGGCAACTTCACTTTCGAGTAACAGGAACGGACTGTTGTCTATAGTTTGCCGATTTCGCCTTCCGTCGTCGTATAGCAGGAATTGGCTAATGTCTGCGTTTATTTGAAAAATACATAAGTTGAGCGTATAAAAGGGACGTTTCTCGTTTGAATTAAAACTTATTTCATATTTGAAAAGCCTTTGTTTACCGTTCTTTAAAGGAATCATCTACATGAACAACGCCATACATTTCTTCTTTGATTAGTCGCTATGGATGAATATTTTACCCAGTTGAACGATTCATCTAAACGGACCGGATATTGCAGATTATTCACGTCATCACATTTACTTTTGTCAATCGGGAACGGCCGCTTCCAACACCACGACTATATCTTCCATCATTGATATGAGTGGTGTCATAGTTTCTCTTTCTCGTTTGCATTCCCCTCGTTTCCCCCCAACGACCTGTCCGCTACGAAGAATTCGGAAGAATTATATGTAACGGATGATGACGTATTATATAGACTAAACTGCAGCAGCATCACATGCACCAAAAGGTGTTGATGAATGATTTATGATGAAGGAGACGCTGCGCATTTATCCAATATAGTCTTAGGTATGTACTGCTCTAGCACACACAGAGAGTTATATGTTTCTACATTATGCCGCGCGTCTGAGTTTTTTCGGGTTTTTTAAAAAGGGGCAAAAGACTCAATGTGCACAATTACACAAAAGGGCGCGGGAATTAGAGGGTGCGGTCACAAATAACTTCACATATGTGTGGCCAGGCTGGCCGGCAACCGTCGAGCGTTCGCGAGCGTTTCGTTTCTTTTCTCATTCTTGGGTTTGGCTGCTGATGTGGTGATTGTATACAGTCCATTAGTTATTATAATTATAGAAGCATGTGAATGTGATATTCATTTAGAGACCTGTTTCTTCTTATTTTATTCTTCCTCTCTTTAAACTGCGCGCACGTGCTACTATTTAAGCTGGGCATGATTTTTGGTTGTTTTTATTTTCTTTGACGCAACAATCTGCACGTCCGGAATGAGACACAGCAGCAGGGAAAAATCAATCACCAAACCAATTAAAAAAGGCCACTGGGTGTCCGCCTTCGAGATTTTGTTGGCTTTTTTGCAGACTTGTTGTTTGATCACCAAAAACAGATCAATCGCTCGTTCATTGATCATTCCGAAAAAATGATCAATCGCTCGTTCATTGATCACTGAAATAGAAGTGATCAATCGATCGCTCAATTCGATCACTTTTCGATCACAACATTTTGAAAATTTCAGTTTATTTCTGTATTACTGTCCTTCAAAGTTGGAATGTTTAAAAAACCCAGGGAATTGCAGTGAACTATTTTTTCGATGTTTTTGCGGGACTAACGGTCCAACAGCGGCAGCATTCCCCGTTTAATTAAAAAAAAACTAGCATTTCAAAGTTGAGATCCGATAATAAAGTTCTTTTTGCTGTGAAAATCAAGCCAGCAGTGCTAAATACACGTTCGCATGCAGCCAAAGATGGCCAATGCACTATTATATTCCCTACCCTTATAAGAAAAAAATATATATTTAGTACATTTGTAAAAATTAAAAAAATAAGCAAAAGAAAGTTACATGAAGATTTTCTTTATTGTGGGGAACCGTTTTAATGAACTTAATTTCGTACTTCCGTCGTTAAGTTTGCTCTCCACTTCATTAGCCTCTAAAGAATCCCTTTTTTATATCCATCTAGAAACCTTGCTTTTTTCTTTGGTGAAACATAACAATTACAGCTGACCACCAGCATCGTTTGTTTCACTTTCAGCATTATTATCGACTTCAACAATATCAGCCATTGATTAAAAAATTTAATTGACCTACAAAGCCTTCTTAAAATCAAGCAGTAAGCACTGAGACAAGATCTGAGTCTGCAGTCTGACTAGAATTCTCGAAAAATCATTTCACTCTGGTTACACTAGAGCAAATTTGAAGAAGTTATATTTTTCGTTCACAGATGGCGCTGCAATCAGTGATCAAAATTGATCACACCCTTTCGATCTCGATCTCGATCTGGGTCGTGGATCAATCGCTCGCTCACGATCAGCAAAAAGTGATCAAACGATCAAATCGATCTCGATCAGCAATCGATCACCACAAGTCTGTTTTTTTGTGTTTTGTCTGTTGGGTGCTACATGCCTACAGGCCTACATGTCGTTGACTAGGATGTTGATATCTTTGTGGGTGCCTTTTCTGGCAAACAAAATATTTGAAAGTTTAGTTTAGGCTAGGCTAGGTTTGGTTATAGGCTTGGTTAGGTTAGGTTGGTTTAGGCTTGGTAATGTTAGGTTAGTTTAGGCTAGGTTTAGTTAGGTTATTTTACTTTTGTCACGAACAAGCTCAAATTTACCAGCCCTGATGATCGAAGGATTTCAGGCAAATAGCTTGTGCTTGCTTATATTTTTTTAACACAAAAATATACATTTGTAGTATTTACCTGTTGAGTTGAAGGATCGAATTCACTGGAGGTTAGATACATATTTAACTATTGTAAGTATTGTTACACTCACTTCTTATCGTACTCAGCACTGGCCACTAGTGGGACATTAGATTGTTGCACAGGCTTTACGACAAATTTACCAGCCTTGAAAAAAACCAATTGCTTTGACAAATGGTTTGACTAAATAAACCTAGTTGTGGTTTTTCCTAGACATATATAAGTTTGGCTAAACTACTCACTTAGATTAGCTTAAAACAAACACTTCTGCGCCAAATACATATAGAAATCAGCCAGATTTCGAAAATGTAGCTTTAAACTTTCAAGTTTCGACGCATTTCAAAAGGGAAATCGACACCCGCTACCTTCGACACCCGCTACCTGGGGGGTCGACAGTGGCTACCCCGACACTGGCTACCCGACACTGGCTACCTATAAGGCCGACACTGGCTACCCGACACTGGCTACCCCGACTCTGGCTACCTATAGAGGGTGACACCGGCTACCTATAGGTGGCGACACTGGCTACCTCTTTTTGGCTACCCTATAACATTTAACTTAAGCAAGAATCCCCTGGCCTTTCACTTACATTCCAATATCCCCAAATGAAAATGTCGTCTCAAAATCACTTCTAAATGAGTTTCACGTTAGTTTTATTTTGCGTTATCTGTAGGATTGGGATTGTCAAAAATCCAAGTAATTTGAAATTTAGTTATTGAGAAACATACATATTCGCAACTTATGTTTATTTATAAATATAGATAACTTGGAGTGTTGAATGTAAGCAATCAGTCAAGGCTGGCTTCCTGCCAAATATTTGAATGTTGTACCCTTAATTGATCATCAGGAATGATCAAGTAAGTTATTATTCCCAATTATGTTACATGTTTTGATTTTAATGCAAATTATTATATATAGATTGCACATGGGAAGTGAAAACTAATATTGACTGCGAGTAATCAGTCAAGACATGTCCACTGCAAATTTTATTGACTGCGAGTAATCAGTCAAGACATGTCCACTGCAAATTATTGTAATGTAGGACCCTTGATTGGTTATCAGGTATAAGAAAGTAAGTTATTATTCCTGTATGCTTTGCATTTTAATGCATCTTTATTTTTATATAGGCTGAACATGGCAAGGTAAACATATTGACTGCGAGTAATCAGTATAGACATGTCCACTGCAAATTTTATTGACTGCGAGTAATCAGTCAAGACATGTCCACTGCAAATTATTGTAATGTAGGACCCTTGATTGGTTATCAGGTATAAGAAAGTAAGTTATTATTCCTGTATGCTTTGCATTTTAATGCATCTTTATTTTTATATAGGCTGAACATGGCAAGGTAAACATATTGACTGCGAGTAATCAGTATAGACATGTCCACTGCAAATTATTTGAATGTAGGAACGAAACCCCAACATGTAATATGCCCCTATACTTTTTTTTGTTTATTTGGTTTAGCATTGAATTATTATCTAAGGATTTGCGGCCGTATCAACAGCATTCCGGCGTTTCACAAGTACGTCAAAGACTAAAAACCCAATGCTGTCTCCATTACAATGAAGAATTATGGAATCAAGTCAACCAAAAACAGATTCTCTAAGGAATTGCCATTCACTCTTCAAGGTAGTCTTGTTCCACCATTTTAAAAAATTAATCAAACTCTTATAAAAATCTCACAACAAAATCAATTTAAGTGAATGCCTTGCGATAGAAAGAGGAACATTCGCCGTCAAGAACGCAAACTGCGACGCTTACACCCACTTGATGGATCGTCTACTGAAGGTTATTTAGAATTCTGGACTCTTGTTTAGATTATAAGGAATAATCAAGTAAGTTAACACTGGTTATTCATAAAAAAAGGTTATGATTTTAATGCACATTTATTATTATACAGATTGCACATGACATGGAAACAATATTCGGTGTGGAATGTTTTACGCAAGGAGGATAAGACACATTTTCGAATAGCTGGTAAATTACATGACAGAATAGCAGATAATTACATGATTACATTAACAGATTGTTCTGCGTGCTCATTACAGTGGGGACACATTCCATCGCCTTCCCTGATGTTGGAGGAACAATGGTTACATAGGAAGAAGCCACATGGATAAAACACAGTGTTCCTTGGGTTAACTTTGCAGACAGTACACAATGCTGCCACCGGAGCAGTTCGACCGCGCACATTGGGCTGGGATCGTGTTTCGCGCCCACGACCCCGTCGTCCACGGACTGTACCAGAGGATGCAGCTGGACGGATAGCGGCTGTGTTTGGCTCCAGGCGAGGTCTGCGAGAAGGAGGAAGAACAAAATCCCCACCTGGGCTTAGGCTGGCAGGCGGCCGACGTCTGCGGTGGCCACGGCCTGTAGGTGCAGGCTGATTAGCAGTTTCTTCTAAACCATCAGCGCCATTGATGTCTAATGGAGCTTCCTGCTCTGCTGGCACCGCAACATCAGCAGGCACATTGGGATCAGCGTTCTCTACAGGATCGGCAGGATTAACAGGCTCGTCTGCAACACCATTATCCAAAGGAGCTGCAGGTCTTGCTGTACCAGCGAGATACCGTTGCCTACGTTGAACCACAGGCTCCACTGTGCCATCGGGTTGATCTTGATGGCCTTCTTGATGTAAGGCTACTCCATCCTCTACAGGAGCGCTTAGCTAAAAAGCAGTAAAAGTAAAAATTGGATGATATAAGTACAGATCTAAATATTTTTTTTTACTCACATCAGGTTCTGTGAAATATCTTGCCCTAACGAGAAAATTGCGGATGTCTTCCGCTTTACGATCCGACGCCAAGTACAATCTCTCATTTTCAGCAATTTGGGAATCCCTTCGACGCTGGAACGGTGTCTTTGGTTTGATGTAATCCGCCCCTTTTATCTCGTCTGCTTGATAATCCCGCATCTTTGCATTTTCAGATTCCTTGAGTGCATCTAATTGAAAATGTCAATAGGTTAGTAACTAATGTTTTTTTCATAATTCTGTAGTATTCTAAAGTCGAAATGTCTTACGTATAAAATCCCAGAAGTTCAAGTGACTTCCTCCACAGCGTTTGTTGAACCATCTGTGCCATGCCTCCACGAGATTGTTTGTGCGGTTAGGCATTTGGAATACGCTAAATCCTTCTGGAGTAATGGTGTCGATCCAGTAGGCGTAGTAATAGTCCATAAGACGTTTGATCGCCGCCTGGATCTCGGCCGATTCTCTCCTAAGATCTTCTCTGTGGGTATTCTTGATATCCTGTTATGACAGAAATTAAAAAATAATTCATCGAATTTCTTTTTAAATTTATTTTCTTTAAGTTTACCTGGAAGCCTGCTAATATAGCATCTGCTGGTAGGAGAGCTAGAGCAATCATTTCCTTGACGATGTGACGGACAGTAGGTGTACTCCGGTATGTGCCCGTAAGGCCATATTTCTGGACTCTCCTCCAGATTGCCTTAAAAAGTATAAATGTTAATTTTTAAATTTAAAAGATTTAAAGATAGTTTTTATTTACCTGCCCATAATGGAACCAGCAGCCAATGCAGGTACAGCCTACAAAGGCTTGCTCGCAGGATGACTGAATGGCATTTTCGAAATCTGACATCAGTCTCTCAACGTTGAGGTACACGTCCGGATAAAGATCGTCATACACAGTCAAAATCTTGTCAAGGACAGCGTCATAAAGCAGACGGGTCTTCTTGTTCATCAAAACGAACGCAAAAGGATATACCTATGTAAGTTTTTAAGTTTTTAATTACTTTGGTGAATAATAACATAATTTTACTTTGTTTTAGTTTTACCTGCCCAAAGCGGCTTATATGAAGAGTAAAAAGCTGCTTGAAGAATAAAGGAAGGCTTTTAAAAGTTCCGTCTGCTTGCAGTTCCATGGTCTGGGCAATTTCAGGGAGCAGCTTTGGTGAAAGAAAGACAAATGCATCCCCTCCGTCGGCCGTTTGGACTCGCCCTTGGTAGAAAACGCCACCTTCGAATGCATCTCTGGTGGTAAATAATAATGTTTGAATTCGCTAATTATTTCCTATTTTTAAAAAAGTGTATTTACTTGTATTCAGGATGCTCCATTATGAGTTCTGCGGCCTCATCAATAGTTGTAGGGATCCGTGGCTGCACACTCCGTTTGGCCCGCTGGATGCGACGCTGCATAGCGTCATTGTAGCTCACGATAAGGCCTGGAAACTGCCGACGAATCCGATCGAAAATTTCACGGGGTGGATCGCGAGAGACCAATGCTTCTTGGGCGCAGGCGTTTATGAAGGCTAATTGTTGTTGTAGTTGTGACTCCGGTGGATGGTTGTGCGCAGAACCATCTTTACGGAAGACACCGGTTTGTCTATTTTTTCTTAGTCTAGCGTTGCAATTCCCATTAACCTTCTTTTGATTCTTGCAGATAAAGACGATCTCGTCCAATCTGTAAATAATGACAATCCGTTTTTAACATTAATGTTATTTTTTACGCTTTTACACTCACATTTACAACTAAATCTATGTTTTTTACGATACTTACAGCGTCTTTTGCTTGTGGTAGATGTATCCACGCTCGGAGTTGTAATTAACGCCGGTGCGACGAGACGCCGGAACTTCAGCAACGACAGGGAAATCCTCCTCGCCTTCTCCGTTCCACATGGTGATGCTTGCTGTGAAGATTGCTGTGATGATTGCTTTGATGATTGCTGTGACGATTGCTGTGATGACTGCTTTTGCTGTTGTAGATGTGACTGAGACTGTGAGAAAACTAAATTTATTTTTTTCTTCTCTGTCCTTTTATACATCTAGGAACTTCCTATTTCTTCATCAGTTTGACCAGTCCAGCCAATGCGCAGCTATCGTATGATCCATCCGCCTCGAGTTCCGGTAACCCTTATGATCCATGCGCCATTGGGGTCCGGAAACTTCTCAGTTGATCCACCCGCCATAACAACCCAGTAACCACTCTTATGATCCAACCGCTGTGTATGATCAACCCACAAACGGTCCCTGTGGTCTTTCGTGTGATCCTTCGACTGCTGGGTTCGTGGAACCCTTCAGTTGATCTACCCGCCACAGTGTTCGGTGTGAACTGTGAATTCATGTTGTTTTCCTGCTGTAGTATAATTTTATTTAACTTTCAATTTCTTTGCTCAAATGTTCTCTACTTTGGCTGCAAACACTTTTTGAAATTCTATTTAATTTTTTTCGCCTTTATGTTATTACTCTGGTGTTACACACAAATAAATCAAGGCTTGAACAGAAACATAAATGAATTTTTTATTTTTAAATATTTACATTTGTTTTAGGTGGCTTGAATTCCCAAGTAAATGTTTTATAATTTGCAAGTGAAGGATGTTACAAAATTGAAATTATACTTTTTATTTTAAAAAATCTGTTTGATTACATTCGCGTATATTTCCAAACATTCGAAAAACATGAATTTATCAAGCAAAGGGGCAGAAAAAAAGAGGTAGCCAGTGTCGCCACCTATAGGTAGCCGGTGTCACCCTTTATAGGTAGCCAGTGTCGGGTAGCCAGTGTCGGGGTAGCCAGTGTCGGCCTTATAGGTAGCCAGTGTCGGGTAGCCAGTGTCGGGGTATCCACTGTCGACCCCCCAGGTAGCGGGTGTCGAAGGTAGCGGGAGTCTCCATGCCTTTCAAAATCTAAATTTCTGTACTCTACTGCAGAGTGCAGAGTGCAGACAGAAAAAAATAAATGTCAAAACATAAACATGAAACAAATGAAGAACGTCGCTCACAATACCAGAACTGTGGCGATCCTCAATTTCCAAAATTCATTGAATAATTAAAAAAAAAAAACTCCAAATATACCCTATGGCATGTAGTTTTACATGGGGAATCGAAATTTTGCAATATTTCATCCAAAAAAACCAAATCCCGCGACACAGGAGGGTCCCCCAATTTTCAAACCTGATATCAACCAATCACAGCCCCCCTTTTACGAGCGAAATTTGAATTTCGTTCAAAAAAAAAATATATATAAAATCAACTGAAAATCCTTGTTGTGTGGATTTCCACCCCAGACACGTAGTTGGATGCGGGGAATCCGAAAAAAATAACTTGAAATCGGGAAAACGTCCTATTTCCACGGGAAAATTCTGCCCAATTTCAACCAATGACAACCGGGCTGGAATCCCTGGGGAAACTATAAACAGTTTGGGGCCATTAAATACGACAATAGCCTTCTAGCTTTACAAGTAAATCTCTCAGTGATTATCCTTCCCAGCATCAAAAGAGTGGCGGTTCTTATATCTCTTATGTGTGTAACTAAAATAGAACGGATGGACGGACGCTCGACAGGTGGTAGGTTGTCAGCTAATTGAATGGATGTGCGCTTTGTGTGTAGAGATGAAACGAAACTATCCATCGTCAGCCGGGCAATATATTATTTGTTTTTTCAACCCTTTTTTTCCCTTATATATCGCGCCATAGCAAAAAAAGGTGAAAATAAAAATAAAAATAATTTCATAGCAATGTTTTAGTTTTTGTGCTTTTGATATATTATAAATTATTACCTAGTCTCGTTGTTGTTGTTAGAGCGAAAATACAAAAAAAAAACAAACAAACAATTGCAGTCAATGCAGCGCCGCCTATGTCACACAAAACACACGATAGAGAAAATTCGTTTGATTATTAAAAACTAAAATTGTGTATGTAAACACACAAATAGGAAACAAAATGTATATCTCCATCATTCTGTTGCCATCATGATAGTCATTCGCTGCTTTACAGTTGAGTTCTATTGATATGAAATGTAATATAGCAACTATAGTGTATACACACACTATAGTGTGCATGTATGTTTGCAGTGTTTGCTCTATGATATATGCATCAGACATTATTTGAGATAGTGGCGAATGCGGCGTTAAACTTCAGTTTCAATCGTCCCATACAGCCAAATCATGCGACTTATTTCAATCAATCCATATTATAAACCGTTGGGGTGGTAGTAGGTTGATGTCTAGGTTGGAGTCTAAACACAATTGAAGTTGATTTAATTGATTATTCCCTTTTAATATACAACAATGTCCCGTCGTGGTGTCGTCCCAGTCGTAAGTATATATCTCTCGAATAAGTTAACTTGTAATTTTATAGCCTAGATATAAATTTTTAGGTTTTGAAAATAAAAAATCTCTTCGTTTCTCTGTGATTGACTATGCAGATTGAAAGTCACCGGTGTTACCGTTGAAATTGGCACGCACCAGCTTTTATAGGAGCTGCATTTTCAAACTTATTATATTGTTCAATAACGAAAACTTCTCGATCGCTCATGTCTGCTATATTACGTGGCTTATTATTCATTTTCGTAATACATTCGTATCTGTATCTAGTTTGCCTGCTAATATAATATGCCTTCCTATATCTACTCTGTGTGTGTGGGGGTGTTTGTGGTTAATCTGTTTTGTCTGCAACGCGCTCATCAGGCGACGAGTCTTTACCGGTTTTCATCCTCTCACACTCTTATTTGAATAGATCAAACTTGCACGAAACCACTTCCCCTTTTGTTCGTTTGACTCGACTTGACACAACCTATAGACTACTGTTACGTCTGCTGTACACGCAGCACAAGACATGAATCGAAATACAAGAGATAGATAGCCAAGATGGTACATCGTTTTTTTTTGTCCCTTTTTGTTAAATAAAAGACGACGCCCTTATTTCTGACTGATTGATTTTTAAAGTTGACCATTATTTGTTGTTGCGCCCTTCAGATGGGAAATCCTCCTGTAGAAACAGTAGTGGTGGCGTCGTCGTGAATCTATAACCGGCGCTCTTGTCGATGGTGGGTTGGTGGTGGTGGGCTGACTTAAATATAGCAGAAATCATTGAAAAAAAGAGAAAAATACCTTCCTCCTACCACTCTATCTCTTCCCCCTTGTTGTTAATAAGAGTATAAAAGGGGAGGAGTGGGGGGCATATTATTTTTTTATTTACGTCAACCGGTTTGGAATTGTTGGCAGAGGCCGGAAACTACGTCAGTTTGCAGAGGATGTACGGAGGTGCCAACGGATACGGTTGGCCTTACGGACCCATGTCTCAGGGACCACTTCCAGGACCGACAAATTCAGCGGCCGCAGCAGCTGCCGCTTCTATGGATCTTTATTGCCGTCAAGTGGCCACCGCTGCCACGCAACAGAAGCCGTTACCTTATCGGCTCTATCATTGCCAACCACGACAGCAACAACAAAGGTGGCGGTGGTGGACCCGTTCATTCTCGCCATTACGTTGGCCTACCAGCAGCGCAGCCGGTTCATCCGGCACTCCCATTTCCACCCCATCGCCATTGCGCAGCCATCATCCTTATCCAGCGGGATTGAGTCCTCTGCTCAAAGCCGCCAATTCAGCTTCGGCCGGACTCAGTTCCTTGGCGACCGCATCAGCGGCCATCACGTCTCAATCTATCCGGGCATCAGTAACAACAACAACCACAAAAATCGATCTGATTCTTCCTCATAATTGATTCATCAATAATGTGTCTCATATTCATGGGTACTAATAATAAATACTAATAATACGTACTAATAATAAAAATAATATAAAGCGATTGTTGGGCGCGTTGGCCGGCTCCGCCTGTTGTGTTGATTTTTTGTTTTCCTTCGTCCTTTTTTTAATTTTTCTTCTTTGCGTCTTTCTCCTAAAAAATATGTCGTTCTTTATGTATTGTTGTTTTGTTTAATAGTTTTGTTTCGTTTTTCATTCAATTTATTTAAAATCTTTTGTGCGAATAACTTCTCATGTTATTCCCCGTTTATTTTTTTACATTTATCGACAGTGCGTGTTGTGTGTCAACGTCATTTTGGCCTACCCCCCACGAAATTTGAAAATGGTTTTTGAGCCCTCCTTTAGACATCTGATGACTAAACTGATGACTAAATAATACTAAAAGAAAACAATATTTTGAATCAAGTAAATATTTGTATACAAAATTTTAATAATAATAATAATAAGAAAAAATGTAGGACCATGATCTCAAGTGTGCATGCAGTTGATTTTCCCTGAATATTCCCGAAAAACCCCGTAATTTGGCGTCATCATTGTCAATATCAGATATTACTGTATTACTGTTTTATTTGCAGGAGAAGCAGGGAGAAGGGGAAGTTCGTCGACTTGACTCATTCGCCATCTATCCACCAAACACCCGAAGCTCTTACAAAATGGGGTCATATGTTCATAGGTGGCGCTTTGCTCTGCCCCTCCCCCGCGCCCTTTCCTATTGTCTTGTCCCCCTACCCCTAATTTTGAAGCCAAAAGAATTTTGCCTCGTTTTCGCCAGTCCGGCAGCAGCAGCCCTTGTAGTTGGTCGGTCAACACCTTTGTCATCAAAAATCAAATAAAGGCTCTGCAAATGTGAAATATGAAATATCATGTCTTTATGGTTAATAGATTTTTAGTTAATACTTATATGAGGGGATATTGAGAAAATAAGGGTAAAATTATGGATAAATGGGAAAATTTGGGACAAACTAAGGAGAAATGGGATTGGGAAAAATTATGAAAAATTGGGAAAGATTTGAAAAATTAGAAAAATAAAAAAAAAAAAACAAAATTCTTATTTTTTCTTGGTTCACTTCCAAAAAGAGTCGGGCACTCCTCGCCTGTACACCAATTTTTTGTTGTAGAAGCTTTTTATAGTTCTCTGCAAGACTTCATTAATGCAAGACTTGACTTCTCTGCAAGAAAACTGAAGCAGAAATTTTTGTCTCCGGAAGCAAAATTTTTCTGGATGGAAAACTACTGGGCTCGATGATAAAGATTCTCTGTAAGGAAATTCCAGATTATGAGTTTGTCAGAAAACATGGAGACGAGTCTCCTGAGTTATACTACTTATACAAAGAGGAATTCACTGATGAAGAAATTTTGAACCTTGTTCTCAAACTACAACTAACTGGAGCAGCCTGCGTTTTTATGGCAATAAAGAAGATCGATATCTGGGACTGGTATTGTGGGCTGTCGCTCTGAAGCTAAAAGAAGTTCATACGATTCCTGAAATTCCCCAGATAGAGCTAACTCCGTCCCAGAAATTGCTGATGAAAGATTTAAAAAAATTTCAATCCCTTCAAGATCTTCAAAAGCTGATGAAACAACACAGAAAGCATTGGGGAAATCAGGCAATCCTTGTGTCACAACGTATTCTCCAACATAAAAATGTTTCCTAACTTCTTTGTCGTCGATACTTTTTACTATGCCTTGCTCAAGGGTTATAAGGCCAACAAATTAACAGCAGAGAAGGCGCTCGACAATGTTATGGTGCTGATCGAGATATTCGAACTTCAGATCACGAAGGAAGAAGACTTTGTGAATGAAAGATTTTGTTGAAATAGTAAAAGTTTCATTCCACAACGTGTCTTTCAGCAGACTAATGGTTGGTCTCAGATTCTGTGCAAATTTACATGTTTTAGTTATGTTATTATTTATGTTTATGTTGTCAAAAGGAAGATCTTTTTGTACAAGTCCTACGGAATATTCTGGTCCGTGTAGTGCAGCTCCCGGAAATAGAAGCAAGAGAACTGGCAGAATTTATGCACACATACATAGCAACTTACGAAAGTTTATTGACGACTTGTCTCGTTTTCCATCCTCCTGATTTCGCCATTCTCAAAAGCATCATTAACGATCGCTTATTTTTTGATCAAGAATGTATCACGCGACTAAACGATTTTTTGAATCGAAAACCAGTTCCTGGAGTACGGCCTCATATTTGCATCGCAGCTTCCGAGTTCAAAACTGGATTTAAAAGAAGAAGAATTGGAAAAGTTGCCGAAGGTGTTGCTGCAGGTTTTGTTTCATCACTGAGCTAACATTCGATTCCTTCAACTTCATTGTGACGTTCCAGTAATGATTTACACGTTTCAAATAAAAATTCACTTAGCTTTCAAGTTTTTCATTTTGTTTTGAATTTTTTATAGGAACCATTAAGATTTCTGAGAAGGGTTTTTACTTAAACTAAGTTCATGAATCTCACGATGCAATTTTTCCGGCACAAACACCTAGTAACGTAGAAAATTATCCCCCTGTGGTAGTAGGTTGGTTATAACTGAAATTGTGTCTTGCATATTATTTCTTTATGATGTCTAACTTCCTTGTTTAGTTAGTCCGGGAAGAGAGAATTCCTTGAGTAGCTTCTGCCACTCCCTATTTTAAACATTTACACAACATTTTATAATTATAGTGATCACTATAAAAAATTTCCTAGTCTTCCATCCATGATATTTCAACACGTCTCCGTCAAATTCTGGAGGATCCATTTTTTTTGTCGCTTCAGAGTTTCTACTTGTCCAATTCTAATTTTGAGTATGTTTGCCTGATCCCACTCTGTGCGTGACGCATGTCTTTCATCTTGACACGCATCTTAATTCTCTTATTCCTTTCTTCATTAAATAGGATGGCCTCGCTTGCCTCCGACCGTTTTCGGCTGAGGCTGCATTGAATATGCCGCAGATATCCCTGAATTCAGCTGCTATTTTGTTTTCATGTTGCATAAGTGGTATAGGCGTTGAGGGTATGCCGAAAAATTTTGGGTTGAATCCTGTGGTAAACGTAGCTGGGATTTCTCTGATTTCCTTACCTGCCTCTGTTGGAGGATCTCCACCAGAACCTGCTTCTGGAGAATTTCTATGTCCTTCATGCGGTTCTGCGGGAGGAATTCTGATTCCTCCACACGCTTTTTTCGGATGGTTTCTATCCCCCCCAAATGATTCTGATGGAGGATTTCTACCTCCCTTATACCGTCTTTTAATTTTCTCTTGTCTTCCTCATCAATGTTATCACATTCCCACTCTGCCCATTTGTTTGCTTATCTCTCCAAGTCATCGTTTGTGGCGTCCAGCCTGATAAGGATTTGGTTTATTAATCTGCCGCTGATTCTTTGCTGGATGATTAAGCTTAGTAAAAATTCCTGCTCTATTTGGGGTGCGTCTTTTAATCTCTCGTTGACTAGTTTTTCTAGTATTGGAGTATTTTCCTCCTACCCCAAGGACTGCTTTTCCCTGAGCTTTAAAATCTTCCTTGATTTTGTCTTTTTTTACAAATCCGTACTTATTTGAAAATCAGTTTTCAATTCATCTATGTCTGTTTTTAAACCCTCAATATTTTGTCGAGCTGTTTATATTGATGCATTGCTAACTTTTGGATAGTCTTGGGCAGCGGGAATGATCTCTATTAGCAGAGTCTAGCTACGTGTTTCCTACAACCGTTTAACTCGGAAATCTGTTTATCCGTTATTCTGAGCCTTTGACTGATAATGTTGGTAAGATAATTGATATTGTCTAGATAGATTTTTGTTTGATTTGTTGTTTGGTGTACGAAATCCTTAATCATTTCATTTTCTACTCTATCTAGTCTTTCCGTCGAGTGTGCTCTACATTCTCGTATTTCTGCAAATATAGGCCTAATTTGCGTTCTTTTTCTAAAATCTGCTTCTTTTAGGTACACATTATCTGATAGCGTTAGTTGGGGTTTCTTGGGAGGTTTCTCCGTCTGTGTATTCGGTGTTTTTTCTGTAGCTTGGCAGATTAATAGCTTCACCTCTAAAAGCTTCGAGTTCTTTATCTTTAATAAGGCTGAGCGATCTTTTTGGGTTCGTCACCTTAGAATAATGTTTTATAGGCATGTTTACACAGAAATTAACTGGAATATTTTAGTCAACTTTCATATTTTTTATATCGGCTGTCACAGATCAAACCAAAATTTTCTGGTTCAGAATTAAAAAATTATGATATTAACTGATATCAAAGCTTACAAAAATGAGAAATAAGCTAGCAGGATTACAGTCAGTCGTCATGTTGGGATGACTCTATAAGCTAGTCGTGATCCAGCATATTTGTATAAGTTTTCTAATTTGTTCCTAATTTCTAACTAAATATTTATAATCCGATCCCTTGTTGCACGCGCGAGTTTCCCGATAGGAGTGGTCCAACAACAATTTGGAAAATATTTTTCCACAAGTCTATAATCTACGTCTGAGTTAGATACCAAAAACGTAAACATACGGTAATTATTAAAAATGACTAAACCAGAAAAAAAAATCGTTTTCAATTCCATCTTGTTGGCATTTCTTCCGTTTGTTTGCGTTCCCTACTTTAATAGAATCCATTACAAAAGAGTAACATCTTGAAGATTGTACCCTTAAGTTGGCCTGAAGTCCTGAACTTCCCCGTTCAACTTAACAGTCTGCGGTTAGATAAAGCCAATTAGCCATATATACCTTGAATGGCAAGTGCCACATGATTTGAGGAGTTTTTAATGGCTGTCTCAGGGATTAAGTTTCTACAAAATAAGGGTCATTATAATATACTCGCAAGAATTAAGCGAATAACGAGATTTTAGGTTTTACTTCGGTGAACGAAATATTAACTGATGTGAACATCAGCTGTCTGCTAAATTCAACGTCCCCCCTGCATATTATATATAATTTCATTGCCCGACAACTGTCAAGGCTGTCAAGGCTGTCAAGGCTCGAGTGAAGCTAGGATCTGAGATTGTGTTTCTCAGCAACAGCTCCATTCCTCAATTCTGTTTTGCATTTGCATTTCGTCTAAGATTTTTCTGACTTAACTTTAAACAAGAATGGCGAAAGTGTCCTTGATGTGTGATGTAATTGCACACGCTACACTTCTACACAATACATATGCGCATCAGCACACGTCAGCACACATACAAACGAGATGGTATCGGAAACGTCGCTGAAGGCGAACGAGCTCCGCGGAACAACGAAGTTGAATGTTTGATCAAGATCAGCGACAAGAGTGATGGGCAATAAAAAAGGAGAAAAAAAAATCACGCGATATTTTGTCGCGTGAAAGGGGGAATGATTATTTGCGGCTTGGCATCATTTTTCACATTTTCGGAAAGTAGAAAACCAGAAACTGCGCAATTTCTTATCGTAAATATGGGCGCAAACAATGGTTGCTCATTCAAACTCCTTACTCCTTGTCGTTTCAGAACAAGCTCCTCTTCCAACGAATTAAAGTATGAATTTCAACCCACTTCTTCAATTAATGCTCCCTACGATCCTATTGATCACGGATCCGCACCTAAAAAAAATGAATTCCTGAATTACTTGAATAAAAATGAATCTACTTATGCATTTCATTCATAAGATGCATGCTGAATAGAGAAATATCTACCTGTAAGTACTTAGCCAGAGCCGTTTATACATCTAATACGTACTGATATTAATACCAGTGAGGCAACGAACAGCGAGGGGCACTGGAAAGTGAAAACCATATCATTCCACGGTTCACACATACAATCATTCTGACCTTCTCCCTTTACCGTCGAAGTAACTGTGTTATTGAAAATTAGAACGTTATTCATATTCGACATTATAAAAAGAGCAAGGTTTACATAAATAAAGCACTGTTTTACAGTGCCATTCACGCTCTCGCGCCAAATTTCCATGCAACAACAAAGTGTCATCAGGGTATTTTTTATGCTAGCATCAATTTCACGTAAACGTTCACGGTTGTTATAGTTCGATTGTTGCGCTCTAAAACAGCATGATCGACCAATTTAGAGTTGGCGTACCGGAAGCATTTTCTTGAGTTGGACCTTGCACCCTTCTAATTAAAAGAAAAGACAACTACTGACTTACTCAAGAAAATTCATTTAAACAATTTTAAATGAAATGCTGATTTTTGGCGATTTTTTAAAGCCAAAACGACGATTCATTTTCAGTTTTTTCCCCCTTTTCCCTCCTTTTCCTTTGTTCACTTTTCGCGCGGCAACGATCTCGTTGATTCACCCGCTAAAATTTTGTTTTTTGGCTTTAAAAAATCGCCAAAAATCAGCATTTCGTTAAAATAAGTTGAAACTCTGCCAAATTGTAGATGACGACGTCATCTAATGTTTGTGCAAGTTTCAAGAAGAAATTTGCATTTTTGAATTTTTTGCGATTTTTTTAGTGACATACAGATTAACATGGAAACATATGGCGGAAACGCCGTTTGTTTCCAAACTTAAAACCTATGAAAAATCGATGACTACAAATCATCCCCGGGATTTCAAATTTAACATAGTGAAAGCCAATTTTGTCCTCTACTAGAGTATATTTTTAGTTTTCCTTTGCGATAACTCTAACAAGAGTTATCGCGAAAAAACTGAAGACACGTTGGCCCGTAAGCCGCCGTGTTAAAACCGGGAAAAACACTCGCGTGTTTCCAAACTTTGTGTGGGTACTGTACAAAAAACAATGCGACATATATACTAAGCGGAATACATTCAATTAGAAAAGAAATACCCTTTTTATTTTCTGGATGATGCATTAATCGAGCAAGTCTACGGTGTCTAGTCATCAAGGTGCCCACAAAATGCAGAAGAAGTATCACAATGTTCGCTATGGCAATAACTCAATAAGTGCCAAACGAGCAAAACGCATTGTAAAGGCAGCTGCAAAATACTCTGGAAAATGTCTAGAGAAAAATTAATGTATATTAAAAGTCCCGCACAAACAAGAAACAAAACAGTATTACATTGATGTAATAAACCAATTCGAATGGCTAAAAAAAACGCGAACCATATTTGACGAAACTCCCGGTTGTAAAGGGGGTTTTTCGAGTAGAAAGACCCCATGAAGAGCAAGAATGCTTACAACTTCGCCTGCTGTCAAATAGAAATAGATATAAAAACTTATCCCACCAAATACTTCATTAACCAGTTTTTCAATCTCACCAATTCAGTGTGATTCCATTAGAAAGTCTGTGAGTAACAAGGGCTTACCCAGACAATATATCTAAATGCGGAAGAACTTCTTCGGGCAGAATTGCAAGCACTCTTTTGACTGGGAGTCAGAGGATGCTTTAAATATTGCTGCCAAATAGAACTGAAGTATTTCTTGGCTTGTCCATAATTCCACTTGAAGCTCTTTTTATCGAAAAAAGAAAAATTTTAATGAATCAATACAATATAATTTAATGTTTATTAGAAATTAATGTGTTACTTGAAAACAAAAGTTTTGTCTTTTCTTCTTCTTTGGGTGGGGAACTGTGTAGTGTAATGTGTTCCAAAATATAAATGAGGTTCTTTAGAAATTGTCATCAACATTGCTTATGTCTTTTCTTTCAAATCCCTAAGACAGGAAGAAGATCAAAGAATATGTTGATACTCCATGAATTCTTGGAAACGAGTGAAAACTGGAGTAACTTCCTTTCCAAGGCTTAGCATGTGCAACATCACCCAGCTTCTGTAATGCATAACAGAATTTGCATAACTGAATCTTTATGTAAAACTTCTTCACAATTAATTTGTCAAACAAACCTCTATATAAGTCAAGTGGGAATGTGTTCTTTTCCTTGAGGTAATTTTGGAAGAGGACGCTGGCCTTCTGCTTGAAAAAGGTGCATTAGATGAACAAGAGAACATTAATAATTAGGAAACAATAAGTTACTTTTTGTAGTTCCACTTCTGTAACATTGGGAAGTTTCAGGAGGCACAAAAATGTCACTTAAAACAGCCACACATGAATCAGGTACATCAAGAGTCTTATTAAATCAGATCTTGATCTCTAGAAATCTTCGAAGCTTGCTCAGACTGGGCTACAGTAATTGATGATGGTTTAGTTGGCACCTTATGTCCCATCTTCAAATGCCTAGTACACATAGAAACTTTTCTTTTGGCTTGGGTTAGGAAATGGTTTAAACAACCAAGACAAAAAAATAAATATAGAAATCACACGCCAATACGGTTAAAAACAACTTACGATGGCTTCATTTTCGCGACTGTTTGGTTTAATTATTTCGAACTCCTGTCAAAGGTTTAAATGAAACGGAGATTTCAAAATGAAAACCGATTATGTCAATGGAAATTCAAAATAAAAACCGATTATGTCAATGGAAAACTTGGCCGTTGCAGGTTGCAGATTAATTCAATCATTCAATCAGCCTAATAAGATACATGCTACATCCAAGTTAGATTTTATTTCAAGATTATCAACAAATGTACAAATTAGAAAAACGTAAACAAACGGCGAAGTCCTACTGTAAAATTCTCGGCCTTATGTAAATATTTCGGCCTTATAGCAATGCGTCAGAACCATCTAGCGGCAGTTGAATAAAACACGAAAACACATAATTTAGTTTTTAATTATGATTTCGTCGACGTACAGTACCCACACTAAGTATTTGCTCACCCCCCGTTTTTAACATGGGCGTAAAGGCAAATATGCCCTTTGCGCCGTAATTTTTATAAAATCAATGAATGACCGCAGCAACATTAGGTTTGCAGCATCCATAGATTTAATAGTAATCTATAACATATATTTTTTTCAAAGAAATTCATCCATAGGCTGAGGAGATAATGTATCGTTATCAATTATTTGCTCACCTCAAGTGCCTTTTTTTATCCCGCGCCAAAGTCAACAAAGGATAAAAACCCTCAGGCTATGCCGCGGGTAGGGACACATTCTAGCTATGAATAGCGAGTGAGCAAATAATTGATAACGATCAATTATCTCCTCAGCCTATGGATGAATTTCTTTGAAAAAAATATATGTTAAAGCTCATTATTAAATCTATGGATGCTGCAAACCTCATGTTGCTGCGGTCATCCATTGATTTTATAAAAATTACGGCGCAAAGGGCATATTTGCCTTTACGCCCATGTTAAAAACGGGGGGTGAGCAAATACTTAGTGTGGGTACTGTATAAAATTCTAAATACGACGGCTCCATGTAAAACCTTTTATTGCACAATATGATCTATGTTTCCTAATTGTTTAACTATCAGACAAAAAACGTATAAGACATTAATGAAAATGACACCTTTCCTATCTCACTGAGAGGAACAACGCCATCTGTTGGTGTGGGTTGGGTTGGGTCGGGACACACTGGGACAGGTCGTTTGGTGATAGAATCCCTATCGGGAAATCCCTATCGGGAAAATTTATAATTTTTTAATGGCTGTTTGAAGATAGGTTTCCTCTAGTTTAATGTCATCTAGTCGTTGAGTTTGTAAGGGAAAATGGGATCGACATCGTAAGTTTAAGAAAAGATAGTTATTACTAAATCTGCTTTTTAATCAGTTAATCACTACACAACAAAATCTCATGTAAAACGGGAGCTAAGATGATTAGAACGACGAGACTTCCAGTTATGTGGTAGAAGAGAGGCTTAACGTTGATGTATTATTAAGCGCAATTGCCTTTGATTCACGAAACCATCATCATCTAAGCCGTTCGTCTATATGACTTTTTCATAAGATTCAATCGAGATTCCACCTAACCGTTCATCAAGGGGTTTCACACTTTTAAGTTTCTGGATTACTACGAATGAACAGATGTTTGAGAAACATCCGTCAACCTCTCCTATGTAACCACTAGAGAAAAGTCTCCAATTCCTACGTCAAGGCTTCGCAATAATACCCTTACCCTCCCCACCTAAGAAAAAGCAGATTAAATGAAAGCGCTTTGTCCAACAGTCTTTATAAATGACGACTCTTTTTAATGCAATATGATATATGCATGACCATGATTCAACCAAACCGTGCACTCCATTTAGTGCAGCTTTTCTTTATGGGGAGTTGGAAGAAGAACTCTACCTGCAACAACCCGAGGGATACGTCATTCCAGGTAAAGAAGAATGGGTCTGTCGCCTTCTAAAACCCCTATATATGGTCTCAAAGAGGCGTCAAGATGTTGGTACAGTAAATTTGATGATGCAATTCTCAAGTTAAAATTCAAAAGATGCCTTTATGATCCGGGTGTATATTACCGCACTACTCCAGAAGGAAAGAACAAAATACTAGTGATTTACGCTGACGTTGGACTGGTAGGCAGGGTACGGGGACGTTTTGTCCCAGATCATCTGTCCATAACGTTCTGTCCCGCCTTTCTGTCCCGGGACAGAACGACTCGCGCCGGGACAGAACGACTCGCTCCGGGACAGAACGACTCGCGCCGGGACAGAACGACTCGCGCCGGGACAGAACGGTTTCAAACGGGACAGAGTTGTAAAAAAAAAACAATTTCATACTCTTTTATTCCTGCATTGAATGCATTGAAATAGACTGCAAATAAATTTTCACATTTAACCTGATACAATGCTAGAGAGAAATGCCCTCATTAAATAAAAATGCTGTTACTTCTTGCATGATTTCCGCGCAATTGATCAACAGTTGATGAATGTTCAACTCGTGGTCTTCAAACTGTTTCCAAACTTCTGTCAACCGCTCATTAACAGCCAAGGCATTTGGGCTGTGATCCTGAGTCAGTTTGCCCTGGCTGACTAATGCTGATTGAAGATCGACGAGGTCCGCATCTTCTAAACAAATATTGATTAAATTATACAACGGTTTTTTTTTCCTCGTGCCAAAAGGGCCTATAAGAAAAGAATAATAGAGAAACAATCTAGACTGATAGAGATTACAATATAGTACATGAAAACTGTTGTGCCAGCCTTCAGTAGCATTATTTGTACGAACGACTAACAAAAAGACGGACCAATTCTCCGGCTGATGAACCTTTGAGGAAATCCACTGGCGATCCATATAAGCACACACAGCAAGTAGTGGTCCTGTTGCTTGGCTCATTATTGAATCAAAACTGCGTTTAATGAATTGATGAGGAGAATGGACTTTACTGAAGTTGTGAACTTTGCCAGCCATTCTTGGTCCATTCTCTTGCGGACCGCTTGACACTAATGAAAAAAGCAGCTTACCAAGTCAACTCCAATATAGATCGATTTAAGGGCCTCCCTAGTAGAACGAGATATCTTTTAGATATCTTTTAGATATCTACATATCTTTCTGCTGTCTTTTTTTTTAAAGACATCTTCCAGATATCTTTTAAATATATATAAAAACATCACCCGTTTAACATATCTATAAAACATTTAGAAAATATCTTTATAAAAACATTTTACGTAAGATATCTAAAATAAAAATAAAAGAACCAAAACGGATTCCTACCCTGATCTTTCATATTCACTCGCCACCTCGCTGTCCACTACACTATCTCATTCAATAGTAAACTTAGAAATTATATATTCAGACTGTATTAAACGGACTTAGTAAATCCTGGAGTAAATCCTGATAGAAACAAATTTAAACTCTTTTTGGACCAATTAAATAATCTTTGCGGCCAGAAAAAAAAATTATTTTTGGACCGTTAAAAAACCCAGTTTGAAACCCATAAATTAGACCACCAAAAGCCGTCTTTTATCAAGGCTATTCGGACGGTATAGACGACGTCTTTTTTATCTCAAATAAAAATATGTGCGTCTAAATTAGACCGTCAAAAGCCGACTTTTATTTTATCCAGCCTATTCAGACGATCACACAAAGACGTCTTTTTTCCCAAATTAAAACCAAGCGTGTTGTCTGGGTATTGAGACACAATGAATGAACAATTCGAGTATCAAGTTTTTTAGAATCAAATCATTGAAATCGTACAATGTCAAATTTAAAAAAAAAAATTCTTCAAAATATACTTTCCACCACTTTTTTCAACACATTGGAGATTAAGGTAAAGTTGCAAATCTCCTACTAGGAACTGAGGTCCTGAGTTTCTAGCAAACATTGGAAAACGGCAGCCAACGAAGGAGGAACATTGGACCATTGTTGTTTTTAAAATGTAGTTTAATCACGCTTGGATATTTTTACTGTTTGGATGGGCGGATTAGATATGAACTCGATAGTACGACTGGCTAGTTGCAATAAAGTGGTTGCATGCACTCTTGCAAAATCCAACAAGATTTTATAGCTTGCTAATAATACGATTTCTATACGCAAAACAGCTGAAGATTTCAAGGGAACCGCAAATCGTCTACCTAGAATCCTACATGTTGCAGATAATATCTATTATCTTTAGTTAAAACATAAATCCGTTATTTATGCTCATTTAGTATGTCATGTCGGTATAGTGGTTAGCGAGTGATGCTACCATTCTAAGAGTCAGAGGTTCGAAATGAATAATACGAGAAAGTGAAACAGAAGTGGCGTATTATATTTAAAACCATTTCCAAAGATTTATTAAAAATATCTATCAAAGATGTGTAATAGATATATTTAAGATATCTAAGAAAGATATATATTAGATATTCAAGAAAGATATCTTTAAGAGATGACAATAGGTTACTAGATAGTTATCAATAAGATATGTTTCTGGTAGATAACTCTTTGTCTTTAAGATATCTAAAAGATATCTCGTTCTACTAGGGCTTCCACGTTGCTTTTTAGAAATTAAGCATCATCTGAATTACTTTGGGTGGACCCAATTTTTCTCGCTCAAACAGTTTGTTAATGGAAGAAAACAGGGCAGTGTATGCATCAAGAGTGCAATGGCTCATTAGAGCGAACACCACGGGCACTTGTTTACTGCAATTACCTTTTTTGAGGCACACGTGAATCGTAAAGAGAACCTGGAATGGCTTGCGAGCAATAGTATAAACCCATGGTTCAATGCCAGAGTGGTCAACATCAAAATCCAGTGAATGCTCATTGGGATTAATTGGTTTTAAGTAACAACAATTAGCACATTCCTTTTTCACGCTCTGAAACAGAAAAAAATTCTTGAGTAATTTGAGTTGCTTGACTTTGTAAAAGACTCAAAATTTCCATATATCAAATTGTAATCAAATTGTAATTCAGTAACTATGCTTGGTGGACAATTTCAGAGTAGAACACTACCCCCGGTGTCATGAGTCTTAACCACTATACCAAACGATCAGTACCGATGCAGAAATATTGACAAAAAATATGCTATCGGAGGATTCAGAGACTAGTTAAAAGTTCATCATTTATATTATATTGAACGTCCAAGTTTGACATGAGCCTTGGTATAATGGTTACAGTGTCCGATTGGCCACACTGAATGTATTGGTTCGAATCTCCGATCCAGCAATATGGTTTGATAATTAAATTGAATGTTTTACGTTAGGAAGTATTGAATCTTTATATAAAAGTCGACTAACTAAAATATTGTTATTTGTTACAGAATGTTTAAAATGATTACGCTGATGAGTTATTATTTCAAAACGTGATTTTCAGCCCCCTATGGCCCTATCTACATAGGATCCTAAAAGTCTAAAACACGCCATTCCATAGTTTAAAGTGTCATAAAAAGGGAAAGCCCCAAAGGCTATGTCTGGAAATTTCCCTTCCTTTAGTCTATCGCGCACCTTGGAAAAGGATTAGACATTAACTAATAGTTTATTTTCCCCTCACTAGATGTTAAAAAAAAAAATCGCGTTCGGATTTTTTTGCAGGATACAGGAACCCGGACGGACATCAGTACACAAAACGGACAAACCGAGCAACCAACATATTACGGTGCAACACACGGTGCGGCAGATCCCTACCATGACAGGTTTTCACCAATCAAAAAACGAAAGGTGCAGGGTTGTATATCTCGTCACGGAGATTAATAATAATATAGGGTTTAGGGTGTGCAAATGAACGGGAGTGCCCGAAAAACGCGTTCAAAGTTTTGCGTTTTACATGGGCGACGCCGGTCTGTCCGTTTTGTGTACTGACGCCCGTCCGGGTCAATGTACATATCCGTTCCGCTACGAAAGGCTTTTTAAATTATTCTCCATTGTTTTT
This sequence comes from Daphnia galeata, assembly GCA_030770115.1. Classification (NCBI taxonomy): domain Eukaryota; kingdom Metazoa; phylum Arthropoda; class Branchiopoda; order Diplostraca; family Daphniidae; genus Daphnia; species Daphnia galeata. The sequence continues at coordinate 3,971,130 of CM061122.1, forward strand.
CTTGAATTGGTCCTTGTCTCGGTGGAAGAAGTAGGGTTTGCTGATGAATAGACTGACGTACGTGGAGCGTTTCCTCACTTGGAAGAGCAAGTTGCGTATTTAAATTGTTGTTACGATTTTATACAATAATAATTACAAACTAGCTATCAAAAAGGCACACTCTAATGGACAAGTCGACTCTTATAGACTAGTCGATAAGAATCGACTTTCCTCAGTAGAAAAAGTGAAGGTGCGATTCGTCGCAAAGGATCGATGAGTAGTCTGCGACCATGTTGGTGTTATCTATTATGTTAGTCTTTTATTACAGCTACTGAGATTCTGTCAGAAAAAGAAACAATTTCTCCGTCTGCTCAAACGCCTGAATAGATTTCAGCCAAATTTTCAGTAAAGATGTAAAATATCCTCAGCTTCATAATAGTTATTGAAATGCAATGAAACTGTTTATGTATGTATGTATGTATGTATGTATATTAACATTTATATACCGCACTTTCTCATATAATAACAATACGTTCAAATGACGGTTTAAAGTGAGCTGTGCTTTAGTGACGGGCAGTTAAAACGGGGTATGACAAGGTAAAGAAGTGTGTCTTAAGGAGTTTCTTGAAATCTTGGCGACTAGAAGTTGACCGGATAGCTGGTGGAAGTTCGTTCCAGTAGTGCGGTGCATAAGAGGTAAACGACCGCTTTTGGTAGGCTGGCTTTGGTGGAGCGTTCCTCTTCCCCCGAGTTCTAGTGGAGGCCACCACACGAAGACTCCTCGCCTCCGCGCGTAAACCTGCCCGGCCGGGTACGTGGAGAGCAACGCATTCTTGTAGGTAGACTGGTGCAGTTCCTTGCAGACAGTCGAAGACAAGAAGTAGGACCTTAAAGAGAATCCTGTAGTGGATAGGGAGCCAGTGCAGTCGAAAACTTGACTCTTCAGTGGAAAAAAACTCCTCGGTGAATTAGGCGGGCGGCTGAGTCCTGAACCGATTGAAGAGGTCTTAATTTCTCCTTTGAAAGTCCAGCCAGTAAGGAGTTGGCATAGTCAAGATGTGATATGACAAGCGAGTGCACAAGAATCTTCGTGGCTTCCGTTGTCAGATGACTTCTTATTTTGCCGAGCCGATATAAATTAAAATTTGCGGCTCTTGATGTGGCCGAAATTTGACGGTCCATTGTCAGATCAGAGCTTAGGTGAACACCGAGAACTTTCGCTGACGCAGTAGGTGTGACAAGGTTGTCACCAACACGAAATGGCAGTGGAGCTAATTTTCCAGCCAGCTCGGAGGGGGCAAAGTAAAGAACCTCACTTTTTGAGGGATTCAATTTGACCCAGTTGAATGAGAACCAGTCGATTAAGTCGCCAGCGCACACGGACAAGATCCTAAGGGCGTCGAATTGGTCGAGACAGTCACGTGAGAAACCGAACTCGAGGTAGATGGCTGTATCGTCGGAGTACTGCTCGATGCTGATGCCGTACCGCTCAGCCACCAGCCGTAGACAGTTCACATACATGGTATAGAGTTTAGGACCAAGGACAGATCCTTGGGGGACTCCATACTTTACTTGAACCGGGTCCGATTCAGCACCATCCACGATCACCGATTGAGTCCGGTTTCTTAGATATGAAGCGATCCAGGCAAGAGGCTTTCCAACAATGCCACAGTGGGAAGAGATTCGATCAAGAAGAATTTCATGATCGATCGTGTCAAAAGCGGCGGTCAGATCAAGAAGGAGAACGACACAGCCATGTCCCCGACTAGCAGCTTGAAGTAAGTCATTCTGAAGTGCCAGTAGCGCGGTCTCGGTCGAGTGATTAGGGCGATAGGCATACTGAGTCGATGAAAGGATCTCATGGCTGGCCAGATGAGCATCAAGCTGGTGGGCTGCTAGTCGCTCAAGAACTTTTGACAAGAACGAGAGATTAGTTACTGGTCGATAATTGGAGAAAACTTCCTTATCGAGTGCTGGCTTCTTAAGAAGAGGCGTAATGAGACCGTGCTTGAAGTTTTGAGGGAAAACGCCGGTCTGGAACGATAGGTTGACTATGGAAGTGATCGCTGGAACGAGCAGTAGCGCCACCTTTTTAAGGATACCAGTGGGAATAGGATCCAATCCGGAGGATTTTGTGGGGGAGGCAACGATCTCACGATGGACTTCCTCGATGCTGACGATGGAGAACTCAGTGAGCAGATCAGAGTCTGTTCGAGTGTCCAAAAAGTGGACCGAGCCAATAACACTGGTTGGATCAATCCTAGCTCTAGAACCAATAAGATCATCCTTAATTGCGTCTACCTTGTCGCTGTAAAAGGAAGAAAAGGCGTTGGCCAAATCAGCTGAGGACTGATGAGTCGGGAGTGATCGCTCTTTAGAACGACCAAGCCATGAGTCCACAATCTTGTATAGTTTCTTCTGGTCGCCAGAGCAGTCGGCAATAGTAGAACAGAGATAGTCGGCCTTCACCCTAAATAAAAGTCTTCGATACTCAGAGCGAAGGCACTTGTATGATTCAAAATGGCCCTGAAGGTATCCGCCACCACGCCAGATTCTCTCGGCTCTTCGAAGTTTGTGCCGAAACACAAGAATGTCGGAGTTTATCCACGGGGCAGGGTCACGGAGCACCGCCACACTAGTCTTCAACGGGGCGTGTGACTCCACGACGCCACGGATCTCCTGGAACAAGTCGACAAGTGAATCCAGAGTCGCTACTTGGTCTTGATGAACGAACGCCGGAGCAGTAATTAATGGTAGTTGGGAAAGGTCAGCTCGCAGAGAATCCAAGTCGATGGAATTGTAGGTACGGAAAGAAAATGACTTTCTCTCCGTCACCGGACGGCGAAGCCCAATGGAACAGATCACGAGGTGGTGGTCGCTGACGAGGCCAGCTACCCGGACGTCGGAGACGAATTTGCTTTCACTGCGGGTGAGAATGAGATCGAGTGTATGCGCCGCACTATGAGTACGACCCAAGACAAGCTGATTCCAGCCCAACTCCTCGACTAGCTGGTTAAAGGAACGAGCCTTGTTGCAGTTAGAGTCGTCAACATGAATGTTGAAATCGCCGACGATAACTGGCTCCTCGTTGTTGTCGACCGCAAACTCAAGTAGAGTACGAAACTCTGACAGAAAAGTCGAAAATGTTGGAAAACCAGGGCGCTCTGGCGGACGGTAGATGACATAGAGTCGGATAGTTTTGGTAGATGAACTGATCTGGACGCAGAGGAGCTCAAAACTAGTCGGGGAGACGTCAAGCTGGACTGCCCTCACATTAAAAGACGCCCTGAAAACTAGACCGACACCACCACCCCTCTTCTTCTTCGCGACCAGACGAGGAACGTGTAATGACATGTAGCCCGGAGGACATGCCGATTCCAAAATGTGATCACCATGGGTGACATTGAGCCACGTCTCAGTAATCGCAAGGAAATCGAGCCCCGAGGAGATGATTAGATCGGCTATGTCGTGTTTTCTCTTGCAAACTGAGCGGGCATTAAGTAAGCCGAGCCTGGGAACAGAGATGCGAGGAGGGATCTTCTTCTCTTTTGAGGTAGCGGGCCGAGCAAACTGGTAAGGATTCACGGAGTAGAGAGCACATCTAGCCTCGAATCTGACGACAGCAGCTCTTCCCCCCCGGTAGCTTCTTCTCGTTCGTGGACAAGAAGATCTGAGAAGGTTGTGCTGCCATAACGACCGATGATTTTTGCAAGGGGTCCAGCTAAGAAGTTCCAGCCGCTCACCAACTGATTTGAGAGCAAGTAATAGATCACGGTCGATAGGAGGACACATTCGCCGATTGATGTAAACAGTGTGTTCAAGTGGCTCCACTGGCGGTGGAAAAAAGAACCAGGGTGACAGATTCAGGGAGGATTCGAGAACGTAATTTCAGTTGCACCTAGATGGACAGGAATCTAATTAATTGGGCCAAGAAGTGTACGAGATGAAACTGTACAGTAAACTTTGTAAAACACACACGGTAAATCAAGGTTAAAAGAAACTAAATCACATAAAACAGGGAGCTACTGAAGTGTGCAGCCTTCTCATGGCGCGACTAGCAGACGAAAAAAAACATATTACAATCAAACATATTACAATCAATAATTCCGAAAAACTAGTGTATTGATCTATGCACTGTTACGACAACTGCAAAAAGCCATTTGTGTAGTGTTACGAGAACTGAGGGTACCCATTGCAACTTTGACCAGTAACCCTTCGGGTAATTGCCCTTTTTTCCTCCCAAATGGGGAGACCACCCCTTTCCCCCGGAATTTATCCCTTTTCTCCCCCAAAAAGGGGAGGCCCGGGTGAAAAAGGACAATACTGTGTTTAATATTTTTTTTAAGTAAAAAAATTTCAGAATCATTAAACTGGTGACAAAAAAATTTGTGTGACGTTTTCAATACGTTTAATTAAAAATATATCATATAGCTAGTTCACGAAAAATTTCAAATTCAATTGTGTGTTAAGAAATGTGTATTAACCTCCGCTAGAGGGTGGGTGACGGAAAATAAAAGTATTCGTGATCCGGCATTTGGTCTTGCGCTTCCCTGGTGTTTACTTGGTGCCAGACAGTTGAATAAATAAAGAATGATTTCATACGATAAAACGTATCAGAAATACACCGTTACATTTTATTTCATGGAATTTTATTGCTGCTTGATCTGTGTTTTTTCCATCTTTGTTGACGGGAGAAATTTTGTCTCGGTGCTTAAGTGCTAATTCTTTTTTTTTGGGGGGGGGGGGGGGGGGGAGGGCATGAATATTTTTTTTCTTGTTCATAAATGGATATGCCATGGAATCAAAGCCATTGAACTGAAAAATGGAATTATTTGCCATCTGAAAAAAAACAATACTTTATAAAATATCTACTCGATAAATGTATACATCCAGACTCCTGTGGCTTGTGATTTTCAGTTACTTATTAGAGATAATTTTTTTTACAATTAAAAAGAACACAAATTAACAAACAACAAAAATGTTAAGAATTTGATTAGAAAGTTTGAGTGATTCACCTCGATCTTACTTCATCTGGGATGATAGAACGGCCTACTTCCCTACTTTAACTTCAAACTCATAAAAAAATAAATACAAAAATACAAAAAAGTAGATAAATTAACAAACATAAAAAATTACAGAACTCAGCAGTTTCAGCTACTCGGCTTGGTTTTTGTTCACCCGTGATTGATTGCAATTCCTTCATCCTGTTCAAAATTAAATAAAATGAGATCCAGAGGTTTCATTTATCTGGAGAACAAATTCATAAGTTAAATCTTAAAACTCAAAAATGTTAAAATATACAGTTTAATATTTTTCCACTTTTTTCGTACTTCCATTTCGATTAGTTTGATTAGATTCGAACGATTTTCTTCTGATTCAGTTAATAATATCCTCTTATTTTGTACTGAAGCCAACTTTCAGAAAACTGAACCATCATTTGATGTAGCTGAAACTGCAACAGGCAGTGTCGTTGATTGCTAGTTTTCCCAAATTTACCGAAACAAAAATTGTATATAACTTTAAAAACAGAAACCAAAAATGAAGAAAAATAAAATGAATAACGAATAGTTAACAAACACTTATTAAAAAACTTTATCACAAAATCTCATGGAATCCTTTATTTGGACGTTGAATCGTTTTGATGGCGAATCAAATAATGTATATGAATGACATCAAATACATTAAAGCGCTCGTTAATCTAGTGAGTGAAAGTGATGAACAGCACCACTTCTGATCGGCAGTCTTTATATATATATAGTGATTTTTCTTAAAATAATGCACAACTCGCCGGGAAAGCTGATGAAAATAAAATGAATAACGAATAGTTAACAAACACATTACAAAACTTTATCACAAAATCTCATGGACTCCTTTATTTCGACGTCCCATACAGAACATAAACCGATTTTAGACGTCTAATTCCTGTTTTTCAAGACTGGTCAATGCCACTTTAAGTCATCTTGAAAGGAAGCATCTCCGTCTTTAAGATGAGTTTTATCGGTCTTAATGTCCGTATATTTCTGATCCTAAGGTAAAGAATATATCTATATTGATGACAAAAGACCGTCCCTAGAGTCGAACACTAGACCTTCATGTTGACTCGCTAGCTTGCTAACCACTACGCTATCTAGTTCGTTATATACTGTAGAAATTATATAGACACATTATATCAAACGGACTTTTTTCCTTAAGTTACAGTAAATGATAAATCTAAAAAAAACCTTATAGAGACAAATTTTTAACTCTTTTAAGATTACATAAAGAGTTCTTATATCCGCTTTATATTGATGTATTAAGACCGATATAATCGTCAACAAAAATCGATTAATATCAAGCTATAAATGGTTTTTATTGTAATATCTTGTTGGCATCTTGAATAGATAACTTAAAGTCGTCTAAATTTTATCTCGTCTAGGAGGTCTTGCAATTATGAACTATAACGATGTACGTATATAACGAACTAGACAGCGTAGTGGTTAGCAAGCTAGCGAGTCAACATGAAGGTCCAGTGTTCGACTATAGGGACGGTCTTTTGTCATCAATATAGATATATTCTTTACCTTTGGATCAGAAATATACGGACATTAAGACCGTTAGAACTCATCTTAAAGACGGAGATGCTTCCTTTCAAGATGAATTAAAGTGGCATTGACCAGTCTTGGAATGACGGGTAAAAGACGTGTTCAAGACAAAATATTCTGTCTGGGGTTGAATCGTTTTGACGGCGAATCAAATAATGTATATGAATGGCATCAAATACATTAAAGCACTCGTTAATCTAGTGAGTTAAAGTGATGAACAGCAATCACTTCTGCTCGGCAGTCTTTCATGTAAATATCAAAACTTTCATGTAAAATAATGCACAACTGGCCGGGAAAGCTGATGATTTCATAAGTTTCCAATTCGACGCTTACAGGGAATCGCTAAGAAGGATTGCCTGTAAGTAGGGTTTGCCTGGGACAGTAAAAATTTTACAATTGTAGATTAAGAACCGTAACTCCAAATGAAGTGTGTTAACGAAGTGCCACTTCTTAAAATGGCTGAAATACTCAATTTATAGGGTGAAAATTAATTAATTTACATGAATTTGATGGGAAACGATCCGTGGAATAATGTTTTCTAAACAGCAATCGTCGATTCATTGACGATTTTCAGTTCGCTGCCTTATTGGGACCTGACAAGCGACTCCGCAAATTTTTTTGTCATTAATAACCTCTGCCATTTTTGTTGTTGCTGAGAATTTTTTAAATTGCCCATTGACATGCTTCACGCGTTTCTACTTCCACTATCTTTATTTAGAATATTTCGTGCAATTAATTGCACGAGTCTTACAACAGAAGCTGATCAATTGATATCTTCTTTGCAGGCTACCATTTATTACGTTAAAGTATATTTGGTGACTTGAAATTGAACTAATTTAAGAGTCAATGTAAGGATGCTGTCGAAATCTCCTTCTTCCGTTAAAATAGGTCACATCTGGGAAAGATGGGCTTATTAACGAGAGAAGAAAGAAGTTACTCATCACTTACATCTTTGACTTAAATTTCAAACGAAAACAGAGTCATAATTAAAAGGTTATGATATAGTAAAGGGTTGTAAGAATTTGGTCCTATTGTAACTGCCAAAATTATCGGAAATCGTTTACATCTCGCTATTAATAGAACGCAAGTGAGATAGAAGGCAGGTCAATAGTTGATGCTCTCAATCGCTTTCAATAATTATAATCAAGCAAACCCCTTAAGTCGATAGAAAGTTCATCGTGCGGGTAATTCAACCGTAGGAGAGTCTCTCGTCTGTCAACGACGGCTCTCGTTATCGTCATAGGGAGAGAATAAAAGCCGGCCATCTTTTCTTCTTTTAAAAAACCAATGAGGTTTTACATGGGTATGGGCAGTAAAAATCTTTCTTGACCCTTTCCTATCGAAGCAAAGCTGATTTTACTGCCAGAATGAACAAAAATATCAATCGTGGAGTGACAGTTTAACAGTGAGAAGGCAATACCAATTACCTTTTATAATGCTAATCTGGAGTGTACTTAGATTTAGACTTCAAGGAGAAATTATGGGAAAAGATTACTCGGGTGTGATTTATGACTACTCCTCCTCTGACTGTTGGGTCTGTGGATTGGATACTAACATTGTAAACATTGATTGTTTTCTCATATGATAGCAGCAATGGACTACTTTGTTTTTTGGGGGCTAGTGAAATTTTATATCAAAATTCCCATGGTGGGAGTGACCTGGAAAAGGGGGATTCAGATCTATCAGTTTTCTCTTTGGGAGCTAACTCCGGTAATGAGCCATTCAAGAAACGATGAGAGGAAGAAAGTTTCTTCTCTATTTGACAGAAACCGACAAGCAGCGTTGCAGATTATTACATGATCAATTGTTGGCGTAATCTTAGCTAGTAAGATTATCGACTAAGTTGCTTTAGTTTTGAAAGATTTGATTAACAGCAGTCCCACTGTCCTTTGAAATGATCTTAACTATTTCACTATAGCTTTACGGTTTAGAGCTCGTTTGTACATATGGCACAGCCATATGTTGATTTAGGTGCAACGGCGGTAGTGTAAAAAAACGCAATTTGTTGTGGTCAGGATAACCCCATGAGTTTGTAATACAATTATTTACTGCAAAAAGAGTTCTCTTTTCTGACGCACATTCGGCTTTAATGTGACTTATCCATTTTAATTAAGGGTATATGATAATCACAAGGAAGGTGGCAGCCTCTGAAGGATGTATTTGGTTGCCGTTGACGACCAGAATGACTTTTGGGTAATTTAGTTCGTTGTTTGGTAAAGATCATGAAAACGGTTGTTAGTGCATTAAGCTTAAGTTATTTGATGTCGCGTAGTCCTTGATTGACTCCATCACATACAATCTGCAGATTGAGACATGCCCGTACAGGATCAGGGTGGGTTGTGGATATCGTTATAGATCATTAGCAAAAGCAAGAATCGTATAAGGAAAGAGAAAAGATAAACGAAAGATATATATCATGAAAAAAAAAACAATCTAAAGGAACGGAGATAAAACACCTCTTTGAGGACATCTCCGATTAACTGCTATAACGATAGAGACACCAAGTGTCATCAGAACCACTTCCCTGCTAGTTAAAAAATCCAGAATAATTTTAAAAGGATAGACTGGACATGAATTCTTTAAAAGAGTAGATAGCAGGATGCCAGGCAGAGTCAAACGCGCTTTTTATGTCGGAGAAGTAACATGCTGTGACTTTGGCTGCAAATCCATTCTCTATACTGGTAACAAGAGAATATGCGACTGTTTCAGTGGATTTGCGGCTTCGAAAGCCGTGTTGATCTCGGGTGAACCAATCTTGAATCTTTTTCAACCAGTGAAGACGGCTCGAAATGATTTTTTCAGTATCTTAAAGAATGTATTGGCCAGACTTATAGGCCTGAAACTCTGCAGTTTACTCTAACTCTGTTTCTTAGGCTTCCCAATCTATTCAATTTAGATTTTTCCCACTTTTCAGGGAAAAAGCTGTGAACTAGGCATCCATTTAACAATAACATCAAGTGCACTGTTAAAAAATCTTACCTGTTTCTGGTACCTACAACCGTCGAAAACTTGGAACCTAGAAAAGGTGTTTGAAACCGCCACAAATCAACCGCCTAAAACCCTGTCGAAAACTGATACTTTTTTTTCCGCCGCTATCGGGTAATTTAAACCACGAGAATTTCGATTGCATTATAAAATTTTCGAATCCATCACGGATCGAACCATCAACCTTTGGGTTCCTAGTCGAGTGTTGTAACCACTGACTACCAATTCTTATGAAAATAATGCTAATTAGTGAAATATGAATTTGTTGGACCTTATTTTGTTTGTCCATTTCTCACTGCAAGCCTATCAACCCATTCTTCTTAATTACAAGATTCCTTCGGTAATGTCCTTCGGGAATTTTTGATTAATCGCTATGAAACCAAATTTATTTATCCACATAATTTATATTCCATGACAAGTCGACTGGAAGACATGAAAATTGAGAGGCAAAATGAAGTAAAATGATCGTAATAAAACTATGATGGGTTGTCTAACAAATAGCTGGATGAATTTTGTTCAAGCTTTATTACTTACAACAACTTTATTACTAACTTTATTACTATCAAAAATCTGAAAATCCGTTCAAAATACTTATACGTTTTTGGTTTGTTACACTTGTTTAATTCCAGAATTTTGCACTAGGGTCATTCTCGTATTAATTTTATTTTGTTATTTTCCTTTATTGTGCTATTAAAGTTAATATCTATTACCATGTTCCGATTTTTTAAATCGCAACTCGTATTATATTACTTTTTATTTATAAAATCTCGCCGTATTTATTTTTTAATGTTAATTGGAATTTTCTGTCATTCATCATTAATTTCTAAATATCTGATACATTGAGAAGCTATATCAATGATCAATGATATAATGATATAATATCATCATAATATGATATCATTTTATTATCAAGTGATCACATGACTTGTTTTATTCACGGATGTCATAGTTATACACATCTTCAATATTTGATATTGAAGTTTCACCCCTACATATAGTTTCCTTATTGAAAAACATGGCTAACGAAAGTAAAGCATTTCGTTCGCTTTTTAAGATAACATATTATTAACTAATTTAGAATATTTTTTCATTAATAATCTTGAAATTAACTAGTTTATAAAGTTCATTTGTCAAATAGGTGATATAAATTAGTTGTTTGTTAAAACTATATTTTGGTCTGAGGACTAATTGATATCATTCATTCTAGCAACTGGTTTTGTTGACAGAAACAAAGGTATGCAAATAAAAGCGACAAGACTTTCACTATTCTGCAAGCAAACAGATAAAGACTCGTTATCTAGTTGTAAGATAATATTCTTATCTTGGGTCTTATCTGGTTAAAAGATTCTTATCTATTACCTTGACCCGATTTAATTAATTGGAAACCTTGCTTTTTTAAAATGTTATTTATTATTTAATCCCCATAGTTAACTATATTACATAAAATATTTGAATGATGCGTTATTCATCATAATTTAATTTAACATGTTATTTTTAATGCCTGACAAATAGATTAATTTATCATTACATAATCGACTGATCACATGATTACTTTTACCACGATTATCATAATCACGGTTATCATGAGTGAGAGTAAATCCGAATCCAAATTTGAAACAGTTTAACCACTAAATATATAGTTTTCTTACTGAAAAATATGGCTTACGAAAGTATAAGGCATTTCGATCGTTTTTTTAAGATAACATATTTTTAACGTATTCAGAATATTTTGCAACAATAATCTCAAAATAAACTAGTTTATAAAGTTCATTTCTCAAAAAAATGAAATAGCGTAGTTGGTTTGGTAAAACTATATTTTAGTCTAACGACTTATTGATAACATTCATTCTGGTAACTAAATTTGTTGACAGAAACGAGGTTATGCAAATAAAAGCAACAAGAATTTCACCTACTAGGATTCGGCAACCTACTAGATAACCAGTACGCAAATGAAATAAAGTAACTGTCATAAAAACAACTGAAAATACGACGGTGACCTCCGCTAAATTATGCTAGAATTTCGTAAAAAATTTGGTGACGATTAGTTTAAGCAGGGAAAAAAACGTATACCAACAAACATATTGGACTTTTTTGTGCACAATAAACCCTCTGAATTCTACCCTAATACCCTACCCTCTACCCTATACCCTATACCCTACCCCCTATACTATATAAGGACCTTCGTATATAAATATACCTCAGGGAAAATCCATCTTATCTTATTTCATTTATTTATATATTATTGTTATTCTGCATGACTTAAGCTTATATGCAGGCATTCACATTTGCCTTATTTTATAGGTTAAAATAGGAAACTGTAACTAGTGTAACAACAATACAGCGGTCCAAAAAATAAAAAAGGATTAAACTGATATTTTATTCCCAATTGACATTATAGTTTTTCATTTCTAACTAATAACATTTATGCAGGCATTCATATTTTCCTATTTTAACTGTCTGAAATACAGTAAAATGAGAAAATGTTAAAATCTGACAGCGGTCTCAAAAAATGTAATATGGGTCAAAATTAGGTTTTACACCAAATAAACACATCATTAACACAGTCCCAACGTTTGATAACATTAAAAAACTATCTAACATACAATTAGTATTTAACTGTCTGAAATAACAGTAAAATGAAAAAAAAAGTTAAAATCTGACAGCGGTCTCAAAAAATGTAAGTCAAAATTAGGTTTTATACCAAATAAACACATCATTAACACAGTCCCATCGCGTTTGCTAACAATTAAAAACTATCTATCATACAAGCTATAAGTCTTTTTAGTAAGATAAGAGTTAAATAGAGAAAAACTTTAAAACCGCCGATTTTCGGTACCCTGTTTGTTTACGTTTTTAACTACCAATTTCTGTTACTTGCTGCCGAAAGCCATACAATAGCTGGTAGTTAAAACCGCCGGTTTTTGGGTAAATGGTTTTTTAATACCAATTTATGGTAGGAAAAACCACTTGGTATCGAAAACAGGTGGTTTTAGCTACACAAACACCATTTCCATGATTTTTTCCCCGTTTCTGGTACCCTCTAACCGCCTAAAACTAATACCTTTTTTAACAGTGTGTGATTTAATTACTGGTAGGCAGTGCAAGACCATCGCAGTCGTTAAGCTATCATATCCGGCTGCTGACCTAAATATTTAAAGAGAAGATTGCAACATCGGCAACATCCACCTCCCAGTTCGTGATTGGTGGAACTGAGTCGATCAAAGCTTTAGGAAACAAATGCTCAGCACAACCGTTGATTATTTTAGATGGGTCAGAAGTGGGGATACCATTTATGAATAGCGCATCAGGAAGAGAAACAGCTTCTTTTTTGTTAGTGAATTCAGATATAGCTTTAAACAAATCAAAAACCGTTGCCACTATCTGAAATTCAGCAAAAAATTTGTTTTTTGCAGAGCGAGGTGCTTTTTGGAAAATATGGAGCGCGCATTTTTGTAATTAAGTCTATTGTCAATTATGTTGAATCTAGAAAGTAGTCTGTGACTATTATGCCTGGCTGAGTTTTGCATAAAGGGAAGCAGGAAGCTCGTCCGACTACCACGGCATATTACAAGTACAATTTAGAGAGAGTCGAGGAATCTTAGAAAGCTTAGCGCATTTTGCGATAGACGAAGAGATTTTATCTACCAATTTTTTTATTTCAGAGGTAAATGGAAAGAATGGTGTATTCTACTGCTTAGAGTCTTCCAAGAATAACTCATTGAAAAGCACCTGTTTAATCGAGCTCAGTTTTGGAAGTGGAGGATTTGTACCATTGGCTTTATACGGAACTGGTTTTCCCCGTAATCGCTTCAAAATAGATGTAAGGGTAATCTGATAGGCGATGGGATAGGTAAGAAAGACCAGGACTCGAGGTCTAAACGATGAACAAAGGGATTGAGATTCACGAATGACGTGCTGGTGGGTACAAAATCAAGATGTTCCCTGGACGTATAAGCAATGTATATAGATTTTTCGTATGACACTAGTTCAACGCCTCTGACATCAGTGGTTGAAATATTCCACACTGGGTTTCGAGCATTTGAATAAATTCCATACACAGTATTTGTGGAACCAACGGAGTCCAAAATTGCGGTAGCCGATGATAAAAAGCTGTCCCTGACGGTCTCAAATACAATGAACAGAAACAGAGAGGACCATCATTTCTTTTCAATTCAATGCACACCACATCATTGTACAGGTGCCTATTTTTTTAAAATTAGATTTAGTTGTTATTGATCCCCGAATGATTATGGCAGAGCCCCACGCATCATCTGTGGATAGAGCATGAAAAGGAGAGTAGCCAGAGGGTTGCGTACATTTGGGATGGCAGGATAGGTTTTGGAGAATGATTAAGGTTCTTACATTAGGACCAGATCGTTCTATATATTGAAGCATGGGCTAAACCTATAGTTGGCGGTTGCATAACCCCATGATCTACCCATCCTATCTATAGTCTCAGCAGACGACCCTGATATAATGTCTACGTATTGATATAGTGCGCTCATACTGCCAAACTTCCTATTAGGACACTCCATGGTAAAGTTACAATTATTTCTGTATGAATGCCATGTATATTGTAGATATGATATATTAAATGTGTGCTGTTACAACCAATACCCGCTGTACTCATTTATTGTCGCAACACTATAAATCTGCAATAACCTGGGCCAGGTAGGCCGAAGCAATTTTGGAGTGTCGAAGGTTTATTTGGAGACCTTTGAGGGATTTATTATCGCGGCCTTTGTTGAAGATCTTTGAGTCAGCTCTATTAGCTTATTTCCATTCGCACCTGTATCTAACCACGGCCATAATTTGGGTAGGACCAAAGCGAACACCAGATTGGTGAGCTCCACTAAAATTAACAAAACTTCCTCGTTTGACTGTTACAATCACGAGTAAGGTGAGCGCCTGTGCATTTCCCGCGGCTGGGGTTTGGGGAACGACAGGAATTTAGTATACGACCATATCTCTGACATTTATGACAACGCCGAAATTTTTTAATGTAAAAGAATCTCAACAAGTTGAGATGTGGTATTGAAAAAGGCAACCTCAGCTCCAGGCAGTGCAAGATCTCTGGTTTCCTTGTAGTAAAAAGAGAATTTTGACAAGGCTTTTTTGTCAGCCGGGTTTAGAAAACAGTTGAGAGACTGACACAATTTTCCCTTTTAGGCCACAATTCCTAACATAAGTTCAACTTTCAAACTGGGTATGTAACTAAGATTCAAAAAGAGGGCAACAGCCGGATATAATTTAGTTGGACGAGAAATTGAGAAAAAACATTGTTACTGTAAGGCTTTCGATTACAGGATAGACATTGCACACTCCAGGTCAGCAGTTTCAGCGAGGTTAAAAATATTTTGTCTTCCCTTTGTCTGACCGAGGCAGGATCAGGGCCACCTCCAGTGGAGCCTAAAATATCTTCTACACCGGAGAGAGAAATGTGGTTGGTATGCTTGGCAGATGCAGCGAAGCTGGCCACAAGGATGCAGCCATAAGCATAAGATAGCTGCCATAAGCCTGGTGACCTTTTATGGCTTGGGAGTACGTAGATTTAGATAGCAGGGCAGTATCAAGAGGTGTAGGCTTTTTCATGGGTAAGGAATACTGATTGATGTAAAGGAGCATCGAGTCGGAAAGCTAGTTTGACATTTAGGGTCTTTTGAGTGGTAACCCCCTGTAACTATCGCCGATCGACCGAGAAATGGGGGGTTTTGGGGGGTGGCCCTTTAAGGGAAAGAAGGGGGGAATGTTATTATTTGGAGCGTTAGGTGGCTAATCGGATGAAAAAAGGACATTTTTTCCAAAATTTTAATCTTTAATATCTAGGCTTCTGAGCCGATTATTGAAAAAATATGAGGATTGTTTGAAGAGATGGGCAATCCCATCATTTCAAAACAATTAGATTATTATTTTGTGGAACAGTTGACGAGAAAACTGAGGTACAAAACCGGAGAAAGCAAAAATTTCGGCTACCCCCTCTCAGTTTTTTTTTCAAATATCTCACAAACTACAAAAGCTAGACGATTGCAGTTATTACTAATCGACTTAGCGAAAAATTGCGCACAAAACCCATCTATTTGTTAAATTTTATGAGCCCCCGCGATGATTTCCGCAAAACCGAAAACCCGCAAAATGGTCTCTTTGATTGGCAGACGGCTTGTTTAAAAAGAAATACGTCCAACACCCCCAAAATTTAGCAAAACATTTTTTAAGCTCCGGTCATCGAGTTTGAAACAAGATTTATCCGTTAAGTCCGGGATCAATATGTATGATTTTTCCAATTTGTGAACATCGCAACATGCTCGACCTTTCGATTTTTTGGGAAATATTCACCTCACATCAACCATGGTGATTGTTATTTCCTCCTTTTTTGGTTGTGATAAAAAACAAACTTTTTTTCTAAGTAGGCGTTCCTTTTTTTATCGTTAGTAGACTCGTTTGAGGTGCACAAACGCTTACTTTATACGCCCGCTTGGTGCGCTGCATCTATATCATTCTGCTTTGTTTTCTTTTGCTTTTTAATGTTTGACACACTTTTGAGGACGATGAAGATGAAGCACTGTAAGTTGTAATACAAAAATTTATAAATAAATCCACTTTCGGCATTAACTTCTTTAAATGAAAATAAACGTTTCGTTGCATGACACCAGTAAAGAAAACAAAGCAGAAGGATATAGATGCAGCACACCAAGCGGGCATAAGGAACACTAATACAAAACTGGATAAAATGTGAAAACATAGGGTATATAATTTCATTAGTACCTTTTAAATAAACGTCCCCTTAGGAATAAATGCAAATGATTTTGATAGAATGATTCTTTAGCTATCAAATGAACCCAAGTAATCCAATATCTTATTCAATATTGATTCAGGATCTCAGTATCTGAATGAATATTTAGAAAAAATTGACCTTAAGTCGCACAGAGTTAGTAATATTAGCTACAACTGCTTCATATATATTACTCAAAATCTAGAGTAAGAGTTATTAATCTCCAAAGTCGCCGGAGTAACTATTAGTTTTCGTATTCGGGAACCTTGCAACCCGCCATGGATGCCATTATATAGAGTTTGAGTTTTTGAGCGTTAGATGGTGTTTTAGGATTTAGGCGCGCATTCAAACAAATTTTACGCGCAATCCAAAACTCGAGGCGCGCGGTTCAAATGCAAAATAAAATTTGAGGCGCGCAGTTCAACTTCAAATAAAAATTATATCCCAACCCCATCTATTGGAAGAATTAGAATTCGAGGCGCCCAGTTCAAATAAAAAAACATATTCTAACGCCATCTATTGGAATTTGAACTAATGCTCCCGTATGCCAAAAAAGCTGTATTTCCGAGACCATAGTTAGAGAAGGCTTCCTACTTGCAATACAAGCAGTCAGGAATTGTAGCAGCTGTTTTTTGTGTTTGTTCTTCTGTTGGTGATAGTCGTTTTAGACTTTAGTGTTGGTGACAGTCTCTTGAAAACAATAATGTTACTAGCACTCTCTCTATAAATTGTGCGTGCTCCAATTTATCATAGCGCTTTATTTCTATTCACGTTCGGGTGATGTCACAATATGTGGAATTACGTGCCTGACAAAACCATTGGAGTGGGTAAGATATTTGTCGTCCTTAATATTTATTAGTCATGCACGTTGTTTTCTTAAACGTCGTAACAAGTCATGGTGATCGTGAGAAATGCTATATATATTATTCTATGAATGGATATTTCTTAATTGATTGGCTGACCAAGCTGTCAGTTTGATAACTTGATTCCACGAAGACTACTTTGGCTACTGTGTGGCACTGCCCTTCATTTCTTGTATTCAGTCCGCCATCTATCAAACCTGAAAAGGCTGAAATTCCCTGTCATAACATTGCCTTCTATTTTCCAGTCAAACATTCTTCTCCTGCACTGAAGAAAATGGGGGCGGCAGCAAAAGTTGAAAGTTTGATTGGAAAGTTTTTGCCAGCCAGTGCTATTGACCCGAAAAGCATTGTACATTACACGCACGGAAGCTTGGAGGACGCCTCTGACGCACAATCTCCCAACGTTTCCCTCCCTTTCGATTTCTCCCTAACGTTGTAATCCCCCAGCATTCTCCCCCTCGTACATTTTATCCGCTTAATAATCCTGTGCTTTCGCTGTAGTGTTTACTGCACAGGATGTTTTCGAAAGGTTTGAAATGGGTAGGCATAACAGAATGGCGTTGAAGAGGTAACTGTGTCTTATCACCAGAATTTGGCTCCCGATCCATTCCACCCAGCAACATTTTCATGTCTTCTTTCTTTCTCCCCTTTTTTTCGTTTTTAATGTGGGCGAACGTGAAAGACAAGAATAAGAAAGAATGGATGACTGCCAGAGTGCCAGTTTTTTTTTTAACGCCGATCCGGCACGGATCAATATTCGCACAATCGATTTCTGCTCTTTTTTCCACTGTCGGGAAAGAATAAATTAAATGTCTCTGAACTAATAATTGAGTGCAATAAGGAAGAAAAATTTCAAATTGGTTAGGTTAGTTATAGTTTGGGGCGTTTGATGATGCCCCATCAATTGGTGGCTGTATATAAAAGACTGGACCCAGCCGTTGGTCACGTCTCGTACTCGTGTAACAAGCCCTCCATTCATGAAGAAGCAGAGGGAGGGAGAGAGAGGGTACTTCCTGTTGGAGGGACAACGATAACAAAGGGAGTCATGCCCCTCAAAGAAAAAAAAAAAAAACTCTTGAACTTGTTTTATGAATGAAAAATTCTTGAATGTGTGTTCTTTTCCATTTCTTGTTTCAACAGCTATTAGCCAATTAAAAGGAGCGTCTATACCTCACGGCCTGACCTTGCAGCTGGGCGACCTGGTAGAAATCACGCAAATATGCGAAGGTAAGAAATGAAATTTCTCATTTGAATGTGTCGGCAGTCTTTTTGCCCACATGGTCTCTAGTGTTTATAGAAAGGATGGAAAAAAACGAGCCGTAAATACTACGGAAAAAGATAAACTCCCTCCCCCACCCACCCCTTACTAAGTGCTTGTGGGAATGTCGGTCATGAAGACGTCGACATGTGTTGTGTTGCTGCATCACCGAGATAACAGCTGCGATATATAAAAAAAAGAAGATTTTCTCATATCTGAGAGTTCATTGATTTTTTTATAAGCGCATTTCCTGTTAAAAACTCACCGTCTTTTTTTGTTTTTTTTTACTTATCTCTTTAGATTGGTACCTGGGCGTGAATCTGCGCACGCCGAATCTGAAGGTATAAACAATATTTCACACACTTTACCGCCATTATCGATATCATTTTTTTAAAACATTAAATTTCTTGTTGATGTTGTTATTGCAGGGAATTTTCCCATGTTCGTACGTTGAAGTACGACCTACATCCGACCAAGAAAGGTATGCAGCTGTTATCCTAGTCCTAAGCAACGCCCTCTTATAATATAATATGGCTTTTCTCTCTCTTTCGATAGTTTATTTTTGAAAAATTGGATATTTAAAAATTGATTTTTGGCTTCATTCGATTTCTTTCTTTTTTTTTATCTCCCCTTTTTTAATGTTTTGGCCGTCTCAGGTGTTGGCATTACGACGATCCAGTTGTCGAGGAAGCCACTAACGTGTTGCGAGAATGGGGCGTTATTTGGAACCGATCCTTCGTGGTGAGTTGAATTCAGTTACTTTTTCTACCGCTAGATGGCCGTCACGTTGTTTACTTTTCGAGTAGAAAAAAATACTAATAACATAAAGGGAAAAAAGACATTTTTGAAACAGGCGCACGATGTCAATATTATTTCCGCCTTTTTCACAGTCAAATTGATGCGATGTGTAACATTAGGCGCACCTGTTTACCGTAGTGTCTTTTTCTGTACGAAAAATTGTCTCTTTTTGTTTTCAATTTCACCAAAGTTAAGGTTAATATTTATTAAGGGCCATGCCATAGTGTCTGAGAGAAAAAAAAGAAGAAAATGTTGAAATGTCTTGGGAGAGACGACGATGGCCGCTGCGTTGTGTAACAGTTCCAGACAAGAGAGAGAGAGAGAGAGAAAAAAGAAAAAGAAGAGGGCGAAGTAGACAGAGCCGAAGGAGACAAAGTGAAGCCACCTGATGGCTTGAACCCGGACCGGATGAGACAAATGACTTGTGTCAACGGTGGCAGATATCGGAGCGAAAGCTTTAGGGCCCCGGAGCAAAAAAAAACAAAAAAACAAAACAGTCTTCTCTCTCTCTCGAGTTGTTCTGGAATGTTTTCCGTGTCGCCCGATCCCCCATTTTCTTCTTGTTGTTTTTCTTCGAATCAAAAGTTATAATATTTTTTTCTTCAAAATCAAGCAAAACCAGGGACATTTTAACAACAGCGCGCCAGAGTTACTCGGTCGAAACAAAACCAAAAAGAGTCTCAGTCATTTTGGAAATTTGGTTTCTCTCTCTCTCTCTCTCTCTAGAAATACGTACGTACTAAATATATACGAGCGCAGACGAAAGTAGAAATGTTAAACAAAAGCCGCCTGCTTTAGGGGAGAAAATGACATTCCAATTCTTTTCTTTTTTGGGGGATTCTCCAGTTGGAAATGCATCAGTCAAAAATATAAAGAACAAGAAGAAGAAAAAAATACAGAGAGAGAGAGAGAGACCACAACAAAAAAAAATCTGTCTCTTTCAGACAAGAAAAGAATAGAAAAAAGAGGCCCGCCCGGTGCGATACGGGCAATCGCTTGCCATCGCTATAGTTCCGTTACACACGGATGCCAACTTAAACTCTCTCTCGTGTCTCTTGATCCTTCGTTCGTTCGTTCGTTCTTTTTTTTTTAAAGAAAAATTTATATATCGTTTGTGTTTTTCTTTTCTTTTTTCCTTCAAGTCTTTTTGGTAGTCAACCTGCAGTTGACCATATAAGTTTTGCCGATAATAATCTCGTTTTGCTGTTCCATCCTAATGAGCCATCTATTCGGCTTCTTCTCTCGCTTCTCTTTTTCCTTCAAGCTCACAAAAAATAAATGGAATCAAAGCCGGTTCCGATGCCGATGGAGGCGTTGTCTCGCTCTTTCGTGACGGGGTTTAAAAAAGTATAAAAATAAAATAAAAATAAAATAAAAATAAAATAAAAAATAAAGGAGAGAGAGAGAGAGAGAACCTCGGCGTGACACGCAGATCGAATCCGCGCCCGTTCTTGGAGGTGCTTGTCATGCCACAAGACTCGGCTCTTTTTTCTCCCCTCTCTTAACGAGGCGACGGGTTTAACTTTCAAAGAAACGAAGAAGAAGAAGAAGAAAAAGAAAAAGACGATTGGAATCTCCTTTTTTTTATGGGAGCCAATGAGCTGCTGTTGCTCTTGCGACTCAAAGGCCAAAGAGATGTCGGAAAACGATCGACGAGAACCAGGGAGAATGACCAAATCGGGTCATCGCGTCTCTTTTTCTCTGTGCCCTCTGCTGTGTGACTGTTTGTGTCTCGACTGTTTTCTTCTTCTTTTTTTCAAGTTTTGAAGTTGTTTTGTACAAAATTGCCGTTTTCTTCTTCTTCTTCATGCTTCCAGCGCGTGTCACAATGTTGGTCATATGAACTATAGGATCATCTCCCGTTTCCAAGGCAACAACAACAGCGAGTCGAGTGGTAGCAGATCGTATATCTCTCTCTCTCTCTCTACCTCGGTGGTTGTTTGCGTGCGTGAAGGCCACTGTAAAAAAAAAAAAGCAGCGGCTCGCGCACGGGTCTCCCCATTATTTTCAAAATACCTGAAAATTGTTTCTTTTTTTCTGAGGGGAGAAAGAAGAAGAAGGAGAGTAGGGAAACAAAAAAATAGTAAAAAAAATCAAGAAGCCAAAGGCTGAAAGGCATCCAGGTGTGTGTATAGACCTAAAAGTTGCACCGACAACCTTCTTTCGGACTGATGTTTCACAGCAGGATAGCTACCGACACAATCAGCCCCCGTTGGCCATCCTCTCGACTTCTATAACTCCTCGTCTCGTGTGCTGCTGCTGACCACTTGGGAAGGGGCCCACAGTTCCTTTCGGACCACGGACCAGCATCAGGCAGCTTCTGCTGGTGCGGACGTTATCGATCACAAGTTGATTTACCCCAAGAAGAGAAAGAAACAAAAAACCTGTAGTCTCTATAGTCTTTGTCGTATTTGTTTCACAACAACTTTTTTTTTTCTTCTTCTTTTTTTGAGACCTCAAGCCAAATAGAAATAGAGCTAGAAAATGAAGAACAGAAACAGAGAGAGGGGGGGGGGATGTTTCTCACGCTTTTTTCCACTTTCCCCTCACTCCTGAGTCACACACACACACACACACACACACAGGTAACACAGACAGCGTCTCTGCAATGCCGCCGCCGCCCACTAGGGTCAAGGACTTGGACTATATCATAACGCTATAGGCTTATTTCCCCTCTCTGTTTGGACGACATGTGCAACGTCATCTCCCTCAACGATTTGAAGAAGAAGAAGAAGAAAATTAAAAAAAAAAAACAAGTTCTTCTTCCATTAAATTTTTCTTTCATTTTCCGCAGGGGGCAAAAAACGATGTTTTCTTGTGTGTTTATAATGTTCTTTGTTTTCTAGCTCAACATCCGGAGGTTGTTGCTTTATTTCATTTGATTTAAACCAACAAATGTTTTTGGTGAAAGATGGATGTCGTTTGTGAGTCAGTCGGACGTTTTCCGACTTTTCCGTTCTATTGGGCGTCATCCGTATAGATATATACATACACACACACATTGTAGTTTACAATACTATTTTCGTGTACCACCACGCCCTGATCCTCTTTGATGGATTAGTTGTTGTTGTTTTGATTGATTCAATGGGTGAAACAACTTCACGGGGCTTCCGGAACTGTACAAGTATAAGAACTTGTAAGTTCTTTCGTCGTACATACGTACAGTAAAAATATAGGGAAACGATATACATACAGTACACATCAAAAACAGCGTTTGGCATCGACGTACAATTTCAATTGCCACAATCCGGGAACGTACAACAACAACAACAAAAAAAAAAAGGTTTTCGAGATTAAGCAGTGATGGATGGAATCGCCTGATAAAATAAAAATAAAAAAAAAAAAGAAAATGTTCTCTTCGGTCATTGATTGATTCCGCGTTGATCGATCCCGTCCGTATGAGCCGAAGCAAAGGGGGGCGCTTGTAACAGTCGCCTCCTCGGTGTGAGAAGAAGAAGAAGGAAATTCCTTTTTGTTAGAAGATGAACGACGCTCGTTATTATAAATAATTCTTTTACGTTTGATATCGGCGTTCATCTCGACGTGGATGCATATTTACCGATTCTGGCTCGGATGTTGAGATGGGGCATTGAAAGGGAAGGTGGAGAAACACGCCGGCCCGTCGGTCGGTGTCGGGCGAGGGCGTGGGAAACGGGAAGAAAATCTTAGTCTCTATAGAGACCAGACAGCCTCTCTTTTCTTCTTCTTTTCCTTTCTATTTTCCATCTGCTCTGTGTGTCTGTGTGTGTGTATATGGGGGGGATGGGCGCTCCCATGGTTCTCCTTTTGATTTGCATAATGATCTCGTGTGTGAGAGAGTATCTCTCTCTCTCTCTCTCTGTATAAAACTAACGGCCATGTTATTTGACTGTTATGCAGAGACGTCAGAGAGAGCAATGCACGATGCTTCGATCGGCCATTTTAGACCTGATGGACTGGCGTCTTCAACTGATGACCGGCACCTTTACCTTGGATCATCTGCGCGATTTGCGGCTACGCATCACGTCTCACATCGACTCGGGCAACAGGTACAGTGTCACCCTTTTTTCTTCTTCTTCTTCTTCTTTTTCTTCTTATTTTACCGATTTTCACTATGGAAGAATCAGTCAAGAGACATTGATGAAACTGTGTGAGGTTCTTTTACCAAAACAACCAAAGAGAACTCAGGGACGTTTAGAGTAACCAGTTAAGGGACCGCTTTTCCCGTCATTATCTTCTTGGCAGTTGCCTTAGTATATTTATAAGTTTGGTACACCTCAGAGTCCACCCCTCGTTTTTTTTTTTTTTTTTTTAAAGCTGAAAATTCGATGTGGCTTTTCTGATTTCTCTCTTTTCAACTGTAAAATTCTATTTTGCTGGTACCCACATTCTGAATGTTTATTTTCCCTTTATAAAGTGATCCAACATGGTTGTCTCGCTGTGCGCCTTCACTTGTAATGTGCCATCAAACTCTGATCATTTGTTTGAATGTCAGAATAACCCCGAAATTCCTTTTTTATGTTTGTGTGTGTGTGTGTGGGTTCGCTGGGTTTTCTGAGACAAGAACAAAACCGGTCTTCTTCTTTTTTTTTCTTATTTTCAACCCCCTGATATTTTTTTTTCCCCTGACGGAACAAACAAAACGAAACAAAACTGAGAAAAAAATAAAGGTCATCCTCAGGCTACCAAACCCTGAAGAGTTGACCATATCAAGACGGACCGACATATGCGGTGCTGGTGGCACTTTCAAAAAGGCGATCGTGGTGTGAGCAGACACATAAAAAAAACACGCTCGGGATTGTGAATATTTATAACAATTATTCACTCCATACCTTTTGCGTCAACATTTCTGTAAGAAAAATTGTCAACAATTCGAGAAGGGATGTTTTTGTTTTTTTTTTACCGTTTTTATTATTTTATCTTTTTCATTTGTTCATCTTGTTATTTACATCCGGCATTTTTTCTGAGAAAACAACCAACTCTTTTTTTTTTTTTTTTCGTTTGGTAACAAATTCGGAAGAAATGGAAGAAATTTATAATGAGGTCTCTCTTTTGTGGCACTGGCTCTCGTCAATTACACGTGGAGGAAAAAAAGCATATCAAGTCAAAGTTTTCTTTTAAGTATCAAAGTTTTAAATTGGAGATACACAAACAAAAAAATTAAGAAAGGGGATCAAAAAAGAACTACACACAAATTTTGACACAACTCGGTGGCGCACATCACAGTGAATCTGGCTGGATCATGTTTCAAATAAAACCAAAAAAAAAATCTTTCACAAAGATACAACTGAAATTTGAGAGTCGAATGACAACTAGATCCAAAAAAAATTAACTAAACGAGATTTAAAAAAAACAAATAAAACATAAGAAATTAGTGCGTTTTTCTTTTTTTTTTAATGCGGGTCTGTGGGGGGTCTCGTTGAAAAAGGAAAAAATCATCGGTCACCGGGGCCGATTCCGTATCTGGTGCTGAGAATAGGCGCCGTTTCCAGAGCGCCGGATGAATTGGTTTTGCTGGAATTGTTACCGGTCGTGAAACGTTGGGCTAGGTCGTCTATGAGACCGTTGAAAAGGAAACCTTCCAGATTTTTCCCTAGCATGTGTATAAGGAAATAATCGCCAAATGGGACGCGACGGATGACTGTTTCGGCCGCTGCCGTGGACGGAGAAGCAACGCGCTGGATGACAAACAATCGTGCAATTGGCGAAATGACAATGACCAATCGATAGGCTAAGGCTAAAGCCGAGAGAACGGAGAGGATGATCAACCAAAACCAAAGGAAAATGTAGATTTTTTCGTTGAAAATGTTCCACGCCAGTACGCACAGGGCGTCGTGAGTCTGGATGGAGCCTGAAGGTCCGTAGCGATGGAATGTGCACTTGGTCATGCGCGGAAAGACTTCGATGAGAACGTCGTCGCGATCCTCTTGGTCCATGCTCGAGTATTGGATGACGCGAGTGCCGTAGTCGAGGAATGCGCCGTTGAGGAACTTGTCGATAAAGAAAATGTTGCCCACGACGTTGACGAGATTGAGGACCTCACAGGCGATGTAAACGAGAGCCAAACGTCCGTGAGTGTGTAACGTCTCTTGCAGGTAGTGTGACAGAGCGGAGCAACGCACTTTGCGATCCTCGGCTACGCAGCCAATCAACAGACCGCGACTGCCGTCCGTCATGCTACGCACTTGACCGTCTTCTTGATTCTTCCAGATCCAGTGGGGAAGGTAAAACAAGATGCCTTGAAAGAAGAGAACAAACGGCACCCATTGGTAGTAGCTGTGAATGCGTCGTTCACCTTGTCCCTCGTACGCCGGTCCAACACCCTGGAAAGCTTGAGGATATTCGACCACTTTGCCACCGGCGAGTTTAGACGATCCAGGCAAAGTGAAAGTGTGCTGAATCCAGCAATACGTGTTGATCACTTCCGGTCGTGAAATGGCATCGTCCGTGATGCAATCGATTGGACTACCGATCAGGTCGAAGGCAGTGATGATGACGCAAGCCGCGAAAAAGAATGCGCTCGTGAAACGATAATGTAGACGGAAAATGGCGTTGTCGATGTCGGCCTTGTCGTGCAGGTATCGCACTCTCACGAATCCGGCAAAGCTGCCCAGTAAGCCAATCAGCGACATGACGGTTGTCTATGATAACTCGATTCCAGCCTAATGAAATTTTTAAAAAATAAATAAAAAACAAACAAAAGAAAAGCATAAAACGACATGAATCATCTGTTGAGAGAACAACACACACACAATTGAATATGATGTGGAACAACAAGAGCCCAGCAATGTGTTTCTTTCTTTCTTTTATTTTCTGTTTTCTTTTGTTGTTGTTGAAGGATCATCATCTATCTGCAAGTGCACACTGGAGGCCAAGAATGCGGCATAGCCGGTTCGCCTTTTGTGTAATGTGGCTGCAGGCTAGGCTGCATACCTCTCCGTGTGTAAGTTTTTTAAAGGTTGCCTAACATCTCTTCGGCCGGCTGCGTGAGTCGACCACTTTCATCCCTCCCTCCCTCCCCCCCCCCCCCCTGTTTCATCGCATAGTTTAAGTTGACATGGGGATGGTCCCCCTGGAGACATTGAATCACTCGTCGTCGTCGTGTTACACGTCAAAGAGTCGAAACGTGATCCGCATCGTGCAGTGACTCGAGAAGAAGTTCTTAGGTTCATTTGCACATGGATCTTTTTTGTTATGTTGTCCCATTTGGAATGTTGTTGGCCTGCTCTCCTCCCATTTTTGGGTTTCCCTATTCTCTTGATTTCCCTTCTCTTTTTGACTTTGATTCTTCTCCCCTTTAAAAATAAATAAATAAAAACATGTATTCCCAATAGCCTCAAGGAATTTCTATGCCCAAAGTTGTTTTGGCTACCTCAGTAGTCGTGGGATCAATTGCCAACTTGTTACAGAAAGAAAAAACGTTTCGACTACGACGGTTATTTTCACAATAACTGGGTGGGCTTCCCCTTCGCCATTTCTAACGAAAAATGATGCATTCTGATTCTCTCATTTCCTTTTTTAAGAGAAAATCAATTTTTTAAAAGAAAGAGACTCGTATATTCTTTCTTTCTTTCAAGAATGAATGACTTGATCATTTGGTTACGCACCCATAGAGAACCCGTTGGGAGTTATTGCCAGTTTGTAATAACGACTTGGAGGCAAGAGATCACCTGCCGTGAAAGATACGACGACTACAAAGACGACCCAGGTGTGGTCTTTACGAGCTCAACTGCACATTGACCAATTTCTCATGTACTACTCTTTTGCTCTCTCTCTGTGTGTGTGTGTGTGTGGTAGTTTTATTTGATTCGTTTACCTAAATGGAATTGACGTTTTGGAGAAGATTGATCCGAAAAAAATTGTCGATGTTCGTTGCACACAGCCACACTGTCGTTGCTCAACACACTGGATGATATAATATGGGCAGCACTTTGACGTTGAAAATGCACTTTTTCGGAGAGAGGAACACAGACACACCTGTGGTTGCTAGGAGCTCTCGACTCGTAGTGAGAGCCAGTCCCTTCTGCCAGTCTCTTGTTATATAGCCCAACTGTGTGGGGGCAGAGGTAACCACCGAGTCCAAAACCTGTTCCTTTTTTTTTGACTAAAATCTTTTTCTTTTTCTTCTTCTTCCCCTCTTTTCAACTTGCAACACAAAGAACTCAAAGGAAATGAAGCGAATATTTGTTGTCTCTCGTCTATTTTGTGTGTGTGGTGTGTGTTTGATTGTGTCTCTCGGTTCGTTTCGTTTAACTGGCACCATGCAATGTTGGAACAGTTTCACTCGAGTAAAACACATGGCATCATTTGTGCAAATTTTCATTTGTTTTCTCTCGCCAATTGACACACAAGAACGCAAAATCTTTGCACGAGGAAGAAAGAAAAAGTAAAAACTAAAACCTCTTTTTTATTTTTTAACAAACTGTGTATAATAATATTTTCTAAATATTTTCGTTTGTGGTTAGAGGGGGTTTTGTGAAGTTGCCGCTGCCCGGCTGCCCCCCTTGTGAGGTCATGACTGATGGATTATCCTTAGTGCCAGTTGTTGTTTTCTATTTTTTTTTCTTCTTTCTTATTTTAAGTTTTGTTGTTTTTTATTTTTCTTCCTTATTTTCTCAAAAAGGTTTTTTTGGAATGAAGTACAACAAAATAAAACGAAAAAAAGGGAAAAAAAGGGCGTACATGGGAGGAGGGTTGATGCAGAGAAAATCGAGTTGGTCTATCTCATTTCCCATGGGGCTGCTGCTGGTCGACTAGACCAAGGCCAAGAAAATAGTCCCCTCATTATTCATCCCGCGGCAGCCTCAATGGCCTCTTTTTATTGAGCTTGAAATCTCAATTCTCGTGTCGGAGAGCTATACCCCCACCTCCCAATTGTGTATATCCATCCTCAATAGACTCGATAAACGAGGCTCTTTCTCATTTCTTTTTATTTCTTTTTTATTTTCTATATACAGTATATATTGTGTTGTATAGGTGGGCGCCCCAATCTTTAATGGGACGCCTTCAACACGGCTACCGTATTACAATAACAACAACTTGCATAACAGTAGTC
This sequence comes from Daphnia galeata, assembly GCA_030770115.1. Taxonomy (NCBI): domain Eukaryota; kingdom Metazoa; phylum Arthropoda; class Branchiopoda; order Diplostraca; family Daphniidae; genus Daphnia; species Daphnia galeata. The sequence continues at coordinate 3,999,397 of CM061122.1, forward strand.
AACAACCATATTTATTAAGAAGAAAAACACATTAACAGTCAAGATGGGAATGATCAAGATGATGGGCTAAATCGTCCAACAAATCACGGAAAGCTACTCTTTGCAGATTCTTGCCCAACATAAAGAGTAGGTACCAATCGGGATAGGGAAGACGTTTGCTCAGGATCCTCGTAGACTCCGGGTCGCAAGTGTTCGGGCTAATGCGCCTCAAAATCAGGAGACGAACTGGAGTTGAAATCATAATTATCGTGCGGTAAATCAGGGCGAAAACAGACACGATTGAGAGTGAAACCAACCAAAACCAAGCAAAGACGTAAATTTTTTCGTTGAGAATGTTTAGAGGCAAAATACAAATGGCGTCCTCAATCTGGAAGTCACCAGACGGTCCGTAACGTTTGAATGTGCATTTGGTCACCCGTGGAAAGATAACAATCATCGGATCCTGTCGATCCAGCTGATTTTTCTCCACATTTTCAAACACTTTCCATCCGTAATCGAAAAATGTTCCGCCGAGAAACAAGTCGATCAGGTAGATGTTGCCCATTGCATTGATCAAATTAAAAAGTTCACAAGTGACGTGAGCCACGCCCATGTAGCCGTGCGTTCCAATCGTCTTGTTGAGATAATCAGACAACAATAGACGTCTGCTTTTATCATTTTCTTCACTTTTTAAACTGCATCCACGCACGCCCTCCGTCAACCGTCCGATAATTCCGTCTTCTTGATTCTTCCAAATCCAGTGGGGCAGGTAAAACAAAATTCCTTGAAGGAATAGGACGAATGGCACCCACTGGTAGTAACTGTGCGTTCTCTTGTCCATTGTCGCATAATCTGAGCCGACGCCGGGATGTGCTTGATGGTCCGGCCAATGGGACGGTGAACGTTTGTTGAATCCAACAAAAGGTGTTGAGCATGTCAGGTCTGGGGAAATTATTCCCTGCGCAGATGATGGGCTTGCCAAAGAAATCAACGGCCGTGATGAGAACACTGGCGACTAGAAAGAAGACGCTGGTGAAACGATAGTGAAGACGGAATACGGCGTTGTCGACGACCGGTTTGTCTGTCAAGTATTTCACTTTGAAGAAAATGGCGAAATTGCTCAATAAGCGAAGAACCGACATAATCGAAACTAGAAAAGAAACAAGACAAACACAAATTTTAATAAGTATCTCTAAACTTGGAACTGGTCTTATTTTTTTTAAAAATAGATCATGATTGAATGTACGTAGAGAAAACATCAATTGGGTTGTCGTATCGTTTACCTGAAATTGCAGCGTGGGCTTTGATTGCAGTAGTTGATACTTAAGCACTCGAACTAGAAATGATTTTCGATTTTCTCCAGCAGGGCGGAAATGGTTACCTTTCCTTATTTACACAACCCAAGGGCTTTAGGAGAAAGGGTTTGAAAAGATCAAACAAACATAATATTTCGATTTGCCGCGATAGAAAACAAATGAAGGTGTATTTCTTCTTTCGATAAAATGAAAAAAACAACAAGATTTTGTTTTTGTTTTTGTTTTGTGGGAAAATGGGTTAAAATTACAAACGTCTTGAAAATGACTTAATCGATGATTTTTGCAATAGGAGGTTCTTCTATGTCTTCCATTTGCAAATAATTTGATTTTCCAGACGACTCGCCCTTGAAAGAAGCTCTTTTTCCAACAGTTGACATAATTTCGGTCAATTTGGAAGTTTGTCGCACGAAAACGGTTGGGATGGTTAGTCTCTTTGTGATTGGACGGACTCGTGTTACTCAGATGCAGTGCCATATCGTCTATGAGACCGTTAAACAGGAAACCTTCCAGATTCTTGCCCAGCATGTGTAGGACAAAGTAGTCGCCGATAGGTACACGACAAACAACCATCTCGGAAGAGTCCTGTTGACAATAGAAAGTGGATTATTATCTATTAACTTCAGTTGATATTTATATTTTAATTTACCATTGATGGCGATGCCAAACGTCGGATGAGAAAGAGACGCAATGACGGAGAGAGGAAAAAGGCCAATCTGTACAATAGAGCTAGACCGGAGACGATTGCTAATGTGATCAACCAGAACCAGAGGAAGATGTAAATCTTTTCGTTGACAATATTCAACGGTAGGAGACAAAGAGCGTCGATTTTCTGGATAGTTCCAGATGAGCCGTAATAGTTGAGATTACATTTGGTCATGCGCGGAAAGATCTCGATCATCGGGTCGTTACGTTCCTCCTGATCTTCGCCTGAAAGTTCAAGCACTCGAGTGCCGTACTCAAGGAAAACGCCGTTCAGAAACCGATTGATGAAATAGATGTTGCCCAATACGTTGGCGAAATTGAGCGTCTCGCAGAGAGCGTGAATGTTGATCAAGTTGCGATGGCATCGCATCGTTGCCAATAAATAACGAAACAAAGCGGCGCAGTGGGTTTTGCGTTCGCCATCAGCTCCAATTTGCTGGCCTCGACTGCCGTTTGTCATGTCTCGAATGCGTCCACCTTCGTACATTTTCCACAGCCAATGCGGCAGGTAGAACAGAACGCCCTGAAGGAACAAAATGAAAGGCACCCATTGATAGTAACTGTGATAGCGCTTCTGATGGTCTTTCTCTTCGGCACCGACTCCTGGATGAGCAAAAACGGTTCCGATGTTTTGTTTGGCGTGCGATCCTTCGATGGTGAATGTACTCTGAATCCAGCAGTAAGTGATGAACATGTCAGGTCTTGAAAAGCCATCGCTGATGATACAGTCGATGGGTTTGCCAAACAAGTTGAACGCGGTGGTGAGAACACAAAAGGCGAAAAAAAATGCGCTAGTCAAGCGATAATGGAGACGGAATACGGGATTGTCCACTACTGCCTTGTCGACTAAGTAACGCACCTTGAAGAAGGCGCCGATTCCGGCCAACAATCCAACCACCGACATGGTCGCTCTGCTACAATTTCTTCACAACTAAACGCCAATTTCAGTTGGATTCTGTTGATATTTTGACGAGTTGGGGGAAAATGAGGCAACTGTCAAATTAAAGAAAAAACCACACCATTTTCCCTTTTTTCTTTAATTCTTGCAAGATGTTTTGACGTCATTTCTCAGTTTTCTTGGTATGCGGAACGACTGTTCCTTTTATGGATGCAAAGAGTATAGACCGGAAATGTCACAATTTTGGTTTTTCTTACCACTAGATTGGCTAACATTCACGGCGGTTGGCTTCAATTTCCGCTGAATCGTTTTCACGTTCTTCTTTTTCATTTACTACACACACAAAAGATTTTTATTTTATTTAGACGTGTCGATTTTTGTCGGCTCTTATTAGTTCCCCTGCCCATCTAGTCCCACCCCAACAACAACGAAACGAAAAAAAAAGATGATAGTATAAAATAAAATTCCTGTTTATGAGTTGTGTGCATGGATACGCAGCTGCCATCTTTCTTTTTTTTTGGATAAATATCGGCACCGAGATCTAGTCGGTGGATTCTTTAAAAAAACAAAAATCCTGTCTTCCATTTTGTCACGCTGTTACGCAAGTGTCGGATGACGACCGAAGAGATTCGAAACATGCGATAACATCGCCACAAAACTTTTGATAAAAATGGCGGCAATTTTTCGGTTCGTATGTCACGGAATGCGGAGCCGAATCTCTTTTCAGGTTCTTTTTTTATTTTTTATCTTTTATATACAAAGAAGAAGAGGAAGGAGAAGAAAGTTGACAACAAGCGATCGCAATGGCGGCTACTGCAAACGGTAGTAGTCTCTGTGATACAAGACACCGTTTTACAGCTTCTAGATTTTTGTTTCCCCTCAAAATTTTATAATAAAAATTTTTTTCATTTTTATTTTTTTTTTAACCTTAATTTGAATGGTCTCAGCATCTCTTCTTATCACTCTCATTCGTACGTTAGTCAAAAAATTTAATAGCATATGTTTTCAAGATGTATAATATCATTTCAAACCGGTCTTGGCGAACGTGTAAAAAATCAGTCGATGACGACGACCCTATTTGGCCATTGGGTCTCTTTTTCATTCCGCCATAGTGCAGCTTTTGTGTTGTGTGTCTGTATTTTTTATCGCCTACGATACAAGTTCGACCGGTTAGTTTTTTTTTTTAAAGAAGAAGAAAAAAAACTTGGAAGAGAACGTTTTTCTTTTCTCTTTTTTTTCTTATTTTAATGTCTAGCGCATCTTAAATTGAAACGGGTATAATACTGGATTTAAAGGCATGGTCGTGGCAACATGGCCGACACTATTTTACGGCTTCAGGGGCCCCCGTACTGCGCTTGTTAAATTGTAAAATGTGAAGAAAGGAAAAGAAAGAAGAAAAAAAAACGTTTGGAGAGATTTGTCTCCAATGCCATAAAGTCACATCCTTCGTTTGGTTGTGTTTTTTTTTTGTCCTTTTCTTGTCGTTCATTCGGATAATATTGCGTGCCAATCCCATGCAACAGAGTACAACATTGACCTGCCCAAAAATATCCAACATTTATTTTAAATGTACATTTGAAAATTTGTCTTTTTCTATAGAAAACTTGGATTGGATTTGGTGCCGAGAATCGATGACCGTATCGTTGGACCAGACACACTCGGAGTGTATCAACTCTACAATGTGGTAAGTCATCACCCATTTGTCAAGTCAATGAAATTAAATCTAAATGATATTCTAATGACGCTCGCTTTTAATAATCAGCATGTGGCCAGTGCCGAAAAAAACCGCAACACCACGGTAGGCACAACATTCATTTCATCGACTTTTTCATTCTACTATTTAATCGTATAAAATCCTATATTGTTATCGGTTTGAATTTAGTGGAACTCTACTCTGCCGGCCAGAGGTGGTAAGAATCCGGAAGTTCGTCCCGCGACCCATCACTTGTACCTGTCGATGCGCCACTTTGGTTGTTCGTTAGGCGAAGACGCTGAGGTTAACTTTGCCCTCTACGATATGCAGCATTCGCGTTACGTGAGGTGAACTATAAATATTTGGTTGACCCGTCGCCTGATGACAATTGACATTTATCTCCTTCGTTTGGATCTCAACTTGTTTTTGTTTTTTGTGTTTTCTTAGCGAAAAGTTTCTAGTCAAAGTTCTAAAAGAAGGATTCTCCAGCTATATCGGCAAGGCCAACAACAGCGCTACGCTCTTTACGGTACGGCCACACCTTATAAACCTCCCGATTTTCATTCGACCAATTTGCATTCGATAGATGGATAGCTTAAAAGGTTTTTTCTCTGTCCCTTTTTTTTTTTCTATTTTGCCACATGACAAATTTAGGAATTGGGAAACGCCGATTTGAAAAAGGATCTTTATTTGGTGGTCCAAGTCATCCGACTTGGCCGGCTACTTTACACAGAGTCGTCGAAAAAGCCGCTCAGTCAGACATACAGGCGCCCACATGCCGTCGCTGTCTTGCCTTTAGCCGAGTTACTAGCCGACACTGACACCGGTGGCCTCGGTACACTCGAAGAAGAGGAAGAGAGAGAATATCCTTTGAAATTGTATCAAAGTGACGAGAAAGACTACGGCCTGTGGCAACATGAATTGGTGGCCAAGAAATCCACCAGTAAATTCAGTCTCTTATCTGGACAGATTTCTCAAGGTAGACTATTGTGTTTGAAATATCTCATTTCCTGCTTTTTCTTATTCTTTTTCATCTTTCTCTTTTTTTGTTTAATTAGGTGTTGTGGTTTCTCTGAGACTGTTGCGTGGCGAATTGTCCGCCTTGCGTCACGAATACATTCACCTCTTGAAAAACGTACCACTGACTCAGAAATTGGGCTTTCCCGATGTTATCATGCCCGGTGACGTCAGGTATACTGTTTCTCCTTTAATTATACACTACCATCATTATACGCACGCATAACTTTGGAATTAAACCAATTTGCATGCTTTCCGGTTACAGAAACGATTTGTACTTTGTAATTGAACGTGGCGATTTTGAACGTGGAGGAAAATCGTCAAGTAAGAATGTCGAGGTGACCGTTTTGGTTCTGGACGAATTTGGCCGACCCATCCAGGTAAAAAATTTGTATCCCAAGCGCGTAACTCTCTTGGGGTGTTGTGACAAAATGATATTAACAGGTAGAAAACACTGAATAGCACGAACCAAGACGCCACCAGGTTTTAATGCTGGGCGGGTAGATGGGACGCAGTGACACGACACGCCGCTTTTCGTCCGCTTTTTGTTTTTTTCCCACGCACCCGTATGATAATTAAGTAGAGAGAAAAAAAAGAGGAGGGAAACCGGCTTTTCCGATGTTAATCAACCAATGTTTTTTTTTTATTTTTTTATTATTTTGTTTTCCTTCTTGTCGGGCTACGTGCATGAATAACTTAGACGCGTGTAATAATCACAACCGGTCGAGTCTGGAGTAGAGTGTCGAGCCATGTATATTGATGGCCTTGATTGTCTTGCAGCTATCGTTGAGACTAACATTCATCATATTCGTTATTGTTTATCAAGACACAAAGGAAACTGTTGAACTTTAGGAGAACATAACAGTTGGCCTATTGAAATGAATTTCATTTAATTTGATTGATTATTTGATCATTTTTAGAATTGCTTGTACGGAGCCTCGAATGTTGACGGGGTGACGCAACACCAATCTGTCGTACTATATCACATGAATAGCCCAGTGTGGTACGAAATGATTAAAGTTTTATTGCCCATCGAAAAGTATTATGGAGCTCATTTACGCCTAGAATACAGACACTGCAGCAGTAAGTGCTCAACTGGAACGACATGTTAAAGAAGGAGGAAAGAAATTTATATTTATTTTTATTCATTCAGCCAAAGATAAAACGGAGAAGCGACTCATCGGTTTCTCCTTTATACCGTTGATGGACCGCGATGGAACCGTTTTACCGGATGGACAACACCAACTGCTGGTCTACAAAGTCGAGGATCAAGCCCGTTTTAAAGATCCTGCCGTGTCCTATCTTCAGTTACCCTATTCGACAAAACAGATCCAATCTGTCGCCGTTCAAACCACTTCGTCGATTGGCTCATCGTCTCCGTCCTGCGCCTCTTTCCAGCGAAACGGCCGTGAAAGTGTTACGGTGGCATTTTACCTGTGCTCCACCAAACTTACTCAAAATGGTAAATCTATTTGAATCATTTTATCAATTGATTACATCAACCGACGAGAAAAAACTAACCGTTTTCATTGCACAGCCAATTTGTTGTCGTTGCTCAAGTGGAAATCTCATCCGGAACGAATCACAGATACACTCAATCTGGTCATGCGTCTGAGAGGGGAGGAACTAGTCAAGTTTCTCCAAGACGTGCTCGACTCGCTATTTGTTATGTTCTCCGATACGGAAGGCAACGCCACGCCCCATTCCGGCTTGGTCTTCGAAGTCCTGGTAGAATATTGCACGTAACATTTAAACAAAATTAGCGCTTAATGTGTTTTGTGTATTTTATTTTTCACAGGTCAATATTTTGAGTTTGCTGGATGACAGTAAATTCCAGCATTTCAAGTCGGTTGTAGACGCTTACATCACCGACCATTTTTCAGCCGCTTTGGCTTACAAGTGAGACATTGAATTTTAATTTTCATCCATTTGATAGTTTTTAACGTCATCAATGTTCATCAGGGGACTGCTGAGTTGCGTCCAGCAGTGCACTGACCGAGTTCACTCTAGCAGTGATTGCAAACACGAGCCAATCCAGCAATGCTTCCGGGCATTTGAAATTCTTTTCAAATTGGTCATCCAGTCACGACGGCTTTATGCCAGGGCAATCCTAGAAAATCAAGAAGATGACGATTTCCGTCAATATGTCCAGGCACTTTTCGCCACTTTCAACAAGGTTGCCTCGCTCAACAGTGACGTCCTTGTCAGCACTCAAGTAATAAAAACATCAAAATTCGTCACAATTTCAAATCAGTTTCATAACACCCGATCCCTATTACAGGTTGTTTTATTGCGAAATATTTACACGGTGGTGGAACAACTAAGCGAAATTCTAAGCCAAGCGGAATCCGCTAAACTATTGGCGTCGTTGATCGACAGCCTGCCTAAAGAACCGCATCCACTGATAGCCACAGCCAGAATGCAACTCGTCTTGACTACTGTCCATGGCCCTCTCTTCACTGAATCGTCAGCCGCTCGGGCTATTCTGCTGGCCACTATCTGTCGCCAACTGCGACTCCACTTGGCACAACCGTTGGTCATGTCACTCTGCACGGAGACCCTGGGTCACATGATGAATTTCTATCGCAAGATGAGCATGATGGATGACACGACAGTAGACAACATTTGGTATCGTGACGTCGAGACGGTCACTTTAGCCACTTTGGGCGTCCTTATTCAAGCCGTCCATTTGGCACAGAAAACTGATTCCAATGTGGTAAATAGCATATTGAACACCTAATCAAATTGAATTTCCTTTCCTCATCTATTCTTTGTGGGTAATTACAGGGCCCGCTGGTAACGTGCTTGCTGAGCGTACTGGAACTGCTGGATCAGGGCCACTACGACCGACTCTGGTCGGAATTGTCCGAACGTAAACCACTCAAGGATTTTTTACTACTGCTTTTCGCTGTGTTGAGAACATTGGCCCGCGAAGGCGAGCACGTCTTTCCATCCGAATGGTCTACTATGCACTGCGTTGTCAACCGGGTCATGTTGGCATCTTTGGATCAAATGACCCAACCGCTCGTGGCCTATTTTCTCGATTCTGGATGGTTTGACAGTCAGGTAAAAATTCTCTATCAATCGTTCTTGACTTGGTGACATATAACGAATCTCATTATTTTACAGTTGTGGAGCAATTACTTTGATCTGGCCGTCTCTTTTTTGACCCAACCCAGTTTGCAATTGGAAAAACGCACTTCTAGCCAGCGACTAAAGATGATTCGAGCTCAAGGAGGCGATATGCGGGTTCAGATGGGCTTCCAAATCCTTGTATAATTTTTAATGCCAATTCAAATTTAGAATGCCAAACCAATTTCTTGACATTTCATCTACTTAGACTATGTGGAATGCAATCGGTGATTATAAAATTCACTTTATTCCGACGATGGTTGGTCCTTTTCTTCAAGTGACGCTAGTACCGGAACAAACTTTGCGCCGGGCTACTCTACCCATTTTTTTCGACATGCTTGACTGCGAACATCGACACAGAGGAAACTTCAAACAGGTAAATTATTTGAAATAAATCGTAATAATTCCAAATGACATTGACAGTAGTTTAATAAAATTTTATTTTTAGGTTGAGTCGGAATTGATTGATAAATTGGACGTCCTTGTGGGAGAGAATAAGGGAGACGACAACTACAAAGAACTTTTCAATACCATGTAAGTGTTTTCCCTGGCTGGTCGAATTCCGATCAATGTTTTTCTGTGTGATTGACTTACAAAATTTATCTTTTCTTTGAAATGCTTCATAACAAATGAAAGGGAAATGTTGAGCTCAATGTAAGTATTGTTGGGCCCAATTGAAATCTCTTCTTGAAAACATCACTCAGTAAAGATGTTGAATGATAATCAATTGTTTCATTGCAGATTGTTGGAGAAAGTGAAATCGTGCGACGTGACGTGGCAGAAACACGGCAAGGCTTTCATAGGTTCCATTACGCGGCTTTTGGAACGGTTGCTGGACTACCGTAACGTCATGGAAGGAGAAGAGAATCGAGATAAACGAATGAGCTGCACTTTTAATTTGTTGGCAAGTTCATCTTTATTTCAAAAATGCATTGTTGATTGAAAATATTTTCTAACTTGTCAATTTTTCGTTAGAATTTCTACAAAGATGAAGTAGACCGTCGTGACATGTACCTGCGTTACATCTACAAATTGCACGATCTCCACTTATCGGCGGACAACTACACTGAAGCAGCCCTCACACTACAGTTGCACGCCAGCCAAATGGGTTGGTCCAGTCAAAATTTAGCAGCCGACGGTCACCATTCGTCCCAAATGGAATGGCAACGCAAAGAGTAAGAATTGAAATTCTTTATGATCGGTTCAATAATTTTTATTATTCAAATCTCTCAGGCAAATTTACATGAAGAGTATTGCATATTTCGACCGTGGCAAGTGCTGGGAGAAAGGAATCCCGCTATGTAAAGAGCTTGCCGACTTTTATGAGACGCGACTCTATGACTACGGCAAACTTTCACATATATTGCGGATGCAGGCAGCTTTTTACGACCATATCCTGACGCAGTTACGTCCCGAACCCGAATACTTTCGCGTTGGTTTCTATGGCCAGGGTTTCCCTCTTTTCCTCCGAAACCGCCTGTTCGTATACCGCGGGCTAGAGTACGAGCGGATCGGCGCCTTTACCCAGAGACTTCAAACCGAATTCCCTACTGCCCACATTCTGACCAAGAATACTCCGCCAGGTGAAATCATTCTTGCCTCAGAGGGCCAACACATCCAGATCTGCAATGTCAAACCAGTGGCCGAAGACCATCCCGTTTTCGACGCTGGACTTGTTGGTTTTCACGAAAAGATACGCAGCTATTATCGTGTTAACGACGTACGCCGCTTTCAGCTTGATCGACCCGTTCATAAAGGACCTGTTGATCGAGAAAACGAATTCAAAAGCCTTTGGATCGAACGGACTTGGCTTGTGACCGAGCATCCGTAAGTCAAAGTTTTTTATTTTAAATTTTAATCCATTGTGGAACGAAAGACAAATAAATGTATGTACAATTTTTCTTGTTTTATCTAGATTGCCGGGAATTTTGCGTTGGTTTCAAGTGATCGACCGTCACGTTGAAGAAATTGCTCCGGTTCAGTACGCTTGCGAAACCGTCTTATCGGTGAATCGTGAATTGCAGCAGCTGGCCTCGTTGCATGCCGCGGAACCACGTCGCAACATCAATCCGTTCAGCATGCGACTTCAAGGCGTTATCGATGCCTGCGTCATGGGTGGAATTGCCAAGTATCAAGAAGCTTTTTTCAATTCCGATTTCCTTGCCAGTCATCCAGGACACTTGGAACATGTTCTCCAGTTGCGTCAGTGCATCGTCGAACAAGTGCGCATTCTAGAGGCAGGATTAGCCCTGCACGGCAAATTGGCACCGCCAGAAGTCCAACCACTTCACAAGAGACTGGTCGAATGCTTGGCTCAGATGAAACAACGTTTGAAAGAATGGGGATTTCCTTCGCCCGACACAGGAGCTCGCTACGCCAATAGTCACGGGCCAGCAGCTGTAGCTCACCATCACCGACGGGCTGATAGCGATGCCGGAATCGAGTACAGCCCAGCCAAATTGAACAGCAGTAATCCCTTGTCCAACACGTCACTGCCGGTGGTGTCGGACCGTATGAAGGCACAACGATCGTTAACTGCCGGTGGGCCTCCTAGTAATCGCTCCTCAAGTTCCAGCAGCAGTTTATACGGCCATTTAACGGTCGGCGAAGTTGGCAGCGAAGACGAGGAAGATCTCTATTGCAAGCCATCGGAAATCTTGGAGAAATTACAAGCGACCAACGTAAGTGGAACTGTACCACTTCAACCGATCTATTCGACTTCAACGACACCCAGATCGACGAGCACCGTAACCAACGTCAGCAGGGCCAAATCTCCTCGCTGGGCCAATGAGTACATATTCTTTAGTCCGGCTTCTTTACGAGATTCGGGTTTTGGAACGGATCGTGAATCTCTGATTTCGAATAATCCCATCAATTCGATGACAATAACTAGAACCCCATTGAGCAGCAAACTTCCACAGACTGGCCTCATGCAGCAATCTCGTCACACTCTTTCTTCGCCGAACGTACACGACACGGTAGATTCAACTCCGAGCCGAACACCGCCGCGACAAGCTGCACCACCTCTTCCTCCCAGATCTTCGAAATCTTCGTTCGACGAATCGTTCGCTGGTAGTGATTCGGCATCGCCGCCTCCCATCCATCCTAAGAGAGTGCCAAAGAAAGGCTCAATGATCCCGTCCACACTCATTATGTCTCCAGACGCCATCGACGCTAGTACATTGCGACACCATCGGCCACCTCCTGCTCCCCCTTTACCTCCGAAATCTGGATGCACAGCGTCTCCGATGTCTCCCACTCCAGTGACACTAGGTCCATGTCCTCCTCCAGTTCCGCCCCATGGTCGGCCAGCAATCAATAATAGTACTTCGTTTTCGAATCCATTGGATCTCGGCAGTGGAAGCGGCAGCTTAGTTGACGAAGTGTGTAGCTTGTTAGCAGCTTCTGGTTGCCGGATGATGTCCAACGGCAGCAATAAAAGCCCTAGTCCTCCCGCATCACCCCCACCTCCCCTTCCAATTCTTCCGCCACCCGACGAATCTCTCTATTCTGTAGAAACCGCTTAATCTGAATAGCTTGGGATTAGTCATTGCGACGCGTGACCGATGTTCATCACTTCAGCATTATACTCACACCCGACGTACATCCAAAGAAGAAATCTCTTGTGCATTTGTGTGGACCTTATTTCCCTTTTTAGTTTGTCCTTCATTTCCAATGAACTGTTCTCATATCATATATCCATTGACGTTCCGTATCGGATCTTTCCTCCTTTTTAGGCATCAACGTACGTAGCGCTGAGTGTCTATATTCGAGTATTATAAATGGAGAGTGTAGATGTTCCTGTTCGTATATGTTGACATATCACAATATCTGAGTGTAGTCTTCCATTTCTATATCTTCGACAGTTTCCTGACTTCTTTGACTGACGAATTTCAAAAAGCAAACAGCATGCATATTTTTCCGCGTTGAAGCTTTTTGAATCAATGACGACGACATTCACTTGTGGATTGAGATTCGCTGCGATTTCGGATTAAATTCCATCTACAACGCGATTCTCATGTCATAAAATAAAGAACTTATTATCAAAATGATTTTAATTTTTATGTAGATGTCAATGCTGAGTATACCACGAATCTATGAGCCATGACTATATAGAAGCTAAATAAACAATGACAATGATCTGTAAATTTTTTCAAAATTGGCAACTTTGCCAATAAACCGTTGTTTTTAGTTTTTTTTTTAATTATCATACAATAAAACAAATAAAACAAAACAAAACAAACAACAATTTTATAAGTAAGGCATTATATTAAATTTACTATTATTGGATAATTGTGAGTAGAAATCCATCAGAATGCTTAGACATTTCTTATGGAACTACGAAAATGATCTCGTTATTTAATTTGTAGCAAATCATTCACGAAGAATTGGATTTTCTGTATTCTGTACAATTGTATTGCAAAGGTAAGTGAAAGCTGTTTTTTTTTTTTTAATATTAGATTCAACATCTTTTGAGGGAGGGAAAAGCAAAATTAAAATTATAAGTGTATGTAATCCACATAAACCCCCCCCCCCCTCCGCCCGATCAAAAGTTACGTTTTTTGTAAAAATTAAGAAAAACAACCACACAGTAGACGTACTTAGTATTTTTTAAAATATTCCCTAAATTTTTGAATTTTTTGTAGCGCACCCAGCTAGTGGGAAGAAGCTTAGAAATACTAACGTGCTGTGAAGCCGTTAGGGGCGCTACAAAGTTGCACAGCCCGAGGCTTCAAATTTGTTTGACAGCTGTCTTTTAACTACACACTAAGAAAAAACAAAAACGACTATTATAAGTTTATAACTTGTCAATTTTGACATTTCACAATTTTTTTAGTGAGTAGCAATTTTAGAAAATTTGAAGTTCAATCAAGATGTCGACTTTTTTTCACCAAGCAGGAACTGCAATGGAATGCCTCAGTGTAAGTTTCTTATCAAAATTTCGGATTTTGACCTCTCATCACAATAAATAAGTATTCTGCAGCTTAAATGTATGAAATGTTGTGTATTTCAGATCCCCATAACTTTACACAAAGAGTCTGTTCTAGATCACGAAGGAAGAGAAGTGCACAGATGTGGGTTCAAAATAGGAGGAGGTATTGACCAGGACTTTAGAAAAAGTCCCCAGAACTATTCAGATAATGTAAGTGACTTCCATACATTACATTGATTATAAAGATTTTATGCTATTTCTGGTTTTCTCTAGGGAATTTATGTCACCGAAGTACAAGAAAGTAGTCCAGGTAGTAGTGGAGCTTTTAAATTTTATTTTCAAAATCTAAATAGGCATTTTTTTCCATTTTGTAGCAGCAAAAGCTGGTCTGCGGGTAAATGACAAGATATTGCAGGTATTCATTTTAGTTAAGTTTTAATTTCAAATCACTTGTTTTGCTCTTAAATGTATCCAGAAATAATCAAAACAATTATATTTAAGATTAATTTATTGATATTTTTTTGTTAAAATTAAAATTGTTCAGTTCTTATGCATTTTATAGCTACCTCAGTGATTTGGCTAGCTGGAGTAATTAGGGCAGTCCTTTTTGGTTTTAAGAAATATTGAATTGATATGATTATCACTAAAAATCGAAAGATACTATATAAAGACCATTTTCGGTCCATTGCGTTCGTACTTTAAAAAAATAAAATAAAAAAAAAAACATTTTTGTCCTAATTTTCATGTTCCCTTTTTTTGTTTATCTGTTTTTAAAGTGTAATGGGTATGATTTGACCATGTGTACTCACAAAAAGGCAGTCGACTACATCAAGAAATATCCTGTCTTGAATATGTTAGTTGCTCGTAAAGGAGTAACACATTCGTGAGCACAAGACCGTCTGGACAACAAGGGCCATTATCAGCTTTATATAGATATTTATATATTATTTTTGAGATGGAAAAAAAACGAGCCGTTCCAGTAATTTAAAATTACGTTGACTGTGCTTTTTTCCACCCTCTGGCTTTCATAATTTTCTAATCAATAAGCTTTTCCTCTCGGTCATCTCCCTTCCAATTTGTGCTACAAATTCAAAGAAAAGTCGCAGTATGTTGGATCGTGTCGTTCCAATGCCAAAGTTCCCTCATCAAGATATTGTACTCATTTCGTGGAATGACATTTTTTTTTCGTTCTGAAAGTCTAAACCAAACACAATATTTTGCTGATTGACTGGAGCCGATCGTTGAACTTGTCATCCTTCTGTCTGTCTGTAAAACTGCTTTCAAATATTTGAGAAAAAAAATACATTAAAAAAATTTGTGGAATCGTTTGGCGCTGTCCGGCCACGTTTTGCTGATTATTATTGTGTCGATATGGAAATGATGATTATTATGACGCAAAATCCTCGAACCATGTCAGAAAGAAAATTGCAAGCAGCTGAATCATGAGGAGATAAAAATCCGTCCCGCGTGCGATTGCTGAATTGACTGACTGACGAGTGAAATGGTCCAGCCCCAAAGTCCAAGGCTTCCTTAGGTCAAACGGAAAACGGGTATTGCTTTTCGCTGTTACCGCACATGTTGTCCCTGCGGCGCGAATGGGCCGTCATGGCCCTTGCGATAATCAATCGATCATGAAGAATTGACATTCACTCGCCACATTCGAGCCCTTCAAACAGTCGAGTTTGCCTGCGCTCGTTAGCGCTCGCCTGTCTATAAATACGTGGATGAGCTAATGGATTCGAATTTCACTAGAATGGGCATGAAAACGCGTTTGACAGTCCTTGTAGGACTGGTCTTGTGTCTTGGTAAGTGTTTCATAGTGTTTCGTGTCGGTGTTCTCCCATTCGTCGTGGATAATTTCATATTATTTTTTATATATTTCTTGACCACCTGGTTCAACAGCTTCGGTGTCGTCTGCTCGATACAGTAAGTTTTGTTTCCATATCTGATCAGATTTCCCAAAACTTTGGCATCAAAATGTGACTTGCTTTTATTGAAAAGCACCATGGGCGGCGGGCAGTGAGTACGTCTACCGAATGCACGCCATCTCGGTCAGCGACATTCCCGAACTTGGGCCGCAGGCGGCCGGTGTCAAATTCGACTCACAGTTGATGGTTCAATGCCGCGATGCTGGATCTATCGTCGTCAAGGTAAGTTCGAGTCATCGGGCACTGTGTCAAGTTATTCCACCGTGTTTCTCTTTTTTCTTCTAAATGGAGTTTGAAATCAATTAGCTGGTGGACGTCACTGCCTGGAATTTCCACACGGATGTCGGGGAGAGCTGGAACGAGCTTGAGTCCAGTCAGCTTGGCACTCAGGTGGTCGTTGAGGGGAAATACTTCCTCGAGAAACCGTTCATCATTCGTCACCGTGAGGGCTTGGTAATCAATTAATATGCGAATTAAGGGATATTATTCAATTATGTTCATTTTTCTTTTAACATCAACGAATGAATGAATAACGAATCTGAAACGGAAACAATGGGTGTTATATAATTCAGTTCGAATCGCTGGTGGTAAGTCAAGACGAACCGTTTTGGTCTATCAACATGAAAAAAGCCGTGGCGTCCAAGTTGCAATTGCACGTCTCTGGCAGTCGAAGTGTTGAGTCAGCATCGCGCAATTTTGGCCTACCAACAGAAGACTCTTACGAAGATGTCAACTCCGTTTTTAAAGTCTTTGAGGTATGCAGAATGTGAGATGTAATATCATATCTTATTCTTACCAATGGTTTAACATAGAGCGGTGTGACTGGTGAATGCGAAACCCTCTATGAGATCGCTCCGCTATCAGATGCCCTCATCCGTTCTGACAGCAAACTCAACCCTATGCCCAAGCTATGCGTAGAAGGGACTTTCTTCCAAGTGGTCAAGACCAAGGACTATAGCAAGTGTCGACTCAACAAACCTGTATATACTGTTATCGCTCCTTCTGGATGGCAGTGCAAATCAGGTGCTGCGGCATGTGGAACAGCTCGTTCGGTACTTAATTAAATACTTGATACATTTTTTAAACTGTTGAAGCAATTGATGCCACTAACGGTTACTATAGTGTAGTAGTATTTTAGTTCAACGTTAGTACGTTACGCGTATTAAACGACATCTAAAAGTTCTTTTAATGATTGTTTGGAAACACAAAGCGTTCTTCTGTGAATCGATACATCGCCTGCGGTAGCTTAGAATCCTTCACGCTGCTGAAGATGACGCACCAAGGAGAAGTGCGAACTAGTCCGTACGCTTATGACACGGAACAGCTAAGGTCTCTTTCGCTGATGAAGCTGACACTACAAGCTGTCCGACACGCTTCGTCTTCGTCAACTTGGCCACCCAAAGATTTGGACACTGGATTGTCTATTGGATCGCTTGTCTATTCTTTCCCAGGAACGAACGCAAGTAGCAGCAGTTGGCTTTCGGACGGACTAATGCGGATGCCACTACTGCGTGATCCCGACCAACTTCACCAAGGAGGCGTCGATAACATCGTGGAAGAGGTGGATCGACTTCTTGCTAAGTCTGTCGATCAACTGGAAGAGAGTCAAGAGGAAGCAGCTGTCGATACCATTTCAGCCATTTCACATCTCGTACGACACTTAGACTACCAGAAAATCAGCACGCTCGTTGGTGAAGTTGGCCATCGCTCGACTCTTGAGAGGTGACGAGAAAATACATTTAGCACATGCCCAAATCTTTAAATCTACAAATTCAATTCCAACAGGAGCATTTTGCTGGATGCAGTGATTGCAGCTGGCAGCAACCCAGCAGTCACATTCTTAAAAGAATCAATTTTGAACCGCCGTCTTAGCAAGTCAGAGAGTTTACAAGCAATTTCTGGTTTCCCGTTGTACGTGCGGACGCCGACAGCAGAGCTTCTTAACGAACTTTTTGTAACAAAATCCTAAATTTGTTAACGGAAATCCGATAGGAAACCGATTATTATTAATCAGAAGCATATAACCCCCAACTTTTGTGCATTTATTAGAGTATGCTGAAAGCAAACAAGTACCTTTTCAGGCTCAGAACGACCCATCTATCATTCGGCAATGATGTCTGTATCTCAACTGGCGCATGTTGCATGTGTCAATGTAAGCGAAGCGCGAACTCGTTTTCCCGCTGGACTCTACGGTGACTTTTGTCAACCGAACGACGCTTTCATTACCAGCAGACTGGTCCCACTTCTCTATAAAGAAATCAATGGGGCTGGCTCAATCGAAGACAAAATGGTTGCACTTACGGCACTCGGAGAAATTGGCCACGAATCCATTCTTTCCGTTGTCCTTCCTATTATTAAGACTAAGGTATTATTAACAATTAAGTTTGACGATTTTCCATCTACCTGCTGGTCTTGTTCATGAACATCGTCCAATAACAGGGCGATTACTCTCCACTCATTAGGACAAAGGCTGTTATCAGTCTACACAAAATTGCCCACGATTCCAACGGCAAGGTCATACAAGTACTGTCAACTACTTTCCAAAATCCGAACGAAAGTAGTGAAGTGAGTACGCTTATAGGCTTGTAGGAAAGTAAAATTAAAGACAGCTAAATCATGGTTTTACTTCATTTCTTTTTCATATGAGGTTCGAATGGCAGCTTTTACGCTGCTTATATTAGCTAATCCTCCTGCGTATCGATGGCAGAGGATTGCTGTCTCAACTTGGTTCGAACATAGTGCTCAGGTATGTAAGTGTATTGCAGCTTGGTTTAATTGTTTAATAAATTTTTTATATCTAATGCCATTTTTAAAGTAAGTTAAAAAGTAGCCTATGAGCAGGGTTGGAAAGATCACGCTCATTTTCCGATCCGATCACCCGATCAATCAAAGATCAGCGAGTGATGATTTGATCGTTGATCGGATCGATATGTTTCAGTTTGCGCTCAAATTTCCGATCAATTTGCGCCATCTGTTGCGTAGGAAATACAAAAAATTCTGTGTTTCGAAAAATGGTTTCATGGGTGCAAAAGGTTTCTTACTACCGAAGTGTTCGCGCTAATTTACTACTGCTGTGTAAATTTTCATCGTGAAAAGGAAAAAAGGAATTACAAATTATCACTTGCAATACAATGCGTTTTTTGGGTAGATGGCGTTAATTTTGATCGGATCGATGATCGGGATTTGATCGGAATTTTTGCCAAAGATCCAGGGCTATGACGATCGCGATTGTTTGATCGCGCGGTCACTAAATTTGTTTTTTTTTGTTAAATCGTCGCGATAGATTTAAAAAACGCTACCGGGACAGGGATCGCATGATAAAAATCTTGCGATCAAATTTGCGATCATTTAGCACCACCCTTTGTTGATTTTTTAAAGTTAAAAATTATAAGTAAAACTGCAAATTATTTACAGTACCCACCCAAATTATTTGCTCACCCCCCGTTTTTAACAAGCGAGTGAGCAAATAATTGATGACGATCAATTATCTCCTCAGCCTATGAATGAATATCTTTGAAAAAAATATATGTTATAGATGACTATTAAATCTATGGATGCTGCAAACCGCGTGTTGCTGCGGTCATCCATTGATTTTATAAAAATTACGGCGCAAAGGGCATATTTGCCTTTACGCCCATGTTAAAAACGGGGGGTGAGCAAATAATTTGGGTGGGTACTGTATCTGCAGTCACTAACGGTCAGATAGCTAGTAAAACGAGTCAGTCTTTGTTGAATTGTGCACTATAGATTTCCTGGGAGGTTTGCAACTCTCTGAATCTTCATTGGCTGGCTGGCTTTTCTCTGGCCAGAACCCCGTAGAAACCCACTTACATTATAACTGTTAAATATATTTTTTTCATAATCCAGCCCCCCCCACTCAAAAAAAAAAAAAATCCGCTGAATCTTCGTTAATATTTCATAGAACCTCCCAGAACCCCACAGAATCCCGTAGAATCTTCATGCAATCAAATTTTGAGTTTCCCTCGAGATTTTCTTTTACTATGTCGAATGGAACTGGGTAATACGTGTCTTTATTTATTTTTTTTTGTTTGATGAAATATAGTTTTTGTGTGTAGAACTAAAATAAATTTCAGAGGGGTGCTTTCAGTGGTGTTTTTGTTTTCAAAAGCTCGACGCCATCTAGTGGCGATCGCAAAAAAGATCGCGACCGCGACCGTGATCTTCAGGTGAAATTGCGATCGCTTTCTTTTTTTTAACGCGACCGTGATTGCGATTGAAAAAAAAGATCGGTCACAACCCTGCAAAGATCTGATCGGTTATCGGATCGGGAAATTTATTTTTTTGAAAGACCGGGATCGGAATGGAAAATAAATAAACTTGATCGTGTCCAACCCTGCCTTTAAGTATGTGAATATGAAGAAGTTCAAAACAGATGTGTCAATTTCAGGTAGCCTCCTTCGTCTATACGACTCTTCACAGCTTGGCTAGCAACGTTGAACCAGCCGAGAACTTGAAAGAGTTGTATGTAGATAGTATTGTATGTTTTTTGGTCCTGATACTCATTGAAGTAATATTTCGTCATTTATCTGGTCTAATCATTAGATCGGAGAAGGCACAAATCGTGTTGCCTTTAGCAAAACGCGTACCTTTAGGTCTGAAATATTCATACAACTTAAAATGGTCTCAATTGGTGGCAGAACGCAACGCCGGTGCCGAGTTCCACAGTGAAATGTTTAATTCTGAAGAATCAATCTTCCCCAAAAGTTTGTACAGCAGGCTCAGTTGGATTCTGGGGCCATACCACTTCGACATTTTCGAGGTAACGTATAAAAAATAAATGATTTTAAAAAAGCAAATAATTTCAATCGAATATCATTTTAGTTTGAGGCCTACGGAGAAAACTGGAGGAGTGCCTGGGACCGCATTGTTACCAAATTCAACCCTTCTTCTGAGAACAGTGATGGTTCTCAATCTAGAAGCAATGGCCGTTTTCGTGAATTTGACCTGCATCCAGACCTGCGCCGCATGAAGAAACAGCTCAACGCCAAGAGTCCCATTCCAGCACAGGACGCTGGATCTGCGGACGCTTTTCTGCATCTGAGTTTGATGAAAGCTATTCATCATTTCACTTCGTTCGACGAGGCAGGCATTACCGAATTAATACAAAGTAATTCTTTAAATCTTTCTCTAAAGTCTTCAAATGATTCCTTCCGGACAAATAAATTGTGAAAATGACGAATAGGTCTTTGGACTTCAAGTAGCGTCTCTGTTAAGCGAGAATTTTCTCGTTGTAAGTGGATGCCTTTGACTCACGCTGAAGTTTTGGTACCAAGCACGCTTGGTTTTATGGTTAGCACACGAACCCAGGCTCAGGTTTTGTCATCTTTCAAAGGTATTTAGTAATATATTATAGGAATTATATTTAACATAGTAAGTCCCATCTAATATATCTATGTAATATTCTTAGGGGATATGCAAATCAATAGCGGTGGTTTCAATGACTTCATAGATTTGAAAAAATGGTCTAGTTCGACCTCTACCAAGAATCTGGGTCTTGAACTTGACGTCAAACCTACGTATTTGAAAATTATTTGAGACTTGTTCTTTGATGATTATTTTTAATAATATCTGAAATTGTAATTCGCAGAATAGTCGTCAAATTAATGGCAAGTATGAGTGTCAATGTGGAATTCACTAAAGCACTGCCACTTTCTGGCGTTGACACTCACGTGACTGTAAGTCTTCCTGGTCGGTTGACTCTTGGTGTCGAACTAGACAATTGGAAATTGATGACGGCTTGGAAGCCGGCTTCATCGGGACCAGCTGGGCTTACCACTCTTTACCACTATCGGGTTCGACCATTCACAGCTCTGCAGGCAATCAGCACAGACCTGCCAGTAAATCCTAGTCCGGGTGAATCAAAAGATGTGCATGCCTTTGGCGTGACTCCTCAACAGCTGGTAGAGAAAATTAATATAAATTAACCTTTGTCTTTACTATCATAAAAAAAGTGTTGTCCCAAACATTTTGGCATGATTTAGCATCAATATCCAATCGGTGGAAAGTCCGGATTGAAATTGGACTGGACCAGTAAGAGCGAACTACCGCCTTCCGCCAACCACCGATCTATTTGGCAAGAATCCCTTTCTAAAATCCTAATGGAGGCAAACTTTGCTCTTCTTCCTGTTTCTTTACACCTTCAGTCTTACCGCGTTACTCTGGATCCCATTTCCTCCGAAACGACAAAAATTGTTTTCTCCCTGAATCTCGGTAAAAGTATTAACAAAAAAAAATGTAGAAACATAGTCGAAGTTCGAATGTGATGTTTTTATAGATGCAGCAGATAAGTTGGATAGAGGAACTCAAGTCTATAGCACAGGCTCAAAATCGCCAGCCGCAATCAAAGAACCAGCTAACCGCATTCAGTACTTGTCAAACAATATGGAACCTCAAACCAAAAAAAAACTCAACAAGGTAATACCTTGTTATTCTTGAGAGTTCCTTGTAATTGCCTGCATGTCTGCTTTCTAATTTTGCTGTGTGGTTATCAAGGTGGTCAAATCTAATATATCTTACTGTGTGGTTTTGCTGGGAAGGTTTTGGGTCCTGTGCCAAAAGGATCTGCCATTCACGTAGACGCTAAGTTCATCATGGAAAAGATGGGTTCGCCAGCTAAGATTTATGGCGCTTCTTTTGCTGGAGCCTATGGAACGGAAGGTACCAAACTGGCCGTTAATGCTCAGCTTGAATTACCTATCAATCAAGAAGTGTCGGATCCGTTCACTGTAGGATTTCTAAGTTTGAATGAACACTTTTTTTTCATTCTCATATTTAACGGTTGGCTGCATTGTGGTAGTTATGTATTGAAGGAGGCGGAAACTATCCAAGGCTACCTTCACTGGACCGACGTACTTTGATTGATACACAAATGGAAGCTTCTTGGAACGCCAACATTGGTTTTGGAGACTCTTGCACAGACCACCAGATTGTCGTTGAAGTACGTTGTATATTGTTTCTTGTCCACATAAACTTATGGTCTAAAAACTTTTAGTTGTTTGGGTTCAAATTCAAATAATAGATTGGGATGAGACGCAGCGAGAAGTTCGCACGATACGTAGAGGACTCTCAAGAAAATCGTGACTGCATCATACACGAAGCTCGAGGAGAATTTAGTCATGAGCAATGCCTGGGTGTCAAGGAGTTAGCCACCCTTCTGGACGAGTACGACGCCACCGTCAAATACGGCCACGTATATATATATATTTATCAGATGATATCTGTTATTTTCTAACAAAAAACAGTTTGTCATTTCGTCTTTTTTTGTCTGGTTCGTAAAGATGCTACCTATGTTAATGAATGCTACGCTGGGTTTGGAAGGCTGGCTTAAAAGCAAATTTTATCCACATTTGTCGGAAAATCGAGTCGAAGTCAATAATGCAAATAAGCAGCTGCGAATCTCTGTCAAAGTTACGCCATCCTTGTCAGCTGTTGATCTGATGTTTTTCAAACCTCAATCAAACACCTTATTTCGTGATCTTCCACTTTCTGAAACGACCAATGTGGTGTTTCCATTAAGTGCTAAAAGTTCTTTGATCGAGAGATTAATCGATAACACGATCAGCGATGGATTTGCTCGTAAGTCATTTTTGAATATTTCTCTTCTACTTTGAATCTATCTCTTGGAAAAAAAATTAACTTAATTTTTTTATTATTCATGGAACAAAATAAAGCCATATGTCGACTGGAAAGGAATAGTATAACGACGTTCGACAAAGTACAATATAATGCCCACATCAATGATTGTGAACACGTCGTCTTGACCGTTCCTGGCATTGAGACGCTGGCCGTGCTGATGCGTCAAGATGGCGAGAACAAAGTTGACTAGGATTATTTACTGTTTTAATTTTTCTTTATCACTCGCTTGAGCAATCATGAAAATTCCTCTTTTGCATAGACTGTGACTCTTTTAGTTGGACGAGATAAACTTGAAGTATCAGCAGCCAGCCTAAAAATTCGTTACAATGATATGGATGTAGTAGTCACTGAGGATCAACCTCTGGAGGTTCACCATGCAGATCATTACTATCAATCGAGTTCACGACCTTCTATTGGAGTGTACAAGGTCAGATTTAAGAAATATAATAAAACACTTTAACAGCACAAATAGTGGGCAAAATTTGTCAATGTTATAAGTAAATGTTAATCATTAAACATATAATTTTATTGAAGATTTTTTAAATTGGACGATCCATAACTGTGAGAATGCATCATCTGTTGATATGACGATTAGAAAAAATGAAAGAAATAACTCATCCAATAAGCTTCTCTGAGATATATTTTTTTAAATTTCCTATTACCCAAACTGGACGCTTTAATTACAAATTTGAATTTAAACCTCATTGGTATTTGCAGTTTCTCCCACAATTTCTTCAATGGTTTAATGATCCATTTCATTTTTCTTATATTAGATTGGGCCAGCTGCTTTTCGGCTTTCTTCACATGGTCATGACATTCATATAGTTTCCGACGCATCCAGCAGTGTCACTGTTAAGGTAATTATTTCGGTGTATTTTTAGGAGCTACTCTGTCTAGAGTTTTGCGATTGTGCCCCGTGTCAATGAATAGTTACCAATTGTGACTGTTACAGTGGCTTATATGACGAATTGATAAAGGATATAGATAATGGATAGATATGGGTGGGGGGAGGGAGACTGTTTTAAAGCAAGATAGATTTACAAAATTCGTAGTAAACTTGTGTGGAATTTTGGGATTTAAGGTAACCAATTGCAGAAATTGCTAACGCCGGCTGAGATAAAATTTTTCACGGAGGTCGGCATAGAGTTGACAATCAAAAATAAAATGTTGAATAGATTTGAACGGGGAAGTACACGCACACGATGGGGGAGATAACTAGTTTGAGACGAAATCAATGGTAATTTAAAAGACTGCCCAAAAAGGATTTGTATTATTTAGTCGTGTGAAACATCCCGGCGAGAGGAAAAAGGAGCGAGTGGTACTGCCTTGGGAGGATTTGCGCCACCTCTTACTCCATAGGTCTTCTAGCGTAAGGATTATGGCCTTCT
The DNA here is from genome assembly GCA_030770115.1 of Daphnia galeata. NCBI lineage: Eukaryota > Metazoa > Arthropoda > Branchiopoda > Diplostraca > Daphniidae > Daphnia > Daphnia galeata. Next base: position 4,024,039 of record CM061122.1, read on the forward strand.
TTATCTGTGAAAGAGGTCTTACTCTTGGTAGCATAGTAGGATTACGATGATGGAGAAACTTCGGATCGGCATTTTGTATCTGAAGAACAATATTATCTACCGACTGACGGAGGATCACTGTTGCTTTTAGGGCACAGGAGCAAAATTTTTAAGTTTTTAATATGTTTCACTTAATTTCCCTTTTGTGATGCGTGTACTAGAACATTTTACTGTTATTTTAAGGCACCCAGATCCTTCCAAGGAAAGATGATCGGCCTTTGCGGTAATATGGACGGAGAAATTGTTTCTGAGTTACGTGATCCTCAGCGTTGCACCCTCTCGTCAGGAACCTTGATGGCTGCTTCTTATCAATTGAACGATGGTCAGCAAGGAAGGACATGCTTGGGTCTAGCAGACAAAGTCCGTGGCCAGCTACGGTAGGCGACTATCACTAATTTTAGTTTTTATTTATTGAATTCCTTTTTTCAGTTGTACTTCACTATTTTTTTCCTAGCGAGGAGCAAAATACCTGTCACAACAAACACGATCGAGACACAAGGGAACCTCCTATTTATCCTTCGCCGCCTAGCTCCCCACCTACAGATGGTTGCATAATACGGCGAACACTTGTGCTTGTGCGCAGTTCCGATGAAGCAAAATGTTTTTCAACCAGCATTGTGAAAGAATGCCGAGCATCATGTTCCGGTCTTTATGGCCATTTTTAAACCTACTGTAGTATGAACAAATTTTGTACAACATTCTTATACTAAGTATACGGAATGACACTAAAAATTATTTGTTATACAGATTGGATTTCACTGTGTAACGAACCCCAAGTTAGGCGAGGAGCTGGAACAAGAGGCAAAGCACAAAGTTTTGACATTTATGCTTGGCAAGAAAGAAGATATTCGCACAACGCGTTACTTGCCAACTGTTTGCCGATCGAATATTGAACAGGTTGACTCCAGTCTATGAACCTAAAGCCATCGAGAATTAATTGAGTGTGTCTGATGTTTTGTTTATCTTGTTAGCCCTTTAGCCATTTTTGGTGAACGGTGATTAATTTGTAATCAATGTGCAGATGACACTCGCTAAAATACACAATTTTTAGTGCCAATATTAAACGGATTCATAAGTTAAAACTTTCGGAATGCGTTAAATCATTGATAATGAAAAGTGTAGCATATACAGTCATGCCTGAAAGTTTCTTGAGCAAGCAAATGGATCTGCATGCTTTTATTTTAATTTGACGTGGGGTATAGACCTTTTTCCAATTGCTTGGTATCTGCACTAGCCAAAAGTCGTGCGGCTAGTCGACTAGTGCGCACCATGGCGGGGGATAGCCGAAACTTGCAGCAGACTTGGCTTGATTTTTAGGGTAACCTTGTTGTTTACATGTCTTCTAATGCAGTTTGGCCCAAAACCACTGAAAAAGTGTTAAAATGCATGCCAACACTTTAAAAAAAAATTTAAGCAACACTTGGCATGCATTTTAACACTTTTTCAGTGTTTTTGGGCCAAACTGCATTAGAAGACATGTAAACAACAAGGTTACCCTAAAAATCAAGCCAAGTCTGCTGCAAGTTTCGGCTATCCCCCGCCATGGTGCGCACTAGTCGACTAGTCGCACGACTTTTGGCTAGTGCAGATACCAAGCAATTGGAAAAAGGTCTATACTAAAAATACAAAATACTCTAACTTTTTTTATCCCTTTTTCACCTAAAAGGAAAAGGAGAGGGAGAGGAAGGAGGAGGAGGAGAAGAAGAATATTTTCGCAATGCAGTTTGGCAGAGTAATAAACGAGGGTCGTATTTCAAACGTATTTTGGGCTGCGCGCATAGCAGATTTATTCGCCTTTTTTGGGTACCCCCCCCCCCCCCCAAAAAAAAAAAAAAAAAAAAAATATTAATAGGCTATTTAAGGTGCATTCACCCTGGCACTAACTTAATGTTACGGATAATTGTTTCGCAATACATTTTGGCAGAGTGTTCTGTAACAGAGCATCAGGGGGCTGGAAGTTCCGCACCTTGGGAAGTGGTACAAGACGTTTGAAGCTTCCTGTCACTCTGCGCTATGCCAAAAATTCCTCCACTGGTGGCGTGGTGATATATTTCCCTGAATTCTGTACTATTGCGTTAGTTCCCGTGTGAATTGTAAATGCAACTTAGCATTCTTGGGCCTCTTTTGTTCACTTTTTATAACCGGGGATCGTATTTCAAACGCTTACGGCTTACACCTGAAACTGAACTTGAAGTTGAGTTACATGTTATTAGATAGGAAAAACGACCAAGTCAAGCCAACGATTTTTAAAGTAGACGTTCGGAATACGGAGCTATTACAAAATCAGCAAATATTCAATAATGAAACAATTAGGTTTTTTTAAAAGTAATCAAAAGTTTCCACCCAGGGTCGAACTGAGGACCTTCAGCGTGTACAGGCGACGTAATAACTCCTACACTATGGAAACTCAATCAACTGTACAGAATAAATAAATCAAGTCACTCAAAGTCACTTAAAAATGTATTCTTTTTCGATAGATAGCCAATGTCAAGGGCCAATAAATCAATCAAGCCTCTGTGGCGCAATTGGCTAGCGCGTTCGGCTGTAAACCGTTTATCAATTAATAATTGTAGAAAGAGAATCTGTGATCAGAGAGTCAAACGGAAATGACCCCAACATCAACTAAATGAAACCGTGAACAGTGCAAATTTCAATCATGCTCGCTACATGGAGTTGAAACGAGAGTTTCTAGCCTGGGAGCGAGAAGCATTGAGGGGATTTGCAATACGTTCACGCGTACAAAGTACAGCCGAAGAAGAGCCATCTACCTTTCATATTAACAACTCAACGAGCAATTCCCAGAAGTCTCTGATCACTCAGCTCAAAACTAATGATAACTGTAAAATTACCCAACCTGAGCAGATCAACCTAGAAATAATTGAACATTCTAGTAGAATCTTTCAGAACCAGGCCTCCCCCAATACCCAATTAGCTGGGAAATTTATAGAGGGGATTAGGGGTGCACTTAACCGTACAAAACCCACTAATAACGATACGGATGTAACAGTAGCAGCGCAGGCGTTAAACGCTCCAGTTTTCAATCGAGGAGTACTAGTTTCGATCCCGGAGAGTGACAACCCTCTAGTAGTTCCATTTTCAGTATAGGAAATTAACAATGCCCTTAGGGCAACTAAAAAGAACAAGGGCCCAGGTACAGATGGCATTCCTTTTGAGTTTTATTTAAAATTCTGGGATGTTATTGGTGTTCATTTTCTGGAGATGATGAATTGCGTACTCGACAAAAGAAAATTTCAACCTTCGCAGGGAAGGGCAGCTAGCAGCAGATTAGTCCCAAATATCCCGACACCGAGTAAAATCACCGATTACCGGCCAATTTCGTTGTTAACTACCGATTACAAGTTAATTGTACTTTATATTACCCAGCAGCAAATTGCCGAATATCATAATTATTCAAAAAATATTCCTACACGATGATAAATTACTTTAAGTCAAGAGTAATAGAAAGTAGATCGTTTTTATGGCGGGAAGTCTAATTTAGACATACAGGACACTATTATGAAAATTTCCCTTAAGCTATATTAGTCATAATCTAATTACGCCCATAGGTCCGCAATTCCATATTCCCCAGAATACGCGGTATATGAACAAGATTCCTTCGGTAATGTCCTTCGGGGATTTTTGGTTAATCATTAAGATACCAAATCAATTTATCCATATAATTTATATTCCATGACAAGCCGACCGGATGACATGCCAAACGTAAGGGAAATTATGGTAAACTATGATGGGTTGTCGAAAAAATAGCTTGATGAATTTTTTTTCAAGAACTTTATTACTATCAATAATTTGAATCTCCGTTCAAAATACTTATAGGAAATTATTTAATGTACTGCTTACACACCGGTGTTACATCCATTTTTTTGCGTGATAGGAAGGGTTTCACATGGGAATTTATATCTACTTTATTGAAGTAGATTTTTTAATTTGTTGCACTGGTTAATTCCAGAGTATTGTACTAGGGCCATTCTCTTATTGCCATTCTCTTATTAATTTCATTTTAATATTTTGTTTTGTTTTGTTTATTTTATAGTTTCGCCACTACATATATAGTTTCCAGATTAAAAAATATGGCTAACGAAAGTTAACATTTCGTTCATTTTTTGAGATAGCATATTATTAACTTATTTAGAATATTTTTGCATTAAAAATCTCGAAATAAACTAGTTTATTAAGTTCATTTGTCAAATAGATGATATAATGTAGTTGTTTTAGAAAAAACTATATTTTGGTCTGAAGACTAATTGATATCATTCATTCTAGCAACTGATTTTGTTGACAGACAAGAAGGTGTGCAAATAAAAGCGACAAGACTTTCACTATTCGGCAACCAACCAGATAACGACTCGTTATCTAGTTGTAAGATTGTAAGATTCTTATCTAGGGTCTTGTTCCGATTTATTTAATTGGAACCCTTGTTTTATTACATTGTTTTTAATTAATAAATCCCCATAATTAACTATATTATATAATATTATATAACGAATTATATAACGAATTTGCATGATGCGTCATTCGTCATCATCTCATTTTTATCTTAATGCATGACAATAGTATAACATCAATACAATATCAATCAATACATCATCAATACATGCAAATATCACATCATTACTTTTATTGGAAATTGACGTGAGTGAGATTAAATCCGAAATTGAAGAGGTTTCACCACTAGATATATATTTTTCTTATTGAAAAATATGGATAACGAAAGAAAAGCATTTCGTTCGTTTTTTAAGATAAAATATTATTAACTCATTTAGAATATTTTTGCATTAAAAATCTCGAAATAAACTAGTTTATAAAGTTCATTTCTCAAAAAAAATATATAATTTAGTTGTTTTGGTAAAACTATATTTTGGTCTAAGGACTAATTGATATCATTCATTCTGGCAACTAATTTTGTTGACAGAAACGAGGTTACGCAAATAAAAGAAACAAGAATTTCACTTACTAGAATTCGGCAACCAACTAGATAACCAGTACGAAAATGAAATAAAGTATCTGTCATAAAAACAAACTGAAAATACGACGGTTCCATCCGCTAAATTATGATAGAATTTCGTACAAAATTTTGTAAAGATTGGTCAAGAAGGAAAAAAACGTATAAGAAAAATCAAATTGCACTTTTCTGTGCTAATAAACCCTCTGAAGTCTACCCTAATACCCTACCCCCTATACCCTACCCCCTATATATATTCTTTAAGGACCTTCGTATATATATACCAAATATATATATATATATACCCTCAGGGATAATACCCTCTGGACCATACAAAAATCTTCACAGTCCCTAGTGGCACGGTCGGCAGCGGCATTGGCTGGGGTTCCTATGGTTAAGAGTTAGATTCCTAGTAAAAGCACCTTAAATGATACACGTTTTAAAAGCCCATGGCCATATGATTGCATAACTCAAGTAGACAAATTGAAAATCCTTTACTTTTTCTTCCGAAACAAAAACAACAGTTAAAAACAATTGGCAAAGACAGTTCAACATTATACAAAATATTCTCATGACAAAAACACCGCCATTTGACTTTTTATGGTCGCGTCCTGTTCATTAAACAACATGTTTTATCACAACTTGTTCATATAGCTCACGTACTTCCTTGCAACAAAACCCAAACCCTTCTCCTCCAACAAAAATGTAACAAATTCCTTTTGGGCACAACGAAGAGAGCATCCCCTCCTAAATGTTTTGATCCGCCCCCGGCTTCAAGGAGGGCTTGGTGTCACTTTACTTTTTCAATTCTTTCTGTCCTTCTTCACTCACCAAATATTCAAATCTTTAATCCATCCCGAAGCTATTGAGAGAACTGCAGCTGTTTATTGGTTGGGGCCATATCTCAAGAATCTCCTTCCACAAATCATCCAGCCTAGGTTTAAGGCAACCCATTCATCGCATCCATACTTCACCACCTCACTTTTTACGATCACCGATCTACTTAAAGCTGGCATCTTCACATCATCAACTGCATCCAATCACCGCGCCACCTACAATCAACTGATCGCTAACATTGGGCAACCAAAGAGAACAGAGATGGCCAAACCGGACCTTGACTAGGCTTCCATCTGGCGTTGGGTGGCCAAAATCAAAGGAAGAAACGCTGAATTGGTCTGGGATTTTAACCATAACCAGCTCCCCACCAAAATGCGTCTCAAAAGTACCAATCTTTCAAACAACGACCAATGCCCTCTATGCAATGGCGGCCAAGAAACCGACGACCATCTAAGGTTACTTTGTGCAGAGAAAGTTGAAATCGTTTTATGGCTCCGTATCCAATTGACGAAACTCGGATGTCTAAAGCCACAGAAAGCAGCAATCAATGGAGACGTTGGAAATGGCCCCAATAAAAAGAAAATACTGGCCCTCATCGAATCCTACATAATCACCGTCTGGACTTCCCGCAGCCAAAACCTCTCCCCAGCCACAAACGAAATACAGTCTCTCTGGTCAAGCCTCCTTCATTAAGAAATCTCTACCCAGATGTCACCTTTAAACCCTAATCCCTAAATATTCTTTCTCAAAATTCTGAACAGAGTTCTCCTTATCGTCATACGCAATGTTCTCCCATTATAATTAAAATTTCCTTGTTTCCCGCCAGATATCGTATTGTTGATTTTCATTACCACCAAAGTCATTTGGCCTCTTTCAATTCCGTTTGAAATGTATTTGTCTCCTTGTAATTTTTCCTCCTTGGCCACAGCAAGTCACTCAAGTCACATATGTCACAAACGCCCCAATGTATCCGTAAAGAAATTTAAATTTTACTTGTGACAATAAATCGTTAAAAAAAAAAAAAAGAAAAAACCGGAAGGCTGGTGGTTCAAGCCCACCCAGGGCCGCAATAATCGAAATTTATGTTTGGTTTGTTCATTTTTTGCAACTTTATTAATTCCTTGGATATTTTGCCTTACTGGAGGTTTCGAATGTCATGAATTCTTTGTTTGGGCTTCTTCTCTATTCTGTATTGGCTTCTTTTAGAAGGGACACTATGATTACAATATCTAGCTTTCAGTTGGATTCCTAACATTGTCAACTTGAGTGTTATGCTGAAGAAAAAGACCAGCTACTATACCCTCCAAATGATTTAGCATAAATGCTTTCTCTCCTGCGTATTACACTATTTTCCATTATTATATTATTTTATTCTCCTGCGTCTTCTTTAGGATACAGTCTGAGGAATTGTTCACATCGCCAGATCCATTTGTAATAGAATGATCCTACAGGTTCCATGAAAGTTTCTCTTCAAGAAACATAGAAAAATAATGTAGAAAAAACTGTAATCATGCCTTGTTTCCAACCAGGATTGAACTGAGGACCTTCAGCGTGTAAGGCCGACTTGATAACCACTACACTAAGGAAACTACATCATGTACAAAGTATTTTTTTCTGGTTATTCTGATAAATAAAATATGGTGTCCGATTTTTTATGTCAAACCCATTTGGGCAAATTCATTTTCAGTGAGGATCTGGGGAAATTCATGTTTTCGTTCGGATCATGGCACCACAACTACTGTATTCGACTCAGAAAGGGAGCGCCATTCATGGAAGACACTCGCATTACAACAGAGCATCAGGTGGCTGGAAGTTCCACACCTTGGGAAGTGGTACAAGACGAAGACGAAGAGTGACATCTTGCTATGAGTCAAACAACTATTTTGTTCCTTTTTTTTTTTCTCTTTTAATGTACTTGCGCTTGTATTTTGTTGTTTCATTTGTTACTTTGTTAAGTGCCATTTTGGTTTTGTCCCAATAGTTTTGCATTGTTTTTTTTCCTCGCCCTCTTGCCCCTTTTATTGTGGTTAAAATGGGAACGGAATCCCCATACGTCTGGCCACGTACTGACGAAATCTCTTTTGGTAATACTGAAGTGACCAGGCATGAATTCTACGAATGTTTCGAGCAAGATAGCAACGAATCTGATAGCATCTTTGATGCAATTGTTTTCAAGACCGTCAAAGACCATATTGAATTCTTGGATAAATTTAGTGCTAGGTCAGTTAAAGATAGGTCAGTTAACGTTGTACGCGTTAGAATCAAAAATTTCAAATTCGATGATGACCTTAGCGTGCTAAACAAGAGATTGCGCGAGTATGGAGTGATTTCTCGAATTTATCTCGAACGTATCAGGATAGGTCACTTCCAAGGTGGAACGGGATAAAGACTGGAGTTGTCAACGTGGATATGGAAATCAACAAGGGCATTCCGTCTTATATCACTTTTGTAAGCTACAAGGATCCACTAATGGTGTCCTATGCAGGGCAAATGCACACATGCCGCATGTGTGACTCTCCCACCCATGTCTTAGCTAATTTCCCCAAGCAACCCCGTAGTTTAACTACCCCCAGCACCATTTCATAAAGGCTCATTGGAACACGTAGCTATAGCAGTGCACTGAAAAATCGTTCCCCAGTTAGGACAACTGTTAGAAAGCCCCAGGAGACAGGTCCGATTGGTGGTGGTCAAATGCTTATGACGCCATTTCATTCCCCGAGTTAGCCCAGAGGTCAGCAATGTCGACTGTAGCCGTTTCTGATGGATCTCCAGAGGATCCAATTTCGAGTCCCGATGAGGCTGAATCTTTTTCTGGCACCAATACTGACGCTGAAGACGCTAGTTGTGTGGATTCGTCTGTCGTATTGTAGAAAAAACTGTAATTCATGCCTTGTTTCCAGCCGGATTGAGGATTTAACTCAGAACCTTAAGTGTGTTAGGTCGACGTGATAACCACTACACTATGGAAACTACATCAACTACAAAGTATTTTTCTCAAACGCATTTCGATTGCTTGTACCTTCATTGAAGACCAGAATACTACTACTTCTTTTATTGAAGCCAGGAGTTTACCCTTGAGTCTGGCGCCTTAGAGCGCTCGGCCATCCTGACGACGGAAACGTTGTCCTAATAAATAAAGCTTCTGGTCGTGTTCTGTTAATTAACCCCAGGAATTCTTTCCCCTCAATCTTTGCCATCAAAATCAGGTAATATTCCTTGGAGTATGTATTGTCAATTTTTTAATATTAGATGAGCAACTCATTTTTTGTAAAAATGTAACGAGAATGCATTTAGGCTACCATATTGTCTAGTGGTTAGGATACCTGGCTCTCTCCCAGGAGGCCTGGGTTCAATTTCCGGTATGGGAATACAAGTGATATTTTGAAAGTTTTAAGATATTTCTTATTTTATAGGCAAATTGAATTTGAATCAAATGCTTTCGAAATTGAATTTTTTGACCGTTCGCAAAAACGATGATATCTCGATCATCATTCAATTTTTCTTTGAAAAATCCTTTTGTACTCTGATAGAGGGAGGGCTAACCTACATTTTCCATCAATTATTTCTTCCCAATTACATCTATGAAAAGAGAAAAGCGATGTCATTCAAGGGAACCCAAAAGGACCTAAGGGGACATTTTCATTTATCAATACACACGAAGACTGGAAATATCTGCATCGGGCAAGGCTTGACCTTCTCCCTCTACGTGGATATACCTGGTCTTCGTTCAACAACAAGTCCTGTCGCCACTGCGGTGAAGGCTCTGAAAACGGATTTCATGTCCTTAACAATTGCAAGGTCAATCTGACTCTTGGCACACAACGACATGACGCTGTTTTGGAGCTTCTCTTCAAGTTGCTGACTAGAAAAGGGTATGCTGCCACCATCAATCGAGAACTTCTAGAATCACGACTGAGACCTGACGTTGAGCTCCAAGTATCTGGATCTCCACTGATGATCGACGTCGCGATCTCCTACGATCACTCCGAGACCTCGAAGCAGCATACACTCCTCTCCCCTTCTCTGGCTGATTACGCTGATGGCTTTTTCTGGTGGGTATCCATTGGCACACCCCCCGTTGCCGTCGTCCACTTCTCGGTTTCTGCCATTGTTTGTTCGTCCTTCCGTATGAAGCGTTTCATTTTTATCACATCTACTGACTCCGTTTGTTTACTTCTCGGTCGCTTCACCTCTTAATTTAGAGATGACGTGCGCCGGACCACCGTGTACGGTCCCAGCCATCTATGCAGCAATTTTTCCGCCCGGCCCACTTTTCTGAATGGCTTATACACTAGTTTCCTCTTCTCCTTGTTGGAATTCCTCCGCTGGTCTGTTTCGCGCGTCGTAGCGTTGTTTCTGCCGTTCCTGAACCTCTATCAGCCTTTTGCCTACTTCCTCTCTTAAGTAAAATGGGGTTTTCTCTGTCGACTCCTGCCTGCTGGTGTTATAGGCGAAGGTTATATACGGCAGGATTTCGTCCCAGTTCGTGTGCTTGGAATTCACATACATTGACAGCATGTCTGCTAATGTGTGATTTAGCCTTTCAACGAAACCATTGGCTTGCGGGTGGTAGGGTGTGGTCGTCCTGTGGTCGACTTCCATCAAACGCATGACCTCTTTCGTAAATTCCACGACGAAACACTTCCCGCAGTCAGTCACGACACTATCCGGAGCTCCGTGACGCAACACAATGTCTTCGACAAAAAACTCGGCCGCGTCCTGCGCCGTTGCTTATCGCAGGGCTTTTGTCTCTGCCCACTTTGTGAGATAGTCGACAGCGACGATTACGTTGACGTTACCCCCCGTCGTCGCGGGAAATGGGTCAAATAGATCGATGCCCAACTTCTCGAATGGTCGCTCTACGTTGATGACCTCCATCAATCCCTGCGGTTCCTTGGGTGGACTTTTCCTTGTTTGACATGGGAAACACTCCTGTACATAGCGTACTATGTGCTGGGTCATCCGTGGCCAGTAGTACCGTCCCCCGATGCGGGTTATCGTCCGTGTCATTCCAAGGTGTGCAGCCCACTTGTCTCCATGAAACCCCTCCAATATTTCCTGTCTCTGTTCTGGCGGAACACACAGCCGCAGGCACATCCCTTGTACCCCCAGCGTCCGTCGGTGTAGCAGTCCGTTTATTACGACGAAGTTCTTGTAGCCCCGTTTGTGCTGGTTTTCTTTCCTCCCCAGGTGTAGAAATGCTTTCTTCCATGACGGTATAGCTTCCTGGCCCTCCCTTATTCTCTTTCTTTCCGTTTCCCAAGCCGCCGTAAAGACCGGTAATAGTTCATCCTCTTCATCGTCTGTTCCTTTTCTGCTATCGGATATCGGGACAGGGCGTCTGCGTCCTCATGGAGTCTCCCACTCTTGTAGATTATTACGGGCTGATAAGTTTGTACCGATAGGGCCCATCGCGCAAGCCGTCCCGCTAGGCCCTTTTTTGTTGTCAGACAGCACAAGGAGTGATGATCGGTCACTACCTTCACTTCCGCTCCCCAGATATAGCTATGGAATTTCTTCACGGCCCATACCAACGCAAGACACTCCTTTTCTGTTATTGAATAATTCCGTTCCGCCTTCGTCAGCAGACGTCTGGCGAATGCGATGGGTCTCTCCCCTGCCTCATCCTTCTGGACAACAGCCGCCCAAATTCCGTAATCGCACGCATCTGGGTGGATCTCGAAGGGCCGCTTCACGTCCGGATAGGCTAACCTGGTAACCCTTACCAACGCTTCTTTAACTGTATTGAAGCTCCTCTCAGCCGTCCAGTTGAATGGTCCCTTTTTCCCCACTAGATCGTGCAATGGCTTTTTCATCATTGCAAACCCATCGATGAACCTCCTATAATAGGAGAGAAGTCCTAAGAACGCCCGCAATGCCTTCAATTTCTTTGCGTTGCTCCCTTGTCGTGCCGGTTGTGGGAAATTTTTCACGGCTTCGACCTTCTCCGGATCCGGCGACACTCGGTGTCTGTCAATGATGTGACCCAGGGCTTTCAGCTGGGGCTGTGCAAATTCACACTTATCCAGTTTCACCATCAGGTTCGCCCCCTTAACCGATCCAAGACCAAGCGTAATCCTTGTACGTGCTCTTCAAACGTTCTGGAGTACACAACTATATTGTCAAGGTATACTAAGCAGGTAGTCCATTTGAGACCGCTCAGTACTACGTCCAACATTCGTTGAAATGTACCTGGAGCTGAACACAGCCCCATTGCCATAACCTTGAACTGATAGAGGCCATCTGCTGTGACAAACGCTGTATTCGGTCGATCACTTTCTTTGATTGGCACTTGCCAGTAGCCCGATTGTAGATCCATGATCGAAAAAATGCTGCTCCTTCCAGTCTAGCGAGTGTCTCTTCTATACGTGGTAGAGGGTACACATTACTTATTGTCACTGCATTAAGGCGTCAATAGTCTACGCAAAATCTCAAATGTTCCGTCTTTCTTCCGTACCAGGAGGACTCCCGCTCCCCATGGGCTGTTTGATGGTTCTATCACCTCCGCTTCCAACAGATCTTTGCAATGCTCCTCCACGATTGCCCTCTCCTTCCACGCTTTTGCTGAGGGCACCTGCCTGATGGGTTTCGCAGATCCGGTATCTATAGAATGCTCCGCTGCCGTGCACCTTCCCAGTTTTTCTCCTCTCCCTGCAAACCGGTCGTCGTATTCCAATAAAACTTTGAGAATTTTCTTCCGTCGACTCGGGGACAATCCGCTGAATACCCTGCTGTCGTCCTGTGCCGGTCTCGTTTCCCCTTTTTCCGCGACATTGCTGCAAAAACCGCGTCCCAAGATTTTTCTTCTGCGATTTCTTCTATCTCTTCGATTTCACCTAACACCGTTCCGGCTTGTAACCACTGTTTTCGGTCAGACAGGTTCGTAATCACTATCTGATCCAGTGTCTTTTTCCTGTCCACCACTGCCCTCCCCACTGACACTCTTTTCGTTTTCATCAGTGTCTCTGAAGGCTCTATCATTGCACCGTTCTGACTTTCTTCCAGATCCAGGGGCTCAGTGCCACGACTTTCATCGTTCTTCCTGGTATCTACACCGCTTCACGCAACACCACTCTTCTCCTGTTCTTTATTTCTTCATTCCTCACTGCTCCAATCGGCATTTTGATAAAGATTTACGGTAGCGCACCGATCTTCATCCTCGTCCCTAGCCTCTTCAGAAAATCTTCTCCCAGCAGAAGTTCGATGTATTAGGACCTCCCCCTCCACTTTCGTCACTCCATCTGACACTGACAGCCAGGCTGCTCCGCCTGGTGAAATCTTTTTTCCATCGATTGAGACGAGACGATTCTTCCGCCAAGGGGTTATAACTAGTTTCAGTTCTTCCGCTAACTTAGATGAGCACACCGTCACCACCGCCCCGGTGTTAATCACGGCTGATACTCTCTTGTCTCCGCATAATACTTCCTGGGTAACCATGCGTTTAACGTCGATCTTTAGAATTGGTAACGTCCCCTCCTGTTGGCTTCCTCCCGATCCTACCAGACCCCTCAGTTGATTGCCCATGTTTTCCTGCCACTGACTTGGTGCCCGACCTTGTTGCTGATACTTTGGGCAAAATGGGCGAATGTGTCCTACTTCATTACCCCCTGAATCAGATGATCTTTCCGTCCTCCGTCCGGCTTCTACGTCGTGCCGTCGTTGGAAAATCTCTATTTAAGTGTCCTACCTGGTGGCATCCAAAGCCACCTCCTCCAAGGATATAGATCTGAGTCACGACGATACTGGCAGCACCTATTTTCGAGCTCCCATTGATATAGTGTTTATAATTCAATTCTTTGGTGTAATAGTCTGAATTTGTGTGAGAGGTGTAAATGAGTATTCCGTGCATCGATTTGTGGCCAAATTTGACTCTGAATTGACTTTTTTGTTGTACTTATTTGTATTTTGATTAGTGGACTTTGTGTCAATCTGACTCTATCATTAGTCGCCATTATGGCGAGGGTAGATTTTCGTTGTTTTGCTCGTTCGTGTATCACTTCTTTATCCCACTCCCCGCTTGTCGCCGCTACCGCCTGACATTTTTCGTGTTATTCGTGAGCTTGGCTTTTCGTCCACTCAACCTACACGGCGCAGTTATCGAACTGGGAAACAAGTGAAACGCGAAAGGGAGATGAAACGATTAATACCTCTCGGTTATGTGAATGCTCGAGAAGATCGATTCGAAACAAAACAGCACGAATTCAGCAGCATATCGAATCTCTTGATCTCGATGTTTTAACTATAACGGAAACTTAGGCCAAAGATGCATTGGGTGGAGATGATCACCTTCGACGGGTTTGTCCGCCAGGGTATTTTTTTCTGCACACGGCAAGAGAAAAGAGAAATGGAGGAGGAGTTGCCATAATTCATAGAAGAACGATTGGTGTTGCTGGGTCTAAGGCTGCCAGTGAGTGTAGAAGCTTTTCGTCGTTTGAGTTTGTTGGTGCTCTGCTATGTGTCCATTCTATCTTCATTGACCTTTTAGTCATCTATCGCCCTCCGCTAAATAGCATTTCGCTGTTTTTGGAGGAGTTTACTTCACTTCTGGAGCGACTAGCCCCCTCGACTACGAAGACTTTAATTGTTGGTGATTTCAATATCTACTTGGATAAGAGTAGCAGTGTTCCTGAGGAATTCTGCTCGCTAATCCGGTCGTTTGGATGGGTTCAACATGCAGAGGGACCAACTCACACTGATGGACACACGCTGGACCTAGTCATCTCTCGTGCGGCTGACAATTTTGTTGCTAGCTGTGATGTTGCAGGGATTTTCAGCGACCATTTGGCAATTAACATTGTCGTTCGAGCTCACCGCCTGGTACGACAGAGAAAAAGATTTCTTTCAGATCCATCAAGAAGATCGACATGGAGGCTTTCAGATTGGACCTTATTGGTCTGCCGCTCATCACCAACCCGTCACCCGAAGTTGATGGTCTCATCGATCAGTACAACGTTGGTTTGACCAGCTTACTCGACAAACATGCGCCATTAAGACAAAGAGAGATAACGGTTCATCCCAAAAACTTCTGGAGCACTGAGGAGATCGAAACGACCAGAAAAACTGCCCGAATGGTAGAGAGGAGGTGGAGAAGCAGACGGCTTGAGATTGACAAGCAACTTCTTCAGTACTGGCGCGATCGTCTGGTGCGACTTTGTGACGAGGCCAAGGTAATGCAGTTAAGGGCCCTTATTAGCAAATGTGGTTCTGACTAGAAGGTGCTGTTTCGGGCAGTTGGCTAGCGACTGCTAGTAAAGGCAGAGAGGAAGCTGCCGGAACATGATTCGCTCCAGGAGCTTGCGGACGACTTCATAACCTTCTTCAGCAAGAAGCCGGCTGATCTGAAAGCTGATCTCGACACGCGTGAGACTGGAGGAAATCACCTGGACGACCTATTGTCACCTTCTGTTGCTGATGAAGATTGTCTTTTTTATTTTCCTCCTGTTTCTCGTACAGATGTCATTGATATCGTTAAGCTGTGTCCTACTAAATCGTTCTCTCTTGACCCTATTCCGAGTGCCTTGTTGAAAAGTGTTATTGGTATTCTTGCCACACCGATCGCCTTGCTTTACAACCTATCCGTCTCTACTGGTATGTTCCCTTCCAAGCCTGTTGTGCACCTAGAATTTGGAACGCCCTCCCCCTCTCTCTTCGCTCTCTCCCAACTCTTTCTTCCTTTAGAGCTCAACTCAAGACTTTTATGTTTAAAATTGTTTTTCCCTAGATACTGTATCATCCACTTATTGTGAGCTTAACGGCGCCTTTGACCATGCAATGAAAAAGGCGCCTTACAAATATATATTATTATTATTAAAGCAGATCGGTTGTCCATCCGGTGTACATTTCGGTTCTATATTTCACCCAGGGCGTTGTTGCATGTCCCCTGGGTTCCATCCCTGTTGTGGTGGTTGTCCTGCCGGCTTCGATGCGATCGCCCCCATTAATTCTTCCATCTTTTTCTCAAGCCGCTCCAGTCTGCCCTCCTTCACCGGTGGCATTTGCTTCCCTAACATCCCCATAGCCCAGTCTTCCCGGCGAGTCCTCGATGTCATCTCCTGGTATCTTCTTACTTCTCTTAGAAACTCATCACACGAAGCAGGTTTCAGGCTCCGCAGTTTTTCAGTCAGGCTCAGTTTCAGCCCTCTCCACATGTGGCTGAGTTTTGCCGCCTCCGACATATTCGGATCCACCTTTCTGCAGAGGTCTAGCATGTCGTAAATAAATTCTATCGTTGATTCCTCTGGCTCCTGTTTCCGCTCCTTCAACCGTCTCTCGTTGAACTCGTCCTGGTACACAGGGGTAAATTGGGTCAGAATTTGCTCCCTTACCCTTACGACCAAGGGTGGCCCATTCCGTGTCTTTCAATCGGCTGACAGCTGACCCGCCGCTTCCGCACACGTAAACCACTTTTGCGCTGCCCCCGTCAACGACAATTCCACGTGACCTCGCAATTCGTCGTCCCCCCATCTGTTGTACCGTCCAATTCTTTCGAATTTGTACATCCAATCCCCCACATCTTCATTCTCTTTCCCCGCAAAGGCTGGTGGCTGCAGGAATTTTATTTGGGCCACCATCTGTCCTCCTCTTCCTCCTTGCTGTGCCTGACCGCCACCGTTTCCCTGTGGGCTACTTGGGCGTCTCGGCAGACTCCGTCGACTTCTTGTTGCTCGGAAGAGTGAGCTTAAATTTGATAATCTTCTCCTGAATTCTGACCAATCCCACTCGAGTTGAGCTCCTTGCGTCGATTTCCTTCTGTCCTCCTTGCGTCGATTTCTTCGTCCACGTCCTCCCACTGTTCCGAATCTTCGTCGTCAAAAGTAAGTTGGTACGCCTGTTAGACGGCCGCCGGTTGAGCGAAGCTGAACTGTTTCTTTTCGATTCCCGGCCGCTCCTCTCCAAAATCTTCGCTCTTCCCTAGCAGGGGTCGACTTCTCGTTCTCGGGCTAACTCCTCTGGCAAAAAATCGTCCTCTCTTGTCTCTCTTTCTGATTCTCTGCATTTACTCACTCCCCCCCAAATTCCAGCTATTGCAGGGCGACCTGTCCCTAATGACTGTTCACCAGACCACTTTCTACCTCACCATTTTCAACGCGATCCCACGCGCCTCGACACTTTCTAACTCACCGTCTTTAACGCGATCCCACGCGCCTCAACACTTTCTAACTCACCGTCTTCAACGAGATCCCACGCGCCTCAACACGAAAAACTCTACCGTCACTCGCGGCGCTTCTCTCGACACCTTAAAAAAACTTTGGCTATACCCTGCGTCTCCACCATGTGACGTGCTAACTAAGCGACGTGTATTAACGGTATTACAGCTACAAGGGAACAGCCCAGACATAGAGGCACTACACACTTATATACTAGCCGGGCTGGATGGAGGCGGCGGTTGCACTACCGGTTAGCCTGAATACCAGCCGGATCGGGTAGCGTGATCGTTGACCAAGCGACACCATGCGAGCCTGAATACTAGCCGGATCGTGTAGCGTTGTCATTGACCACGCGACAATATTTCCTATTTTATAGGCCAATCGAATTTGAATCAAATGCTTTCGAAATTGAATTTTTTGACCGTTCGCAAAAACGATGATATCTCGATCATCATTCAATTTTTCTTTGAAAAATATTTGTTGTATTCTGAAAGAGGGAGGGCTAACGTACATTTTCCATCAATTATTTCTTCCCAATTACATATATGAAAAGAGAAAAGCGATGTAATTCAAGGGGGGAAAGTCGCAACGCACCGGGATGGGGAAAGTTGTCTGCTAGTCATGTGTCAAGGGATTTTTTGCTCCTCCAATTTAGTGGTTTTTAACCCGAAAAACGGTTATCGTTCTTACTAACTTTGTGTCCAAATTGTAAGTGAACAGCCAGTGATTTTTTTTCTATCGGTGTTGAACTGGTTTCCTTCGACCTAACTTTTTCCACAACCATTTTTTACTCGTACTGTATACCTGGTTCCTGTGGCCTTGTCGTCTGCTGTGGTGTGGTTCTCTTCCCTTCATCGTCAAGTCCATCTTGCGGTCGCCCGAAAAACCTCGTCATTAGATCCTTCTACCGGCTGGGAATTTGTCTCAATCCTGCTTGCACCATCTCGTGAGCTTACATTTAACTTTTGCTTTTTGCTTGTTTATGTAGTTGCTCCTGTTATTTTTTGCCATCGTTGTTAGTTATACTGTTTTTACCATGTACATATTTTGGGATTTTGGTTTTAACCGTATGTAATGTAATGTTATGTGCAATTCCCACACCTCACACACCGGTACACATTACACAAACAAACAACAAAGTCAGGGTTCCCATACCTCCGGTGTGGACATCAGTCATGCAGAGGGAAAAGAGGGAGTGGGCCATGGGCTGGAGAAGATCGGAAGAAACAACTTCTCGACCATTTGAAGTTGAAGCATTGCGAGAACGGCGTTCTCAATCCGATTTTCTTCTGCACCAATGTTGCCTGGAATTTAACAACTTTATCACTGCCGGGAGGCACGGAAGAAAAACCTCTGGGGAAGAAAATCCAACCTCGTTTTCTCTTGGCCTTACTCTCAGGTCAGTTGGGGCGAATTCCTCAATATCTTCAGGTCGGCGCAGCTCAGTCCGTACAGTATTTCCGACTCCGGAAATTGATGGAAGTAATCTAATTCTGCTATATCCTGGGGTGCCTTGTCAATGCCCTAGGTGTGGGTGGGTGACACTTACAACCAAATGCAATGCTATGCACTCAATGGCACGCCATCTGGAGACAAGATATTCTCTTCGGCTTGAGAAGTTTTGGAGGTGCTCAAAATGTGGATTTATTGAAGATGGGATAAAGATGCGTGTGCATGATTTAAAATGCAGACCTCCTGCCTCTCATCCGCCAGCCACATGCATCTCTTCAGAACCAACACTGTCAACTCCAACATCTCTATCTTCTCAGTCGGAAACGAATACCTCAGAGCATTCATCCCCTCATGAAGCCACTCCTCATATACCCCATCAAGAAGAGGTTCAAGACGCAGAAGATGCTCCGAACGAAAGTTGGCTCTTCACTCTTCCTCATCATGACGCCGAAGATGCATCTAGAATGGAAGACGTGGAATCACCAATCGACTCTGATGCGTCTCTCCCTGCCTCTATTGCTCCAATTCCATCAGAGCCATCTTCTCCGGAGCAATCACTTCCCAGAGCTTTGACACCCTCTACTTCTACAGAAGCAAATTCCAGTGAAGAGGAAGCCACACCGGAAAGGTCAAATAGGTCGACCTCTGATGAAGAAGACATTTTGGTCCCGCCCTCTGAGAATCCAGCCGAAAGATCTGGTCATTTTTTCCATCTTTGGGGAAACGTGTTCAGAGGATGCAACAACATGGAGGATCTTAATGACGTTTTGGGCCGCTGCACAACTGACTGGCTTACAAGAGCCTCCACAACTGAAAAACCACTCCAAGAACCGCGCCCACGGCCAGAGAATCCTCCAGAAAGACCAAGACGTCGAAACCAGTCCCGACAACTGCAAAAAATTCGTCAGAGGTAAAATCCCGAAGAGGACAGCCGCATTCAGAGGCTCTTCAACATTTATCACGACGAGCTGTGATGCAGGTACTTGGAGAAAAAACATCCCCGTATACTGGCTCCACTGAATCGGCGGACCAATTTCTTCAGAAGACTTATGTCCGTCCTCATCAATCACCAGAGGAATGTACGTGGACAAGACGACTCTTCGATGCCTGCAACTGGACCAATCCCACCGAAGACCAGTCCAGCTTCTTGAATCTTCCAGGGAAGAAATCGAATTGAAGCTTCGACGCGCTACCAACACGTCTCCGGGAGTTGATGGGATCGAGTATCGTCACATCAAGGCCCTCGACCCTCAATGTCGCCTACTCGAAGTCATCTACGACAGAGTATGGCAGATTGGAATTCCTGATGCTTGGAGGAGTTTGCGAACGGTTCCCATCTTTAAGAAAGGGGAATTTAGTGACTTTTCCAACTTTCGTCCAATTTTCCTTCTGTCTACTCTCTACAAAATTTACTCTGGCATCATCAGCCAGAGAATCACTTCCGTTGCAGTAGAGTTAGGCTGGCTCTCCCCGGGGCAAAAAGGATTTCTACCAGGCGTTCATGGCATCCAAGAACACACACAGCTTCTACAAACCGCCGTGGAAGAAACAACTTCAAAGCATAAGTGCATGTCCATTGGCTGGACTTGTGCAATGCGTTTGGCTCAGTGCGTCATGCTGTGCTCTTTGAGTTAATTCACTCACTCCCTCTACCGAACGACCTGAAGCGCATGCTCTCTGACATCTACACTGGAAACATCATGGACTTTGTAGTCGGAAATGACTCTGTTTCGATCGCCCCGTCTGCTGGGGTTCGGCAAGGTAATGCCCTCAGCACCACTGTCTTCAACCTGGCCGCCGAACCTCTTCTTCGAGCAGCACTGTCGGAGAGCAACCCTGGAATCGACCTCTTCGGACAAATTGTCAAGGCTACAGCTTACGCCGATGATATTGCGGTGGTGTCAAGAACAGCTCAGGATCTGCAAGAGACACTTCACCATCTATCTCGCGTAGCTGCAAAATTGGGACTTAAGTTCAACGCCGGAAAGTGTGCCAGCCTCAACTTCAGCAATGGAAAGCCATTTCAGGTGGACCTTTTTGTTGATGGGAGCATCAATCAGATGCCTGGGACCAGACGACCAGGAGATCTATCTTGGCACACCAATTGGCGCTAAACTTCGGTTCCGTCCACCAAATCAGCTCGTCAGTAATCTCGACAAGATCGCTGAATCGCTGCTAGCACCATGGCAGAAGCTTGAGGTATTTCGGAGTCATCTTCTTCCATCGCTCTCTCACCATCTAAAGTCTGGAAGAGTTCTGAAGGATTTCTTGACTTCCCTCGACACCGAATGCCGAAAGTTTCTTGGTCACATCACCATGGTGCCCAACTCTGCCACCGTACCGTTCTTCTATGCAGATAGACGAGTTGGTGGCTTCGGCACTTTCAGTCTTTCTGACGATGCTGATATCTGGACCCTCGCAAGAGCTGTTCAACTACTCACCAGCAAGGACCGACTGGTGAAAGGCATCTTTATGGAGCAGCTCAAAGACACCATTTTGCGAGGATTCAGGGACGAAGTCCCAGCTACACTTCCTATTGGGGATTATCTTTCCGGGTCAACCGAAGCCGGACTCTACCGACTTCGCTACGGACCAGCTGGTACAAACCTGTGGACACTCGCTCGTGGCGCTGCCAAACGCCTAAGAGCACAGATCGATGTATCCGGTGAAGAAACCTTCCGAATTATCGCCACACAACGACATGACGCTGTTTTGGAGCTTCTCTTCAAGTTGCTGGCTAGAAAAGGGTATGCTGCCACCATCAATCGAGAACTTCCAGAATCACGACTGAGACCTGACGTTGAGCTCCAAGTATCTGGATCTCGACTGATGATCGACGTCGCGATCTCCTACGATCACTCCGAGAACCTCGAAGCAGCATACACCCGGAAAGTCCTCAAGTACGAGCACCTGGGACAAGTTCAACCACTTGTAGTTGGATCCTTGGGTTCGTGGTATCCCTTAAATGAGGACATCCGGTTTCTTCTAGCCATCGACCACCGCAGCTGGTCAGCATTCAGGAGAAAATCAAGATTGGCGGTGATAAAAGGATCGATGGAGATGGTAAGGAAACACCTGACTAACACTACAGACGAACACAACACGCAGACATAACAGACGACTCTTGTATATTTATCCCCTATGTATATTTGTATCTGTAAATTTATAATTATATTTCTTCTTGTATTTGAATTGGTATTATGATATTTTTCTGTAATTTGCTGCCAAATATTGTATTCTATTTTTTCCCGTATATTTTTATTTTCTGAAAAGTTCAAGTCACTCAAGATTTTGCGTACCAAAATTTATTAATTCATGTCACCTGGCCATATATCTTTATTCCAAGTTGGAAAATAAAATTGCATCAAACCACTGAACCATCGATGCTTACACTAATTCCTAGAAGACCGTCGAAAAACAATTCCCGATGAGAATCTACTTTTTATTGAAACAGTTTTTATCTGGGAAGAGAGT
This sequence comes from Daphnia galeata, assembly GCA_030770115.1. Taxonomy (NCBI): domain Eukaryota; kingdom Metazoa; phylum Arthropoda; class Branchiopoda; order Diplostraca; family Daphniidae; genus Daphnia; species Daphnia galeata. The sequence goes on from CM061122.1 coordinate 4,045,948, forward strand.
ACATTAAGTTCAATGAGGATTCCTTGATAATTACAAGATTTCGTGGCGCAATGGTAGCGCGCCTGACTCTAGATCAGGAGGTTGCGTGTTCAATTCACGTCGAGATCAATAGTAGGCGATGTGGAAGATAGACAACTGTTTTAATTGTTGGGTGACGATTGTTGATTAAGATTCATCTTCCTCAAATCGAGACTGCTTTTTTTCGAAGAATATTTAATAGAAATTACATTCTGTCAACCTACAAGCAATCATAACCTAGCAGTTTCAAAAGAATAGTCGAAAGAATCAAACGTCTCTTTGTAGCATAGAACGTTTGTATAAAGACATTTCTCTTAACAGCCATGCGACTATAACTTGAAGCTCTTAATGTGGGCGGAGTTTTGAAATTTAAAAGAGTGGGTTCTTTCGGTACATGGGTGACTTAGAACAGCTAAAATGCATCGACCGGGAATCGAACCCGGGCCGCCCACGTGGCAGGCGAGCACTCTACCACTGAACCATCGATGCTTACACTAATCTGTAATCCGTGTCAAAAAAAAAGTTTCCCGATGAGAATCTTCTTTTGATTGAAACAGTATTTTATCTGGGAATTGAGTACATAAGATTTCAATGATGATTACGTGACGGTAACTAGATTTCGTGGCGCAATGTTTTCGCACCTGCTGATACATTACGTAAGGAGTTAACACTCCTGCCCAGGGGCCTTAGAGATAGCTCTTTATGAGGGCGGAGTTTTGAACCCCCCGCCTTACGCTAAGTTACAGACCACTTCGTCGAGTCGGGTGTTAGAACTCTACACTAAGTTTCGCTAAACTATGCTACCTCCAGTGGGAATGCACCTTAAGATGTGCCAATATAATCCCCTACGCCTGTAATAATGCTGGTTTGAGCTGATCAATATTTAACTTTCGCAAGATTGATCACCAAAATAGTAGGGACGAATATTATTGTGACAAGATTTCTATGTATATCTGCAGGAGTAGGGCCTAATCGAATGGCTTTTGCTTATCGAAATTTCAAAGAGTAGGTTCTGTCGTTACATGGGGGACTTGAAAGAGCTATAATGCATCGACCGGGAATCGAACCCGGGCCGCCCGCGTGGCAGGCGAGCATTCTACCACTGAACCATCGATGCTTACATTAATTCTTAGAAGACCGACAAGACATTCTCTCCGGCTTGAGAAGTTTTGGAGGTGCTCAAAATGTGGATTTATTGAAGATGGGATAAAGATGCGTGTGCATGATTTAAAATGCAGACCTCCCACCTCTCATCCGCCAGCCACATGCATCTCTTCAGAACCAACACTTTCAACTCCAACATCTCTATCTTCTCAGTCGGAAGCGAATACCACAGAGCATTCGTCCCCTCATGAAGCCACTCCTCCTTCATCCCATCAAGAAGAGGATCAAGACGCAGAAGATGCTCCGAACGAAAGTTGGCTCTTCACTCTACCTCACCATGACGCCGAAAATGCATCTAGAGTGGAAGACGTGGAATCATCAATCGACTCTGATGCGTCTCTCCCTGCCTCTATTGCCTCAATTCCATCAGAGCCATCTTCTCCGGAGCAATCACTTCCCAGCGCTTTGACACCCTCTACTTCTACAGAAGCAAATTCCAGTGAAGAGGAAGCCACACCAGAAAGGTCAAATAGGTCGACCTCTGATGAAGAAGACATTTTGCGCCCGCCCTCTGAGAATCCGGCCGAAAGACCTGGTCATTTCTTCCATCTTTGGGGAAACGTGTTCAGAGGATGCAACAACATGGGGGATCTTAATGACGTTTTGGGCCGCTGCACAACTGACTGGCTTACAAGAGCCTCCACAACTGAAAAACCACTCCAAGAACAGCGCCCGAGGCCAGAGAATCCTCCAGAAAGACCAAGACGTCGAAACCAGTCCCGACAACTGCAAAAAATTCGTCAGAGGAAGAGGTCAAATCCCGAAGAGGCAAGCCGCATTCAGAAGCTCTTCAACATTTATCCTAGAAGAGCTGTAAGGCAGGTACTTGGAGAAAAGTCTTCCCCGTATACTGGCTCCACTGAATCGGCGGACCAATATCTCCAGAAGACTTATGTACGTCCTCAGCCATCACCAGAGGAAGGTACGTGGGCAAGACGACTCTTCGATGCCTGCAACTGGACCAATCCCACCGAAGACCAGTCCAGCTTCTTGAATCGGCCCCCTTCCAGGGAAGAAATCGAATTGAAGCTTCGACGCGCTACCAACACGTCTCCGGGAGTTGATGGGATCGAGTATCGTCACATCAAGGCCCTCGACCCTCAATGTCGCCTACTCGAAGTCATCTACGAAAGGGTATGGCAGATTGGAATTCCTGATGCTTGGAGGAGATCGCGAACGGTTCCCATCTTTAAGAAAGGGGACCCTAGTGACTTTTCCAACTTTCGTCCAATTTCCCTTCTGTCTACTCTCTACAAAATTTATTCTGGCATCATTAGCCAGAGAATCACTTCCGTTGCAGTAGAGTTAGGCTGGCTCTCCCCGGGGCAAAAAGGATTTCTACCAGGCGTTCATGGCATCCAAGAACACACACAGCTTCTACAAACCGCCGTGGAAGAAACAACTTCAAAGCATAAGTGCATGTCCATTGGCTGGACTTGTGCAATGCGTTTGGCTCAGTGCGTCATGCTGTGCTCTTTGAGTTAATTCACTCACTCCCTCTACCGAACGACCTGAAGCGCATGCTCTCTGACATCTACACTGGAAACATCATGGACTTTGTAGTCGGAAATGACTCTGTTTCGATCGCCCCGTCTGCTGGGGTTCGGCAAGGTAATGCCCTCAGCACCACTGTCTTCAACCTGGCCGCCGAACCTCTTCTTCGAGCAGCACTGTCGGAGAGCAACCCTGGAATCGACCTCTTCGGACAAATTGTCAAGGCTACAGCTTACGCCGATGATATTGCGGTGGTGTCAAGAACAGCACAGGATCTGCAAGAGACACTTCACCATCTATCTCGCGTAGCTGCAAAATTGGGACTTAAGTTCAACGCCGGAAAGTGTGCCAGCCTCAACTTCAACAATGGAAAACCATTTAAGGTGGACCTTTTTGTTGATGGGAGCCCCATCAGATGCCTGGGACCAGACGACCAGGAGATCTATCTTGGCACACCAATTGGCGCAAAACTTCGGTTCCGTCCTCCAAATCAGCTCGTCAGTAATCTCGACAAGATCGCCGATTCACTGCTAGCACCATGGCAGAAGCTTGAAGTATTTCGGAGTCACCTTCTTCCGTCGCTCTCTCACCATCTAGCGTCTGGAAGAGTTCTGAAGGATGTCTTGACTTCCCTCGACACCGAATGCCGAAAATTTCTTGGTCACATCACCATGGTGCCCAACTCTGCCACCGTACCGTTCTTCTATGCAGATAGACGAGTTGGTGGACTCGGCACTTTCAGTCTTTCTGACGATGCTGATATCTGGACCCTCGCAAGAGCTGTTCAACTACTCACCAGCAAGGACCGACTGGTGAAAGGCATCTTTATGGAACAGCTCAAAGACACCATTTTGCGAGGATTCAGGGACGAAGTCCCAGCTACACTTCCTATTGGGGATTATCTTTCCGGGTCAACCGAAGCCGGACTCTACCGACTTCGCTACGGACCGGCTGGTACAAACCTGTGGACACTCGCTCGCGGCGCTGCCAAACGCCTAAGAGCACAGATCGATGTATCCGGTGAAGAAACCTTCCGAATTATCGCCGATGACGTCTCTGTGCTCCCAGCAAAGGCAGTTCGTGGCCTTCGACAGGTTGTACGTCAACGACACACCCGGAAATTTAAATCTGCTCCCCATCAAGGAAGAGTAGCAGCAGCCTTGGCAATCGACCAATCGACCAAAGACATCGCCCGCCTCACCTCCTGCAGGACTGATCTACAACACGAAGACTGGAAATATCTGCATCGGGCAAGGCTTGACCTTCTCCCTCTACGTGGATATAACTGGTCTTCGTTCGACAACAAGTCCTGTCGCCACTGCGGTGAAAGCTCTGAAAACGGATTTCATGTCCTTAACAATTGCAAGGTCAATCTGACTCTTGCCACACAACGACATGACGCTGTTTTGGAGCTTCTCTTCAAGTTGCTGACTAGAAAAGGGTATGCTGCCACCATCAATCGAGAACTTCCAGAATCACGACTAAGACCAGACGTTGAGCTCCAAGTATCTGGATCTCGACTGATGATTGACGTCGCGATCTCCTACGATCACTCCGAGAACCTCGAAGCAGCATACACCCGGAAAGTCCTCAAGTACGAGCACCTGGGACAAGTTCAACCACTTGTAGTTGGATCCCTGGGTTCGTGGTATCCCTTAAATGAGGACATCCGGTCTCTTCTAGCCATCGACCACCGCAGCTGGTCAGCATTCAGGAGGAAATCAAGATTGGCGGCGATTAAAGGATCGATGGAGATGGTAAGGAAACACCTGACTAACACCACAGACGAACACAACACGCAGACATAACAGACGACTCTTGTATATTTATCCTCCATGTATAATTGTATCTGTATATTTATCTGTATATTTCTGTATATTTCTTTGTATACTTCTTCTTGTATGTGAATTGGTATTATGATATTTTTCTGTAATTTGCTGCCAAATATTGTATTTTATTCTTTCTCGTATATTTTTAATTTCCCATAAGTTCATTCAAGATTTTGCTTACAGAAATTTATTAATTCATATCACCTGGCCATATATCTTTATTCCAAGTTGGAAAATAAATTGCATCAAACCACTGAACCATCGATGCTTACATTAATTCTTAGAAGACCGTAAAAAAGATTCCCGATGAGAATCTACTTTTGATTGAAACAGTTTTTTATCTGGGAAGAGAGTACATTAAGTTCAATGAGGTTTCCTTGATAATACAGGGTTTCGTGGCGCAATGGTAGCGCGCCTGACTCCAGATCAGGAGGTTGCGTGTTCAAATCACGTCGAGATCAACAGTCGATGTGGAAGATAGACAACTTACAGATGTGGAAGATACACAACAAAGAAGCATCTTCCTCAAATCGAGACTGTTTTTTTTCGAAGAATATTTCATAGAATATACATTCTGTCAACTGTAGTGCGCCGATACTAGGTTGCACCCTTTTTACCTTTCTTGTGGCTATTACGGATCCACACAACCTTCCGTTGGCCACGTCTTTTCCTTCCTCTATCTACGTCTTTCCTTCCTTCCACTATCCACGTCCTCCTTCCTTCTTTTACTCATGCAAGTCTTCTTTTATCCGAGGAGCGTTTATTGTAAGCCAAATACTATGTAAACTGTGGAGTATAAAAAGCCACTGAAAAGATCGAGTAGTTAGTCAGTCTGCTGCGTGACTCCTCTCTACTAGACTCCTGTGGTAATATAACAATAAACTAGTTCTGTCCTAAATTGTCTTTGTGTCGGTTGAACCTTAAGTAAGCGCATCTTTTACTCGTCCATAAAAGTGCCTTACAATTGGTGAACGTGCCAAATTTTCGAACTATGACGACAGAGTAACAAAGGCACTCTGTTAGTCCATCATCAACCTGACCAGAAAAATTCGAAAGGATCTTGCGGAAAGAACTGTCGAAGTGACTCTTTCCGGGCAAACCTTTACTGATAGAGTAACAAAGGCACTCTACAGTTTCGAGAAAGCAGTTTTCATCACATCACAACAGAAAGAGCTGTCGAAATGACTCTTTCATCACACCTTTAAAATCTTTATCTTTAAGTCACGAATAAAAATTCATAAATCATGGCATTGACACAAGCAGCAGTAAATGCCTGGAGAACTGCTGTAGACAGACAAGCTCAGATATTAGAAAACGGCCTCGCAACTATAAATGCGCAAGCAGCCAAGAAGGAAATACCACAATTTAAGGGTGATATCAAAAGCAAATTAGCGATTGAAGAATGGTTCAAAATTGCTGAGAAAATAGCGACGAACGCAGGATGGACAGATGTACAAAAACTTCGTTTCCTTCAAGAAAAACTAACAAAATCAGCAGCAAATTTTAACGACTCACTGACGCAAGCACAAAAAGCAACTTACCAAATATGGAAAACTAGCATCATAACAGGTCTCACCGACCACACAACAAAGGCCAGAAAAAAAGAAGAACTTAATACTCTAAAGCAAAAAGATACAGAAAGAGTTCGAGATTTTAAAATCAAAACCGACGACCTATACAGAATTTCGTACGGCATAGGACCCGATACTGATCAAGATATAGTCGTAGTGGCCCTTAGGAATTAAACAAAGAAAGATGTTTTGCTAAATGGACTTAAAAATCCAATATCAGATTTAGTTTGGAATAGACAAAATATTCACAATGCAGCTTACGCAGAAGCCGTTGAAATGGCTGAGGAATGTGAAAAGATAGTTGAAATCAAGAAAATTTCAAGAGAAAACGACTTAACCTCCGCTGTCGCAATGTTATCATTATAGAGAGTCAGAAAAATATTGAACAAATTAATAACTTAGAAGAAATAATCAAACAGTTGACACCTACGTCAGTCACTCAACCCATGGCAGAGGATATGTAGCAAAACACATCAATAGTATTCAAACCAGTAGTAAATATTAGCTTAGAATAAATATACACAGAAAATCAGAAAATAAATAAAATAAATAAAAAAAAAAGGAGACCGAACAAGACAGAGAAATCAACCCATCACTCTAAGAAGCAATCGGATAAAATTGAGAGATAAAATAGACCTGAACCATTTAAACCAATCTAGAATCGTTTTCTCGGTCTAGCCACAGATATTATTTTCAAATTTTTGCTGAAGCGTACATTTAAGAAAATATTGCCACGGAAAGAAAGACCGTGAAGGGGCCCAAAAAGAAACGAAAAAGTAAATAATTTTCGGAAGTGTCTGATACATCCACCAATTTTACGCTATCCGAAACCATCGCGAGGATTTCTTATTAATACAGATGCGACAATCTTATGGTGATATATCAGTAAAAAGCGAATGCACAAAGAAAACGGCGTGAACAAAATCATCGTTGCTTTCACTTCCATCGATACGATAATAAAGAAAAGACAAAAAAAGAACAAAGGAAAATACAACAACTTAAGCTATAGTGCATGTAGTAAACGAGTCTAACCGAATGTACGAAACAAATTTGAGCACCACGCCGTTGAGAGATATAGAGATAAATTGAAAATTAAAGCAAAAATTGGCTAGGAAGGCTTCATGCCTGCAAGATTATAATTCGTCATCAGAACAGAGCCGGACACTTGACTAGAAGAAATATACCCCAAAATGAAGTCAATTAAAAGATGACGAAAACGAAAACGCCACCTGAGCGATCCGCCAGAGATTTCCGCGTTGACGACATAAACTTAGCAGAAGGACCACAACAAAACGAAGAAATTGTGAAAACGCGCGAAAGAAATATAAATCAAGAAAGAAATTTAGACGTCGATTATGGATAATGCGATCGACGAAAGCCCCGAGACAGTGACCCATATCTCCTAGATGGAAAAGTGTCCACGAGGACAATAAAGGTGATCGTTGAGCTCAACAATGATCTACCCAGTACATCTGTAGTAAGGATACCGGTCCAGGAATCCTCATAAAGAAATTAATTTTTAAATACCGTTCACACGAGGAACAAGATGAAAACGGCAAGGATTCAACGACAATAGACATGGAATTAAATAAATGGTATTTGGTTAGTTATTTAAAAAAAAAAAAAGGAAAACCAAGAGGTGATAGCAACTGCTGCTGCAAAACAATCATAAGTACGACGAAAAGAAGAAGCCTACATTTTATCTCATCAACCAGATCCCTCTCCCAAATGCTGTCCATAGGCCATGGACATCATGGGTTTGTTGTTGGAATCAGGAAATAAAATATTAAGTAACAAAATAGTTATTGACAAAAACACTTAAATTTACATGCTGAGACTACTGCTTCGAAATATTTACGAATTTACGCCAAAGGACAGACAAGACGGTTCCAGCCAACCCGTAGAGGAGAAGGATATGAAACCTTTCTGTCCTCCGCCAACATTACATGTGCAATATAACTATTAGAGATGAGAAAACATTAAAAAAAAAATATCATGCAGAGCTCCCCGCATCCGCCGAAGACGAAAGAAGACAGACAATATTATTATTTTTTCAATAATTCAAATTTATTTGACAAATTGTTGCCTTTTAACATTGCAAGCTATCATTCTCCTTTGTATTAGTTCACCACACAAGTGTGCCACATTGTTAAAATGTCAAATGTGCGGTTCATTGCATAAGGTATAACTATCGGTACATTCACACTCCCGCAAGAAAAAATAGAAACTGACGCGTTCTTTCTCTCTTTCCGTTTAAGACCCGTGGGCGTGTCTTTTATGGGGGGGGAGGTTTGTAGTGCTCCGATACTAGGTCGCACCCTTTTTACCTTTCTTGTGGCTATTACGGATCCACACAACCTTCCGTTGGCCACGTCTTTTCCTTCCTCTATCTACGTCTTTCCTTCCTTCCACTATCCACGTCCTCCTTCCTTCTTTTACTCATGCAAGTCTTCTTTTATCCGAGGAGCGTTTATTGTAAGCCAAATACTATGTAAACTGTGGAGTATAAAAAGCCAATGAAAAGATCGAGTAGTTAGTCAGTCTGCTGCGTGACTCCTCTCTACTAGACTCCTGTGGTAATATAACAATAAACTAGTTCTGTCCTAAATTGTCTTTGTGTCGGTTGAACCTTAAGTAAGCGCATCTTTTACTCGTCCATAAAAGTGCCTTACACAACCTACAAGCAATCATAACCTAGCAGTTTCAAAAGAATAGTCGAAAGAATCAAACGTCTCTTTGTAGCGTAGAACGTTTGTATAAAGACATTTCTCTTAACAGCCATGCGTCTATAACTTGAAACGGTACCGATTTGGGTAACTGGTATTCAATATTGTTGACTATTGGGATTGAAGCTTAGTATTACGAACGAAATATTATCCACTAACTTCATTCAGAAAACGCTTATGGTGCGTTTACACTGGAGGTTTTGTAGAGTTCCGTAACTAAGCGTAAACTATCGCCTCACCACTCTAAGGAGTGGTCAGTAACCTTGCGTAAGGAGTTAACACTGCCCCCAGGGGACTGAGAGATAGCTCTTAATGTGGGCGGAGTTTCTAAATTTAAAAGAGTGGGTTCTTTCGGTACATGGGTGACTTAGAAGAGCTAAAATGCATCGACCGGGAATCGAACCCGGGCCGCCCACGTGGCAGGCGAGCATTCTACCACTGAACCTTCGATGCTTACACTAATCTGTAATCCGTGTCGAAAAAAAAAGTTTCCCGATGAGAATCTTCTTTTGATTGAAACAGTATTTTATCTGGGAAGAGACTACATAAGATTTCAATGATGATTACGTGACGGTAAATAGGTTTCGTGGCGCAATGTTTTCGCACCTGCTGATACATTACGTAAGGAGTTAACACTCCTGCCCAGGGGCCTTAGAGATAGCTCTTTATGAGGGCGGAGTTTTGAACCCCCCGCCTTACGCTAAGTTACAGACCACTTCGTCGAGTCGTGTGTTAGAACTCTAAAATAAGTTTCGCTAAACTATGCTACCTCCAGTGGGAATGCACCTTAAGATGTGCCAATATAATCCCCTACGCCTGTAATAACGCTGGTTTGTTCTGATCAATATTTAACTTTCGCAAGATTGATCACCTAAATTGGAGGGACAAATAGCATTGTGACAAGATTTCTATGTATATCTGCAGGAGTAAGGCCTAATCGAATGGCTTTTGCTTATCTAAATTTCAAAGAGTAGGTTCTGTCGTTACATGGGGGACTTGGAAGAGCTAAAATGCATCGACCGGGAATCGAACCCGGGCCGCCCGCGTGGCAGGCGAGCGTTCTTCGTCTGCTAGTCATGTGTCATAGGCTGTTTTGCTCCTCCAATTTAGTGGATTTTAACCAGAAAAACGGTTATCGTTCTTACTAACTTTGTGTCCAAATTGTGAGTGAACATCCAGTGATTGTTTTTCTATCGGTTTTGAACTGGTTCCCTTCGACCTGACTTTTTCTACAACCATTGTTTACTCGTTCTGTATACCTGGTTCCTGTGGTCTTGTCGTCTGCTGTGGTGGGGTTCTCTTCCCCTCATCGTCAGGTCCATCTTGCGGTCGCCTTCCCTTCATGGTCAGGTCCATCTTGCGGTCGCCCGAAATCCTCGTCATTAGCAGATCCTTCTACCAGATGGGAATTCGTCTCAATCCTACTTGCACCATCTCGTGAGCTTACACTTAACTTTTGCTTTTTGCTTGTTTATGTAGTTGCTCATGTTGTTTTTTGCCATCGTTGTTACTTATACTGTTTTTACCATGTACATATTTTGGGATTTTGGTTTTTACCGTATGTAATGTAATGGCATGTGCAATTCCCACACCTCTCACACCGGTACACATAACACGAACAAACAACAAAGTCAGGGTTCCCATACCTCTCCCTCCATCCATCCGGTGTGGACATCAATCATGCAGAGGCAAAAGGGGGAGTGGGCCATGGACTGGAGAAGATCGGAAGAAACAACTTCTCGACCATTTGAAGCTGAAGCATCCCGAGAACGGCGTTCTCAATCCGATTTTCTTCTGCACCAAATGTCGCCTGGAGTTTAACAACTTTATCACTGCCGGGAGGCACGGAAGAAAATGCTCTGGGGAAGCAAATTCCATCTCGTCTTCTCTTGACCTTACTCTCAGGTCAGTTGGGGTGAACTCCTCGATATCTTCAGGTCGGCGCAGCTCAGTCCGTACAGTATTTCCGACTCCGGAAATTGATGGAAGTAAGCTAATACTGCTCTATCCTGGGGTGCCTTGTCAATGCCCTAGGTGTGAGTGGGTGACACTTACAACCAAATGCAATGCTATGCACTCAATGGCACGCCATCTGGAGACAAGACATTCTCTTCGGCTTGAGAAGTTTTGGAGGTGCTCAAAATGTGGATTTATTGAAGATGGGATAAAGATGCGTGTGCATGATTTAAAATGCAGACCTCCTGCCTCTCATCCGCCAGCCACATGCATCTCTTCAGAACCAACACTGTCAACTCCAACATCTCTATCTTCTCAGTCGGAAGGGAATACCTCAGAGCATTCGTCCCCTCATGAAGCCACTCCTCCTACATCCCATCAAGAAGAGGATCAATACGCAGAAGATGCTCCGAACGAAAGTTGGCTCTTCACTCTTCCTCATCATGACGCCGAAGATGCATCTAGAGTGGAAGACGTGGAATCACCAATCGCCTCTGATGCGTCTCTCCCTGCCTCTATTGCTTCAATTCCATCAGAGCCATCTTCTCCGGAGCAATCACTTCCCAGCGCTTTGACACCCTCTACTTCTACAGAAGCAAATTCCAGTGAAGAGGAAGCCACACCGGAAAGGTCAAATAGGTCGACCTCTGATGGAGAAGACATTTTGGTCCCGCCCTCTGAGAATCCAGCCGAAAGACCTGGTCATTTTTTCCATCTTTGGGGAAACGTGTTCAGAGGATGCAACAACATGGAGGATCTTAATGACGTTTTGGGCCGCTGCACAACTGACTGGCTTACAAGAGCCTCCACAACTGAAAAACCACTCCAAGAACAGCGCCCAAGGCCAGAGAATCCTCCAGAAAGACCAAGACGTCGAAACCAGTCCCGACAACTGCAAAAAATTCGTCAGAGGAAGAGATCAAATCCTGAAGAGGCAAGCCGCATTCAGAAGCTCTTCAACATTTATCCTAGAAGAGCTGTAAGGCAGGTACTTGGAGAAAAGTCTTCCCCGTATACTGGCTCCACTGAATCGGCGGACCAATATCTCCAGAAGACTTATGTCCGTCCTCAGCCATCATCAGAGGAATGTACGTGGGCAAGACGACTCTTCGATGCCTGCAACTGGACCAATCCCACCGAAGACCAGTCCAGCTTCTTGAATCGGCCCCCTTCCAGGGAAGAAATCGAATTGAAGCTTCGACGCGCTACCAACACGTCTCCGGGAGTTGATGGGATCGAGTATCGTCACATCAAGGCCCTCGACCCTCAATGTCGCCTACTCGAAGTCATCTACGAAAGGGTATGGCAGATTGGAATTCCTGATGCTTGGAGGAGATCGCGAACGGTTCCCATCTTCAAGAAAGGGGACCCTAGTGACTTTTCCAACTTTCGTCCAATTTCCCTTCTGTCAACTCTCTACAAAATTTATTCTGGCATCATCAGCCAGAGAATCACTTCCGTTGCAGTAGAGTTAGGCTGGCTCTCCCCGGGGCAAAAAGGATTTCTACCAGGCGTTCACGGCATCCAAGAACACACACAGCTTCTACAAACCGCCGTGGAGGAAACAACTTCAAAGCATAAGTGTATGTCTATGGCTTGGCTAGACTTGTGCAATGCGTTTGGCTCAGTGCCTCATGCTGTACTCTTTGAGTTGTTTCACTCTCTCCCTCTACCGAACGACCTGAAGCGCATGCTCTCCGACATCTACACTGGAAACATCATGGACTTTGTTGTCGGAAACGAGTCTGTCTCGATCGCACCATCTGCTGGGGTTCGGCAAGGTGATGCCCTCAGCACCACTGTCTTCAACCTGGCCGCCGAACCTCTTCTTCGAGCAGCACTGTCGGAGAGCAACCCTGGAATCGACCTCTTTGGACAAATTGTCAAGGCTACAGCTTACGCCGATGATATTGCAGTTGTGTCAAGAACAGCACAGGATCTGCAGGAGACACTTCACCATCTATCTCGCGTAGCTGCAAAATTGGGACTTAAGTTCAACGCCGGAAAGTGTGCCAGCCTCAACTTCAACAATGGAAAGCCATTTAAGGTGGACCTTTTTGTTGATGGGAGCCCCATCAGATGCCTGGGACCAGACGACCAGGAGATCTATCTTGGCACACCAATTGGCGCAAAACTTCGGTTCCGTCCTCCAAATCAGCTCGTCAGTAATCTCGACAAGATCGCCGATTCACTGCTAGCACCATGGCAGAAGCTTGAAGTATTTCGGAGTCACCTTCTTCCGTCGCTCTCTCACCATCTAGCGTCTGGAAGAGTTCTGAAGGATGTCTTGACTTCCCTCGACACCGAATGCCGAAAATTTCTTGGTCACATCACCATGGTGCCCAACTCTGCCACCGTACCGTTCTTCTATGCAGATAGACGAGTTGGTGGCCTCGGCACTTTCAGTCTTTCTGACGATGCTGATATCTGGACCCTCGCAAGAGCTGTTCAACTACTCACCAGCAAGGACCGATTGGTGAAAGGCATCTTTATGGAACAGCTCAAAGACACCATTTTGCGAGGATTCAGGGACGAAGTCCCAGCTACACTTCCTATTGGGGATTATCTTTCCGGGTCAACCGAAGCCGGACTCTACCGACTTCGCTACGGACCGGCTGGTACAAACCTGTGGACACTCGCTCGCGGCGCTGCCAAACGCCTAAGAGCACAGATTGATGTATCCGGTGAAGAAACCTTCCGAATTATCGCCGATGACGTCTCTGTGCTCCCAGCAAAGGCAGTTCGTGGCCTTCGACAGGTTGTACGTCAACGACACACCCGGAAATTTACATCTGCTCCCCATCAAGGAAGAGTAGCAGCAGCCTTGGCAATCGACCAATCGACCAAAGATATCGCACGCCTCACCTCCTGCAGGACTGATCTACAACACAAAGACTGGAAATATCTGCATCGGGCAAGGCTTGACCTTCTCCCTCTACGTGGATATACCTGGTCTTCGTTCGACAACAAGTCCTGTCGCCACTGCGGTGAAAGCTCTGAAAACGGATTTCATGTCCTCAACAATTGCAAGGTCAATCTGACTCTTGCCACACAACGACATGACGCTGTTTTGGAGCTTCTCTTCAAGTTGCTGACTAGAAAAGGGTATGCTGCCACCATCAATCGAGAACTTCCAGAATCACGACTGAGACCTGACGTTGAGCTCCAAGTATCTGGATCTCGACTGATGATCGACGTCGCGATCTCCTACGATCACTCCGAGAACCTCGAAGCAGCATACACCCGGAAAGTCCTCAAGTACGAGCATCTGGGACAAGTTCAACCACTTGTAGTTGGATCCCTGGGTTCGTGGTATCCCTTAAATGAGGACATCCGGTCTCTTCTAGCCATCGACCACCGCAGCTGGTCAGCATTCAGGAGGAAATCAAGACTGGTGGCGATAAAAGGATCGATGGAGATGGTAAGGAAACACCTGACTAACACTACAGACGAACACAACACGCAGACATAACAGACGACTCTTGTATATTTATCCTCCATGTATATTTGTATCTGTATATTTATATGTATATTTCTTCTTGTATGTGAATTGGTATTATGATATTTTTCTTTAATTTGCTGCCAAATATTGTATTTTATTCTTTCTCGTATATTTTTATTTTCCCAAAGTTCAAGTCACTTAAGATTTTGCGTACCAAAATTTATTAATTCATGTCACCTGGCCATATATCTTTATTCCAAGTTGGAAAATAAAATTGCATCAAACCACTGAACCATCGATGCTTACACAAATTCTTAGAAGACCGTAAAAAAAAAATTCCCGATGAGAATCTACTTTTGATTGAAACAGTTTTTTATCTGGGAAGAGAGTACATTAAGTTCAATGAGGATTCCTTGATAATTACAAGATTTCGTGGCGCAATGGTAGCGCGCCTGACTCCAGATCAGGAGGTTGCGTGTTCAAATCACGTCGAGATCAATAGTAGGCGATGTGGAAAATAGACAACTTTTTTAATTGTTGGGTGACGATTGTTGATTAAGATTCATCTTCCTCAAATCGAGACTGCTTTTTTTCGAAGAATATTTCATAGAATATACATTCTGTCAACCTACAAGCAATCATAACCTAGCAGTTTCAAAAGAATAGTCGAAAGAATCAAACGTCTCTTTGTAGCGTAGAACGTTGGTATAAAGACATTTCTCTTAACAGCCATGCGTCTATAACTTGAAACGGTACCGATTTGAAAAACTGGTATTCAATATTGTTGACTATTGGGATTGAAGCTTAGTATTACGAACGAAATATTATCCACTAACTTCATTCAGAAAACGCTTATGGTGCGTTTACACTGGATGTTTTGTAGAGTTCCGTAACTAAGCGTAGACTTTCGCCTAACCACTCTACGGAGCGGTATGTAACCTTTCGTAAGGAGTTAACACTGCCCCCCCAGGGGACAGAGAGATAGCTCTTAATGGGTGCGGGGTTTTGAAATTTAAATGAGTGGGTTCTTTCGGTACATTGGTGACTTAGAAGAGCTAAAATGCATCGACCGGGAATCGAACCCGGGCCGCCACGTGGCAGGCGAGCATTCTACCACTGAGCCATCGATGCTTACCCTAATCTGTAATCCGTGTCGAAAAAAAAAGTTTCCCGATGAGAATCTTCTTTTGATTGAAACAGTATTTTATCTGGGAAGAGAGTACATAAGATTTCAATGATGATTACGTGACGGTAACTAGATTTCGTGGCGCAATGTTTTCGGACCTGCTGATACATTACGTAAGGAGTGAACACTCCTGCCCAGGGGCCTTAGAGATAGCTCTTTATGAGGGCGGAGTTTTGAACCCCCCGCCTTACGCTAAGTTATAGACCACTTCGTCGAGTCGTGTGTTAGAACTCTACACTAAGTTTCGCTAAACTATGCTACCTCCAGTGGGAATGCACCTTAAGATGTGCAAATATAATCCCCTACGCCTGTAATAATGCTGGTTTGTTCTGATCAATATGTAACTTTCGCAAGATTGATCACCAAAATAGTAGGGACAAATAGCATTGTGACAAGATTTCTATGTATATCTGCAGGAGTAAGGCCTAATCGAATGGCTTTTGCTTATCGAAATTTCAAAGAGTAGGTTCTGTCGTTACATGGGGGACTTGGAAGAGCTAAAATGCATCGACCGGGAATCGAACCCGGGCCGCCCACGTGGCAGGCGAGCATTCTACCACTGAACCATCGATGCTCACACTAATCTGAAATCCGTGTCGAAAAAAAAAAGTTTCCCGATGAGAATCTTCTTCACAGATAACACACACCTGAGCCAATGACGTCCCTTAGATGTCGTGTTGGGACGGTTGCAACGTCCCAAGGACTCCCCATATTTCGGGGTTCTCGTCTTTGGGACTGGTTTTGGATGTGGCAATGTCCGCCTTGTCATCATCCCATTGTTGTGCCCAGCACAGCCCATGGGACGTCTCTAGGACGTGCTAAGTACGTACTTTACCCCACCAATTATTAACAATAAAATCTTCTGCCATGCTTAAAGTGTCCGACTCGAGGATCGAACCATAGACCTTTAGCATTCCAAACTAGTCATCTAACCACTGAGCTATTTACTTCTTATATATATTGTTATATTGTATAACACCATTTGTGTAATATCACCAGAGTCATCCAAAGTCATCATAAGGATGGCTCTGATTTCACAAATTATGAATCGGATTTCAACTTTCTTGACAAGATGACGATAAATCATGATGAAATATTTTATTCAGTGAAGAACATCAATGAAGAATAAAATGGAGTCTGCTGGATTTGAACCACAGACATTCGATGCCGAATGCCAGCTAGCTACCCACTGACCTATCTGAGATACATCATTGTTTATGTTTATTAAAGTTAAGTCGTTGTTCCCGCGTAAAAACACGATATTTCTAAAATTTTCTAAGTGTTTTCTTGGAGCCAAAATGTATTCAATGGTACGGATAAGGTACGTTCACATGGGACTGTGAAAATTGCCGCGCTTCGGTGCTTTTTTTGTTTTAAAAGGGACGGCTTTTAGATGTTTTATACTTGAGCCTGTCCCAGACGTCCCATTGGTACGTCTTTGGGGCTCGATTGGGACGAGAATTCCTATCTGGGTTTTGATTGAAACAGTATTTTATCTGGGAAGAGAGTACATAAGATTTCAATGATGATTACGTGACGGTAACTAGATTTCGTGGCGCAATGTTTTCGCACCTGCTGATACATTACGTAAGGAGTTAACACTCCTGCCCAGGGGCCTTAGAGATAGCTCTTTATGAGGGCGGAGTTTTGAACCTACGCCCTACGCTAAGTTACAGACCACTTCGTCGAGTCGTGTGTTAGAACTCTACACTAAGTTTCGCTAAACTATGCTACCTCCAGTGGGAATGCACCTTAAGATGTGCCAATATAATCCCCTACGCCTGTAATAATGCTGGTTTGTTCTGATCAATATGTAACTTTCGCAAGATTGATCACCAAAATAGTAGGGACAAATAGCATTGTGACAAGATTTCTATGTATATCTGCAGGAGTAAGGCCTAATCGAATGGCTTTTGCTTATCTAAATTTCAAAGAGTAGGTTCTGTCGTTACATGGGGGACTTGGAAGAGCTAAAATGCATCAAACGGGAATCGAACCCGGGCCGCCCGCGCGGCAGGCGAGCATTCTACCACTGAACCATCGATGCTTACACAAATTCTTAGAAGACAGTAAAAAAAAAATTCCCGATGAGAATCTACTTTTGATTGAAACAGTTTTTTATCTGGGAAGAGAGTACATTAAGTTCAATGAGGATTCCTTGATAACTACAAGATTTCGTGGCGCAATGGTAGCGCGCCTGACTCCAGATCAGGAGGTTGCGTGTTCAAATCACGTCGAGATCAATAGTAGTCGATGTGGAAGATAGACAACTTTTTTAATTGTTGGGTGACGATTGTTGATTAAGATTCATCTTCCTCAAATCGAGACTGCTTTTTTTCGAAGAATATTTCATAGAATATACATTCTGTCAACCTACAAGCAATCATAACCTAGCAGTTTCAAAAGAATAGTCGAAAGAATCAAACGTCTCTTTGTAGCGTAGAACGTTTGTATAAAGACATTTCTCTTAACAGCCATGCGTCTATAACTTGAAACGGTACCGATTTGAATAACTGGTATTCAATATTGTTGACTATTGGGATTGAAGCTTAGTATTACGAACGAAATATTATCCACTAACTTCATTCAGAAAACGCTTATGGTGCGTTTACACTGGAGGTTTTGTAGAGTTCCGTAACTAAGCGTAGACTTTCGCCTCAACACTCTACGGAGCGGTCTGTAACCTTGCATAAGGAGTTAACACTGCCCCCCCCCAGGGGACAGAGAGATAGCTCTTAATGGTGGCGGAGTTTTGAAATTTAAAAGAGTGGGTTCTTTCGGTACATGGGTGACTTAGAAGAG
Organism: Daphnia galeata; assembly: GCA_030770115.1. NCBI lineage: Eukaryota > Metazoa > Arthropoda > Branchiopoda > Diplostraca > Daphniidae > Daphnia > Daphnia galeata. Next base: position 4,064,136 of record CM061122.1, read on the forward strand.
CTAAAATGCATCGACCGGGAATCGAACCCGGGCCGCCCACGTGGCAGGCGAGCAATCTACCACTGAACCATTGATGCTCACACTAATCTGAAATCCGTGTCGAAAAAAAAAGTTTCCCGATGAGAATCTTCTTTTGATTGAAACAGTATTTTATCTGGGAAGAGAGTACATAAGATTTCAATGATGATTACGTGACGGTAACTAGATTTCGTGGCGCAATGTTTTCGCACCTGCTGATACATTACGTAAGGAGTTAACACTCCTGCCCAGGGGCCTTAGAGATAGCTCTTTATGAGGGCGGAGTTTTGAACCTACGCCCTACGCTAAGTTACAGACCACTTCGTCGAGTCGTGTGTTAGAACTCTACACTAAGTTTCGCTAAACTATGCTACCTCCAGTGGGAATGCACCTTAAGATGTGCCAATATAATCCCCTACGCCTGTAATAATGCTGGTTTGTTCTGATCAATATGTAACTTTCGCAAGATTGATCACCAAAATAGTAGGGACAAATAGCATTGTGACAAGATTTCTATGTATATCTGCAGGAGTAAGGCCTAATCGAATGGCTTTTGCTTATCTAAATTTCAATGAGGATTCCTTGATAATTACAAGATTTCGTGGCGCAATGGTAGCGCGCCTGACTCCAGATCAGGAGGTTGCGTGTTCAAATCACGTCGAGATCAATAGTAGTCGATGTGGAAGATAGACAACTTTTTTAATTGTTGGGTGACGATTGTTGATTAAGATTCATCTTCCTCAAATCGAGACTGCTTTTTTTCGAAGAATATTTCATAGAATATACATTCTGTCAACCTACAAGCAATCATAACCTAGCAGTTTCAAAAGAATAGTCGAAAGAATCAAACGTCTCTTTGTAGCGTAGAACGTTTGTATAAAGACATTTCTCTTAACAGCCATGCGTCTATAACTTGAAACGGTACCGATTTGGGTAACTGGTATTCAATACTGTTGACTATTGGGATTGAAGATTAGTATTACGAACGAAATATTATCCACTAACTTCATTCAGAAAACGCTTATGGTGCGTTTACACTGGATGTTTTGTAGAGTTCCGTAACTAAGCGTAGACTTTCGCCTAACCACTCTACGGAGCGGTATGTAACCTTTCGTAAGGAGTTAACACTGCCCCCCAGGGGACAGAGAGATAGCTCTTAATGGGTGCGGGGTTTTGAAATTTAAATGAGTGGGTTCTTTCGGTACATTGGTGACTTAGAAGAGCTAAAATGCATCGACCGGGAATCGAACCCGGGCCGCCACGTGGCAGGCGAGCATTCTACCACTGAGCCATCGATGCTTACCCTAATCTGTAATCCGTGTCGAAAAAAAAAGTTTCCCGATGAGAATCTTCTTTTGATTGAAACAGTATTTTATCTGGGAAGAGAGTACATAAGATTTCAATGATGATTACGTGACGGTAACTAGATTTCGTGGCGCAATGTTTTCGCACCTGCTGATACATTACGTAAGGAGTGAACACTCCTGCCCAGGGGCCTTAGAGATAGCTCTTTATGAGGGCGGAGTTTTGAACCCCCCGCCTTACGCTAAGTTACAGACCACTTCGTCGAGTCGTGTGTTAGAACTCTACACTAAGTTTCGCTAAACTATGCTACCTCCAGTGGGAATGCACCTTAAGATGTGCCAATATAATCCCCTACGCCTGTAATAATGCTGGTTTGTTCTGATCAATATGTAACTTTCGCAAGATTGATCACCAAAATAGTAGGGACAAATAGCATTGTGACAAGATTTCTATGTATATCTGCAGGAGTAAGGCCTAATCGAATGGCTTTTGCTTATCTAAATTTCAAAGAGTAGGTTCTGTCGTTACATGGGGGACTTGGAAGAGCTAAAATGCATCGACCGGGAATCGAACCCGGGCCGCCCGCGTGGCAGCATTCTACCACTGAACCATCGATGCTTACATAAATTCTTAGAAGACCGTAAAAAAAAAATTCCCGATGAGAATCTACTTTTGATTGAAACAGTTTTTTATCTGGGAAGAGAGTACATTAAGTTCAATGAGGATTCCTTGATAATTACAAGATTTCGTGGCGCAATGGTAGCGCGCCTGACTCCAGATCAGGAGGTTGCGTGTTCAAATCACGTCAAGATCAATAGTAGGCGATGTGGAAGATAGACAACTTTTTTAATTGTTGGGTGACGATTGTTGATTAAGATTCATCTTCCTCAAATCGAGACTGCTTTTTTTCGAAGAATATTTCATAGAATATACATTCTGTCAACCTACAAGCAATCATAACCTAGCAGTTTCAAAAGAATAGTCGAAAGAATCAAACGTCTCTTTGTAGCGTAGAACGTTTGTATAAAGACATTTCTCTTAACAGCCATGCGTCTATAACTTGAAACGGTACCGATTTGAATAACTGGTATTCAATATTGTTGACTATTGGGATTGAAGCTTAGTATTACGAACGAAATATTATCCACTAACTTCATTCAGAAAACGCTTATGGTGCGTTTACACTGGAGGTTTTGTAGAGTTCCGTAACTAAGCGTAGACTTTCGCCTCAACACTCTACGGAGCGGTCTGTAACCTTGCATAAGGAGTTAACACTGCCCCCCCCCCAGGGGACAGAGAGATAGCTCTTAATGGTGGCGGAGTTTTGAAATTTAAAAGAGTGGGTTCTTTCGGTACATGGGTGACTTAGAAGAGCTAAAATGCATCGACCGGGAATCGAACCCGGGCCGCCCACGTGGCAGGCGAGCATTCTACCACTGAACCATCGATGCTCACACTAATCTGAAATCCGTGTCGAAAAAAAAAGTTTCCCGATGAGAATCTTCTTTTGATTGAAACAGTATTTTATCTGGGAAGAGAGTACATAAGATTTCAATGATGATTACGTGACGGTAACTAGATTTCGTGGCGCAATGTTTTCGCACCTGCTGATACATTACGTAAGGAGTTAACACTCCTGCCCAGGGGCCTTAGAGATAGCTCTTTATGAGGGCGGAGTTTTGAACCTACGCCCTACGCTAAGTTACAGACCACTTCGTCGAGTCGTGTGTTAGAACTCTACACTAAGTTTCGCTAAACTATGCTACCTCCAGTGGGAATGCACCTTAAGATGTGCCAATATAATCCCCTACGCCTGTAATAATGCTGGTTTGTTCTGATCAATATGTAACTTTCGCAAGATTGATCACCAAAATAGTAGGGACAAATAGCATTGTGACAAGATTTCTATGTATATCTGCAGGAGTAAGGCCTAATCGAATGGCTTTTGCTTATCTAAATTTCAAAGAGTAGGTTCTGTCGTTACATGGGGGACTTGGAAGAGCTAAAATGCATCGACCGGGAATCGAACCCGGGCCGCCCGCGTGGCAGCATTCTACCACTGAACCATCGATGCTTACATAAATTCTTAGAAGACCGTAAAAAAAATTCCCGATGAGAATCTACTTTTGATTGAAACAGTTTTTTATCTGGGAAGAGAGTACATTAAGTTCAATGAGGATTCCTTGATAATTACAAGATTTCGTGGCGCAATGGTAGCGCGCCTGACTCCAGATCAGGAGGTTGCGTGTTAAAATCACGTCGAGATCAATAGTAGTCGATGTGGAAGATAGACAACTTTTTTAATTGTTGGGTGACGATTGTTGATTAAGATTCATCTTCCTCAAATCGAGACTGCTTTTTTTCGAAGAATATTTCAAAGAATATACATTCTGTCAACCTACAAGCAATCATAACCTAGCAGTTTCAAAAGAATAGTCGAAAGAATCAAACGTCTCTTTGTAGCGTAGAACGTTTGTATAAAGACATTTCTCTTAACAGCCATGCGTCTATAACTTGAAACGGTACCGATTTGAATAACTGGTATTCAATATTGTTGACTATTGGGATTGAAGCTTAGTATTACGAACGAAATATTATCCACTAACTTCATTCAGAAAACGCTTATGGTGCGTTTACACTGGAGGTTTTGTAGAGTTCCGTAACTAAGCGTAGACTTTCGCCTCAACACTCTACGGAGCGGTCTGTAACCTTGCATAAGGAGTTAACACTGCCCCCCCAGGGGACAGAGAGATAGCTCTTAATGGTGGCGGAGTTTTGAAATTTAAAAGAGTGGGTTCTTTCGGTACATGGGTGACTTAGAAGAGCTAAAATGCATCGACCGGGAATCGAACCCGGGCCGCCCACGTGGCAGGCGAGCATTCTACCACTGAACCATCGATGCTTACACTAATCTGTAATCCGTGTCGAAAAAAAAGTTTCCCGATGAGAATCTTCTTTTGATTGAAACAGTATTTTATCTGGGAAGAGAGTACATAAGATTTCAATGATGATTACGTGACGGTAACTAGATTTCGTGGCGCAATGTTTTCGCACCTGCTGATACATTACGTAAGGAGTTAACACTCCTGCCCAGGGGCCTTAGAGATAGCTCTTTATGAGGGCGGAGTTTTGAACCTACGCCCTACGCTAAGTTACAGACCACTTCGTCGAGTCGTGTGTTAGAACTCTACACTAAGTTTCGCTAAACTATGCTACCTCCAGTGGGAATGCACCTTAAGATGTGCCAATATAATCCCCTACGCCTGTAATAATGCTGGTTTGTTCTGATCAATATGTAACTTTCGCAAGATTGATCACCAAAATAGTAGGGACAAATAGCATTGTGACAAGATTTCTATGTATATCTGCAGGAGTAAGGCCTAATGGAATGGCTTTTGCTTATCTAAATTTCAAAGAGTAGGTTCTGTCGTTACATGGGGGACTTGGAAGAGCTAAAATGCACCGACCGGGAATCGAACCCGGGCCGCCCGCGTGGCAGGCGAGCATTCCGTTGCAGTAGAGTTAGGCTGGCTCTCCCCGGGGCAAAAAGGATTTCTACCAGGCGTTCATGGCATCCAAGAACACACACAGCTCCTACAAACCGCCGTGGAAGAAACAACTTCAAAGCATAAGTGCATGTCTATGGCTTGGCTAGACTTGTGCAATGCGTTTGGCTCAGTGCCTCATGCTGTGCTCTTTGAGCATTTTCACTCTCTCCCTCTACCGAACGACCTGAAGCGCATGCTCTCCGACATCTACACTGGAAACATCATGGACTTTGTTGTCGGAAACGAGTCTGTCTCGATCGCACCATCTGCTGGAGTTCGGCAAGGTGATGCCCTCAGCACCACTGTCTTCAACCTGGCCGCCGAACCTCTTCTTCGAGCAGCACTGTCGGAGAGCAACCCTGGAATCGACCTCTTCGGACAAATTGTCAAGGCTACAGCTTACGCCGATGATATTGCGGTGGTGTCAAGAACAGCTCAGGATCTGCAAGAGACACTTCACCATCTATCTCGCGTAGCTGCAAAATTGGGACTTAAGTTCAACGCCGGAAAGTGTGCCAGCCTCAACTTCAACAATGGAAAACCATTTAAGGTGGACCTTTTTGTTGATGGGAGCCCCATCAGATGCCTGGGACCAGACGACCAGGAGATCTATCTTGGCACACCAATTGGCGCTAAACTTCGGTTCCGTCCACCAAATCAGCTCGTCAGTAATCTCGACAAGATCGCCGAATCGCTGTTAGCACCATGGCAGAAGCTTGAGGTATTTCGGAGTCACCTTCTTCCATCGCTCTCTCACCATCTAGCGTCTGGAAGAGTTCTGAAGGATGTCTTGACTTCCCTCGACACCGAATGCCGGAAGTTTCTTGGTCACATCACCATGGTGCCCAACTCTGCCCGTACCGTTCTTCTATGCAGATAGACGAGTTGGTGGCCTCGGCACTTTCAGTCTTTCTGACGATGCTGATATCTGGACCCTCGCAAGAGCTGTTCAACTACTCACCAGCAAGGACCGACTGGTGAAAGGCATCTTTATGGAACAGCTCAAAGACACCATTTGGCGAGGATTCAGGGACGAAGTCCCAGCTACACTTCCTATTGGGGATTATCTTTCCGGGTCAACCGAAACCGGACTCTACCGACTTCGTTACGGACCGGCTGGTACAAACCTGTGGACACTCGCTCGCGGCGCTGCCAAACGCCTAAGAGCACAGATTGATGTATCCGGTGAAGAAACCTTCCGAATTATCGCCGATGACGTCTCTGTGCTCCCAGCAAAGGCAGTTCGTGGCCTTCGACAGGTTGTACGTCAACGACACACCCGGAAATTTACATCTGCTCCCCATCAAGGAAGAGTAGCAGCAGCCTTGGCAATCGACCAATCGACCAAAGACATCGCACGCCTCACCTCCTGCAGGACTGATCTACAACACGAAGACTGGAAATATCTGCATCGGGCAAGGCTTGACCTTCTCCCTCTACGTGGATATACCTGGTCTTCGTTCGACAACAAGTCCTGTCGCCACTGCGGTGAAAGCTCTGAAAACGGATTTCATGTCCTCAACAATTGCAAGGTCAATCTGACTCTTGCCACACAACGACATGACGCTGTTTTGGAGCTTCTCTTCAAGTTGCTGACTAGAAAAGGGTATGCTGCCACCATCAATCGAGAACTTCCAGAATCACGACTGAGACCTGACGTTGAGCTCCAAGTATCTGGATCTCGACTGATGATCGACGTCGCGATCTCCTACGATCACTCCGAGAACCTCGAAGCAGCATACACCCGGAAAGTCCTCAAGTACGAGCATCTGGGACAAGTTCAACCACTTGTAGTTGGATCCCTGGGTTCGTGGTATCCCTTAAATGAGGACATCCGGTCTCTTCTAGCCATCGACCACCGCAGCTGGTCAGCATTCAGGAGGAAATCAAGACTGGTGGCGATAAAAGGATCGATGGAGATGGTAAGGAAACACCTGACTAACACTACAGACGAACACAACACGCAGACATAACAGACGACTCTTGTATATTTATCCTCCATGTATATTTGTATCTGTATATTTATATGTAAATTTCTTCTTGTATGTGAATTGGTATTATGATATTTTTCTTTAATTTGCTGCCAAATATTGTATTTTATTCTTTCTCGTATATTTTTATTTTCCCAAAGTTCAAGTCACTTAAGATTTTGCGTACCAAAATTTATTAATTCATGTCACCTGGCCATATATCTTTATTCCAAGTTGGAAAATAAAATTGCATCAAACCACTGAACCATCGATGCTTACACAAATTCTTAGAAGACCGTAAAAAAAAAATTCCCGATGAGAATCTACTTTTGATTGAAACAGTTTTTTATCTGGGAAGAGAGTACATTAAGTTCAATGAGGATTCCTTGATAATTACAAGATTTCGTGGCGCAATGGTAGCGCGCCTGACTCCAGATCAGGAGGTTGCGTGTTCAAATCACGTCGAGATCAATAGTAGGCGATGTGGAAGATAGACAACTTTTTTAATTGTTGGGTGACGATTGTTGATTAAGATTCATCTTCCTCAGATCGAGACTGCTTTTTTTCGAAGAATATTTCATAGAATATACATTCTGTCAACCTACAAGCAATCATAACCTAGCAGTTTCAAAAGAATAGTCGAAAGAATCAAACGTCTCTTTGTAGCGTAGAACGTTTGTATAAAGACATTTCTCTTAACAGCCATGCGTCTATAACTTGAAACGGTACCGATTTGGGTAATTTGTATTCAATACTGTTGACTATTGGGATTGAAGATTAGTATTACGAACGAAATATTATCCACTAACTTCATTCAGAAAACGCTTATGGTGCGTTTACACTGGATGTTTTGTAGAGTTCCGTAACTAAGCGTAGACTTTCGCCTAACCACTCTACGGAGCGGTATGTAACCTTTCGTAAGGAGTTAACACTGCCCCCCAGGGGACAGAGAGATAGCTCTTAATGGGTGCGGAGTTTTGAAATTTAAATGAGTGGGTTCTTTCGGTACATTGGTGACTTAGAAGAGCTAAAATGCATCGACCGGGAATCGAACCCGGGCCGCCACGTGGCAGGCGAGCATTCTACCACTGAGCCATCGATGCTTACCCTAATCTGTAATCCGTGTCGAAAAAAAAAGTTTCCCGATGAGAATCTTGTTTTGATTGAAACAGTATTTTATCTGGGAAGAGAGTACATAAGATTTCAATGATGATTACGTGACGGTAACTAGATTTCGTGGCGCAATGTTTTCGCACCTGCTGATACATTACGTAAGGAGTGAACACTCCTGCCCAGGGGCCTTAGAGATAGCTCTTTATGAGGGCGGAGTTTTGAACCCCCCGCCTTACGCTAAGTTACAGGCCACTTCGTCGAGTCGTGTGTTAGAACTCTACACTAAGTTTCGCTAAACTATGCTACCTCCAGTGGGAATGCACCTTAAGATGTGCAAATATAATCCCCTTCGCCTGTAATAATGCTGGTTCGTTCTGATCAATATGTAACTTTCGCAAGATTGATCACCAAAATAGTAGGGACACATAGCATTGTGACAAGATTTCTATGTATATCTGCAGGAGTAAGGCCTAATCGAATGGCTTTTGCTTATCTAAATTTCAAAGAGTAGGTTCTGTCGTTACATGGGGGACTTGGAAGAGCTAAAATGCATCGACCGGGAATCGAACCCGGGCCGCCCGCGTGGCAGGCGAGCATTCTACCACTGAACCATCGATGCTTACACAAACTCTTAGAAGACCTTAAAAAAAAATTCCCGATGAGAATCTACTTTTGATTGAAACAGTTTTTTTATCTGGGAAGAGAGTACATTAAGTTCAATGAGGATTCCTTGATAATTACAAGATTTCGTGGCGCAATGGTAGCGCGCCTGACTCCAGATCAGGAGGTTGCGTGTTCAAATCACGTCGAGATCAATAGTAGGCGATGTGGAAAATAGACAACTTTTTTAATTGTTGGGTGACGATTGTTGATTAAGATTCATCTTCCTCAAATCGAGACTGCTTTTTTTCGAAGAATATTTCATAGAATATACATTCTGTCAACCTACAAGCAATCATAACCTAGCAGTTTCAAAAGAATAGTCGAAAGAATCAAACGTCTCTTTGTAGCGTAGAACGTTTGTATAAAGACATTTCTCTTAACAGCCATGCGTCTATAACTTGAAACGGTACCGATTTGGGTAACTGGTATTCAATACTGTTGACTATTGGGATTGAAGATTAGTATTACGAACGAAATATTATCCACTAACTTCATTCAGAAAACGCTTATGGTGCGTTTACACTGGATGTTTTGTAGAGTTCCGTAACTAAGCGTAGACTTTCGCCTAACCACTCTACGGAGCGGTATGTAACCTTTCGTAAGGAGTTAACACTGCCCCCCAGGGGACAGAGAGATAGCTCTTAATGGGTGCGGGGTTTTGAAATTTAAATGAGTGGGTTCTTTCGGTACATTGGTGACTTAGAAGAGCTAAAATGCATCGACCGGGAATCGAACCCGGGCCGCCACGTGGCAGGCGAGCATTCTACCACTGAGCCATCGATGCTTACCCTAATCTGTAATCCGTTTCGAAAAAAAAAGTTTCCCGATGAGAATCTTCTTTTGATTGAAACAGTATTTTATCTGGGAAGAGAGTACATAAGATTTCAATGATGATTACGTGACGGTAACTAGATTTCGTGGCGCAATGTTTTCGCACCTGCTGATACATTACGTAAGGAGTTAACACTCCTGCCCAGGGGCCTTAGAGATAGCTCTTTATGAGGGCGGAGTTTTGAACCTACGCCCTACGCTAAGTTACAGACCACTTCGTCGAGTCGTGTGTTAGAACTCTACACTAAGTTTCGCTAAACTATGCTACCTCCAGTGGGAATGCACCTTAAGATGTGCCAATATAATCCCCTACGCCTGTAATAATGCTGGTTTGTTCTGATCAATATGTAACTTTCGCAAGATTGATCACCAAAATAGTAGGGACAAATAGCATTGTGACAAGATTTCTATGTATATCTGCAGGAGTAAGGCCTAATCGAATGGCTTTTGCTTATCTAAATTTCAAAGAGTAGGTTCTGTCGTTACATGGGGGACTTGGAAGAGCTAAAATGCATCGACCGGGAATCGAACCCGGGCCGCCCGCGTGGCAGGCGAGCATTCTACCACTGAACCATCGATGCTCACACTAATCTGAAATCCGTGTCGAAAAAAAAAGTTTCCCGATGAGAATCTTCTTTTGATTGAAACAGTATTTTATCTGGGAAGAGAGTACATAAGATTTCAATGATGATTACGTGACGGTAACTAGATTTCGTGGCGCAATGTTTTCGCACCTGCTGATACATTACGTAAGGAGTTAACACTCCTGCCCAGGGGCCTTAGAGATAGCTCTTTATGAGGGCGGAGTTTTGAACCTACGCCCTACGCTAAGTTACAGACCACTTCGTCGAGTCGTGTGTTAGAACTCTACACTAAGTTTCGCTAAACTATGCTACCTCCAGTGGGAATGCACCTTAAGATGTGCCAATATAATCCCCTACGCCTGTAATAATGCTGGTTTGTTCTGATCAATATGTAACTTTCGCAAGATTGATCACCAAAATAGTAGGGACAAATAGCATTGTGACAAGATTTCTATGTATATCTGCAGGAGTAAGGCCTAATCGAATGGCTTTTGCTTATCTAAATTTCAAAGAGTAGGTTCTGTCGTTACATGGGGGACTTGGAAGAGCTAAAATGCATCGACCGGGAATCGAACCCGGGCCGCCCGCGTGGCAGGCGAGCATTCTACCACTGAACCATCGATGCTTACACAAATTCTTAGAAGACCTTAAAAAAAAATTCCCGATGAGAATCTACTTTTGATTGAAACAGTTTTTTATCTGGGAAGAGAGTACATTAAGTTCAATGAGGATTCCTTGATAATTACAAGATTTCGTGGCGCAATGGTAGGTGCCTGACTCCAGATCAGGAGGTTGCGTGTTCAAATCACGTCGAGATCAATAGTAGGCGATGTGGAAGATAGACAACTTTTTTAATTGTTGGGTGACGATTGTTGATTAAGATTCATCTTCCTCAAATCGAGACTGCTTTTTTTCGAAGAATATTTCATAGAATATACATTCTGTCAACCTACAAGCAATCATAACCTAGCAGTTTCAAAAGAATAGTCGAAAGAATCAAACGTCTCTTTGTAGCGTAGAACGTTTGTATAAAGACATTTCTCTTAACAGCCATGCGTCTATAACTTGAAACGGTACCGATTTGGGTAACTGGTATTCAATACTGTTGACTATTGGGATTGAAGATTAGTATTACGAACGAAATATTATCCACTAACTTCATTCAGAAAACGCTTATGGTGCGTTTACACTGGATGTTTTGTAGAGTTCCGTAACTAAGCGTAGACTTTCGCCTAACCACTCTACGGAGCGGTATGTAACCTTTCGTAAGGAGTTAACACTGCCCCCCAGGGGACAGAGAGATAGCTCTTAATGGGTGCGGAGTTTTGAAATTTAAATGAGTGGGTTCTTTCGGTACAGTACCTTTCAAGAAAATGTGTCTGGCCACCATTTACGAAAAGTTAGTTATTTTAAGCGTTAGATGTCTCTCTATACCCTACCCTATATTTCCAGCTTCGCTGTCTGTTCATGTAAAATGACATGTCTAGCAGGCATTATTGTTACAGTGTATTGTTGTTTGTTGTTGTTTGTATTTTGTCTTCTGTTTTTTTTTTAAGTTTTGTGACGTTTCTTCAGCCCCAGATTTTTACAAAATTCACCAACTATAAAGACCAAGGTGTGTATGAAATCTTCAATTGTTAGCAATAATCGCTTGTTGTAATATTACATATGTTAGGTTTTCATGATTTTGCACGATTCATAACGAACATTGAGGATTCTTGTGCATAATTTGAAGAAGTTATTATAAAAGGTAAGCATTGACTGTGAAATAAGTGTCAATAAAATCTTTATTGCATTACTCTAATCCAGTTCATGATATTTTTCTAGTGAAAATCTCGTAAAGCAGCTAATGAAGAAAAAAATGCTTATTTGACAGCCACCTTCATAGAAACTTCTGTAACACTAAACCTTCCCCGAGTGTGTTGTTGAAAACTATCAACCATGATAATTCTTAACTGAAACCATCAACGGTTCAATTTAGGTTTTTTGTTCAAAAGTAATCTTATTTAACTAGTTATATTTTTCATCTTCAAATATGTTTATTCGTTTAATATGTTGAATGGATTTTTTATTTCTTGAAATTCAGGAATTCAGGGCTAAAATTGACGACGACATGCTCAAACATTATTGAAACGAGGAACTGTTCATCTTAGAAATTACTACTTCGTCGGAATGTGTGACATCACTGTCAAGGAGCTCTACGACACGTGAAAAGTTAAAAACTGAAAATCTCGAATTGCCATATTGAACGACTTTAAGCCATTGTCAGCAATCCATATTCTTCCTATATATATATATATATAAAATGCATTGCATAATGTTTGTCTGCATTCTGCATTATCTGAGAAATATTGCCTTCTGATTTTATTCTTCTTGACTTGTTAAGATATAAGACCAACGCTTACCAGTGACGAATAGTTTTACCACTATAGTTTATCGTGATGTAAAGCACCTGTAATACCCAGAAAATCTGGATTCATAAAATAACCTCTAGCATAAATGTTTTCCCTAGTGTTCCGGATGCAACAGCATATCAAAAGGAGTTGTGTGGTGTAGGTCATCCAACAGGCCAACATCGCTTACTCTGATCTCATACAACACAGCAGCTCACTCACTCTCCATAGCTCTCAGATCAATTCTTTAGATTGTTTCCTCCTAAACCCATCAGTCTTCCAGCCAAGCGGCTGCCGTAAACTGAGTATATAAAAGAGATGTTGTATGAACAATTCGCAGTTCTACACAAAACGAGGATGAAGGTCAATTTGTATTTAAATAATGCACAATGCCAAATGTCGATCGTTTTTGCCAAATCAATGAGATCAACCCCAATCATGCCATGCGTTTCCTTCAGAAATCTCTACTCGCGTTATACTTATACTTACGTGAAGCCATAAATTTTTAATATTATTTAAAATGAAAATTCCAATAAACGTCTTAAAAACGGCAATTTAAGAAATGAATTTATATTCAGTTTTGCACATCGATCATCGAATAGTCAGCATGAAAATAGTCGTTTGTCATACCAAAAACATTTTGGTTTTGAGGTTTTCACGCTTTTTGCACCATTAAAGTAATTTTCTTTTTGAGGTCAACAATCAATTGACGCCAATATTCAGGATTTTTAGCTTGAGCTCCCCATATGAAGTCTATGGATTCCCAAACATCGTCAATGTTGCTTGGCTTTTCTCGCTGCTGTTGGTTGTTGATAATTCTTTCGACGGACGACCAAATAGATGAGAACGGGGAAAGCGAACGTGAATTTGGGGGCCACTGATCAATGCGGTAGTCCTCAAACCATTCATAAACTGTTGTCGGGATTGCAACAGCTGGTAAATCCTCGATAAATGTAACTGGTTCTTTTCCAAAGCGTGCGGAGGCTTGTGGAATTAACTCGTCGTCGACAACTTCTAGCAAATCCGCCTCTGACATTCCGTTAATTTGTCGGACTGAATATTCCAATGTATTAGAGTCATTGAAATTAAAATTAAACCATGCCCAGACCCGAACAGATCCTTTAATGGTGTTGGCTGGGGCATATCGCTGGGAAACAAGCCCAAACCGGTCAAGTCTTTAATACAATAGATGAAAATTATTTTACAATCACAATAACACAAATTTAGTAACTAAAAATGTGAAATAATACCGAATAAAACTTTTACCTGAAAGTTGTGATGTCCGCAAAAATCACATTATTCCATGAATTAAATTCATTTTCTTTTGCAAATCTCAGTTTTTTTTTCTTGTTCCCAGCATTTTAATGCATTTGCCATGATTCGTAGAGAGAAAAATTATGCAACTGACTCGTAATCGCTTTGAAAATTGTGGTGCATTACATGTGAACGAAAATTTCGCCTACAGCGAAATTGTCTAGAGTGTTCTATAGGTTGGAGGGAGGGTTAAAATCATTGTGTCTGAAAGAAAAATACTTTGTTGGCCTTGAATCATTGCCACATAAAAATCTATGATTTTTTTCCTGTTGTTAGGCTATCGATCCTTAAGGCAGCTGTAGCTTTGTTCATGTAATATTTAAGTTTTACCTTGACCTAAAAGCATTCAACTTGATTAGACATCCCATTAGACAATCCCATCCTTATTAGAAACATTCCTAAACGCGCTACAAAAAGATGAATTCCCTTTCTTGTCAAAATTGGGTGTGGAATTTTTAGAATTTTTAATTTACTGCATTTTCAAAAACAAAGAACAGAAGATATCTATACTTTGTTGAGCAGCCATGTTTCGAGAACGAGCTCCAAGAACGAAGTTGACGCTACAGGAAAAAGGGGCTCTAATTGGGCTTTACAACTCCCGCGTTCCTGTTGGGGATATTGCGCAGCAAATAGGCTGCCATACCAACACCGTGAAAAAATGGATCGACAGATATCAAGTCACTAATGACGTAAAACGAAAAGTGGGATCTGGTGGGGCCAGAAAAACGACCCGTATTCAGGACAACATGCTCTTGCAGGCCGTCCGAGCTAAGCCACTTACCAGTCTTCAAGAACTAAAAGGTTTGGAAAACAAATTCTAATTTATCCTGTCTCCCCTTTTCATTTACCATGAATATATTTAGATGTGTGTGAGCTACCAATCCATGTAACTACGATATCTCGCCGATTAAAGTCACACGGGATTCATGGACGAGTTGCCGCGAGAAAGGAATTCTTGACTGATGCCCACAAACGTAATCGTCTGGAATTCGCGACGGCCTATGTAAATAAAACACAAGAGTGGTGGGACAAAGTCATTTTTAGTGATGAAAAATCTTTTGGGTTAGTTTTATTGTATCAATTATTCATTATTAATCATTATTTGTCACTTAATTAATGTTTAAATTATTAATCATAAATAAAATTATTGGAAATAGATCTCAAGAGTGTGGCCGTTCATACGTGTATCGAGTGAATGGAACTCGATTTCAGCCTGGGCACACAAAATCCATCAAGCGTTCCGGAAGAACATCAGTTCCAGTTTGGGCCTGGTTTTCATGCAGTGGTGCCGGTGCGATAACTCGTATTGAAGGTCGACTGACGGCCCAAAAATATATAAAGATCCTTGAAGATATCCTCATGCCCACAGCTTGGGCGAGATTCGGAACGGACGAGCGGATTCCATTCGTCCAAGATCTGTCTTCCATCCATGAGAGTATTGCTGTTCAGGAGTGGTTTGAAGACGAAGGAGTCTCCTTTGAGCTTCTCCCTTGGCCTCCAAAGGGGGCCGATATGAACCCCATAGAGAACTTGTGGAGCGAAATGGTGAGAGAACAGGATCAACACCATTCAACTGCCAATCAGCTGTGGGACTCGGTGTTGGGCACCTGGAATCATCTCAGTCAACGTCCTTCTTATTGGCGTGTTCTTGGGAACTCTATGCGATCCAGGATGCAAATGGTAATTGACGTTGACGGAGATTGGACGAAGTATTGAAACCGAAGGGAATTGTTCAGTCCATCGCGTTGATTTCTATCACTGAAAATAAAAAGACAATTTGAAAAAAAAATTGATTTAAAAATTTAAGTTTGTTTTTTTACTCTTGACGATCAGTGACACCTCCACTGAGAGGCTGTTCTTTTTCATTCATTTGTTTCTCCTTGATCCGTTCTTCGATGGTGTGTTCACGTGCCGCAGTGTTCACAGGTTTCGCTGCACCAAAAATGGATACAGAGCTTGGCGGAGCCGTAGTAGCAACCGACCGTTTGATGGCAGCAGTAGCGGCTGGGATCTCAGCAACGGGAGCGCTACCTTCTTCTATTGGGACAGTTCGGGATTTCAGAGATAACTTTGGTCTTTTCTTGGTCGGTTGTAATAAACAAAAAAAAGAAGAACAAATTTTGGTTTGAAAATCAATTTCACGAGGTTAAATGATTGATTTATCGACATTACCTCCAGCGCTTGGACGTTCACTTCGCTTCATTTCATCGCCGTTAACAGATGGACTTTCTCGATCATGGCCAAAAGATGAGGGACCGTCCCGATCACGTCCATACGATGAACCACCACCTTCTCTGTCTTAACCAAACGAGGAAGGACCGTCACGATCGCAACTGAATAAAGACGAACCACCTTTGTCTCTGTTTCGACCTCCAAACGATGACGAACTGTCTCGATCACGTCCGCCAAATGAGCCACCTTCTCTATCGCGATTACAAAAAACCTGAGCTTGGGGGACCATCTCAGCCACCACCGAACGAACTAGAAGGTCCGTCTCATCTCGGACCGAATGAGTTTCTCTCGTATGAAAAAGCTGAGCCGGGTGGACGATCCCTGGGATTGAAGGAAGCCGAATAACGTTCCCCAGAAGGTTCTGTTTTCAAAATGAATAATTGAAAACACTCGCTTTGAAATGAAAATGATTTCAAAAAAAAAATTTACCTCGTTCCATCCTGTCTCCTCCTTTATCGCCGCCTCTGAACCCTCCACCATCACCACGATCCTGGCATTGGGGAGGTGCCTCCATTGACGCATTACGCCAGTCGGAAGGAGTACGATCTTCCCTTTCTTCGTCGTTGCGATATGGACGGCTACGACCTCGGCCCATACCGCCAGCTCCTTGTTCTTGGTCGCCATCTGCACCGCTGGCAATGTCTACTCGAATTTTTGCGATTCTTGATCATCTTTATAAGGACATTGAGATAAAATCATGGTCAACTAATAAAAATGACGTGATTACCAGCTCGTTCATCGTTAAAGCGTTGACCAAATCTTGTCTAGTCTGGAACTCCGTATAACCAAAGCCCTTTAGTCTGCCACCATCTTCACTTCTCTTGGTAGTCGAACACATTTAGGCAACAAATAAAGGAAATGAAACATCAATAGATATGTGGGACTATTTGAGTAATAAGCCTTACCGATAGCCCATGAAATAAATTGGATACATCCTTAACTTCAATATCATTGGGTAGATTGGCTATATAAGTTGCATATGGGACATTGTTGTTATCCTAAACAAATCAATTTCTCATCTCCTTACTTAATCGGTGACCTATAAATAAAGATTGATTAGGAGTGATGCATGTAATTAGTTAAATAAGATTATTATTGAGCTAAAGAGTAAGGAAATAAGAAATGTTTAAAACCAAATGCCAACCTGCAGATTGCTGATTCGTTTGTTCAGTTATATTCGTGGCAAGTTTTCGTGTAATCAATTACCAATTACACAAGTTGCTTTTCAATGTCTTTCTTAAACTCTGGACTAAATAAAAACATTTCATTAAACATTTTTTTTTCATTTTATGAAAAGTCGAGACTGAGCCTACCTGTCATTAATTACCCTTGCGATTCTGAACAACAGTCCTCAATTTAACTGTTGATATTTTCAGGTAGGGATTATCATGGTTGATAGTTTTCAACAAAGGACTCGGGGAAGGTGTAATATTGCAGCAGTTTCTATGAAGGTGGCTGTCAAACTACCAATTTTCTTCATTTGGTTCTTTACGAGATTCCCACTAGAACAATACCAAGAACTGAATTAAAGTAATGCAATATAGATTTAATCACACTTATTCCACAGTCAATGCTTACCTTTTATTATAGTTCCTTCTTCCAATCATGCACAAGAATCCTCAATATTTTTTATGAATCGTGCAAAAGCATGAAAAATCTAACAAAAGAAATTTTACAACAAACGATCAATAGTAACAATTAAAGATATATCATACATACCCTCGGTCTTAAGTTGGTGACTTATTTTAAAATCTGAGGCTAAGGAAACGTCATAAAAGTAAAATAACCAAATTCAAATACCCAACAATTATGCACTGTAACAAAAATGTCTGCTAGACATGTCATTTTACATGAACAGACACCGAAGCTGGAAATTTAAGGTAGGGTTAAGGGAGACATCTAACGCTCAAAATAACTAACATTTCGTATATTGTAGCCAGACACATTTTCCTGAAAGGTACTGTACATTGGTGACTTAGAAGAGCTAAAATGCATCGACCGGGAATCGAACCCGGGCCGCCACGTGGCAGGCGAGCATTCTACCACTGAGCCATCGATGCTTACCCTAATCTGTAATCCGTGTCGAAAAAAAAGTTTCCCGATGAGAATCTTCTTTTGATTGAAACAGTATTTTATCTGGGAAGAGAGTACATAAGATTTCAATGATGATTACGTGACGGTAACTAGATTTCGTGGCGCAATGTTTTCGCACCTGCTGATACATTACGTAAGGAGTTAACACTCCTGCCCAGGGGCCTTAGAGATAGCTCTTTATGAGGGCGGAGTTTTGAACCCCCCGCCTTACGCTAAGTTACAGACCACTTCGTCGAGTCGTGTGTTAGAACTCTACACTAAGTTTCGCTAAACTATGCTACCTCCAGTGGGAATGCACCTTAAGATGTGCCAATATAATCCCCTACGCCTGTAATAATGCTGGTTTTTTCTGATCAATATGTAACTTTCGCAAGATTGATCACCAAAATAGGAGGGACAAATAGCATTGTGACAAGATTTCTATGTATATCTGCAGGAGTAAGGCCTAATCGAATGGCTTTTGCTTATCGAATTTCAAAGAGTAGGTTCTGTCGTTACATAGGGGACTTGGAAGAGCTAAAATGCATCGACCGGGAATCGAACCCGGGCCGCCCGCGTGGCAGCATTCTACCACTGAACCATCGATGCTTACATAAATTCTTAGAAGACCGTAAAAAAAAATTCCCGATGAGAATCTACTTTTGATTGAAACAGTTTTTTTATCTGGGAAGAGAGTACATTAAGTCCAATGAGGATTCCTAGATAATTACAAGATTTCGTGGCGCAATGGTAGCGCGCCTGACTCCAGATCAGGAGGTTGCGTGTTAAAATCACGTCGAGATCAATAGTAGGCGATGTGGAAGATAGACAACTTTTTTAATTGTTGGGTGACGATTGTTGATTAAGATTCATCTTCCTCAAATCGAGACTGCTTTTTTTCGAAGAATATTTCATAGAATATACATTCTGTCAACCTACAAGCAATCATAACCTAGCAGTTTCAAAAGAATAGTCGAAAGAATCAAACGTCTCTTTGTAGCGTAGAACGTTTGTATAAAGACATTTCTCTTAACAGCCATGCGTCTATAACTTGAAACGGTACCGATTTGAATAATTGGTATTCAATATTGTTGACTATTGGGATTGAAGCTTAGTATTACGAACGAAATATTATCCACTAACTTCATTCAGAAAACGCTTATGGTGCGTTTACACTGGAGGTTTTGTAGAGTTCCGTAACTAAGCGTAGACTTTCGCCTCACCACTCTACGGAGCGGTCTGTAACCTTGCGTAAGGAGTTAACACTGCCCCCCCAGGGGACAGAGAGATAGCTCTTAATGGGGGCGGAGTTTTGAAATTGAAAAGAGTGGGTTCTTTCGGTACATGGGTGACTTAGAAGAGCTAAAATGCATCGACCGGGAATCGAACCCGGGCCGCCCACGTGGCAGGCGAGCATTCTACCACTGAACCATCGATGCTTACACTAATCTGTAATCCGTGTCGAAAAAAAAGTTTCCCGATGAGAATCTTCTTTTGATTGAAACAGTATTTTATCTGGGAAGAGAGTACAGTCTATTTCATATTAACTGGTGCAGGCTTTGTATAAGGGTTAGCGCCAAAAAAGTAGAAGTAAAAATATGACAGGGGCGCTAGAGGTCTCTTACAGTGTTCCCATTACGTTCCACTTTCTGCGAAGGAAAAGGCGGATTAGTCTGTTTCGGTGTATATTTAGAAGAACTGATAAACGGGATGCTGTCAAGTGTTAGTAAAACACTGATTGATATAATGAGATTGCGACTACTTACAAAATATAATTTATCTTAAAAAAATTAAGAAAAAATTTAATTAAGTCCTCTGGTCTAGCAATTATAATTATCTGGTATTGCACACCAGCCCCCTCGATCAACATTTTAATAGGTTATATAGCTGGTATAATTTTATCAATAAGGCAAACTTAAAGCATAAGTAAAAACAATTTGTATTTATGCCGTTTATTTTCACGGTCCATGCGAATAACGCCTAGCCTAATAGCAGCCATGTTTCGCTAGGTAATAGCGAAGTGGGGTGGGTAGGGTTAGAATAACATTAGAAATTTAGACATGCTCTTTAGCGTATAGCAGGGGTAGAGTAGGAAACAAAGGATTAAAAAGCCGAGCGTTAGAGCGTTAGAGTTGGCGAAAAGGTTGGCCTTCATTTCCTTTTTTGTTTCGTCGACGGGGCTAAAGAAAAGGGAATTAAAAACGAAAATCTTTCCAAGTGGAAGAGTTCGCCCAAAATATATAGACAAAAGGTGCAAACTACCATTTTCTCGAAAATCTCGAGAAAACCCGCTTGAGAATTTCTACCGACTCCCCGCATAGCTCCAAGCGAAATTACAATCCACCCGCGGAGGAGAAGGGACTAAGATCGAGCAAAACAAAAAATATTTATAATAGTTTCCTAGATGCGCTAGATGTTAATCTTAGAAATATAAAGCTGGAATCAATACAGCCCTTTATAACCTAATCAGTCTAATCAGTGTAAAAATTATGCGACGATGTTGAAAAATTAAAATTCCTCATGAAGGGCTCGACATTCAAAAACACCTTAACCATAGGTGATTAAAATTCATTTTTCAAAATGCCATGTTTAATTAATCATACAGTTTAAATGGCTTTTATCTAATCTAATATCATCATAACAACAGGAATAAACTGCCACTGACAAGGTTTGAACTCCTAGCTTTGTGTTGGAAAGCAGCCACTATAACCATTAAACCAGACAATTACTATTTATAAAGCATTTCACTTAGTATATATTATATATAGGCTCTTGTTTTCTTTTTTCTTAACATCACTAAAAGAAATCACCGAATATCGGTGTTTTTTAATTTTGGTCCCCTCATTATCGTCAATTCCTTACAACATTTTTTTTTAATGTGCTTATTTTTCATTTAAATAAACCTGTGCTGGGTATAGTGGTTAAAGTCGATGCGCTGGCACCGAAAAGGTTGGTGTTCGAGTCCTAGACATGACTCATGAAATAAATGGTCATGAAATTAGATTAATTTTAGATTGATAGTATGATTGTATGAAGGCATATTTATAGTTTTAGAAATATTTAAAACCGTACAGTTATCAGAGTTTTGTTTCCTATACTCTACCCCTGCTCTACGCTAAAGAGCCTTTCTAAATGTCTAAATAACCCTATCCAACCCATTTCGCTATCGTCCTATCGATAGGCGAAACATAACTGTTAGGCTAGCGGAATTATGAGGCCGTGGAAATAAACGGCAAAAATGTCATAACCTATTGCATGTTGATCGAACTGGCTGGTATACAAATACCAGATAATCATAAATGTGGATCTGAATCAGAAAGAGCTTTCATTTCTTCGCTTATATATATATTATAGCGACAGCATCCCGTTAATCAATTCCTCGAAATATACACATATTAGCCTAATCCGCCTTTTGTTTAGCAGAAAGTGGAAAGAACTTGGTATCAGTAGGCCTATAAGGGACCTCTAGCGCCCCTATCAGATTTTTACCTCTACTTTTTTTGGCGCTAACCCTTATACAAAGCCTGCACCAGTTAATATGAAATAGACTGTACATAAGATTTCAATGATGATTACGTGACGGTAACTAGATTTCGTGGCGCAATGTTTTCGCACCTGCTGATACATTACGTAAGGAGTTAACACTCCTGCCCAGGGGCCTTAGAGATAGCTCTTTATGAGGGCGGAGTTTTGAACCTACGCCCTACGCTAAGTTACAGACCACTTCGTCGAGTCGTGTGTTAGAACTCTACACTAAGTTTCGCTAAACTATGCTACCTCCAGTGGGAATGCACCTTAAGATGTGCCAATATAATCCCCTACGCCTGTAATAATGCTGGTTTGTTCTGATCAATATGTAACTTTCGCAAGATTGATCACCAAAATAGTAGGGACAAATAGCATTGTGACAAGATTTCTATGTATATCTGCAGGAGTAAGGCCTAATCGAATGGCTTTTGCTTATCTAAATTTCAAAGAGTAGGTTCTGTCGTTACATGGGGGACTTGGAAGAGCTAAAATGCATCGACCGGGAATCGAACCCGGGCCGCCCGCGTGGCAGCATTCTACCACTGAACCATCGATGCTTACATAAATTCTTAGAAGACCGTAAAAAAAATTCCCGATGAGAATCTACTTTTGATTGAAACAGTTTTTTATCTGGGAAGAGAGTACATTAAGTTCAATGAGGATTCCTTGATAATTACAAGATTTCGTGGCGCAATGGTAGCGCGCCTGACTCCAGATCAGGAGGTTGCGTGTTAAAATCACGTCGAGATCAATAGTAGTCGATGTGGAAGATAGACAACTTTTTTAATTGTTGGGTGACGATTGTTGATTAAGATTCATCTTCCTCAAATCGAGACTGCTTTTTTTCGAAGAATATTTCATAGAATATACATTCTGTCAACCTACAAGCAATCATAACCTAGCAGTTTCAAAAGAATAGTCGAAAGAATCAAACGTCTCTTTGTAGCGTAGAACGTTTGTATAAAGACATTTCTCTTAACAGCCATGCGTCTATAACTTGAAACGGTACCGATTTGGGTAACTGGTATTCAATATTGTTGACTATTGGGATTGAAGATTAGTATTACGAACGAAATATTATCCACTAACTTCATTCAGAAAACGCTTATGGTGCGTTTACACTGGAGGTTTTGTAGAGTTCCGTAACTAAGCGTAGACTTTCGCCTCACCACTCTACGGAGTGGTCTGTAACCTTGCGTAAGGAGTTAACACTGCCCCCCCAGGGGACAGAGAGATAGCTCTTAATGGGGGCGGAGTTTTGAAATTTAAAAGAGTGGGTTCTTTCCGTACATGGGTGACTTAGAAGAGCTAAAATGCATCGACCGGGAATCGAACCCGGGCCGCCCACGTGGAAGGCGAGCATTCTACCACTGAACCATCGATGCTCACACTAATCTGAAATCCGTGTCGAAAAAAAAAGTTTCCCGATGAGAATCTTCTTTTGATTGAAACAGTATTTTATCTGGGAAGAGAGTACATAAGATTTCAATGATGATTACGTGACGGTAACTAGATTTCGTGGCGCAATGTTTTCGCACCTGCTGATACATTACGTAAGGAGTTAACACTCCTGCCCAGGGGCCTTAGAGATAGCTCTTTTTGAGGGCGGAGTTTTGAACCCCCCGCCTTACGCTAAGTTACAGACCACTTCGTCGAGTCGTGTGTTAGAACTCTACACTAAGTTTCGCTAAACTATGCTACCTCCAGTGGGAATGCACCTTAAGATGTGCCAATATAATCCCCTACGCCTGTAATAATGCTGGTTTGTTCTGATCAATATGTAACTTTCGCAAGATTGATCACCAAAATAGTAGGGACAAATAGCATTGTGACAAGATTTCTATGTATATCTGCAGGAGTAAGGCCTAATCGAATGGCTTTTGCTTATCTAAATTTCAAAGAGTAGGTTCTGTCGTTACATGGGGGACTTGGAAGAGCTAAAATGCATCGACCGGGAATCGAACCCGGGCCGCCCGCGTGGCAGCATTCTACCACTGAACCATCGATGCTTACATAAATTCTTAGAAGACCGTAAAAAAAATTCCCGATGAGAATCTACTTTTGATTGAAACAGTTTTTTATCTGGGAAGAGAGTACATTAAGTTCAATGAGGATTCCTTGATAATTACAAGATTTCGTGGCGCAATGGTAGCGCGCCTGACTCCAGATCAGGAGGTTGCGTGTTAAAATCACGTCGAGATCAATAGTAGTCGATGTGGAAGATAGACAACTTTTTTAATTGTTGGGTGACGATTGTTGATTAAGATTCATCTTCCTCAAATCGAGACTGCTTTTTTTCGAAGAATATTTCATAGAATATACATTCTGTCAACCTACAAGCAATCATAACCTAGCAGTTTCAAAAGAATAGTCGAAAGAATCAAACGTCTCTTTGTAGCGTAGAACGTTTGTATAAAGACATTTCTCTTAACAGCCATGCGTCTATAACTTGAAACGGTACCGATTTGGGTAACTGGTATTCAATATTGTTGACTATTGGGATTGAAGATTAGTATTACGAACGAAATATTATCCACTAACTTCATTCAGAAAACGCTTATGGTGCGTTTACACTGGAGGTTTTGTAGAGTTCCGTAACTAAGCGTAGACTTTCGCCTCACCACTCTACGGAGTGGTCTGTAACCTTGCGTAAGGAGTTAACACTGCCCCCCCCCCCCCCCAGGGGACAGAGAGATAGCTCTTAATGGGGGCGGAGTTTTGAAATTTAAAAGAGTGGGTTCTTTCCGTACATGGGTGACTTAGAAGAGCTAAAATGCATCGACCGGGAATCGAACCCGGGCCGCCCACGTGGAAGGCGAGCATTCTACCACTGAACCATCGATGCTCACACTAATCTGAAATCCGTGTCGAAAAAAAAAGTTTCCCGATGAGAATCTTCTTTTGATTGAAACAGTATTTTATCTGGGAAGAGAGTACATAAGATTTCAATGATGATTACGTGACGGTAACTAGATTTCGTGGCGCAATGTTTTCGCACCTGCTGATACATTACGTAAGGAGTTAACACTCCTGCCCAGGGGCCTTAGAGATAGCTCTTTATGAGGGCGGAGTTTTGAACCCCCCGCCTTACGCTAAGTTACAGACCACTTCGTCGAGTCGTGTGTTAGAACTCTACACTAAGTTTCGCTAAACTATGCTACCTCCAGTGGGAATGCACCTTAAGATGTGCCAATATAATCCCCTACGCCTGTAATAATGCTGGTTTGTTCTGATCAATATGTAACTTTCGCAAGATTGATCACCAAAATAGTAGGGACAAATAGCATTGTGACAAGATTTCTATGTATATCTGCAGGAGTAAGGCCTAATCGAATGGCTTTTGCTTATCTAAATTTCAAAGAGTAGGTTCTGTCGTTACATGGGGGACTTGGAAGAGCTAAAATGCACCGACTGGGAATCGAACCCGGGCCGCCCGCGTGGCAGGCGAGCATTCCGTTGCAGTAGAGTTAGGCTGGCTCTCCCCGGGGCAAAAAGGATTTCTACCAGGCGTTCATGGCATCCAAGAACACACACAGCTCCTACAAACCGCCGTGGAAGAAACAACTTCAAAGCATAAGTGCATGTCTATGGCTTGGCTAGACTTGTGCAATGCGTTTGGCTCAGTGCCTCATGCTGTGCTCTTTGAGCTGTTTCACTCTCTCCCTCTACCGAACGACCTGAAGCGCATGCTCTCCGACATCTACACTGGAAACATCATGGACTTTGTTGTCGGAAACGAGTCTGTCTCGATCGCACCATCTGCTGGAGTTCGGCAAGGTGATGCCCTCAGCACCACTGTCTTCAACCTGGCCGCCGAACCTCTTCTTCGAGCAGCACTGTCGGAGAGCAACCCTGGAATCGACCTCTTCGGACAAATTGTCAAGGCTACAGCTTACGCCGATGATATTGCGGTGGTGTCAAGAACAGCTCAGGATCTGCAAGAGACACTTCACCATCTATCTCGCGTAGCTGCAAAATTGGGACTTAAGTTCAACGCCGGAAAGTGTGCCAGCCTCAACTTCAACAATGGAAAACCATTTAAGGTGGACCTTTTTGTTGATGGGAGCCCCATCAGATGCCTGGGACCAGACGACCAGGAGATCTATCTTGGCACACCAATTGGCGCTAAACTTCGGTTCCGTCCACCAAATCAGCTCGTCAGTAATCTCGACAAGATCGCCGAATCGCTGTTAGCACCATGGCAGAAGCTTGAGGTATTTCGGAGTCACCTTCTTCCATCGCTCTCTCACCATCTAGCGTCTGGAAGAGTTCTGAAGGATGTCTTGACTTCCCTCGACACCGAATGCCGGAAGTTTCTTGGTCACATCACCATGGTGCCCAACTCTGCCCGTACCGTTCTTCTATGCAGATAGACGAGTTGGTGGCCTCGGCACTTTCAGTCTTTCTGACGATGCTGATATCTGGACCCTTGCAAGAGCTGTTCAACTACTCACCAGCAAGGACCGACTGGTGAAAGGCATCTTTATGGAACAGCTCAAAGACACCATTTGGGGAGGATTCAGGGACGAAGTCCCAGCTACACTTCCTATTGGGGATTATCTTTCCGGGTCAACCGAAGCCGGACTCTACCGACTTCGTTACGGACCGGCTGGTACAAACCTGTGGACACTCGCTCGCGGCGCTGCCAAACGCCTAAGAGCACAGATTGATGTATCCGGTGAAGAAACCTTCCGAATTATCGCCGATGACGTCTCTGTGCTCCCAGCAAAGGCAGTTCGTGGCCTTCGACAGGTTGTACGTCAACGACACACCCGGAAATTTACATCTGCTCCCCATCAAGGAAGAGTAGCAGCAGCCTTGGCAATCGACCAATCGACCAAAGACATCGCACGCCTCACCTCCTGCAGGACTGATCTACAACACGAAGACTGGAAATATCTGCATCGGGCAAGGCTTGACCTTCTCCCTCTACGTGGATATACCTGGTCTTCGTTCGACAACAAGTCCTGTCGCCACTGCGGTGAAAGCTCTGAAAACGGATTTCATGTCCTCAACAATTGCAAGGTCAATCTGACTCTTGCCACACAACGACATGACGCTGTTTTGGAGCTTCTCTTCAAGTTGCTGACTAGAAAAGGGTATGCTGCCACCATCAATCGAGAACTTCCAGAATCACGACTGAGACCTGACGTTGAGCTCCAAGTATCTGGATCTCGACTGATGATCGACGTCGCGATCTCCTACGATCACTCCGAGAACCTCGAAGCAGCATACACCCGGAAAGTCCTCAAGTACGAGCATCTGGGACAAGTTCAACCACTTGTAGTTGGATCCCTGGGTTCGTGGTATCCCTTAAATGAGGACATCCGGTCTCTTCTAGCCATCGACCACCGCAGCTGGTCAGCATTCAGGAGGAAATCAAGACTGGTGGCGATAAAAGGATCGATGGAGATGGTAAGGAAACACCTGACTAACACTACAGACGAACACAACACGCAGACATAACAGACGACTCTTGTATATTTATCCTCCATGTATATTTGTATCTGTATATTTATATGTATATTTCTTCTTGTATGTGAATTGGTATTATGATATTTTTCTGTAATTTGCTGCCAAATATTGTATTTTATTCTTTCTCGTATATATTTATTTTCCCAAAGTTCAAGTCACTTAAGATTTTGCGTACCAAAATTTATTAATTCATGTCACCTGGCCATATATCTTTATTCCAAGTTGGAAAATAAAATTGCATCAAACCACTGAACCATCGATGCTTACACAAATTCTTAGAAGACCGTAAAAAGAAATTCCCGATGAGAATCTACTTTTGATTGAAACAGTTTTTTATCTGGGAAGAGAGTACATTAAGTTCAATGAGGATTCCTTGATAATTACAAGATTTCGTGGCGCAATGGTAGCGCGCCTGACTCCAGTTCAGGAGGTTGCGTGTTCAAATCACGTCGAGATCAATAGTAGGCGATGTGGAAGATAGACAACTGTTTTAATTGTTGGGTGACGATTGTTGATTAAGATTCATCTTCCTCAAATCGAGACTGCTTTTTTTCGAAGAATATTTCATAGAATATACCATTTGACATTCGACCATTTGAAGCTGAAGCATCCTGAGAACGGCGTTCTCAATCCGATTTTCTTCTGCACCAAATGTCGCCTGGAGTTTAACAACTTTATCACTGCCGGGAGGCACGGAAGAAAACGCTCTGGGGAAGCAAATTCCATCTCGTCTTCTCTTGACCTTACTCTCAGGTCAGTTGGGGTGAACTCCTCGAAATCTTCAGGTCGGCGCAGCTCAGTCCGTACAGTATTTCCGACTCCGGAAATTGATGGAAGTAAGCTAATACTGCTCTATCCTGGGGTGCCTTGTCAATGCCCTAGGTGTGAGTGGGTGACACTTACAACCAAATGCAATGCTATGCACTCAATGGCACGGCATCTGGAGACAAGACATTCTCTTCGGCTTGAGAAGTTTTTGAGGTGCTCAAAATGTGGATTTATTGAAGATGGGATAAAGATGCGTGTGCATGATTTAAAATGCAGACCTCCTGCCTCTCATCCGCCAGCCACATGCATCTCTTCAGAACCAACACTGTCAACTCCAACATCTCTATCTTCTCAGTCGGAAGCGAATACCTCAGAGCATTCGTCCCCTCATGAAGCCACTCCTCCTACATCCCATCAAGAAGAGGATCAAGACGCAGAAGATGCTCCGAACGAAAGTTGGCTCTTCACTCTTCCTCATCATGACGCCGAAGATGCATCTAGAGTGGAAGACGTGGAATCACCAATCGCCTCTGATGCGTCTCTCCCTGCCTCTATTGCTTCAATTCCATCAGAGCCATCTTCTCCGGAGCAATCACTTCCCAGCGCTTTGACACCCTCTACTTCTACAGAAGCAAATTCCAGTGAAGAGGAAGCCACACCGGAAAGGTCAAAAAGGTTGACCTCTGATGGAGAAGACATTTTGGTCCCGCCCTCTGAGAATCCAGCCGAAAGACCTGGTCATTTTTTCCATCTTTGGGGAAACGTGTTCAGAGGATGCAACAACATGGAGGATCTTAATGACGTTTTGGGCCGCTGCACAACTGACTGGCTTACAAGAACCTCCACAACTGAAAAACCACTCCAAGAACAGCGCCCAAGGCCAGAGAATCCTCCAGAAAGACCAAGACGTCGAAACCAGTCCCGACAACTGCAAAAAATTCGTCAGAGGAAGAGATCAAATCCTGAAGAGGCAAGCCGCATTCAGAAGCTCTTCAACATTTATCCAAGACGAGCTGTGAGGCAGGTACTTGGAGAAAAGTCTTCCCCGTATACTGGCTCCACTGAATCGGCGGACCAATATCTCCAGAAGACTTATGTCCGTCCTCAGCCATCACCAGAGGAATGTACGTGGGCAAGACGACTCTTCGATGCCTGCAACTGGTCCAATCCCACCGAAGACCAGTCCAGCTTTCTGAATCGGCCCCCTTCCAGGGAAGAAATCGAATTGAAGCTTCGACGCGCTACCAACACGTCTCCGGGAGTTGATGGGATCGAGTATCGTCACATCAAGGCCCTCGACCCTCAATGTCGCCTACTCGAAGTCATCTACGAAAGGGTATGGCAGATTGGAATTCCTGATGCTTGGAGGAGATCACGGACGGTTCCCATCTTTAAGAAAGGGGACCCTAGTGACTTTTCCAACTTTCGTCCAATTTCCCTTCTGTCTACTCTCTACAAAATTTACTCTGGCATCATCAGCCAGAGAATCACTTCCGTTGCAGTAGAGTTAGGCTGGCTCTCCCCGGGGCAAAAAGGATTTCTACCAGGCGTTCATGGCATCCAAGAACACACACAGCTCCTACAAACCGCCGTGGAAGAAACAACTTCAAAGCATAAGTGCATGTCTATGGCTTGGCTAGACTTGTGCAATGCGTTTGGCTCAGTGCCTCATGCTGTGCTCTTTGAGTTGTTTCACTCTCTCCCTCTACCGAACGACCTGAAGCGCATGCTTTCCGACATCTACACTGGAAACATCATGGACTTTGTTGTCGGAAACGAGTCTGTCTCGATCGCACCATCTGCTGGAGTTCGGCAAGGTGATGCCCTCAGCACCACTGTCTTCAACCTGGCCGCCGAACCTCTTCTTCGAGCAGCACTGTCGGAGAGCAACCCTGGAATCGACCTCTTCGGACAAATTGTCAAGGCTACAGCTTACGCCGATGATATTGCGGTGGTGTCAAGAACAGCTCAGGATCTGCAAGAGACACTTCACCATCTATCTCGCGTAGCTGCAAAATTGGGACTTAAGTTCAACGCCGGAAAGTGTGCCAGCCTCAACTTCAACAATGGAAAACCATTTAAGGTGGACCTTTTTGTTGATGGGAGCCCCATCAGATGCCTGGGACCAGACGACCAGGAGATCTATCTTGGCACACCAATTGGCGCTAAACTTCGGTTCCGTCCACCAAATCAGCTCGTCAGTAATCTCGACAAGATCGCCGAATCGCTGTTAGCACCATGGCAGAAGCTTGAGGTATTTTGGAGTCACCTTCTTCCATCGCTCTCTCACCATCTAGCGTCTGGAAGAGTTCTGAAGGATGTCTTGACTTCCCTCGACACCGAATGCCGGAAGTTTCTTGGTCACATCACCATGGTGCCCAACTCTGCCCGTACCGTTCTTCTATGCAGATAGACGAGTTGGTGGCCTCGGCACTTTCAGTCTTTCTGACGATGCTGATATCTGGACCCTCGCAAGAGCTGTTCAACTACTCACCAGCAAGGACCGACTGGTGAAAGGCATCTTTATGGAACAGCTCAAAGACACCATTTTGCGAGGATTCAGGGACGAAGTCCCAGCTACACTTCCTATTGGGGATTATCTTTCCGGGTCAACCGAAGCCGGACTCTACCGACTTCGCTACGGACCGGCTGGTACAAACCTGTGGACACTCGCTCGCGGCGCTGCCAAACGCCTAAGAGCACAGATCGATGTATCCGGTGAAGAAACCTTCCGAATTATCGCCGATGACGTCTCTGTGCTCCCAGCAAAGGCAGTTCGTGGCCTTCGACAGGTTGTACGTCAACGACACACCCGGAAATTTACATCTGCTCCCCATCAAGGAAGAGTAGCAGCAGCCATGGCAATCGACCAATCGACCAAAGACATCGCACGCCTCACCTCCTGCAGGACTGATCTACAACACGAAGACTGGAAATATCTGCATCGGGCAAGGCTTGACCTTCTCCCTCTACGTGGATATACCTGGTCTTCGTTCGACAACAAGTCCTGTCGCCACTGCGGTGAAAGCTCTGAAAACGGATTTCATGTCCTCAACAATTGCAAGGTCAATCTGACTCTTGCCACACAACGACATGACGCTGTTTTGGAGCTTCTCTTCAAGTTGCTGACTAGAAAATGGTATGCTGCCATCATCAATCGAGAACTTCCAGAATCACGACTGAGACCTGACGTTGAGCTCCAAGTATCTGGATCTCGACTGATGATCGACGTCGCGATCTCCTACGATCACTCCGAGAACCTCGAAGCAGCATACACCCGGAAAGTCCTCAAGTACGAGCATCTGGGACAAGTTCAACCACTTGTAGTTAGATCCCTGGGTTCGTGGTATCTCTTAAATGAGGACATCCGGTCTCTTCTAGCCATCGACCACCGCAGCTGGTCAGCATTCAGGAGGAAATCAAGACTGGTGGCGATAAAAGGATCGATGGAGATGGTAAGGAAACACCTGACTAACACTACAGACGAACACAACACGCAGACATAACAGACGACTCTTGTATATTTATCCTCCATGTATATTTGTATCTGTATATTTATATGTATATTTCTTCTTGTATGTGAATTGGTATTATGATATTTTTCTGTAATTTGCTGCCAAATATTGTATTTTATTCTTTCTCGTATATTTTTATTTTCCCAAAGTTCAAGTCACTTAAGATTTTGCGTACCAAAATTTATTAATTCATGTCACCTGGCCATATATCTTTATTCCAAGTTGGAAAATAAAATTGCATCAAACCACTGAACCATCGATGCTTACACAAATTCTTAGAAGACCGTAAAAAAAAAATTCCCGATGAGAATCTACTTTTGATTGAAACAGTTTTTATCTGGGAAGAGAGTACATTAAGTTCAATGAGGATTCCTTGATAATTACAAGATTTCGTGGCGCAATGGTAGCGCGCCTGACTCCAGTTCAGGAGGTTGCGTGTTCAAATCACGTCGAGATCAATAGTAGGCGATGTGGAAGATAGACAACTGTTTTAATTGTTGGGTGACGATTGTTGATTAAGATTCATCTTCCTCAAATCGAGACTCCTTTTTTTCGAAGAATATTTCATAGAATATACATTCTGTCAACCTACAAGCAATCATAACCTAGCAGTTTCAAAAGAATAGTCGAAAGAATCAAACGTCTCTTTGTAGCGTAGAACGTTTGTATAAAGACATTTCTCTTAACAGCCATGCGTCTATAACTTGAAACGGTACCGATTTGAATAACTGGTATTCAATATTGTTGACTATTGGGATTGAAGCTTAGTATTACGAACGAAATATTATCCACTAACTTCATTCAGAAAACGCTTATGGTGCGTTTACACTGGAGGTTTTGTAGAGTTCCGTAACTAAGCGTAGACTTTCGCCTCACCACTCTACGGAGCGGTCTGTAACCTTGCGTAAGGAGTTAACACTGCCCCCCCCAGGGGACAGAGAGATAGCTCTTAATGGGGGCGGAGTTTTGAAATTTAAAAGAGTGGGTTCTTTCGGTACATGGGTGACTTAGAAGAGCTAAAATGCATCGACCGGGAATCGAACCCGGGCCGCCCACGTGGCAGGCGAGCATTCTACCACTGAACCATCGATGCTTACACTAAACTGTAATCCGTGTGGAAAAAAAAAGTTTCCCGATGAGAATCTTCTTTTGATTGAAACAGTATTTTATCTGGGAAGAGAGTACATAAGATTTCAATGATGATTACGTGACGGTAACTAGATTTCGTGGCGCAATGTTTTCGCACATGCTGATACATTACGTAAGGAGTTAACACTCCTGCCCAGGGGCCTTAGAGATAGCTCTTTATGAGGGCGGAGTTTTGAACCCCCCGCCTTACGCTAAGTTACAGACCACTTCGTCGAGTCGTGTGTTAGAACTCTACACTAAGTTTCGCTAAACTATGCTACCTCCAGTGGGAATGCACCTTAAGATGTGCCAATATAATCCCCTACGCCTGTAATAATGCTGGTTTGTTCTGATCAATATGTAACTTTCGCAAGATTGATCACCAAAATAGTAGGGACAAATAGCATTGTGACAAGATTTCTATGTATATCTGCAGGAGTAAGGCCTAATCGAATGGCTTTTGCTTATCTAAATTTCAAAGAGTAGGTTCTGTCGTTACATGGGGGACTTGGAAGAGCTAAAATGCATCGACCGGGAATCGAACCCGGGCCGCCCCGTGACAGGCGAGTATTCAGACTTGCCGTTAGATCAAAAAATTTGAATTGATCGGAAATCAAATCATTTGGAAATGATATGACCACACGCTCAATTCACTTCGAGTTGATTTGATTTCCGATCATGATTGTGCCTTCTTACTGGAAATCAAAATTTTCAATGGTCAACGCCATCTGGCGCTGACCAATGTAATTAGCTTAACGTCAAAAGGCAGTCGATTGACAGGGTTTTCAAAACTTTGATTGTAAACAACAACATCAACAACTTTCATTTTCTATCGCTAGATTGCTCTGTTTGGCCATCTATTGAGCGGCGGAAATGACTTGATGTAAATCACATTTTTTAGATGTGAGTGGCGCTTAATTCATTTTAGAATGATATGATTTTACGTTCAAAATTTTGATTTGATTTTGATTTCGCTCAAAATGTGATAGCGCTCACGGCAAGTCTGCGAGTATTCTACCACTGAACCATCGATGCTTACACTAATACCTAGAAGACCGTCGAAAAAAAATTCCCGATGAGAATCTACTTTTGATTGAAACAGTTTTTTATCTGGGAAGAGAGTACATAAAGTTCAATGAGGATTCCTTGATAATTATAAGATTTCGTGGCGCAATGGTAGCACGCATGACTCCAGATCAGGAGATTGCGTGTTCAAATCACGTCGAGATCAATAGTAGGCGATGTGGAAGATAGACAACTTTTTTAATTGTTGGGTGACGATTGTTGATTAAGATTCATCTTCCTCAAATCGAGACTGCTTTTTTTCGAAGAATATTTCATAGAAATTACATTCTGTCAACTGTAGTGCGCCGATACTAGGGCGAAAAACGCACCTGGTGCCCGGTTCATTGTTTGTTTCGCTCCCTGTAAGTCAAACTGTATTTTCTTTAATTGTATTAAGTGTTATTGTATTATTGTGATTGTTGTGTGTATATCCTTTGTTCTTTTGGCCATTTGCTATTGTTCCGCGGTTTTGACCGCGCTTTTTGGTTTTCGATCCCCTCCTCCCCCTATCCCCTTGCCATGGCATTGTGGATTGGTTGTGCCGATATTGACTTCGGTAACCCAACCCCTAGACTTGCTATGTGGACTGTACACAAGTACATCCAAACGTTGAAAGTGAAAAAAAGAGG
This sequence comes from Daphnia galeata, assembly GCA_030770115.1. Taxonomy (NCBI): domain Eukaryota; kingdom Metazoa; phylum Arthropoda; class Branchiopoda; order Diplostraca; family Daphniidae; genus Daphnia; species Daphnia galeata. Next base: position 4,098,288 of record CM061122.1, read on the forward strand.
ATTTGATGGGGATTGCTGCAGTTTTTGAATCCCAAAACCAGGTTGTAAGGCTAACTTTTCATAAGGAAGCCGCTTGTGATGCATTTCTTTTGGAACACCAGGGGATCAAGAAGGAAAAAATAGATGATATAGATTTTTCTATTATTATCAAGGATAGCAATGTGCAGGAAAAGTTTGTCAGAATATCAGGTATCCCATACCAAATGAATTTGGGAATTTTGAAAACGCGGTTTAGAGAATTTGGAAACGTTTTAGGTTTACGTTGGGAATCCTACCATGTTGTGGATAGTGAGTATCTCTATCCTGTTCTTTCCACTTGGCTTATTTGTAGAATGGCTCTTGAAAAGCACATTCCATCGTACGTTACCATAGGTAGCTACAAGGCTGTAGTTAGATACTCCTGGTCAAATTCCAACTTGCAGAATCTGTGACGATCGTGAACATATTGGTAAAAATTGTCCAACCCTGTCAAAGAACAGAAAAGTTGTTCCGACTAAAGCTCCACCCGTGCAGAAACCCGCACGAGTGGAAAAGTCGAATAAAGAGCAGTCTGAGAAATCGGTTACTTTGGAAAACCAAAATGATGGGAAGAAGGATGCAGTTGGCTCCGAAAATGAGTCAGTTGCTCCTGAACCCGAAATGGTAGATATGGAAATTACTATTGACACCCCAGAACAGGTACCTTCAACAGAGGTACAACCTGGAAACAGATTCTGCTTCTTCATCTTCTTTTCCACCCCTACCACAAAGTAAAATTCCGAGTAGAGTTGCACACCTCCCTAGTGCAAACTTTATAGCTGTACAGGGAAAATCTAGGAAAGAAAAAAAACCGGATGCTTCTCAACAATCTTCTTCTGGGCCACCGCCTAGAAAAACTCCTAAAACTCAATAATGAACAATCTTAGGGTAGCATCTATTAATATTAACGGTATTCGCTCTTTTGAACGTCGTCGCCTTCTATTGCAATTTTGTTTGGATGGTAAACTTGATATAGTGGGACTCCAGGAAGTGACATTCCATGAATGTTCAGTCCTTGGAACCCACTACAACATTTTGAGTAATATTGGGCCGAAAAGGCTTGGGACAGCAGTTCTTATCAGGAAGGGAATTCACTTCACACGTGAACTCCTAGATCCTGATGGAAGGCTGATTTCCATTGATGTAGGAGAATTTAATTTTATCAACATCTATGCACCTTCAGGCACTATTGCAATACAAGAGCGAAATTCCTTCCTTCGAAAAACACTGCCTGCTTATGCCATCACAACTAACTTACCAATAGTAATTGTAGGTGACTTCAACTGTATAGATGATGCCCTAGATAGATCAGTGTCAAAAACATCACCTTCTAGAACTAAAAGTTTGGCACTTATTGAATTAATCTCTGGCCTAGAACTTGTTGACATGTGGAAGAAATCAAGACCTAGGGATCTGGGACATTCTTTCCACCACTCAAAAGGTTCTTGTAGAATAGATCGAATATACACTAGTAGAACTAATTCTGAGCACATTGCAAACATTGAACTTAGGCATCTTTCAATTAGTGATCACCACTCTTTAGAATGCACAATTCTTATTAGTGGCACTGTAACAAGAAGCCGTTTCAACAAAACTAATATGTGGAAACTAAATACTTCTGTATTATCGGAGGAGGTATTTCAAAATAGGATTAAGTCATTTATTGACCGTTCATTACATCATCCTCTTCGTGAGACAGATTGTGCAATTTGGTGGGAGAACATTTTTAAGCCCGGTGTCAAAAGAGTAGCGATAAGTTACTGCAAGGATCGAGCAAATCTGATTAGAAACACAAAATTGTTTTACCAAACATGCATCCAGGAAATTGTAAACACTGAACCTTTGGATTGGATTGCTTTCAAGGAGTTGAGGTCTTCCTCGAAGTCCTGGGAGGAGAGTCTTCTCCAAGGTTTCGGTGTAAGATCACGTTCATTTGAGGGTTCTGATGCTGAGGATGCAACTGTGTTTCATGTGAAGAAAACTCGAGAGAACTTTCGCAATAGCACAATTGACACTTTAATTTCCCGTGGAGAGGAAATCTCACGAAATCTCACGTTCAAGTTCTAGTGGAGAGGAAATCTCACACAAGGATGAAGTAAATAGGACAATTGTTGAACATTTCTCAAAGATATTTAAGGATAGGCCTCCTCCTGATAGTACATTTGAAACGGCTTTTCTAGATGGGATTAAAAATCGTTGTAAGAACCTGGATTCCCTTCTAATACCAATCACTCCTATAGAAATTAAAACAGCACTGCTAGCTACTAAGAGAAACAAATCTCCCGGCATGGATGGTATCCCAATTGAGTTTTATATTTGCTTCTGGGATTTGATCGCCCCCCACTTCCTGGACATGTTTTTGCATGTACTGGAAAGGGACTCAATTTCTCAATCACAAGGGCGAGCCGCAATTCGTCTGGTTCCAAAGTCAAATGGTCCTTGTGGGGTATCTGGATTTCGTCCAATATCACTTTTGAACACAGATTATAAGCTCATGGCATCGGTACTCTCAAACAGACTCAAACGTTCTCTCCACGACACCATAGGAAATTACCAGAAAGGTGGAGTTCCCGGTCGTTTACTGACTGACAATCTCTGCCTGTACAGAGATGTCATTCAATATGTAGATGATCGGTCAAAGCCAGAGCAACACTCCTTCTCCTCTGGTGGAATGAAAGCAGGCATTATAGGGGTTGACTTAGAAAAAGCTTACGACCTGGTAAACAGAGAGGTGTTATGGAAAATTATGGAAGTGATGGGATATCCGATTCCCTTCATTAAGTGGCTGAGAACTATGTACTCAGTCACGCAGATGTCAATCCTCAATGGAACTGAGGTAGCCGGAACAATTTCAGATTTTCATTCGGTTCGCCAGGGATGTCCACTATCCATGCACCTCTTTGTTATCTATATTGAACCATTGCTTACTCGTCTTTCCACTGTTCTCAATGGTATCAATTTATTTGGTACCAAAGTCACTGTCAGAGCCAATGGTTGATGATGTCGCTATTTTTGTTTCATCAGATAGCGATATCATTAATGCAGGAGAGGTCCTTGACCAATTCTGCAATTGAACCAAGGCAAGGATGAATAAACAGAAGACAAAAGCTCTTGGGTTGGGAAGCTGGAGGAGTAGAAGTCGCTGGCCACTTGCTTGGCTTGAATCCGTTCCTACCTTTTCCCTCCTTGGTATCAAGTTCTCACCTTCCATTCAAGAAACGATGTCGAGATTGTGGGACACAGCATATGGCCACTTAATTGGTCAGCTTAGGGAAAATGCATCTCGTCAGTTCACTATCTATCAGAAAGTGAACTATTTGAAGGCGAAATTGTAAGATTTATTTGGTTAGGAAAAATTGAAAAACCCCAACGATGTGTAGTATTTAGAAAAATCCCTGAAGGTGACCTTTCCCTTACTGAACCCAGTCTATTTTACAAAGCCTTATTCCTACGTCTTTTGTTTAATGCCCTTACCGAACCTGAAAGCCCAGAAAGCTCTCTTCTACGATATTGGATGGCCTTTTCTCTCCGGAAGCACCTCCCAAATATCTACAAGGGAAACAACACCCCAGAAGCAGTCATCGAGCGTCCCTTCTACCTGGAGGAGCCTGTGCACCAGATCAAACAACTCCTTGAAGAGGGAATCATCTCTCCAAACAGCCGAATGGTGCACAGGAACATCTACGCCACTTGGATTTCCAAAGTAACAGGTCCTGGGAAAACCGAGCTCCTCTACCCTCATTTGGATTGGAAATCCATATGGAGGAATACTGCAGCCTTGAAGAACACCAAAATCAAGGAAACCATGTTCCTCTTCAATCAACGACTACTACCGACTAGGGCAAGAGATCATCGGATTGACAGCACCACAGACCCAACCTGCTGTTTCTGCAACCAAGAACCCGAGTCCGATGAGCACATTATGCTACACTGTCCTAGTCGGGAAAATTCTACCCTTTGGTTGGAGAGGACCCTCAGAACCCACGGCTGCAGCACCATATCTATGGATTTCATCAGAGGACAACTTGGGCCTGTTCGGAATCCAAGAACCTCCTTCGCGCTCGTGGCTGCCTACATCTACGCAACGTGGAAGGGGAGAAGGGAAGGAAGAACACCGTCTACCACTGAAATAGAGAGCCTATGGGCTTCAATACTTTGACCTTGTCAACCCTAAAACCCAACCCCAATATGAATTGTTTTATTTTTGTCATTTTTGCCATTTTGTTTACTTTTGTTTTGTTCTGTTTTCCTTTTGTACCATTGTTTTCCCTTTTTTTATTATTGTTTTCTCTGTAACCATGCAATTTGTATATTGAACCGGGGACAAAACTGAATAAAAGATTTTAATTAAAAAAAAAAAATAGTAGGCGATGTGGAAGATAGACAACTTTTTTAATTGTTGTGTGACGATTGTTGATTAAGATTCATCTTCCTCAAATCGAGACTGCTTTTTTTCGAAGAATATTTCATAGAATATTCGTATTCTGGTTCGTCTGCTAGTCATGTGTTATGGGCTGTTTTGCTCCTCCAATTTAGTGGTTTTTAACCCGAAAAACGGTTATCGTTCTTACTAACTTTGTGTCCAAATTGTGAGTGAACAGCCAGTGATTGTTTTTCTATCGGTGTTGAACTGGTTCCCTTCGACCTGACTTTTTCTACAACCATTGCTTACTCGTTCTGTATACCTGGTTCCTGTGGTCTTGTCGTCTGCTGTGGTGGGGTTTTCTTCTCTTCATCGTCAGGTCCATCTTGCGGTCGCCCGAAAAACCTCGTCATTAGCAGATCCTTCTACCGGATGGGAATTCGTCTCAATCCTACTTGCACCATCTCGTGAGCTTACACTTAACTTTTGCTTTTTGCTTGTTTATGTAGTTGCTCATGTTATTTTTTGCCATCGTTGTTACTTATACTGTTTTTACCATGTACACATTTTTGGATTTTGGTTTTAACCGTATGTAATGTAATGGCATGTGCAATTCCCACACCTCACACACCGGTACACATAACACGAACAAACAACAAAGTCAGGGTTCCCATACCTCTCCCTCCATCCATCCGGTGTGGACATCAGTCATGCAGAGGGAAAAGGGGGAGTGGGCCATGGACTGGAGAAGATCGGAAGAAACAACTTCTCGATCATTTGAAGTTGAACCATCCTCAGAACGGCGTTCTGAATCCGATTTTCTTCTGCACCAAATGTCGCCTGGAGTTTAACAACTTTATCACTGCCGGGAAGCACGGAAGAAAATGCTCTCGGGAAGCAAATTCCATCTCGTCTTCTCTTGACGTTGTCTTCAACCTGGCCGCCAAACCTCTTCTTCGAACAGCACTGTCAGATAGAAACCCTGGACAATTTAACTTAACAGTGTTGTCTTAGAGTGCAAGCCATTAAGGAGGAATGAAGGAGGCTATGCCTGATTCAAAATCAACATCGCTCCAAACATTTCCTCGAGTTGTGCCTCCCGCATTCCTCCATCATGGCTTGCACTCTTTCTATACAAATGCCAATGCTGTTTTGTTTGAGGTTGCACCAAATTGGGAAAAAATCCATCCAAGATGACAACCTCGAACCACTCTATAAACATTACTGGTTAAATAATAAATAGGCTACTAATCTAATTTGGTTTTATTTATGTTTTTTAAAAGAAATACAGCGGCTATGACAAGAAGCCCCAAGAAGCTTGATTACTAAAACTGAAATTGACGATTGGGGGGGGGGGGGGTCTATAAAAACATAAATAACTTACAGAAAAATCGATCCCGCCTTCAATTAACTAATATAAACTTGAAGTAGAAGAAACAAGGAATTAAAGGAGACTAACATTGTATTTTTAGGTCATTTAGTTTACAAATGTGAGAAATTATAAAACTTTTCGTTTCCCGTAAGCGCCATGTTAAAACGCGCAAAGAAATTTTCGGCGGCTCCCCGATTTTTCAATAGATTAAAATTTTTTTTAAATACTAAATTACATTGGAATAGACCATTTTCACTGTGCGGAAAGCAGTATTAATGTACTCCGGCAATGCTGCAATCCGCCATTTGCAGTCCAACTTTTCATTTTTTTTAAGTTAAAATAGGCAAAAAACTTTGAGGAACGATTTCTCTTACTAATTGTTCTACGAGAAATTAAATTCGCGTAGAATATCGTACGTTTTAGCCTATTTTAACTCAAAACAAAAGGAAAAGTTCGACTACAAATGGCGGATTGCAGCATTGCCGGAATACATTAATACTGCTTTCCGCACAGTGAAAATGGTCTATTAAACAAAAATTGGAACATAAGTTAATCTTGCAATTTTCTTTGACTCCAGATTTTTAAAATAAAAAAATTTTTATGAAAAGACACAATTAAGAGCAAGGTAAATTTTTAAACACATATTTTTATATGATCCCTTTATTTTTTCTTGAGCGGGTTTTATAAAGTGTAGGAAAACATTGATATTAATAATGCTCATTAAACAAATCACTTTTAACAATTTGTTTTGGGTAGACCCCCCTATTTGGCTTAATTTGACTGTACTATATCAAGTATTCTTTAAGGAATAATATTTCTGTAGGAATAGGGTCATTCCATGCGCATTCACCTAATCGAATCCGCCGCGATCTCTCGGATTTTTTAAAAATTTGGTGTATGTGTAAAAGAGCACCATCCGATATGGTCACTCAAAGGGTTTTTTAAAATATTAATTAGGGAAAAAGTTATGGAATTTTGAAAAATCGATTTTTTCAGTTTCCATTAACTTTTTTAATTTTGCGCGTTTTGCCTTTTTGCTAATTCAGGTTAATCATTACAGTTTTTTTTGTTTTTTTTACATGTTTTTATGTTATTCAGTAATACACATAAAGTTCATTTTTCAAAAATTATAAATTTTTTTATTTCAATTAGAATAAACTAATATTTAAGCTCTGGAGGGTGTGTTGAAAAAAAGGTTTTTCCATCTGGAATAAAATTTTTTTTTTCTTCACCATTACATAAAAAACATCTCAAAGTATAAGTTCTATTACTTTCGCCGAGGTGTTATTTCCCATTCTTTGTATTTATTGATCAAAAGTCAACCCGCTTTTGCATCAATTGATCAATTCACACATTTCAGCGGCCATTTCTAGTCGCTTCCTCCACCCCTTCAAATCCGAAACCGACCTCCCCTCGAAATCTTTTGTCCAATATCCCCTGCGGTGGTTTTTCTCGAAAGGGGGAAAGTGGGAAACGGTTTTGGCAGAAGTCGGTTTCGGATTTGAAGGGGTGGGGAATGGCCGCTGAAATGTGTGAATTGATTCCCAGCAGCAGCAGCAGCTCCTTGATAATAATGGAATGTACGCCGTCACATCATCAGTGATATCATACGCAGCGCAAACCCCATTTATTATTTTTTCCTATATTTCCTATATTTTTTTTCCTTTATTTCCGTTCTTGTTTGATAAAGATAGAGATAAAGCAATTCGTGGCTTAATATTACAGGGTTTTACGTTAGAAATAACACGGCATAGATATTTGACTATACCCGCTCGATGATGACGTATTATAGACTTAACTGCTTGTGCCTTGTTATGATATGTGAGTTGTTAGTTATAACATTCGTTTTCTTTATGATCAGCAGCATCACTTAAGTAGGCTATGTAGTGTATTACGCCTTATGAAAAAGGATTTTGAATAAGATAACCTCAAATTTAGATTCTGCCGATGTCCAACATGCTTTTATTTAGAAAAAGGTTCTGCTCCAAATGTTCAGATGTCAATATGATGATCAAATTATAAAGAAGCAATAATGGCATATCGACACATGGCAATGACAGTCACCTTTTCTAGAAATGTTTTAGTGTATTCGAATAGACAGATGAGGGCTCGTTTACTTCAATGCGACGAGATGGGTAAAGATAGTGTGCTGTACGTCTTAAATGAGAATTGGGAAACGGCAAAATTAACACGACTCCCCTCTCAACTGTCGGCTCATGCGAATAACTTTTCTGTGTAAAAGAAACTTCAAAGGTTACAAAATAATATTTTCATGATAACCGATGAAAATTTAGAAAGAAAAACACCACAGGACACAGCAGCAGGGTTCCAAGAAGAGGGATAAAGAATGATACCATCATGAAGCTCTTACAAACGAAAACAGCCACATTTTTCACATTTCGCTCGACAATTAAAGGGAGACAACGCCGTTTCATATTTGACAATGAAAAATGAAGTTATCAAATTAATGATGAATAGATGGGGATGTAGGCGTAAAAACCGAATCATTTCCGACGGAGGGGGTAATAACACGCAAAAGCAACAATCTGCACTTCAACCCTTTTAAACGTACACTAATGAATGAATATAAATGTGAATGATGCCAGGTAACAGTCTTCCTTTCAATATGTTGATGCTGTCGTTCTCGTTCATAAAAAAAATTAAAAACCGCGAAGGTTCTTTTAATCGTCTGCTCGTGATCGCTTGGCAGCTGCTGCCGTAGCTGATTTGGAAGCCTCCGATCCCCTCTTTACTGCACCTTTTGCCGGAGTCGGAGCAGTGCTAGAATCTAAAATTCAGAGTAGAAATGAGCATTATAAATATAATGCAATGAAATTGATCTCTTAGTCATACCTTGCAGCCACCTGACTTGTGTGGCCGGGCCGTAACCCTTCTCATTTCGGGCTGCTATGCGGAAAATGATGGCTGGTTTAGTCGTCGTGTCAATATGAGCAGACGACAACGACGCGTTCGGTACAGTACACTGTGAGGAAGGTCCGCAATAGACGCGAACAAATGCCAATTGAGACGGTCCACTTACAGACTGATTTTCAAATAAAATAAATAAATTAGACAAAGTTTAAAATTACAAATGAAAGCAAAGGCGATAGCAAACCTGAGCTGACGTTCCTTTAACAGCCAAATAGACAGAATATTCTGTTATCTCTCCAGCGGTACTTTGAGGTGGCTCCCAAGAAAGGTGTGCACCCTCAGGTGACTTTGAAATCTTTATTGCTGACGGAGCACCAGGGAATCCAGGGAGACATGTTTTGAAAGCGGAAACTTCGCTCCACATGCCTCGTCCACATGAGTTGACACCAGCTACTCGAAACTTGTATGCTGTTCCAGGTTGGAGTTCTAGTTTTTTCATCCCTAGTTCAGCATCAGGTGGGAGGGTAACTGTTTCATGATCTATTCTTTCTTCTATGCCTCCACCATTTGATGGTAAAAGAAAATTTTGAACGGTCGACGTTGTGCCCTTAACCAGGCCAACATCAAACCAAATGCCATCGATTTTCTTCAAATCTATCTTAGTTTCCTCTTGCTTGATTCCGTTAGAAGGAGCTTCTGATTTAACAACAATTGCTTCTGCTTTGATGACCGCGGCGGAAGCCAGAGTAGATAGTGGATCGGTGGGTTCTACGTCCATGGCTACTTGATCAGAGCCCAATTTATTAGGTGAAGTTGTTTCTGGAACTGATTTCGCGTCTGTCATTGGCGATTCCACAGCGACAGGTTTCTCAGACTCAGTTTCGACTGTCGCTGGCTGATCAGAGACTACAGCTTCCTCTTTACTTTCGTCTTTAGTCTCTTCAGCGGTAACATCTTTCTCATCTTTTTCCTCCTTGGCCAAAACTGGTTCAGAGGTTGTAGAAACATCTGTTCGATTGATAGGTTCATTCGGAAGATCAGTTTTAGCAATTGCTTCGGGTTCTGCAATGTTCGAAGCTGTTACAGGTTCCGCCTCTGTTGCCAAAGCAGCAGAACTGGTTAAATTTCCGTCCTCGTCTCCTTCCGTAGGAATGTTTTCTCCAGCAACACCTTCTACAATCGGAACCGAGAGTGACGCGGGAGTTATGGCCACGGAAGTAGCGGTGACATCAGTATTTTCTGAACCACTAGCGTTATCCGAGGTTGTTTCTGAAGCAGTAACCGCAGTACTTGAAGCCGCGTCAAGAGTTGAACTGGCGTCGACCATTTCGGCACTCATTCCGGCAAGAAGTTGTAAGGCGTCTTCATTTTCGATGCTAACAGGTATCGACGTAGAGTCACTGGCAGGAACGGCTGATGAAGCTTCGGCTTCCTCAGGTGGATCTATTAAACCTGCTTCTGCAGCTAGAGCAGCCAAAGCCGCATCGGTTGTCGCTGGCCCATCTGATATACTTAATGTAGCAGAAGGCGTCGACTGAGTGCTAGAAACGGTTTCCGGCTGAGCACTTGCAGCAGCAGTAGTAGTCACCGAACTCTGTGGCACTAGTACCACTTTTGATTGGCCTCCTCCAGCTGAAAGAAGTTTGGCAACGTTGGCAGGAATGGCACCTAAATGAATAGAAATGTTTTTAAATTCAGCATTGCTTCCAAGCCATTGTAAATCTAATCAATGCTATATATAGATTACCTGCTCCTTGGCTGGTGACTAAAGTGACTGTTTTTTTGTCCACCGGCAGTGGAGACTTGAACCGTTACAGGTTTGCCACCTAGTGTAATCGTCTGCTGCCCAGATCCTACCAAAGTTTGACCACCAGGCAAAGTAATGATTTGTCCTTGAGTGCCTCCCGCTCTTGCAAGTGTCACTGTCTTCTGCAGGGCTCCAGCAGGTATGGAAATAGTTTTTGTTCCACCTGCAATAGCAGTACTGGTACTAGACGATGTAGTCGATGAACTGACTACGCCTTGGGAAACGACTATCATCTTGACACCGCCAGGTCCAGTAGTGACTTGTCCAGTAGTAGGTAAGACATTCACCGTTTGTGTTCCAGACTGACCACCTGCTTGTACAGTAGCAGAGCCTTGAACTGTTCGTACTCCACCAGCTGTGCTGACAACAATGACTTGTTGACCTGACCAGAAATTTTAAATCATTTTTGAAATTAAAACTAGTACTTTACTGAGCATGATTTTTAAATAATACCCTGCTGTTTAATAGTTCCTTGTCCTCCCGGTCGAGTGATGACAATAGTTTGTTTACCACCAACATTTTGTGTTGTAACCATCTGTTGTTTGCCCCCCACTGTCATTAATGATCCTGCGGGTACTTGTTGTCCAGCTTGAAGCAGAGTTCCTTTAGTGCCACCTTGTCCTTGGCCTACCAATTTTACAATGGTTGCACCCTGGGGAATTCCTTTGGGCGAACCTTGTACCGTGGTTACAGCACTTGTTGTACCAGGTTTGGCTTGAACAAGGCTCATACCTTTCGGGACAGTTGCAACAGTCATACCCTGACTCGTTTTTACTAGGGTAACTATTTGAGGCTGACCTCCGACACCAGCTGTGCCTGATTTTTGTAAAATAATTTGTTTGCCACCGGCTGTCTGGATGGTCTAAGAGAAAAAATACAAATATATATACATATTGTAAATTTGTTGGATGTTACAATTCCTTTTTTTACCTGTAAACCTTGAAGAGTAGTGCCAGCTTTGAGAATAGTAGCACCGCTACTCAGTCGTACCGTCTGTGCTCCACTCACACTGCCCGGAACAGGGGTAACGCGAACTCCCTGAGATGTCAAAAGCGTTGGCTGGACCATTCGGACGCCTGTTGCTGAGCTTGTAGGAGTGGGTAGTCGTTGAGTTTGGGCGGCGGCAGCTGCCAAGGCTTGAATTCCAGACATTCCAGGCTGGTTGGGACTGGCTCCAGCACGGATGATCTGTGTTTGTCCGGTGGGTCCAAGAACACGAATCGTCTGACCGCCTACGGGAGCTCGAACTCGAACGATATTGGCTCCTCTGCCAACGCCAACCGGCGTTCCTTGAGGAGTTACTTGTCTGACAGATCCTTGAATAGATCCAGGGGCGCGAACTGGTGTAGAAGGAGTATTAGGAGTAGACGGTGTTCCTGGGGTTGGAGCTGGAGAGGCTGCATCGGCTCCAGAAGCAGGAGTAGCTCCTGCAGGTGGGACTTCGTATTTTTGGATTTGGAGAAGATAGGCTTCTGCGGTAGGCACCACACCCCAGCAGACTTCCAGACTATTAGTAGAAGCACGTACAAGCTGGACGCGACCCGGTGCTGGTGGTTTCTCCGTCTCCAGGAACCACAAATCTTTACAGCACACCTGATTGTTCCACGCTTTCCTATACCCATCTCGTCCTGACCATACGTAGAGACGGGTGTGAATGCCAACGGCACAATGACCAGCTCGAGCGCGAGGAACCGACTCGTCATAAACTTCCATAGTTAAAGGTTCCCAAGTCATCGCATTCAGGTCGAGACAAGCAAGTGTGTTGGTGCATTTCCATTCCTTCTCATGTGTTGGCATTTTCATATCATCCATCACCAATGGAACCCATCCGCCAAATATGTACATCTGATGACCTATAAACAATATACATAAATGAATACATGAAAGCAAAATTGAAAATTATTTCATATTTACCAATCAATGTGGCACTGTGTAAAGATCTTGGTAGGGGTGGGGCGCCATTTACAATTGGTTTTGTCCAAGACATGGTATTGACATCTAAAATGTGTAAATCTCCCAATCGGCACCCACTCATTCCCCCATAGATAATCAACTTAGGACTTGTTCCATCGCGATTAAACGTGACAGCAGTGTGAGATTCCCGTGGGGAAGGGGGCTCACCAAAAGTGACCGGCAGCTCCCAAAATTCTTTCTGTCCAGTAGGAGTGATGTGGAGTATGTAGAGGTCATTTAGATACCTAGGGATGTTGTTCTTGGGATCTTCACTATCATTTGCAAGCCCACCAAATAGGAAGACACGGTTTCCATGGATAGTAAAACTGTGACCCAGTCGAGGGCAAGGTGCTGAAGAGTTATCTGGAGCTCTAGCTTTGAGACGTCGCCATTCCCATCGACTTGCCTGCAGCTCATACAACTCATTCGAGTACTTCCCATACTCAACCATCCCACCAAACACAAGAATTCTGGTACCGTCCACTACAAATCCATAAGCTGCACATCCTGGTGGTATATCACCTTTCACTGGTGGAACAAACCACTGGTTGGTTGCTACAAAAAAAATATTCAAAGTTAAAATTTGAACAATGAGATTTAGAGATATTAATTTCTAAGAATAAAGTTTTATTTCAAAAGGTTTTCTAAAGATTTATAATTCTTACATAACTTGAAACAAAAACTTCAGAATCTTATCTTATTTTGAATCTTGCGTGAATAACACGTAGCATTGCGTTCACGAAAGCATATGCAGATGGCTAAGGCTAACAAACCAACAAAAATCCAATCCAATATGGCGGGTTTGGGCTGTAAACATCAACTGTCAAAGCAGTGGCGTCTGACGCCGGTATCGGAAAGGGAGCTAATTAAACATTTTAAAGTAACCAAATTTTAAAGACAGGACTTAAAAAGGGTAGGATAAAAATAGGGAAAATTATATAAACTAGCCAGAACTCCGAAAATAGATGAAAACGCTAATAGAAATAAATATATTGCCAATTAGGCTAGATTTCAAGGAGGCCGCCATCTTGAACTCGAACTTTTCCATAACAATAGCTATGAATGTCATTGGTATGTTATTGCTAGTTACCCAAAACTATAATATTTGAATTTTTTTTAACTACTGAGATGACTTATTTTTTGAGGCCACTTAGAACTTAATGATTAAATTATATGAAATAAATCAGGGGAAAACGGACGATTGTGATTGGCGGGAAGTCGAAATGGCGGGAGCGGTAGTGTATAGAGGGCTAGAATGTACTCACTGGTGTTGTAGACATGTAATTCATCCACAATTCCTTCGTTGCCACCACCAAAAACAATCATTAAATCTTTTATAGAAATCGCACGGTGTCCATGGCGTGGCCGAGGGTTCGGACCAGCCGGATTCGCAATTTTTTTCCACTTTAACATGGGACTTATGGGAGCCGCCATTATTCCATCACTTTTTTAGTCCACTACTAGACACTGGCGTTCGTTTCGGCTTCAATCCGCAATTCTGAAGAGTGAAGACATTGCCAGATAGGTAAAAACAAGCTAAATTGTATATTTATTAATTATTATTATATTATTTGATATGTTATGTATAAGTATACAATTCATATTAAAGACGATATAAAAATATACACAAGTAAAAAATAAAATTTATTATAATAGCAATCTATTTATCATTAATATTTAATACTTTTAATAGATACAAAATTTAACCCACTGTTGCATTCATTATTGGTTAGTAAGTCACAGCTGAGCCAATGAGCCAATCAGCAGAACCTTATTTTTGAAAATTCTAATCTGTTTCTAAAATTTTAAATTTCATTATGTAATTAATTCGAACCATTATTATTAAGGACTTCTTTTTTTCTAGCATCTCAATCTTGAAAATCTAACCTTTTGATTGCTAATTCGATTGATCTGTAACAATTTAATGGCGCTATGAGTTAATGACGCTAATGACTAGCAATAAAGATGTTCATTTTCTCGAAAGGATTCGGAAAATGTAGTTCGGATGCTTTTTTTTAAGCAACAGTCTACAGAAAGCAAAAGTTTTTTAAACTGTATAGAAGTAAATAGAACTGATTTTCTTTTATGTTAATAGGAACAAACAAGCTATCCTCTGTAATAAATAGAAGGACAATTTAGGCGGACGGCGGCCCACACTATAATTGTCATTGTAATAATCATTTTCAATGTTCTTTCTATACCCCAGCTTAGTCGAATGACAGAAATAAACTCACGCCAAGGATCCCCGCTATTAAAGTTAACATATTTTATGGAGTTATTGTAGTTTTCAATTAAAACGGATTTTCCTGCTGACAACAGACAAAGTGAGTAAGTGTCAATATTTTAAGGATTTTAAAAATGGGGATAATTGTTAGCTAGATTGTTAAAATTCACAACGCCGAATCAAAGAATTCCAATGTCTTTCGTCATTTCATAGGCCTGTGTTTACAGTAACAAATCTCAAGTGTTCTCTTTGGTTTTTGTACAAAAAGGCGTCAAATAGTTCAAAGACGCTTGAGCGTTACCAGCAGCGCCATCTGCGTTTTTTTTATGTGTATGTGTTCTATTTATATTTATTGAATACACTTTTAGCGTTTGTATGCTGTTATAAGAGGCGAATTTTTGCAGATTAAGAAATGAAAATAGTAAATAAAACTACATCCAAATAAATGCTTGTATTTTTACAAATTTTCTTTTTTCTCTAAGAGGTTTTCCGAAATTCCGGTAGACGTCTCTGTTGAAGGAGAAACTCGTAGTTTTCTCTGGATTTGAAGAGAAACTAGGCCTTTTTGTACCAAGTGACACTTAACATATCAACTATGGCGGCTGATTAATAGTTAACGAAAACGTAGTTGTAGGTAGTTGACGTAATTGTTTGAGTTGTTGAACACATTTTTATGATTTTTTTGCCCAATGAATTTTCCAGCTGTTATCGATCAACTGCAATCTCAGTGCACCGATCCATGGGTTGTGATTCATCAGTTGTTCACCTGTTGACGCGAAATCCAATCCAGGTAAACAAACATGAACGACTTTTGATGCTGTTTAAAAACTTAAAATCTGCATCTATTTATAGACTGAACATGAAAGCTGGGGGAAATGGAGAGCGAGCACCGCTTAGGACAGTGCTACAGAACTTTCTTAACCATGTTGAAACACTAGAGAAGAGGAAAAATGGAGGAGATGATCAATATGATAAAGAATTCCAAGAGCTTAAACTCTTGAGTGAAAGCCTGAAAGGGATGTCAATGTATTCTTGTAAAGAGGGTGAAAAAGAAGTTAACAGAAGAAAAAATAGATACAAAGATATTTTACCTTGTGAGTAAATTTGTATTAGTCACAACAATATCTTATCCTTTCTTTTAATTAAGATAAGGTTGCTACAAGCCTCCATCTTCATTCATAATTGTTCTTATATTGTTATGTTTTCTTCCTAACAAATTTGCATTTTTCTTCAGTTGATTGCACAAGAGTAATTCTAACTGAAATTGATGGAATCCCTGGAAGTGATTATATTAATGCAAACTATATCCGGGGTGCCAGTGGTTCTCAGGCTTACATAGCCAGTCAAGGTCCTTTGGTTCACACAGTTACTGATTTTTGGAGGATGGTAGTTGAATGTGATGTTCAGGTATTTCAATAGAACTCAGCAGTAGCTTTCAGTTGGGTAAACAAATTCCATATCCAATTAATGCTATTTTTATAATTTTTAGGTGATAATCATGGCTTGTAATGAAGAAGAGTCAGGAAAGCACAAATGTGAATGTTATTGGGCAGATAGTGATCAAGAAACTAGATCATATGGACCCTATACTGTCAAACTTCTAAAATCAAGACGAATGTGCAATGATTTTAATCTTCGGACCATGGAACTTATTTACGTTAATTCGACCGGAGAAACAAGTAAAGTTTGCTTGTTTTTTGCAAAAAAAAGTTGCTAATGGTTTTTTGGGTTTTTGCCAGTTACGAGAACCGTTGTGCAGTTCCACTATTGGGCGTGGCCAGATCATGGAGTTCCGGCTTTGGTACGCCCTTTGCTTGATATGGTACGTTTAATTCGTGATTGTCAAGCTTCAGAGACCCTTCCGTTGTTGATTCATTGCTCAGCTGGATGTGGACGGACTGGAACCATCTGTGCCATCGACTACGTTTGGGGTCTACTTCGTGCTGGGGTACGTACAGATTCATAAAAAAGTATTCGAAGTTTTCGCGACTTACTGGTTTTGTTTTGGTTCATTTTACAGAAATTAATGGAAAACTTCAGTTTGTTTGAACTAATTTCCGATATGCGGCGTCAACGAGTTGCTATGGTTCAAACCAAAGATCAGTATATTCTCGTGCATCGGGCTTTACGTGAACTTTTCATCGAACAGCTAAAAATGATAGATGCGCATCCGTACGAGAATTTAGACGTCAATGGCCATCCATTAATTTGCCCACCACAAGAAATACGGATTGACCCTAGCTACGAAACTATTTTTGTGAAAGTGAACTCAACTGGTGAGTCAATGCACGTAACCATTTTCTGTTCGATTTTACTAATTAGTTTTCCGTCAACTCTAGTTTCTGAAGTCAATGAAGAAGATGACGTATGCCAGGAAGAGTCTATTGACCAAATTCCTTGGCCTGTCCTGCAATTCCAGTCTAACTTAGCAGCGATAAATTCTGCCCCTCCATTGCCGGATAAAAAGAAGAAATCGGGTGGACCTTCATCGGGACAAGGATCTCCTGTTTCGAATCCTGGTGAAACGAAAAAGACAGTTAGTATTGGCAGCAGCGAAAGCTCAAAAGAATCAAGTCCTCCTACCAGTCTTGAGCGTATTCTATTAAAGTCCTCCGACCCGGAACTATCAAACGAAAATGTAAAAGAAGAAGAAGAAGTATTGAAACACAAAGCGTCGCCTAAATCTGGCCTGTCGCGAAAATCCAGTATATTAAAAATCCGAGCCTTCTTCGAGAAGTCCCATTCGGAGCCACGCAGTGAAAAGAAGTCGAATATCGCCGGTACTCGGAAAGCTAGTTCTTTCCGAATTCGAGACGGTCCTAGATTTTATCGCTCACTGGAAGATGATCATTCGAGTCATACGCCGGAGAAAACAAAAAAAGAATCAAATGAAATCCTTTCTCATAACAAAATGACTGTGGCTCAGGGTATGGAATTAATCGGTGTAGATGGACCTTCGACCCAGAAAGAGACTCAGACTATATCTCCCTTGAACGCCGAAAGGAACTCGGACGAAAAACCGTCTTTGCCTGTCAAGCGAAGCAAATCTATGAAAGTTTACAGAGGCTTTGACATTCGCACTGAGTTGAATGAATCTGTTGCACATAAACATGTGGAGAGCATCTCAACAGCAGTTATCCGAGAGGTTACAGTTCCTGCGACGTGTGGTGTCGTCCTCAGCAAGACACCATCCGTTACTTATATATCTTCAAAAGATATACTGTGTAAGACAGCAACTGAGAATACGGCCAAGCACGTCCGGAAAAATGCCAATGATCGAAGTCCTAGTTATGAAACATCTTTGCCTTTGGCGACCAGTAGTTTGGATCGAGGAAAGGAGCAACGGTTCGCTAAATCGACGTCGTTATCAGTAACGCCAACAACTTGTGGTTCACTGGATCGTGGAGTCGTAGAAAATAAAATAACGCCAACTTATGTTAATGTCCTGATGCGCAACCAGGTAGAGATAAAAAGATTTAAAATTCCGTCCTTCAGTAATCAATTTTGATTTGTGTTACCTAATTATTACTTTAGGAAGTTGCAAACACCTCCAAGTTGGATAACGACACACGTCAATTGCTGCACGATTGTCAGGCGTATCTTATGGACGGGGATGGAAGTGAACTAGTATTGCCACGCGAAGATAAAACTCAGCGATCTACTCCGCACGTGAAGAAGCATAAGAATCAACAGTTGAAAGAGAGGAGACATAGTTTCAAAAACGCTGTTGTTCAACATCCAGAACAACCGGAGTCACCAACAGTATCTTTGACGTAAGTAACATAATTAAATTTAATTTGATGGAAACAAAAGTATATATGTTTATTTATTCATTTTTGTTCTCATCCTTAGAATGGACACGGGAGAGGAGAATTATGCCATTTTAGAAAACTTTGAGAGGGTCATGCATTTTGACGATGAAGAAACCTCTAAAAGTCGGAATGGTAGAAAGATCCACGAGTATGAAGCTATTTGGTTGAGTTCGAAGAAGCCAACGGTCATTGGCTCCGAAACAGTTGGTGAAAATACTGATTGCGTAGTTGGTGTGGAGACTAAAGATTCCGTTTTTGTACAAAAGTCGGATGAAATTCGGCTTTTACTTAACGAATTACAGAGTACGCATTCTGATGGCGAACCAAGACAGCCATCTCCTGTTGTAGCGCCAACGCCAACCTATAATTTTCTGTCTCAAACGGAAAATCCCACAAGTCCCCGTTTGCATCCAGATCGTGTTTTGAGCGATTTACAGGAGCTGGTAGAACGTGCAAACCGAAATAAAGAAGAAACTACCAAATCGGAAACTTTAATTCTTCCTACATTATCACTTTCTACGCTTCAAAGAGTCAGCCCTTCTTCGCCGTCTGTGCAGCTCAATCCTTTGCGCCTTAATCCTCAACTCCCTACATCTCAAACGGATGTGCCTTCGCCAACCAGTCCAAGTTTGACTAAGTTTTTCATCCCCGCGCCTTCTTCTATTTCGAATACTCCTACGCCTGGCTTAATTTCACCCATTCCAATCAAAATGACTCCATCAGCCCCTTCTTCGCCTATAGCTCCTTCCTACAGTGCCGCAGTAGGACCATGCAGATCATCCCCTAGTTCAACTGATGCAACCCATCAGCCCATCACGCCTAATATTTCTATCACAAAGATTTATCCCAAAGCAGATTCACAACCAATGGCCTCTGTACTCGTAAACAAAACCGAGCCAAAAGCTCCCGCTTTTCGTCCACCACCTCCATATCCGACGAAATTTTATGTCAAAATGCCGTCCATTTCGAAAGAAGTTACATCAATCGCTTCTACCAGCGCTGTAAATCAGATCAGGTTATCGCCTCAAGTTCAGAGAAGAGTGCCACCAGAGTACAAGGCACCTCCACCGGTTAAGCTTCTTGCCCAAGCCAAACCAACTCAGCCCGTTGCGCCTCCGCGTTCCAAGCGACAAGTAGCCAGTACATCACAGCTCCCTGCGATGGTTGCATTCCCTAAAGGTCCACCAATTCCAACACGGACCTTTTCATCAACTTCACTTCCTGGTATCGATGTAGACGCTGTTGCTGCTGTAATGGCAGCAGCTGAGAATTCATCGGCTAGAGGATCTTCTACCGGTGGTTCATCGTCACCAACTACTGCAGCCAATAAAGCTCTGAGCAAAGCTTTGGGCAAGTTTCATGCCACCGCTGCAAGTTTCAAGACGAAACTTGCTCAGTTAAGTGACGGAAAAGATGGTGGAGGAGAACTTTCCCCATTACCGACTTCTCAGTCGAAATTGGAACGAGAATCCAGCTTCGTAAAACAAACAGCTGGTAACAAATCTCTTTCGGAACAAAATTCAATAGATCACTATAATGACAATTTTCGCATTACTCAAACAGATGGAGCAACAATGAATAACACGGCGGAAGCAACTTCGTATACGCGAAAGAAACAGCATTATCTGTGATGAAGCAATAAGTTGGGCAATTCAGTCGGCCTCACACATATTTTAAATGCCTTCGCAATCATTCAGTTCACAGGTGGCCTTTTAAATCCGATCAATAACAGTTATGCAATTATACAACGTCCTTAACTTCCATAAAATACGACTAGCTAAATTGTTTTACTTTGTACAGAATCTTTTCCCTATAGAGCCTTTTGCAACAAATTTTCGCGCAATAGCGCCTTCATGACATTTACCTTGTATTTGTGAATAAAAATTAGCCTTCCCTGCTAGTATGTTGTTTCTAAAATAATATTGTGTCGAATTGTAATTAAAGGGCTTTCCTGCAATAAACAATGTGTTAACGGCTATTATTATTAAGGAAAAGCCGAAAAAGTGTACATATCTCCAAAGAAAGAGCATATTCGATAGCTTCGACACAAACATTTTTCAAATTGCATTCGCCTTTAAGTTGAAATAAAAACAAGGTATTCAAGTCGGAATCAGAAACATCGCCGCGATTTATAGTTGTTGCCAAATATTTTAGAATGCATCAGATTTTTGTCAACTTATTGGTCTCAATAGTTGAATTTTTCTGGAGGTTAATCTTACCATGTATTAAAGCCATTTCTATGAACTAAAAGAAAAATTAAAGACAAAATTATTTCACAGTTTGAACTCAATAACAGACATATCATTTCTAAAGTTGAACTGAACAGATTTTTCTGGTTTGCACCAATGGGAACCGCGATAGAACTGTCGGTTTCATTGTGGTGCAGCTCTTCGGTGTTCCACGCTAGAGAATAACTGACCACTATAAAGCCTACATACTGTATACTCTTAATCTATTCTTCACAGGGGCATTAACTTTGGGTAGTGAATAAATGTTTCAATCACCTTCAGTTTCTTATAAATAAAATAGCCTTATAGTATCTTAATAGGTAAAACGAACTTCCTGTGACGTGAGTGTTGCTGCACTCCATTTTCCACTAAGGGAACAGTAAGTCAGTAACCAACAGGCTGAGTAAAATAATACCTTTTACCCCACTGTACGAGACTATGTATCTTTAAAGAGTTCTGTATTTAGACGAATTGCGCTTCAATTTGTTCAAAATGAATTAATAGCTAAATGATTTGATTTTCTTCCACTTTCAGAAGACTTCGGTTTCGTCTTTGTGTTGTTGCTATGTCATCCTCGTTAATTCGATATTTTGTAGGAGGAATCAGAGCACCGGCGACGCATCGTCCTTCAACGTTAAGAAAGTTGAATATCGCACAAGCTCTTTCAGTAGGTGAAATTTCGAGACTGATTTTTTTATCTTTCATGAAATTGATCATTTTATGGCTAACTCGTTGACCAGGATCGCCAACACCAATAACGAGTATATCTAGATAAAACGATGACTATATTAGAGAAGAACTTTATTTTAACTTTTTAAGTGAGAAACATTACATTACCAATTTTGGGCTCCAGAGTGTAAAATAGTGATAGTGATTCCTCATTAATGTCTTCAGCATTTTGAACATTCCAGCTCAATATTGATCTAGGAAATATTGCTATTGGTCTATTCAACAGTAAAACAACCCATTAGATTTTTTTTAAATAAATGTGAAAATATTACATCTATGATCAACAGGATTTAACTCTTTCCAAGGAAAATGTTTGAAATACTAAAATAGACTATATTAAGTAACTAAATAATTGCATAAACTGTTATAATCTTTTTTTTTAATGCAAAAATATACCCAAAGGCCAACATTCCATTGCTCAGTCTGAAGCCAGTCTGTTAGAATATGCAAAACAATGGAAAAAAAAAGAAAATGAAGGCATTTATTTAAAATTTTGATAAGTAGAAACAATATTTGAAATTCCTTTGCATCCTTACCCGACTATAAGAGTTAATTAAAAGACCCCCACTTGTGTCTTCATTCAATACCGTCATGGTAGATTTATCCATTTCATTTTGAAGCCTTCTACAAGGTATTTGGGATATCTGAGGTCTGCAACCCCTGATCATAAGAAAATTTTATTAATGGGAAATGCTTACATAATAATATATATTAATATGTGAACAAATATACTTCAACAGTGGGTTGCATAACATATTACTTTTACGAAGCAAACTTGTCATTTTAGATTGAGTTCCTATGGCAGTTTTAAGAAAATCTGTTATATTAATAATAGGTCAATCTGTAGAAGTTTTATATAATAGTATCTCACTTTCAATACACTTATACAGCAAAGAATAAACTTCTTTAAATAATCGAAGATGAAAACTTTGAAGATTTGAACTCTTGAGTCTTGACACAACTTAGCAGACTAAATGTCTAAATCCTTGTTTTGTTTCTTTCGACTGCATAATTCACTGTTGACTCTTTTAATAATTTTAAAATTTATCAAAATTTAAATATTTTACGAAAACTTCCGTGTCCTCTATATTTATTTAAAATATAATATAGTAGCTGTATACTTAATAAGTATTATTTTCAATTGTTTTGTTTTTTTTAATTTTCAATGTTGACACGCGGGACTAAAACAAAAGACGTCTGCAGTTTTCATACAAAAGAGACAATTTGTTTCTGTGCCACTGTGTAGAGTAGAATTGTATACGTCACCTTTTCTGTCGAGATGAAGCAATAAACTGGGAAGTTTTAGCTAATTATATTTTCTGATCCTATATTCTAGTGTTGGAATAAATTGCAATACTATTTTCTTTATCTTGAAGAACCAATTAGAGATAAATAAAAGGAGCAATGGAACAAAAAAGTACAGTATCCTAAATCTAAATAACTTTTCTAGATTCACTGATCATCTTTACATTCATAGATTCAGAAAAGATGAAGTACATCAGTCTTGTTACCCTGACTGTTCAAAATGCAGCTCTTGGTTTGAGTATGCGTTATGCCAGAACACGTGCAGGAGATATGTTCCTCTCATCAACAGGTTGCCTATCTCTTGAGATGTGCAATTGTGGAATTCAACATTAATTTATTTTATATTATATCTAATTATAGCTGTCCTGATGTCAGAATTTGTAAAGTTGATTTCATGCCTTTGGCTGGTTTACCATGAAGAAGGAAACTCATTTATGAAGCTCAAAGAAGCAATACACACCCAAATCATCAAGCAGCCTCTTGATACGTTGAAAGTATGTGTGCCATCAATGGTGTATGTTGTACAAAACAACTTGTTATATGTTGCTGCCTCTCATCTTGATGCTGCCACTTATCAGGTATTTTGTTTTGTTTTTTATTTATTTATTGAAATAAAAACTGTCAAGACATGTTTTCTTTTCACCTAGGTCACTTATCAGTTGAAAATCCTTACCACTGCTCTCTTTACAGTTGCCATATTGAAGAGGCAGTTGATAGCTACTCAGTGGACAGCTTTGGTTGTATTGCTTGTTGGTGTCGCTATGGTATTTACTCAAATAATTTGATTAACATCAATAATACGATTGACGATAAATAGAATGTATTGCAAGGTCCAACTTGCTCAAACTGAGCCGGAGAAATCGGGGAAAACAGTCGCCTCTGGTCCTGAACAACATCGATGGGTTGGATTTGGCGCTGCATTAGCCGCTTGTGTATTATCTGGATTTGCAGGAATTTATTTCGAAAAGATCCTTAAGGTGAGTCAAACGAATGAATAACAGAGAATTTTTACGTTCTATCTAACGACGCCTTTTCTATTTGATATCCAGGGATCTAACGTCTCAGTGTGGATGCGAAATATTCAACTGAGCTTTTTGTCTCTGCCTTTCGGCTTGTTCACGTGTTTAATTTATGACTGGAGCACAATCAACTCCCAGGGATTCTTTTTCGGATACGACGCTTTCATCTGGTACTTAGTTATTCTTCAAGCGACTGGAGGGCTATTGGTAGCCATGGTCGTCAAATACGCTGGTATGTATCGATAACGATTTCTGTGAAAAGTTCCAGTGTTGCATCACCTAATCTTCGTTCTGTCGTCATTTAGATAACATTCTGAAAGGATTTGCGACTTCGTTGGCCATTATTTTGTCTTGTGTTGTATCGATATATTTATTCAATTTCAACTTGACATTGCAATTTTCCATTGGTACACTATTAGTAATGGGTTCGGTATTCCTCTACAGCTACACGCCGCCAAAGAATTTACAACATCAAAATGTCAAAATTTGAGACTAGTCTCTCGAATTAGCTCTTTTTCCATGAATTTCTCTTGAGCGCGTGAGCTTATTCTGTCCATTTATTGCATATTACTTTATTTACTGTTTCTGTTGGCCTCTCAATGGTGGTGGGAGATGTTGAGAATCTACTATTCCCCGGTCGTTGCTACTGCATCAGGTGCGATGGCCACACGTCCTCAACAATCGTGTGCCCTTCTATATATCCAATTGCGTTCAAGAATCCAGTCGATGTACTGTTGTTGTTTGAAAAAATACATTTTTCTTTTTAAATTAGAAACGAAACAATCATTTTCTCAAACAGGTACGGAAGAAACGACCGAGTCCTAGCGAAAGCTGTCACAATGTGTAGGAAAATCGTGAAAGCCAATTAAACTCAAGCAGGTTTCACCTTTGCCAGTGTTTTCATTTTGAAATGAGGGGAAGAAGAACTTGATGACGATTTCTCTCGTGAGTGCTTCAAGGCTAAAAGAGGAGCCTTATTTCTATTCTATCACATAACATGCAAATAATAATCTGGATTGAGAATCCTTAATCCACCTCTACTGATGGTTATTCCCCGCTGTCGTTGCGTAATTCGTGTGTGTTTTGATCGAAGGCAAGGCCGTCCACGTTAACCGAGGCGGAACATTTGAATTGGACCCGTGTATGTACGTATATCTCTTTGAGAGACCCAACTAGAATAAATAACACGAAAAGGAGTGGCGTTGCTGCACGCTTTATTGGGAATCACGTCGCGGTTTCTGAAATTCTTTCATGTCGCAAGGCGCAACGACTCGATCATCGACCATTCCCTTGGAATAGTTAACACTCGTCATAATCTGAACGTGTAGGTGGACAAGAGGAAAGTGGGACCGATAGATGTTTTTTTTTTGTGTGTGTATATGTACAACCACATCATAGGATATTATAAATACAGTTTACGAGCGGGACGAAATGACTAGCAGATGATGTCCTCTGACGCAATTGGTAAGTTGCTCATTGTCTTTCTCACTAGCCAATCGCCTTTTTAGACACTTGGATGCATTTTAGAAATGTTTTCGGTTGGACTTAGTTATAAAAATACAACACACACGGGGAGTGTTTGCCAAGCTTTTGTGTGTGTATCCGAGAAACTTTATTTTTTATTTGAAAAAGTTGCTGTGATGACTGTATAGGAGAAAGTTCATTCAATTCAACATCACAAATCGGTGAAAACTGGCCACGTATAGGTAGGGCTTCCCCTCCATAAAAAGGTAGACTCTGCCCAGGCTGCCCCAGGTGTGTATAGATCCCAAGAGATAACTATAAAGGCCAAATAGGAACGGTTCTTTCACCGTTTTATACTGGAAAGAAAAAAAAACACTACGTATAAAAAGATACAGTATGACAGTGTGTGTATAGTGTCTTTAGGTTGTGTAAATCTCCATATAGTCAAATATGGGGGCGACTGTTTTTGACACGTATTTCAAAAAATTGTATTTACCGACGCTTGCGGATGGTGGCTAAGGCAATTAAGTATATATATACGTATATATACGAAAAGATGAAGGGAGAGCAGAGAAAAAAAAAAATATATAATAAATCGTACAGTACACCATTTACAGAAAAACAGTGAACAAAAAAATGAAGCAAATTGCGATCTTTTTTGGGGGGGAGTGGCGTGTGCATTTCACAGAAATGTGTCTCACGAGTCACGAATTGATTAACATGTAAAAAGAATTTTTAAAAAATAGATATTGAAAATAAAATCCCGGCGCTTCGGTGTACTGTCATATTTCTGATTCTGTGGAATGGAAAAAAGAAACAAACAGAAGAACACAAATGAACCGGGATGAAAAGAAATGTAATAATAAAAAAATCGAAGCGTTTTGCATGAATTATATTTGAATGATGGTTTGGCAATGGACGCGGCCATGTCAACTGGATTGCTATAGAGAGAACGTACAATGAAATGTTCATAAAAAAGAAAGAAAGAAAGGAAAGCCATTTGCTTTTTGTTCGCAAGAAAAAACATCACATCGCACGTTGTGATCGTCATCGGAGCCGTGCGTCTTCTCCGAAAAATCATCGACGCTCCAAGAAGAAGAAATCCATAAGCACATTATCCAATTTGATCAAATAATAGCAAAAAAATCTTTATCTATTTTTCTTTTCTTTTTTTGCAAATCTATACTGTATGTCATTCACGCCGTATAAAGAAATCAAACTGGGAATACAACGACATTCATAATATTACTGTACTGATGAGTGTAACACAAAAAAAAATATAAGGGAGAGAGTTAAACACGAATTCAACGATGAACAAAATTGTGTGCACTGCATGTGTGTGTGTGTAAAATAGTAGCTCATTTCAATGACATAAGAATATTGATGATGGACGTTGTCGGCGTTGATGTATCAAATGTCGACCTTCTCTCTATTCGTTCTATAACATGTAGCTCTTTAAACGTCGACTTTGATTCCAAAATTTAGCAGAAACGATTCCAGCTAATCGATAAAAAGATTGATTATAATAATAGGAATGCATATGGTAATGGTGGTGGAATATGAGCACAACAGAAATAGACTGAGAGACGAAATGTCGAAGAGTGGCCGCTCGGAGACATGTATTGAGCTTTCCTTTAAAGACTATTTGACTGACGATGCGTTTATATTTATAAAAAAAGCCCACATCTTTTTCACTCTCTCATCTGCCATTCATAATAAATTTCAATTTCTTTTTTTGTTTTGTTTTTTTTTTTGCTTGCTGCTGCGTTTTGAGCGTCTGACTACAGTACGTGATTTACAAGAACCGACAAGCGTACACAAAACATGTCTTATTCCATTTTTTGTTTCTTTTTGTTTTTAAAAAAGAAGTTTATCGTGTTGTGAAATCTGGTCGTCCGAGTCCTTGACCAAACGGTTCATAGTCCATCATCACTATTGAATAACTTCTACAGCAGTCTACAGCTGCTGATTCACGTCGCCTTTTTCGTTGAAATAGCCTAAGGACTTGAGTACTTGTGTGACTCGAGGGATCAGATCCTCCTTGTAGCGCCAGATGATGGTATCTTTGACCAGATGCTGCTTGTACTCTGTGTCGCAACTCTTCTTCAACGTGCTGACACAGTCGGCTCGATAATGTTGCAGGTGAGCCGTTTCGGGCTCGACGGGATACGAAGTGCAGCCGCCGCCCAAACACGCCAGAGGGAAATGATTGTGCAACGTCAGGATTTTTTGAACGTTGTGAAAACACTTGACGTACTGGTTGGGTTTCGTGTAATTGTAACTGCGGTAGACGTGCTGCAGCATGTGCATGTGACGAGGTATATTGGCCTCCCATCGGTGCGAATGTTCGGCATCGTCCCAAAAGTAAACGTTACGGAAATTGTACGAGGCTCGCGTGTAATTGGCCACAGCCAACGACTTGGGTACAATAATGTCAATTAGTTCATTCCACGTTTGGACGTTTTTGGGTAGGATGACCTCGTCCGTGTCCATCAGGGCAATGTAGTCGTAACTGTGCAAATTGCGATACAGACAGTCATTGTACGGAATCACTTCGTTCTGTCTTTTGCTTGTGATTTTTGATTTTAAATACATGTGACGCAAACCGGGCACGTTCGGTTGTTCACCCGGCAACGTAATCGGCGTCAATTCAACACGTCCCGTTTCCTGGTAATATTTCAACACTTTGGAAATGTTCGGATGAACTTCCAATTCGTACAAGAAAATCTTGTCGGCTCCTAATAATCCCAACAATTCGATCCACTCGACAAGACGGACGCTGAGATCTTCTCGTAAAAAGTCGAGTCCCTTTGACGCAAACGGCGAATCGACCTTTTTGTGCGGGGACGTTGTTGTTGACGCGCAAATTATTTGTAGGAGGTTCACATCCTTTTTCGGTCATTGAAACCGAAATGGGCACTTGTCCAACATGGAAACCCTTTGCGGCCAAAACGGCTGCCGGTGGCAGGTGACAAGCCATGAGATAAGGTTGAAGAAGTCCTTGCTTGTAATTGCCCCATTTCTGGTTCCAAACATACTTGTACTCGACAACGGGCATGACGACGGGATCCTTGGCAGCGTCGTACCACAAGAGACAATGCGTCTTGACTGTCGGCTCGATACGGTCGATCATTCCAAGAATTCGAATCGTTGGATTCTTAACTGCCGCTCGGTTGTCGTGATAAGCTCCGTACAAGTAGAAGGTCCCGTTCGATGACCGGAACATTTGCCAGTAACTAAAACCAGGAACAGCACAACACACAAATGAGTTGATTCAAAATAATAGAAAATTAAAAAAAGGTTCAAACAAATTTTTACTTGTTGTTGAATTTAATATCAAAGACGCTGGGATAGAATGCGCACGTATGATTTTTGCCGTAGATTTTAGCCTTTTCACGCAACCAGAATTCGAAAGGCACGTTGGGCACTCGTTGTTGAATGAACGGCGCCATATCGTCGTCGTCTGTGGCTTTTTGTCTGTCAATTTTAACACCTGCAGGATCGGTGCTGGTTATGGGTTGAGTTCCGATAGCGGCAACTCCGCTCGAGGCCGCCGTCGAGGTCAACGGCGTCTCTGTGACCTTCTGTAAAAGAAGACGGGAATTGACTGGTCCAGCGCCCGCATAAACGGCGCCACCTCCACTTGACGAAGAGTCTCCTGACCCGTGGCTGGAGATTTGGAAGAGACCGTAACAGAGGCAAGTCCAAACGACCAGGACGTAAACGGAGCGTTGAAGTGGTCTCAAATGATTGCCGCCGGCCAGCAGCGGCCATCTCGTCCAGTGACACATTCGCATGATTTGTCCTGTATAACACGAAAAAGAAAAACGAGATTAGTATGTATAGAATTCCGGCAGTCGTTTTTTCTTAGTATAACAACCATATCATAACATCAAACTAAATAACAAAACCAGTCGCTTGAATTCTATACATCATTATTATTATTTCAGGTTTTTTTTACTTATAGATATCGTTTGCATGTTGGCGCCGGACTGAAGTATAAACAACAGATTGAACGAACGCGCGCAACAGGTGGCATATCAAATCAATCTCCAAAAAAAAAATACTTGTGTTGCAAGAAGAATAAAAAGTTACAGATGGTTTGGTTCGATTTCAATCTTCTTTTTGTATGTAGCAGTGCAACCGTGTGATGCATCGCAATAATATCGTTCTGTGTATATTCAGCATGTGATATGGGACGATATAACAAGAAATCGTGACTGGAGAAACGCGGAATATTTCTCGTGATTTTTCTATTTTAGATATCAACAAAATTTTGTTTTTAAAATAAATAAAGAAAGACAAGTACCCAACAGGTTATATTGTGCATCTAAAATAAACCCATCAAATAATGATTGCGAGAGAAGTTTTGTGGTTGGCCAAGGACATCTCCGCCCGTCAGGGACGCTTCGGGAGTCATATACATACACATAGCCAGTCAACAGGAATAGAATAATAATAATATAATAAAAAAATTTTTTAAAAGAAAAAAACATACAGGGACTCTATATAAGCTCAAAGTCAAACAAATTGCAGTCTCAAATATTTTAAAAAAAAAAAAGAAAAACCAGTTTTTCCTTTTTTTGGAAAAATGCGGATTGAGAAAGAGACTCGACGCTGTCAAGTAAAATTGAAAATGATTCTTTTTTCCTTCTGTACTCTATAGGAGTTATCGCAGTGAACTGCAATGTTTGCCGTCCATGTTTATTCGACGTCGCCTTGTTGACGCTGACGTTGCGATAAAAACGCGCACATTTCGGTCTTTTGATGAGGACATCGTTCAACAAACACAAACGGGATAGATGGGGCGCAATGATGCCGCCGACAGTTGATTGCATCAAAGAGAGTTGCTGGTGCGCTGCCTGTCGGGTATGAAAAAGAAAAGAAAAAAAGATGGCCACGTCACGACCTTGCCAGATTCGGGATCTGACGTCAACCTTGGCATCAAGTGCCGATGGCATCGAGGGCATCACCGAGCGCATCGCACGCGCAAAAAAAAGAATAAGAGAATAAGGATATTGCTAAATGACTCTTCAAGTCTATCTATTCTTTTATATATTTAAAAGCTGCTGCAGGCCAAAATGATTGTAAAATATATTTTTGCCAGTAGT
The DNA here is from genome assembly GCA_030770115.1 of Daphnia galeata. Lineage (NCBI taxonomy): Eukaryota > Metazoa > Arthropoda > Branchiopoda > Diplostraca > Daphniidae > Daphnia > Daphnia galeata. The sequence goes on from CM061122.1 coordinate 4,128,564, forward strand.
AGTGGCGCCATCCAGGTGTATCTAAAATATTGTTTTATTTTCTATTTTTTGGCCGAGTCCTACTTGGCAACGATTCGGTTGCAACCAACCAACGCGATTTCACCTTTGCGAACACGAACAGGTATAGTGGTATACGTATACAAGCGTAACAGTATACAGTATTTCATTAGCCGATGCTCCGATTTCGCACGAGAATCTCAAGTCCCAGATAAAATCATTTTGTTTTCCTTTTTGTTTTTCTTGTATTTTGTTTGGCAGGGGTTATTCCCCCCTCGGCTCATTTTTGAGTGTTCATTCTCTTGATTTATATAATAATATGACGACTAAGCTCATGTAGAAGAAGAAGAAAACTAGAAAGGGATGGAGAAAGCGACGACCCCCCTCTTCGTTTGGCATCCACCCTACTATCTTTTACCTACCTGGAAAAGAAAGAATAAAAAGGGGGCAGCAGCAACAGCATCAAACATCAAACCCAACCTGAATATGGAGGCCATAACATCCCAGCACCGAAAGGAAGAAGAAGAAGAAAAAACAAAATTTCTTCACTACGACGGATGGGAAGAGAAAACGCAAGGCTTTCTTTTTAAAAAAATAGTTTTTTCTTTTTTCTTTGGTCGTTTGGGGTTTTTTTTTCTTCTCTATTTTAAATAAACAACAACATGTATACCTATAAATACACGTTTTCTTCTTTTTATTCTTCTTCTTCGTCTTTCGTTTTGTTGTTTTTAGGTCGCCCGTTTTACGAGCCGTCACAGGGTCAAACTGATGCGCTGAAACTTTCAAGGCATCGAACAGGAAATATCCAACAAACAACAGACGAGTATATACACAGTACAACTAGCAGAGTGTTTCATCATCAGCACACCCCCGTGTTGGACGATGCGGAGAAGGACGGAATTGTGTGTGTTCACGCAAACGAGAATTTCCCCCTAAAAAAACAGAGAGAGGGGGGGGGACACAACGAGACATCAAAGCTGTTCACGGGTGAATCACGCGTCCTTGCACTCGACTAAAAAAACAAAACATAAATTCCGTCCATATTATTCCGAACTGGGGCTGTTGAAATTCCGTTCAAATTGGAGCTATACTACTGCTACACTTTTGATTCAAATACAACAACGGGCAGCAGTGCAGAGTGGAAGCAGTTACGACAATGCTGATGGTCGAATATAAAGGTGGATAATATATAGAAGAACCTTGTGAAAGAAATCAACAAAACAATACCTTTTTGAAGGGAAAAAAAGAAATAGACGAAAATGCATTCACGCAGACGGCCGACACGGTTGGAATGACGAGGCTACTAGATCTCTCAAGTTCAAAGAGAACCTTGGCATTTCTTATTCCACGGTAGCCTTTTATTCTCTTATTCTTTCACAATCTATTACATTTTCTTGTCGATTCAAATTTTTTTATTTTTTTTATTCGTCCCCGGCTAACTGAACCGAAAGCTTCTGGGCATCAACGGGTGTTGGAACTTGAATGTAATAACTGGACGTCTAGCGACATGCAGACTATTACATATACTTTCAAATGACCAAAAGATATACATGTGATTTGTTCAATGCGTTGACCATAGTCTCTAAGGGGACAAAGAACCGTTTTGATTTAGAAAATAGTCTGAAATGCATTTGTTGTCATTATTGTATTTAGAGTTACGTCTACTCAAAGGATTTATTTTGTTTGGTTTGTTTTTTTTTCTTTGCGTGGTGACCGGAAAAAACGGGTTGCCGGCGGTTGCTGGTGTGCAAAATCGAGTCCATAAAAATAAATCACAGGTCGGTCATTCAACATACTTGAATAACGTTGACGCCGTCGTGAGTATACGCACGTTACACATTTCAGCCAAAGGCAAATCACCCTCAAAAAAAAGAGAAAAAACAACGAATTGAGGATGAATAAGACTCTATTTTGTCTTGTCTTTTGTGGGTTATTACACACGTACGTTCGTACGTCCTTCTTGAGAAATCGTTGCACGAATTACCTGGCTGGCACGGAAGCCGGCCATTATTTATTATCATTGCAAAGCTATTTGGTTGACGTTGAATAATAATCAAGCAACGATGTTTGGCCATGTGGGACAGCCGACGCTCTGCGATATACAGAAAAGTCTAAGAATATAGGCGTGTACGTGTGTATGGAAGGCGGTGATATCACGCACACCTACCGCAAATGGCGACAACAACCGGACTCCAAAGTCTCTCTCCTCGTGCCATGCTGTACCACACACACAGCAGATACTCGATACGTGTGTGTGTGTGTCTTCTTCTTCTTGTGTTTTTTGGATTCTTTCTTTTTTCTTAGCCAAATTTTTCTCGCCCGATTTCCTATACCGACACGAATTCACGCACTGATGGCCGCCCACGAGAAACTCTCGACCCCGAAATCATTTCTCACACTAGCCGGTTGAATTAATATGTATACATTTCTCTATAATCGAACCAGCATCAATGGAACTATACAGCCAATGTAGCTTCTTTTATTTTCCTTCTTCTTCTTTATTGGAAATTACTGTAACTTTAACGCACTTTAACTAAACGCGCACATAAATATGTTTTCAAAAAACAAAATTACATAGCTGGAAAAACCTATAGTTGCTGACCGGCCCAGAAGGGACTCTTTCTTTCTTTTGTACATACTCGGGAATCCCGCCACCAAAATTTAAAAGATATTACTAGAGCTGTATTATCATTATTATAAATCTGTAGCATACGGCAGACAGGACTATTAGTTGCTTAAATTCGAACGCACATTTTTGTTCGACTTTTGTAACGGGATTTTCCTTTTTTTTTCTTTTTCTTTTTCGAGATGGTGCAACAAGCCAAAAAATAAAACCAAAAAAGGCGCCACTCTCAATGAATAAAGAAGTTAAAAGAACATACACGACGACGATGGGTATTGGGTATTTTCTCTCTTTGGAAGAAAAAAAAATAAAAAAAAAAGGTAAAGAAATAAGCGCGCGGACATTGGGGAGACTCCAGCCGGGAGATAGATGTCGTCATCGGTACGGCCGGATGTATGAGACACGCGGCGGTTCATTTGTGGCCTTGAAGAAGAAGTGAAATAACCATTCAAACGAAAAAAATAGAAGACCCAAAACAAAATAGGAAAATGGTGAGTC